>CP141131.1:74495017-75116017 GCA_035236585.1 Warburgia ugandensis | reverse complement strand
CTAAGGGCACTTTCCAGATCTCTTCCATATCTTCCTTTAACACAAAGTTTCTTTTAATAGCTTATTCCATCTGCACAGTTAATCCATGATGTATGATCTGCAGCATTGATCCTTGATCTTGTCCATCCATGTCTCATTTGGTTGATCTGTAAAAGAAAATACTAAATTAGAATCATCTGAACTATACATTAATCATCTAATGATCATCTGATCGTTGATTTTGACAAATTAAGGTTTGGATAGTCAATTGAAATTAAATTCAAAATCAAGCTAAGTTTTACAAATTTGAATGATTAGATGATCTAATTGAATGCTAAATTTGAGGAATTTTGACCAATATTGAACACTTAACAAATATATTTCAGTGGATTCCTGTGGGGCTAAAATGAGGGGTGGAATCTCTAGTAGAAAAAGTCTTGCATTTTCACCAAATTGATTTATTTTTTTTCACATGGTTCTCAAGTTGAGTTTATGAAGGTTGGGGATACTTGAAACAGTATTATGATATGGACTTGTGACTAGTGTTTCAATGAAGGAGCACCAATTTTTGGCTCATTTATGCAGGAAATTGGGCCACCAATTCAATCTCCACTTAGGAAAGTCCTATGATAGTTCATTGTTGATTCTTTTTGGTGCGTTTTACATATAATACCTATTCTGAAAATTGGTGAATAATGCATATTTTACTTGACTGCGAATGATTGCAAAATATGGGTGAATAGCTAAAGAGGATGGGACACATTCTGTAGTAAACCTATTAGGAAGCATCAGTTAAAAAGGATTGTTGAGCCATTGTTTGGGTGGCTAATGGATGAGAATTAAGTTCAAAAATTGACATGAATGTGGTTAGGAAATAATGCTACCATTGGACATGAATTCTAATAAATTTTAAGCAAGAAAACTACTGGTTATAAATGGTTGAAGTTGTAAGGAACAAGAGAAGTTCTTGTAGAAAGTTCAATAGTTGGTATACTTTCACTTAAGTGCTAAGGATACAACGAACATCAAAATAATAAGAAAACACTATGCAAATCATCCTAAGGTGTGCACATATAGTTCATTTGAAACTCCAGCAACTAGGCATCTTGTTTCAATCATTAACAGTAAGATCCTTAGTGTAAACCAAATGCATGTGTTAAGAATGAGAGTTGGTAATAGAACCTTCTCTCCTATTGAAGAGACTTAGCAGCCACCCATAACCACATTACTTGTCATTGGATTTAAGGTTAGAGGATAACTATAAACCTAGGAAGACCATGGTAACTTGGTTTGACAAACTAAGTCCATTGTTAAGTGTTCAATTTTAACTAAAATGTCCTCAATATAACATCTAATTAGATCATCTAATCAATCAATTTTAAAATTTAGATTAAATGTGCATTTTAATTCCAATTCATCATCCAACCATTGATTTGCAAAATTTAATGGTTGTATTGTCATTAGATGGAGATGCAGATGGAGATGCCTAAGGGAATAAGAAAAAGATCTTACAGATCTTGATTATGACTTATGGGAGGAAAGTGTGAGGCTCAGATTTATTAACAAAGTGGGATCACATTACAAAGAAATTGACAACAGAGGGAGTTGTGAGTCATTAAATATTTGGAAAGAAAACTTAAGAAAAAACCTACACAAGATAGGAGATCATTGAAGAAGGAAAGGATGGAAGAGGAAGGTAGGACGTCAAACTTAGATATGGTAGACCAAATTTAGAAGGCTAGTGAAATTTAGAAAGCCTATAGAAGCCACACTGTGAGTAGGGAAAAGAAGGAGAACTACAGAGAGTTCCATTGTTGATGATAGAAAAGAAAGAGAGCACAGACCTCTCTCTATATTTGGACTGACTGATCTAGGCCATACATTGGAGGAAGAGCTCCATCACAAGATTTCTCTCCATTGTAGGATAGTTGTAGGAAAGCTTGAATTAAAGCATTTGTCCATCACTAAATTTTCCCTCTCTTCCCCAATCTATTCCTTATTTTTTTCTCTCCTCTCATTCTAAGCATACTCTTTCTGATCGTTCTCATCTTCCATTCCTCATTCATTCCATGTTCCTTGCTCTTTCACTTTCTCCCTGTCACTACTAGTCCTTTGGTTCCTAGCCTTCTTCATTTCTCTATTTTCTCTACTATTTTCCATCATTTTTTTTCTCATCAAATTTTCACAATTTTCATCAAATTCCCTTTCCTTTTCAAATTTACAGTGTTTTACTCAAAACCTAATTTGGGTTTTCCCAAAATCTCCTCTTTTCCTATTGCCTCCTCTTCCTCAATTATCTTCTTCACCTTCCCGTCATTTTTCTCTCTTTTTTGGTTAAAATCAAGAAATTTGTCAATAAAATTCCAAAAATACCCTTAGCTTCCATTATTTAATTCCATATGCATCCTCTTTTGTCTTTTCTCTATTCTGTCCTTTCCTTGTTTCATTCTTTTCCTGTTGCCTTATCCTTATTCATGTTTTACCTTTATCTCAATTATGTTCTATTCTTTGTTAATCCAAGAATTACTCAATCCAAGTCTCTCTTTGATTAAAGACTAACCGTATCAAGGATTTAGCTTCAACTAAAAGTATTAAGTTAATTTTTGATATTTTTATTTTTATATTTTCAATAAATTCTTAGATATTTATCTTAGTAAAGTTCCTAGTTAATCTAGTGGATCTGATTTTTCATCTATAATCCAGAAATCAATCTAAGCCATCCAATCTTTATTTTTTACATTGATCTAGATAATCAGATTTTTAGAACACCTACATAAATGTAGTAGTTGAATCATTAATAAAAGACTTGAAGGGTGGATTAATGATAGTTGATCAACTTGAGTATGACCAAAATTAAACAATCTAGCTGTGATCAAGCTATGGATGTTGATTTCAATTGATATTTTGTTTAAACTTTTATCTTTTGAATTTAAAATTGTTTTACTTTTATTAATTCAATATGCTTGAGTTTCTAGTTTATTGTTATTTCATTTTTGTAATTTAGTTAATTTGTGATAATTTTAAATTTTATTTAAACTCCATTTCTTTAAGTTGAGTCCCCATGGGATCGTCTCTTACTTGCACAAGTTGTAGAACAATAGCTCATGTACTTGTGAAAACAATTAACAAAGTTTTGACACCATTGCTGAGGACCCACAATGGACTTTACATAAATTTAACAGAAATTCAAAAAGAATTAAAAAATGCAAAAAATTACAAGAATTCAAAATTTAAAAAATTTAAGGAATTGCATTATTTTAGCATTCTAGGCATTTTGAAGTACATATTTCATTCTTTTAGGACATATTTACTCCATTTCCAAAACTTCGGTACTTATTGCTATTTTTTGTTTTGCAAGAAATTGACGAAGAAGGAATTCAAGGAGGATAACCAAAATTTTTATTTTAAGTGAATTATAGTAAGGACACATTGTATTTTTTATTAATCATAATTTACTTAAAAAGGTTTGTAATAATATAGGTCATGGGTGGACCATTGTAACTTAGAAGTGAAAATGGAATGTAAATGGTTTCACCCTTGTAAAAGAAGACTTTATCTAGGACCCCATTGTGAGCAATCCCAACTCCTTGGAATTCCTAGATTAGGGTATGCATAGTTAGAATAATTTTACACTATTTGGTAGTGTACTTGCATTTAGATAGAATACTTAGTAATTGTTGCATTTAGGGTTTGCTAGAGTTTATTGTTTTTAATTATATTTTAGAGCATGTTTATCACTTTAAGGTGATTTATATGTTGATTGAACTACCATGGAGTATGAAAAATAATTAGCAAGGAGGCACAACCCTACAAGATCAAGGGTAGATTTAATTACAACCTCTTAGGCCACCTAGGATAATCACCCTAAGAGCATAACCCAACCTTCAAAATTAATTTAAAATCAATTATAAGAGACTTATAGAAGCCATCACATTCTTGTTGGACCATATCAAAAGGAGGTGACCCATTGCCACTCTAGTGCCCCCTATCTAACTAATTGATCTAGTATTTAAACAAGTAGCTCTACTAGCACATTCTATGACTTAGACTATCTACATATAGTTGAGGAGGGTATGTAGCAATTTCTTGGGTTAGGATCTAACTGGTATGTGGTGGGACAAGTAAAAAAGAGAGAAGCATTAGATTAGGTTAATCTAAAAGCTTTTGTCCCACACAAAATCAAGAAAATCAAGCTTTCTACTTGCTAGCCATAGGGTTGTTTGAATTGTTGTGCTCTATCATTATCCATTGATAGCATTTAGGTTGCATCATACATGGTCTTTTTTCCATGAAAAATAATAAAAAAATCTTTTGTGGTATGAACTTTTGGACATGTGACAAAACTAAAAGGTTTAGTCGAGTATAACTAAAATGACATACAACTAGATTAGTCGCCATTAATGATTGATCAACAAACTAGGGTAACTCACCTCGACTAAGTCATAGAGGTGATCAAGGGACACCACTTATCTGGAATGAGGAACCACCACCTCTAATGGATGATGAGTATCAACCTCCACCAAGGAGGAATAATCATCCACTAATGTAAGAGATTGGAGAAGAAATAATAATAGGGATTGAGACTAATAAAGTGAACATGATGATAACGATTTTTTATTAGAACTTTCGTTATATAACTTTAAGAGACTGCCTATAGCCTACATGCACCAGTACACCATTGTGTGTCATTCTTCCTCAAAATGCTGGTGCACTAGAACTAAAAATGAGAGTAATCCAATTAATTCCCAAATTTCATGGGTTAGACAATGAAAGTCCTTACTTGCACCTTAAAGAGTTTGATGAGGTATGAAGTACCCAATGTACACAAAATATTAGTTTAGATACTATAAGGATAAACTATTTTCTTTTTCTTTAAAGGAAAAAGACAAAATATGGTTTAATGTATTGCCACTAGGTTCCATAAGAACCTGGAATGAAAATGACTAGGGAATTCTTGAAAAAGTTTTTCCCTACACATAAAACCAATATGCTCTACTGAAAGATAATGAACTTTACCTAAAAAGATAAGGTCATTCTAACAACACTGGGAAAGGTACTCACATAGCCATGTCATGGTTATGAACCATGACACATTATTAATTTTTTCTATGAGAGACTTAATTTTGACATGCACCAGTTTAAAAAGATGATGTGCAAGGGAAATTTTTTAAATAAACAACCAAAGTGTAAGAACCCCAATTTTTATAAATTGATTGAGAAAATCAATTTAGTTTGAATTTTTAGAAATTCCAAGCTGGAATATTAGGTTATTAGAAATTCTCTTTTTGTAGATATTAAAACATAATTTATAATTTAAAAATTATGAATGTACTCTAAAAACCAATTGAAATGACATTAAGTACATTTAATTCCGAGTTAAAATGAAAAATCTTTAATTTTCTTCATTTTTATAAATAAAAAGGGTAAAATGGTAAATTTATCCATAATCAAAGTCTAATACATCAATATTTAGAATGTACTCAGAAATATGAGTCCAACACCACTAAGTACGCTCAATTCTGAGTTCGGGAGAATAAAATGGATTTTTCTCCATAAAAGGGCAAAATGGTCCTTTCACATCTCTATGGGGCCCACAAATGAATCCAACAGCCAAAAAACATGTAATGAGTAGTCAAAACACTACCATCTTATAGTAGAGAAGGAGGTAGTAGTGGAGGATCCAATGTTAATTTAATATTCAAAAGAATTGAAACATAATTATTACAAGTAATTATGAAAAATTCAAAAACATATATAAATACACCCCCAAAAATCCTCCAAAATTTTTCATTATATTTCTCATGAAATCATCTTTCTTACCCTAAAAATCTAGATCTAGATCCTTCCCAAATTTCCAAAGCTCCCAAAAACCTCTCTTCTTTCACTTTCTCTCTCCTCCCTCTAGATTGGAATAAGAGACCTAAATTCAATTAGGCACTCTGTTTCAAACCAAATCTCACAAATCCCACCATCCATACAACCTTAGACTACTTTATCTACAAAAATTCCAAATTAATTTCAAGATCCAACGGTTCAAACAACGGGATAGAACAAGACAAATGATTCTTGGGCTATCTTATCACCAAGTGGGTATTCTTTTAATTTGAATTGCAAAACCAAAGTTTTTGTAAAATTAGATTTAGGTTAAAAATAATAAAAATCATGTAAGGATAAGAACCCTTTAATTCTGGATGATAGAGGGCTCAGATGGAAAATCTAATCTATCTAATCGATCTAGAAGGGTCCAAAACTCCTAGGGTAGAAATTTCAAGAATTTTTTATCAACGTTTTATTCCTTAATTGAAGGAGAATTAATTGTATGGTCCAAAATAGATTATCTGATCTTCTTTAAAGGATCGAAATCCTAGGACGCCACCGTGGGACACTGGACAGAAATGTGCCCTTTGGGAGCGTCTCTGTCCATGCGCTTCGTCCAGGTGACAGGAGCGCGGCGATCATTCCACTCAATCGGACTCGCCGCCCGACTGATCCCAGCTGTCTGTTCCACTAGGCCTAGATCAAATCTGGACCCCAGGAACGACTGTGAACTTCAGTCATTAATTGTGGACTCATCTGAACTCCAAATTGAGATTGGAAAGAAGCTATGGAAATCTTATAACATCTATTTTCTTCTAAAGCCATAATATTGATAAAAAAAAATTCCAGAAACTTTCTATTTTTAAGAATTAAGCTTCTAATTTTCATGATCTTCAAGATCTGAGATGATTAGATCTTGGGGATCTGATTTACTAATGATATAATATTGAAATAAAGTAATATCCATGATTTATTTGGACAAATCTAAAATAAATTGAAAGATCTACGCTTTATGGTAAAAAACCCTAAATATACAAATGGACCCACTTGAAATTTAGCATGCTATGCTCTAAATGTTATTAGTTTGTTATTAGGTTGATAGATTTAATTATCTTAGGGCCATGTTAGTTTAAATTTGAAGTGTAAGCATGATTCCATTAGATTAGTAGTAAAATTTCACGCATTTTATAACGTAGGATCCATGTTAGTATATTAGCATATAAATGCCCTTAGAATGATATAGATGTACAATTCTCTTATGATTTAAAGTGTAAGATTATTTGAATTATCAAATTATAGTATAAGCATCTTAATTGCCTTTAAGTTAGTAGATATAATTGTTTAATTAATGCATATGTCTCAATATTCATAAATCACCAAAAATGAAATCTAATGAAATATAGAGATTCATGGACAATTAAGATGAGAGAATGACTTGGACTTAATATTAGTAAGGCTATAGTTAGTAGGACAATATAAGGATTATCAAATCCTTGGCCCAAACTAGGAGAATAATAAACCCCATGAATGATATTTTAAATGTTCATGGATTTAATTAAAATCAATTAAAAAGAGTACTTGGGGTTAAAATGCTCATAGGAACCTTATGAAAGGCTGAGCTAAGGTCACTCTAATGAATGCTGAACATAGAGGTTAAGGGGGTTCTCTAATAGGGCCTCGCTCTTCCCCTACCTTCCACTGACATTTGTAAGGTCCATATGCCTCCTTACGCGAGGATTGAAGTAACCACTTTGTATTCCATCATTCAGCTGGTAAGCCTTAGCCAATTGGAAATAAGAGTAGTCTAAACTTAGGCTGAAGTAAGTTATCTTTAACCAATAAAAAATTAACTGGTTGAATAATAATAATAAGAGCATAAAAGATTAGTAAATTATCTAATCCCAATAAAAATGTGAGTAAGATAAGGATGATCAAACAAGATCCATGGGATCTTGAATGATCAAGAACAATAAAAAGAAATAAATACATCTTGATGATTATATATATATATTGCTTGTAATTTAGAAGATCTTAGATCAAATACAATAGAAGATCTGAACCCTTAATCAAATATGATTCAAGGAAGAGAACCAAGATCATCCTCCTTAGTGATGATCAAACAACTGAACTTAGATCAAAGAAGAACTAGATGATAAAAAGATCTAAGCCCTAGATCTTTATCAACAAGTATAAATTGTTGATCAAAGGATCTATGGAAGATCAAGATCAAAGAAAGAAATGCACAAAGACTTAGAATAGAAAATATTTCAATCTGAATGATTAGAAGATCATTCTAACCATCAGATCTATTCATCAATACTATCTGAGGGAGATAGATCATGATAGGACACAAGATCTAGATCCTTTATATCAAAGGACAAGATTAGACAAAGATTATAGATAGGAATATTCAAATTACATAAATATTGATAGTATATATGGATTTACAAATTACTTACGTCAGTCAGAATCATGGAAGGTCTGAAGAGATGGATCACTACTTGAAGATAGGAAGATTTTATGAATGCATCTACATGGGATGTACATGTTGAATACATGATCTTATATCTAGAAATGTTGACAAGTGTAATTTTAATACTTGTATTAAATTCCCTATACCCTTATGTTCTGACCAAACACTTATGGAATAATTAAGTTGGAATTGAGGAATAGACTCTAAGGGAATATGAAACTAGAAGATATTACAGCCTAAATAAACAGACAGATTGTCTGATACGTATGATAATTACTTTACATGCAAGCATGGAGGCTTGTGGTTTTGTTTTAAATAGGCATAGACCTAAGAATGCTATGCTAGGAGAGTTAGTAGGGTTTGGCCACCTGCTCTCCAAAACTTGTTATTATATGGATACCAAGCCTAAATGAGGCTAAAAGTTGGGTGGGGCAATTATGGGAAGGCTATCACTGTGACAGCCATGGTCCTCCCCATATGGACATGGATATTGTGTTTTCCATGAAGGATAATATAGGTGGATTATTAAGCAGTTATCCAAGCACGTTGGTATGGATTTTAACTGCATTCATAGTTGTCCTTTGAGTATTTTTACATTATGATGCATGGCATAGTGAAATGCCTTATGATATGGCATGATGAGATGCTGGGTAATCGTGGATTATTGATACTACCCAAATGAGAGAGTATTTCTAGTAGAGTCTGGATGATTTATCAACTCAGCATAAGCTGGGTATGATTATGTTTTGAGATATTAACTATTTTTCACGATTTTGACCGCATGTATATATCTATACACAGTATACTGTATGTATGTGTAAGGATGTACATATATGACAAATTAAAGAGATTGCTCCATGAGTATGAATAATGGGATTATGAAGTATTAGGATTATACAGTCATATTATTATGCTTCGTGAATCCCCTACCAAGCACAGCTTGCTGAGATATTGTAAATGTTTCAATGTTTACAACATCTCAGATATAGAGAAGGAGAATTAGGAACTCAAGACATAAGAAGACATGGAAGAAGAATCAATCAAGGTATATCCCTTGAAGACATGTATTTTTATTTGAGAGCATTGTATTGTATTGAGAGTTTTTATTGTATGGTGAGCTTTGAAATTTGGATTATGTAATTTGGACAAGCATTGTAATGATACCTGATGTAATGACCCCAATTTTTGTAATATTAAAAGCCCATAAAAAGTTCAGTTTTAAAGATAAGGGCATTTTGGTCATTTCACTAGTTTTCTTAACTAAACCCAGGAATTTGGTCCTAAAAGTGGTTCCATTAGATGCATCTCAGAAAAAGGAATCCAACGAGACCAAAATCACCCAAAACGGAGTTAAAATGAGTAAGATATGGCCCTTTGAAGTTCAAGGGCAAAATTGTAAATTTCACAAAAAACAACTTAACTTGAAAAATACAGGTGCCCGTTTTGATACGGGCACCCTGTCGTCTTCAACCTCCTAGAGGCTTCTGGAATGGTGGTGTTTCAAGGAGGAATCACCGCCATTCTGAAGGTTTCTCCACCGCCATTCAAAGGCGGTTAGAACCCCTCCAGAACCCTCTTTAAAAGCCCTATAAATAGAGCTCTTGGGTGCCTCTAATGGCAGCCCAAAACCTTGGAGAAAACCCATTGCAGAGCAGTGACCAAGGGGGGAAAACGTGGAGAGAAAACCAGCCACGAAGCAGGTACGCTCAAGAAACTCCCCAAACCCATCTCACCCATAGTCCTAGGCTCAATTCCCCTAAGTTTTTGCATGAAAAACCACGCAAAAAACGGAGCCTGGGAGAGCCATCAAGGACCCTGGGACATCCCCAGGGCTGCACTGGTTCGATAGGGTCGAACCAGGGTGTCCTGAGGATGCCCTGGTCCCCAGTCGAAGCAGACGTTCCAGACGGAACGTGACGAGTCAAACGCGTCAGAAGGAAACCAACGAGCGCGTCCGGGGATGCGCCCGCTAAAGAGACAGACGGGCGGAGATGTCGCGCGCATCTGCAGACGTGCCCGCTGAGGTGCATGATGCAGACGCGCAGCATGCTAGCATACGTCGAATTTTTTGTTACTTAAGGAAGCAGGGCGCACGTCGCAGACGCGTAGCGCCCTAGCATTCCGTTTTTTTGTCTTTAAGACTCTATGTACATACAATACTAAAACGCTTATAACTTGAGATCTAAAGCTCCGATTGAGGTACCGCAAAAGACGTTGTGTCCGTATCGACGATACGGACACAGTAAAACCATAAAATCCTTAATCAAGGCCCAATCAAAGTATGGCATGACCCTTAGAATAGGATGGTGGCGCATGGCCACTAGAACTTTGGAAAACTGACGATACGAAGGTCCAATTAGGACCTTAGGACACCCATAGGCATAGGGATGGACCCCTAATGCCTAAGTAATAAGATCCAACTGCTCTAAACCCATCAAAGATAGGTTAAACTAACCTTGAGTCCCCAAACCATGTTCAGGAGCATACGAGGACAAAAGGGTTAACGCGACCTAGTCAGGTAGGTGCTCTATCACTATTAGATTCTTTTAAAAGAACTATTGTTATTTTGAGAACATATGTTTTAGATATATGACTTGATTTGCATGAATTAATGCAGCATGCATGTTAAATGCTTTGTACATAGCCATGTTTTGAAATGACTGCATATACATTATGCACATATATGTGTTGCAAACAAGTGCATGCATTGCATGATTTAAGTACTTGCAAAGATTGCATGTCCTTGAGGGTTGCCAAAAGACGCTGGAGTGCCAAGGGCCAGGCAGTTGTGAGGGACCCAAAAGAGGACAAGTTTTAACAAAAGGTTTTGACTTATCTTATGTGATTTGGGCAAGTAAGCCCGTGGGTGCTATGCCGAGGGGTCTGGGTTGGCCACCCGGCCTCTACCACTAATAGGTGGATGGGTACCACGCCCAAAAAGAGGCAAGTCCCTACGTCGACTACATGTGGTACAGGGGGCTACCACTGGTGTCACGGCACTGGGTCGACGTGTCATAGGCCCCGTGGAGGCTATGACCGAGTGTCCTCAAGTACCCGGGGACCACACGGTGAGGAGGTCGTGGGCATAGTGGACCCTATGGTTTGATGTGCATTTCATATAACATGATATGAGGTTGGTCAACCATACCATACTAGAGGTCCATGAGTTGGACTCCATGAAGCATCTATTGCATATCATGATGTCATCATATATATATATGATACTTTCAGTTTTGGATTATGTGATCTTTTAAGTCATGAGAATTTTAGTTGATTATGGATTCTTATACTGATATTGAACTCGAGTATTCAAACATACGCATATTTTGAATTTCAGTTGATTATGGATCCTTATACTGATATTGAACTCGAGTATTCAAACATACGCATGTTTTGAATGAGCATATGATTTTGAAACATCTCATGCATTTATAAAACTAGTAATGACAGGCTCCTACTGAGTATATTATATACTCACCCAATCCTTAACATTTTTCAGACATCAGTAAGCACCCACGGACAGGATACGTCGATATCATGGTTCAGGATAGCTCCACTCACAAAAAGAGGACATCTATGTTAGTGCTATGAGCAAGCGAATCCAAAAGGAAATAAATATACATGTAAGTAAATTCTTAACCCTTTGGACATGTGTTTCTACTTAGTTACTGTTGGGCTGTGCATTGTGACTGGAAAGACCTGGGGAAAAACATTTATGATTTCTGAAGTTTTTCAAAAACTACCTTAGTTGTTGGGAAAGCAAATGACACTCGGGGTTTTCAAAAATGAGTTTAAAACTAAAGCTTTTCCGCTGCATTGCATGGTTTTTATAAAATGGTTTTCAAATAGGGATGCATCCCGCCTTAGGAAATTAGACATTGCATTAAAAAATACATGAGAAAACCCAGGTCGTCACACCTGAGTTGTAATGTGAACCATTGGATGGATTTTGAAATTTAATAAAAATATATTCCTTCAATGGAACTTTATCTTGTACAAAAATTCTACTTATGTTATGTATGAAGTGATGACTTGGGTTTTTCAAAACAAGTTATAAAGAAAAGAATTTTTGTTCCTTTGTTTTGCAAAATTTTTTTACTACTAAGGGCCCTGCCTTTGAAAAATGTGTTACAAAAACCCCGGTCATCACATAAAGGAGGTAGAAAAGTATTTGGAATGCCTAGTTGAAAGTGCATAGACATGGGTTGATTCAGAAAGAAAATAATAATTAGATGGGCCCAAGCCTGTAACCCATTCTACGGGAGGCATGTATGCCATGTTTGACAAGGATGAACTTAATGCTAGAGTAGCATCCCTAGTCCAAAAATTAGAGGCCTTAGAAATCAGGAGTAACTCTACAAAGGATGAACAAGTGTGTAACATCTATGAAAGTACTGCACATCTTACTCAGGAATACCCAGCCATTCTAGCATTCCAAGAGGTACTTCATGATCAGGCTAAAGTATTGATTACATATAAAAGATCGCCATACTTAAAGACATACAATCCCGACTAGAGACTCGTCCAAATTTTAGCTGGAGAAATGGACCAACTATTAATGTCTCACAACCTAACCCATACCAGCAGCCTCACTAACAAGATCATGGAAACCCTGTTCCAAGACCATGCCACCAACAACATCAAGGACCTTCTTCTCTTAGATCTTACATGCCCTCACCCAAAAGGCCTATAGATGATAATATACATCAACTTATCCAAAGCTAGCAGATGAAAACTTTGCAATTGGAAGTTCAAATAAAATAAGACACATAGTCTATGAATGAGATGAAAAATATGATGAGTCAAATGATGCAAAATATGGAAAAAGAAAATTTTCTAGCTCAAGCACAAGGTAACCCCAAGGGTGTGCATGTGGTTTGCAATAATACATCTAGTGGATCATCAAGCTCTGCTATGGAATAGACTAAGGCTATCACCATTCTTAGTAGTGGTAAAAGAATAGCAAAAGATGAGCCACAAAAGACTGATTAGGTAGAAAAACCCAATAAAGAAAATTCTAAAGAGAAGGACCCCACTCCACTGGTTAAACAATGTCCTATTCCTGCTCCATTCCCTCAAAGGTTGCGGCAAGCTCCAAAGTCTACTTGTAATGATAAGATTTTAGATATTTTCAAACAAGTCAAGATTGACATACTGATCTTGATGATGTAAAACAAATCCCATCATATACTAAATTCCTAAAAGACCTTTGCGCTATAAAAGGATGAATAAATAGTAAAAAGAAGGCATTTTTGACTAAGACTGTTAGTTCCATTCTGCAACATCATACACGACCAAAATACAGGGATCCAGTTTGCCTCACTCTTACTTCCATTATTGACAACTATAAGATCAATCAAGCTTTTCTTGATTTACGATATAGTATTAATCTATTACCATAATCAGTATATGAATAGTTAGGTCTAGGTGAGCTTAAGCCTACTTCCACTATGCTCCCACTAGTTAACCATTCTATGATGAAACTAAGATGAGTAATAGAAGATGTGCTTGTCCAGGTATAACACTTTTGTTTTCCTATAGATTTTCTATTGTTCAATAAACAATTGGTGCATGCAAGTTTGAAGAGTGAAAGGTGTTGGAGAAATGAGGGAACATTGCTGCACACATAAGGTAACACATGGAAGTGCAAATAAATAAAAGACATGATTATGGAATTCAAGGATGATTTATGCATGCCATTAAGGATGGAATATAATATGATTAATGAGAAGGGAACTAGATGAAAAAATGGGGAAAATAAATAAGGAAATGGGGTTTGGTTGAGAACCCTTAGCTCTTTCTCCAAGGGATTGGACATGTTATGGTTGTGAGAGCTTGGATGAGGATGATCTTCCTATGTCAATTTCTCCAAGGTTGTAATCTAAGACCTAAGTAAAGTCGAAAGATACCTTTCTCCTTATTCTAGCCTTTATTTATAGCTTTTCTAAGGTTAAAGCCCTAGGAATGGATGTCTGAGATGACAAGGAAAAAAGAGGCAAGGAGTGGCTGAGATTCAATGGATAGTGGAAAGGAGGATGTAGGTATTACAAGGTTGGAGGCATGGAATTCATAATGGGAGTATATGGGACGTGGGATAGCAATGGGAATGGAAGCAGATCTACTAGGGTTGAAGGAGATAAGGTATGAAGGGAAAGAGGATAGGTGGATAGGAAAAATATAGAAAGGAAGCGGTAAAGAGATAGGAAGAAAAAAAGAAAAGGATATGGAAAAGGGGACATGGATTCAATATGGTAGTATAGCATGTTTAATAAAATTTATAAAAAAGAAGGTGAGCCATTGGATTAAAATTTGTGGTTGAAATTTTTCCTCCTTTGGATTTTATCTTAGATTTTCATGGAGTGGATGTGTGGCTAGGGTTTTTAACTCTTTACTACTTCATTGTTATCCCTCGAATCATCATTACCCTAGCTTGAGTGAATGAGATTTGATTGGAGAATTCTTATTCAAAAACATCTTCTTTAAGGACTTGTTTTCTCTAAACCATTGGGTTGGGGTGCCTTAGAGTAGATGATGAAGATTCCTTTTAGATTTTCGTATCCATTCTTGGTTTTCTCTTATTTCTCTCCTATCCCACCATAAATTTCTCTATCCAATAGGGTGTAAGGAGGGCAGGACGTCTCCCCATTGTAAATTGCATTTTTTTATCCTTGAAAATAGATGGGCAGCCCACCAAAGAATCTCCACCAATAAGCTTTTAGTATGGTCTTCATTGTAGTCTAGCTTGTCATTGGTAAGTCCTTGCATGAGTTAGTATCCATTGGTCACTTAGAATGTGCATGAACAAGCACTACTACACATGTGGCTTTTAAAGTTAGCATAAAGATGTCATTATATGGACTATTGAATGCATAAATATTTTACAAGTCATTTAGAAAAAAACAAATTTAATAGTATAGACTTAAGAATTCATTTAATCAAAAATGACTTCTTCAATTTGGCTCAAAGAGGAATTTTTTCACAAGAAAGGACTTTTAAAGTTGTTTGACTCAAACGACTTCAAAAGTGTGCTTTTTTAAAGTCATTGATATCTAGATGACTTTAAAAGTGATTGACTTTTGAAGTCATTTAGTCCTAAATGACATTAAAAGTATAACCTTTTGAAGTCATTAAACGACTTCAAAAGTATACACATAAGTTTGGGCAAAGAGGATTTTGCATGGGAAAGGACTTTTAAAGTCATTTATTCAAAAGACTTCAAAACTGATTGACTTTTAAAGTCATTTAAGACTAAATGACTTTAAAATTTATTGACTTTTTAAGTCATATAGGTCTAAAAGACTTTAAAATTCAATTACTTTTGAAGTCATTTAGACATAAATGACTTCAAAAATTCACACTCTTGAAGTCATTTGAGTCAAACAAATTTTAAGGTCCTTCACATAAATTTCACTTTGCACCAAACTTGTGTATATTTTTGACATTGTTTGACTCAAACAACTTAATAAGGTCATACTTTTGAAGTTTTTTAGGACTAAATGAGTTCAAAAGTCCTTGTTCGTTTATAAAATGCCAAAGTAATCTCATTTTCTCCTATATCCCCTATCATGTTCTCCTTCTCATGGGTGGCATGACAGTGTCCTCCTCTAGTCCTTGTGCCTCTCTCTATTTCCTGCTTACTTTTTACTTTTGATATTTTGATTGTTTGTGGCTTGAAAAACACTGTAAGTAAACCACAATCTCTTCTTATCATGCATTGCTTTCATGTTACCAGCTCTCTCTATTTTCATTTTGTATATAAAGTGGGTTTTCTCACTATAGATGATGGGGTTAAGAAGTGTGTTAGATAGTCCTAATTTTGTAAAAAAATGTATGATTTCATTACAAATGCAACTACTTCTCTCTCTAACCATCACTATTGGAGAAAGGG
The DNA here is from genome assembly GCA_035236585.1 of Warburgia ugandensis. NCBI lineage: Eukaryota > Viridiplantae > Streptophyta > Magnoliopsida > Canellales > Canellaceae > Warburgia > Warburgia ugandensis. The sequence continues at coordinate 75,099,860 of CP141131.1, read as the reverse complement.
AGAACATTATGATTTGTGATTCTCATCCAAAATTAGAGCTTGATGATGAGTGGTGGTTATAACATAAAGTTGGACGAGGAAATTGCATCTTAGAGCTTTACATTCTCTCTTCCCATAGAGTGGTGTTAGTTGAATACTAGGAGACCAGATTTTGATGAAGCAGAGTTGATTCTCTCTTTGATATTTATATTGTATTAATAATATCTAACAATATGTAACATTGTATTTAATCAAAAAATAATTTGATTTCTTGGTTCCCATGTTTATATATATATATATATATATGTATGTATGTTTGTGTGTGTAAAGAATGCATGAATTAATGTTTAGTATCATAAAAAATTAGTTTCATTGTGTATTTATGTAAGATATTGTAAAGCACTATCTTAAAAGTTGTTTGTTATAAATGACTTTAAATGTGGGTGACTTTTAAAGTCATTTAATGCAAACAATTTTAAAATATCAGACATTTAAAGTTATTTATGCAAACGATTTTAAAAGCTTTTGAGTTTTGAAGTCATTTATAGCAAATGACTTTAAATTTACAAGTTTATTTTAAGAGTTATTTTGTCAACTTGTGTCATGCATTTTTCGACTGTGTTTATCTCTACACAAAATCTAAGACAGAATTTGTTGTGACTATCCTCAACCAAATCCCAACTGTGTATTGGAACTACATTCACAAATTCACTATTGATATCAATGTTTGAGTGTTGGTTAGTATCTTTTCGTTTATCTCATATGCATTATGCATATTTGAAAACAATTTCAAGGTTATGGTTAGAAACTTTCCTTTTCAAAGTTAAGTTTTGTTTTGAATGTATCTTTCATATTTTACTTTTTTTCATTATTAATTGAAAATTTCCAAATATGTGCAAGCATGTGATGTAGTTATTTCAAATACTTCTAATTCTTATATACCCAGTGTGGTTGGTAAAATGCTTAACCTAATCTTTTCATGTCTAACAAGTCTCCACACACAGATTTGCTTCAATTTTGTTGTGATAATGGACAAATATGCTTGTATGACTACAACAAGAACATCAAAAGAATTTGAGGCGGGAATAAAAATTTCATAGAGTTCACACATAGGACAAGTGTTGATTGTAATCGCATGCATTATACATACTCAAAATGTCGAAACTTGAAAAAAGTAACTATAGGGTGTTGAGAGAAACTTGCACTACAATGAAATGGATGACAGCTATCACCCATGGATTTGGCATGGAGAAGAACTTTTGCATAGGCCCTCAATAAGGCTTGGAAGATATGATTAAGAGATAGTAGGAAGTGTTGGAGACAGTAAAACTATACTGATGTTTTGAGATGCATATGATGATTCCCAATATGACCCTGAACAAGTTCATACTATATTGTGGTTACTCTCTCCATATTGTCTTCTGGAGTATTTTGAGCTGCCTACCTTGTGACTCTCTTTGGTGGCATCTGCTCATAAACCAAAATTTCTATCAATCCTCTATACAATTACTTCTATCTTAATCTAGAATTGTATGATAATCTCTCTTTTGGACATATTTGTACTGCACTGTGACTGGATGAAATGCCTTGATGCCAATTGTGATGGCCTAGGTTTTTGTAACACGTTTTGTAATGTATTTTTGAAAAGCAGGGCCCTTAATAGTGTAAAAAAAAATTGCAAAACAAAGCAACGAAAATTCTTTTCTTTAGAAATTGTTTCGTAAAACCCAAGTCATCACTTCATACATAACATAAGTAGAACTTTGTACAAGATAAAATTCCATTGAAGGAATATACTTCTACTAAATTCCATAATCCATCCAGTGGTTCACAGTACAACCAAATCTATTACAATACTTATCCAAATTACATAATCCAAAACTCAAAGCTCACTATATAATGAAACTCTCATTATAATACAATACTCTCAAATAAAGAAAAATACATGTCTTCAAGTCGTATACCTTGAAGATTATTCTCTTCAAGTCTTCTATCGCCTTGAGCTCCTAACTCTCCTTCACTGTATCTGAGATATTATAGGGGAAAGAAGACAGTGCCCCTCAATGGCAGTGTCGCCATTTCCCCAGTGTTTCGTGGAGAAATCCTCAAAGGAGGGTTTTCTAGAGAGGTCTAGAGGTGGAAGACGACAGGGGGTGCCGTTATCAAAACGGCCCCCTGTGTTTTTCGTCTTTTTCGTTTTTCTGTTTAAATTTCAAAACTACCCCTGATCTTTAAACGACCATAACTTCTTCATACAAAGTCCGTTTTGGGTGATTTTTGAGGCGTTGAATTTCATTTTTTGAGTAGACTCTAATGGTACCATATTTCCTTACAAATTCCTTTGTTTACTATTTTAAATAAAGTAAAATATTTAACACTGTTTATTTCCCCTAAAATGTCCAATTTTTGTTAAAATAGAGTAAATTGCTTGGGCATTATATTCATAGTGGTGGCCTTCCCATAATTGCCCCACCCGACTTTTAGCCTCTCATAGGGCAGGGTATCATCAAATCATCAAATTTCAAGAAGCGGGTGGACAAACCCTCATAACTCCTCTAGCATAGCATCACCCTAGGCTTAGGCCTATTAAAACAAAATCACAAGCCTCCAAGCTTGTATGTAAAATAGATTTTATACATATCAGACAATCTGTCTGTTTACTTAGGGCAGAAATATCTTCTAGTTTCCTATTCACTTAGAGTCTAGTCTCTAACCATTTTATATGTGTTTGGTTGGATTAAGGGTTTTAGGGGATTTAATACAAGTATTAACATTACTCTTGTCAACATAAGGTCATGGGTTCAATCATGTACATCCCATGTAAATGCATCATCAAATCCTCCTACCTTTAAGTAGTGATCCCTTTTCCTAGATCTTCCATGATCCTAACTGATGTATGTAATCTGTACATCCATACATACATTCAATATATATAAATTATGAACAATCCTATTGATCATTAGATCTAATGTTTAGAATGATCTTTAATTCATTCATATCTAAGTATTTTCTTTCTCTAAGTCTTTGTGTGTCCATCTCCTTGATCTTGAACTTTAATAGATCCTTTGATTGACAATCTATACTTGTTGATAAAGATCAAGGTCCTAGATCTTTTATCATCTAGTTCTTCTTTGATCTAAGTTCAGTTATTGGATCATCCCTAAGGAGGATGATCTTGGTTTTCTTCCTTGAATCATCTTTGATCAAGGGTTTGGATTATCTAATCTAATGAACTAGATTTGATCTATAACATGCATACTAAATACAATACAATGTTCTCATTCTTATTGTTCTTAATCATTTAAGATTTAATGGATCTTGTTTGATCATCCTTATCTTACTTACAGTTTTTATTAGGGTTAGATAATTTACTAACTTTTTATGCTCTTACTATTATGATTCAACTAGTTAATGTTTTGCTGGTTGAAGGTAACTTATTTCAGCCTAAGTCTAGACTGCTCCTCTTATTTTCAATTGGCTAAGGCTTACTAGCTGAATGGGGTACGTCAACGAAAGGTAGGGGAAGAGCGAGGCTCTATTAGACAACCCCCTTAATCACTATGTTCAACATTCACTAGAGTGACCTTAGCTCAACCTTTCATAACAAAGTGCACTTTCTAATTGATTTTAATTAAGTCCATGAACATTTATAATGTCATTCATGGGGTTTATTATTCTCCTAGTTTGGGCCAAGGATTTGATAATCCTTATATTGTCCTACTAACTATAGCCCTTACTAATTAAGTCCAAAATAATCTACTCTTATTTGTGTCATGAAACTCTACTTTCTCATTACATTCCATTTTTGGTGTTTTATGCTCTTCATAACAAGTCGATCTACTAATTAAATTTAACCATAATTGAATAATAAATTCAAAGCATAAAACTACATAATTGAACAACTTAATGATAATGGTACAAGGCACTTAAGATTACACTAGCATGATTTTCAACGAATATACCTTAATAACTCAATTTAAACTAATCTGGACCTAAGGTATAATTTCATACCATAGTACAATCTTACATGAAATCCTAGCATGGTCCTAAGTTACAATGGCATAAAATCATACTAACTTGGTCATAAGTTACACATGCATAAAATCACACTAACATGCCCCTAAGATAATTAAATCTAGCAACCTATTATAACAATCTAATCACATATCATGCTAAAGTCTAAAAGTTGTACTAGCATGCTTTATAACATAGATCACCTTTAAAATGTTATTATCAAATAATAGAAAATGAAACTAATTACATTAATATTTTTAGAAACCTTTACTTATGATCCAACCATTTGATCTTAGATCTTTTCCTTTTAATCAAGTGGTTAATTACATTTAGGGGCTTTTCTTTTTTAAGGTCCAAAGATCATATTGCTTTGTTTTTGTCATATTCAATCCATGATCTCCTTGGATTTCATCATATTAACATTCATCCTATCCATCCCAAGGATCTGATCACACTTGATCTCATTGATCAAGTGGGTCCCTTTGTATTTTTAGGGTTTTTCTTTATTAAGGTCCAAACATCATATTGCTTTGTTTTTGTCATATTCAATCCATGATATCCCTAGATTTCATCATATTAGCATCCATTCAATACATCCCAAGGATCTGATCACACTTGATCTCATTGATCAAGTGGGTCCCTTTATATTTTTAGGGTCTTTCTACCATAACGGGTAGATCCCTTAATATGCCTCAGATATGTCCAAATAAACTATATATATTACTTTACTTTAATATTATATCATTATTAAAATAGATTACCAAGATCTGATCACCTCAGATCTTGAAGATCTTGGCAATTGGAAACTTATTTTCTAAATACAAAAAGTTTCATAAGATATTTTCTCCATTTTATTATTTCATAATAAACTAGAGTTTGTAAGCTTTCCATAGCTTCTTTCTGATCTCAATTTGGAGTTCATATGACTCCTGAATTGAATCTAGAAGTTCACAGTCCATTCCTAGGACATAGATCTGATTTGGGCCCATTGGAATGGACGACGCAGATTGTTCGGGCAGAGCATTTGGGTGGAACTCTCTAGTTGTCGCGCACCTGTCACCGGGATGCACGATGGACACTCCTGCCCAGGATCGTGGCTTACGTGCGGTTGTCCCGTTGGGACGACGCAGCTCGCGCTCGGAAATGCTGCCATGTGCGGCATTTCACATGCTGTCCTAGGGACCCCGATCTAATCGGGAGATCGGATAGTTTGTTCTGGACCATTCAATCAATCCCTTTCATTTGAGGGCCCCAAACTCAATAGAATTTCATGAAAATTTTATCGTAGGGGTTTTGGACCCTTCTGGATTGATTAGTAGGGTCGGATTTTCCATCTGAGCCCCCAATCATCATGATTTGAAGGTTCTAATATTTACTTTATTTTTTACAAATTTTCACCCAAATCAAATTATAGTAAAATAAAATTTTCATCAAACAATAATAAATATGTCCAGAAAGTAGTTCCACCTACCTGATTGGAGAAAAACATTGCTTACATAGTCCAAATTAAGAGAATACTAGTTTTGATGATAAGATAGCCTAAGATCCACTTGTCTTGTGATTTCTGTTGTTTGAACCATTGGATCTCGAAATTTCTTTAGATGTGTTGTAGCTAAGGTAGGGTAGGAGATTTTAGAGGGTGAGAAATGTGATATTTGCTCTGGAATAGAGTGCCTAATTGAATTTAGGTCTCTTGTTCCAATCTAGAGAGAGGAGAGAGAAAGTGAAAGAGAGAGATCTTTTGGGATTTTAGGAGTAGATCCATGTCTAGTTTTACAGGAAAAGTCAAGATAATTTTGTGGGAATTTTTTGAACATTTTTGAAGGATTTTTTTGGGGTGTATTTATAGGCATTTTGGGTCTTTTTTCATGATTATGTGTAATGATTATGACTTATTTTTTATTATTTAATTAGCATTGGATTCTCCCATCTCTGCCTTTTTCTCCCAAACCAGCTGGTATGGGTTTGACCCATGATTTCACGTGGGCTGGCCATAGGATCCCTTTTTAGGTCCCTTATGGGCCCCATGTCGGCCCCACATAGTGTAAAAAGACCATTTTACCCTTTATGTATAAAAATTAGGGTTTATTCCCATGATCTTGGAATTGAGCGTACTTAGTGGTGTTAGATTCGTATTTCTCAAAAAATTCTAAATTTTGATGTCTTAGATCTCGATTTTGCGTAAAATTACTATTTTACCCTTTTGTTCATAAAATGAAGAAAATTAAGGATTTTTCATTCGAATTCAGAATTTGTCATGCTTACAGTCATTCTAAAGGGTTTGCTGAGTTCAATTTCAATTATACATGTTTATCCCTTGATTATACTTTTATAAGAAGTACATTCTAAATAACCCTAATATTCTAGCCCGAAATTTCTGAAACTCAAACTTTATTGATTTTCTCAAGCAATTACAAAAATTGGGGTTATTACAAGATTAGTAAAGATACCACATGGTATGGGTGAGGACATTTTGATATAGGTGGACCAATTTTACTATCTTGTCTACTTAATTGTGCTGGACACCCATCCTATATCTGACCCCGATAGTCAAATTTTGATCACACTTGGATGTCCATTCTTGATGACATACAACATCATTATAAACTATAGGAATGGTGTGAGGAAGCTATCATTTGGAAACATGAAGATCAAAGTCAATGTCTTTAATGTCAACCAACAACACTTAAATTTAGATGATTCTTATGCAGTCAACTTAATCAAGGGTCGAATTAATCCTCCATCAGCCATATTTGACCCACGTGAGGCTTTTCCAATGCACTTCATATATGATTTTGATTTAAACAAATCCATTAAGGACGCAAATAATCTTTTAGATGTATCCCCAATCATGGATACCTCCAACTGGGGACCTCATGTGGAACCACTCCCTCCATTAGTGTTTGTCTCCCTACCCTCCATAGAGAAACCACCTTCTCTAGTTCTAAAGCCCTTAACTAATAATTTCAAGTCTCTTATCCAAGACTAGATGAAACCATACCTATCACTATAGCATTTGATTTAGACTTAGAACAAGAAGAAAATTTGCTTAATGTTCTCAAGGAATATAAGATTGCTCTAAGGTGGAAAATAATAGATATTAAGGGCATTAGTCCAGCTGTGTGTAGGCACAGGATCCACCTAGAAGAGAACTCTAAACCATCTATGGAAACTCAAGGATGACTAAGACCTCACATGAAGGACATGGTAAGAGATGAAGTCCTTGAGCTTTTAGATGTTGCTGTGATATACCCCATCCCTGATAGCACTTAAGTAAGCCCTATTCAAGTTGTACCCAAGATATTTGATGTCACGGTAATAAAAAATGAGGACAATAAATTAGTACCCACTAGCATGACCACTACGTGGATACTTTTATTGACTATCAGAAGTTGAACATGGTCACGAGGAAAGACCACTTTCCTCTTGCCTTTGTTGACCAAATGATTAAGAGATTAGCTAGTCCTAGTTATTACTATTTTTTAGATGGTTATTAATGTTATAACCACATTCCTATAGCACTTGAGGATCAAGAGAAGACCACCTTTGCCTACACTTGTGGGACCTTTGCTTATAGACATATGCCTTATAGACTTTGCAATACTCTAGTCACTTTCTAAAGGTGTATGTTGAGCATATTTTCTAGCATGGTAGAATGGTTTCTAGAGGTGTTCATGGATGACTTCTCAGTTTTTTGTTCTTCCATTGATGAGTGCCTGCACCATTTGAAGTTAGTTCTTACAAGGTAGATTTAATAGCCAACCTTTCTCCACCAAGGGCAGTGAAAGAAATCCACTCGTTTCTATGCCATGCTAGGTTTTATAGGAGATTTATATAATATTTTAGCAAGATTTCTAAGGCCCCCTATAATTTACATACAAAGGAGGCCTCATATGACTTTGTTGAAGATTATAGAAAAGCATTTGAGTGCTTAAAGGCCGAACTAACCCCTGCACCTATCATTTGACCACATGTTTAGATTACACCATTTGAGATAATGTGTTATGCTTCAGACTATGCGATAAGGGGTATTTTGGGACAACACATTAACAAACTTCCCCATGTGATTTACTAAGCTAGTAAAACACTCAATGACACACAAATAAACTATTCTACCATAGAGAAAGAGCTTTTGGCCATTGTATTCGTACTGAATAAGTTTAGATCTTACTTGGTAGGATCTAAAGTTACAATATACTCTCATCATGCATCTTGGAAATATCTCCTTCCAAAAAAGGATGTGAAAGCCAGGCTAATCTGATGGATACTACTATAGGAATTTGATCTTGAAATTCTGGGCAAGAAAGGTTTCAAAAACTTTGTAGTAGACATCTTATCCAGACTAGTAGTCAAGAATACTAGCTATAATGTGCCTATAATGGAAGCTTTTCCAGACGAATAGTTAATGCACATTTTTCTAGTTACCTTTGTATGGAGATATAGTCAACTATTATTACAAGACAATTGCCTAATCATTACACCTAACAAGATAGAAAAGGAATTATGAATGGGGTTCAATACTTTAGCTAAGATTCCCTGTACTTATTTAAGTAAGGTCCCTATTAGGTTATTGGGAGATGCATACTCGATACTGAGCATAATGAAATCATCTCCTTATGTCATGATTGGTGTAGCTTTAAAATTACTTGCATGTGCACGAATCATTTGTAGTATTTTCATGCAAACGATGTCAATCCCATGAGGAGCCCCACAAATTTATATATTGGTTGGATCTTATTTAAATCACTTAACTTCAGCCAAAGGGATAGATTGTTTTGATTTAAATATGGAATTACAATGCATAAAGGAGAAACATGCATGAAATTAACAACTAGAATTAAAGGAAACTTACCACAACAAAAGTAAGCAATGAAATTAGAAACTAACCTAACTAACATGCATTTAACCAAAAGAAACTAATGCAAAACAAGCATGAATTCAACAAAACAACTAAATTAAGGAAACTACTAAAATGAAAAATTTCTTAAAATAAAACTTTCCTAAACTAGAATTAGAAACTCTATAAGAATAGAACTTTCTAAAGCCAAATTAGAAAAATTTAAAACACTAAAATAATATGAAAAAACAAGTAACCAATGAGACATAATTGGATTTAACAAGAAATTAGAAATATGAATGTGAATGGAAACTACAATTAAGGAGAATTTCTAAATCTAATACTTTCTAATCCTAAAAATTTTTGAAGATGGAACTTTCCAAAAATAAAAAAGGAAGCTTTATAAACCAAAAATAAGATTAAAAACTAAATAAAAACTTCTAAAACAATATTAAACAACTAAACTAACCACAAATCAAAAAGGAAAGTGACCTAGTATGGTGCCCATGATCCTTGGATTGTGCACATGGTTCTAGGGTGGAGAAATGACCAAAATAGATATATCTAAAGTAAAATATCATGAAAAATAATAAATGGATTTAATTAAAAACATGAAAATCTAAATGGGTTCTTAAGGATTTAATTAAAAACAATGTTTAGATGGCTGGAAACAAAGCACAAAATCAAGGAGAGAAAAATTCCAGATTTCAACTACTTAAAAACATTAAACAATTCAAGCATAAGGAAGCAATTGAAGCCATAACTTTATGCAAGGAAACAAGGTATATCTAAAGTAAAACAAACATTCCATGAATTACAAACCTCAGAAATTTATTAAATCAACACCAAATTATACCCAAAACTGGTCACATAATGCATGTTCAAAAGCTGGAAATTGCGCCTAGTTCCTATGTACAAAATCCTATCTAAACAACACCAACAATGCAATCTAATTCTCACAACCTAAAATATGATGACATGAAAATAAAACCAAGAAAGGAATTCAAGAGAAAATATGAATAAATCAGTGAACTAACTATGGAAGGTGGACCTAAAACTAAGGTTGGAATAAGGTATAAAACATGAATTTCAAGGGAGGAATTCAAGGTGCTAAGCTAGCTCTTCTCTTGACTGTCAGTACCAGAGATGAGTTAAGTTAAATCTTTAATGAATAACAATGAAAAAATAATGGAATTGAGCTAAAGAAGAAAGAAAAATCTAGATGGAAAGAAGGGTGCAAAACTAGAAAACATAACAAGTGAATCTAAAACAATGACAACTAAACCAAAACATGCAAACTACTAACCTGAATTGGAAGGCAAATAACAACAAGAATAACTAGAAATAAAAGCATCAAATAATTCCCAAATTCTGGGGATAAGTGTTTAATTTTTCATAAAAACCACCTAATTGGTTACCCATGTGTTACAACTTATAAGGGTAAATTAGGGTTTTTGACCAAAATTCTTAACACGCATTTTTTTCATAAGAACTCAAGAATTTGATATTTTGTATGTGTATAGGATAATCCAAGGTAAGCATGTGATTAATCATATTTTTCTAGGAATTAATTAGATTTTTTCACTATTTGTAGGAAGCGAGATGGTGATCGGATGACCGAGAGTGATCAGGATGAAATTAGAAGATCAAGATCAAAAGATCCAGTCTAAGCCTAAAAATCAACAATCCAACAGATGGCCAAAGTGGGCCATCCATAAGCCATGCAAAATCCACCACCTTTGCATGGGTTTCACTTAAGTCACTTGACCATATTCAAGCAATGAACAAGAGGACAGGCTAAGGAGCCAAATTAAGCACTAAAGCCAAGGTATTGAACCATCAAGATAAGCCAACAAAGCCATCTAAGCAAATCATGATGTGACAACCTAGGTTTTTGTAACACATTTTGTAATATATTTTTCATAGGCAGGGCGCCCTTAGTTGTAAAAAAATTTCACAAAACAATGTAGCAGAAATTCTTTAATTTAGAACTTGTTTTGCAAAACCCAACTCATCACTTCATACATATCATAAGTGGAAATTTGTACAAGATAAAATTTCATTGAAGGAATATACATTTATTAAATTCTAGAATCCATCCAATGGTTCACAGTACAGCCCAGGCATCAGTACAATACTTGTCCAAATTACATAATCCAAATTTCAAAGCTCACCATACAATAAAAACTCTCAATACAATACAATGCTCCCAAATACAAATACATGTCGCTTAGGGATAGACCCTCATTGATTATTCTACCAAGCCTTCTTAAGTCTTGAGCTCCTAATTCTCCTTCTTTATATCTGAGATATTGTAAACATTCAAACATTTACAATATGTCAGCAAACTATGCTTGGTAGGGGAATCAAGAAGCATATTAATTTGACATTATAATCCTAATATTTCATAATCCCATTATTCATACTCATGGATAAATCTCTTTACTTTGTCATATATGTACATCATTACACATATATACTTAACCAGTATATATGTGTTCTAATGAAAAAAGTGGACTTTATTAACAAGGAAGATATGCATGTTATATGGACTAATAGTAAAGAAGATTTAACCCTTTAAATTTTCTCCTTTTCTTCTCCCTCTTTCCCTCCATCTTGAATTACTTAGAAAGGAGAAACATGCACAAAGTTGGTGCAGTTTCTACTTCCTAATTCCCTCCCTTATCTTATGTCCATCTTTTCCCAATCCTTACCATATCTTTCCTTACTTCCTTAGGCTAGAGATTAACAAGAAATATCATTATATATGTGTGAAAATTGTAAAGAAGAAAGAGGATTTTTCTATGCAAATTTTCTAAGTTCTTTTCTATGCTTCTTTCTTTGGAGTTCTTCTTCTATGAAATTTCCTTTGGAGAGGGTTTTCTATGCGCTTGTCATTGGAGGTTTTACACGTATCTTTACTTGGAGTTCCATGCTTCTCTTCTCTTTGTGCAAGCCTTTCTTCCTTTGGTTCATGCGCGATATACTTAGGCTTCTTTCATTGTTATATTTCTTTTATTTTGTGCTCTAGCTTGTTTTCATCCAATGACCATCAATATCTTATAGTGACAGCCATGAGAAGGTAGTCTTTGGACCTCTTTCCAAGCATTCAAGTCTAGGTTAGTTGTTTCTTGCTCTTCTCTATTTACTAATTGTTGCTTGTTCTTTTCGAGTTACCATTTTGGTTCATCTTCTTTACTTCTCTTTAGGATTTGTTCCCATATTGTTTCTTTTTCTTTGGGTCTCTCCTTCAGTTCACACAAATGATTATTCTCTGGTTCCCATTCAAGAGTGATATGTGCATGACATTAGATCTAGAAATCGAAGTGAAGTTATTGTATTCTCATGCTATATAATGTTGTGCACCTTTCTAGTAATATTTTACATTCAATAACAACTTTAGTTCTTTGAGTTTGTATCATGCATGCTTTGTTAAGATTGTTGAACATGTTAGCTGAATGTTTAGAATAGATTTCATTCATTGATCATGTTTATTTGCATGTTTATATTATATTTTATTAGGAAGTTCTAATTTTTAGTTGTAGAAAGCATCCATTTTTAGAAACTAGTTGGCTTTAGGAAGTGTTTATAAGATTAGTTGTACTCTAGCAATTGTTTATTTAGAAAGTTTCATGTTTATAAAGTTTCTAATTATATTTTTTTAGGAAGTTTCTACGTAGAGGAAGTTTCTATTTTCGAACTTTAGAAAGTTCATTCTAGATTTAGGTTTCTAAATTTCTTCATATTTCTAGCTTTGCATTAGTTTCCTTTATTGAGTGCATTATAGTTATAGAAAGTTTCTAATTCCATTATTAGAAGTTTCTAATCTTATTTTTAGAAATTTTCCTTTTAATTTAAGTTTCTAATTTTATGCATGTTTCTAATTCCATGTTTCCTAATTGCAAGAGTAAATCACAACCCAATCTCTTTTGGTTAGGATAATTAATCTAAATAGATTCCAATTGCATACAAATCTATTCAATTCCTTGTGGTAAAGATCTCACTTGTGTATTATCATACTACTTGGATGCATGTGCTTGCGAGTACTTATTAGAAGACATAACATATGAGAGATTCATAAAAGGTTTCCATTCCTAGTACTAGTTTTGGTGCAAGAAATAGGGTTAGAATCATGCATCATTTTGGACACCCAATGGAAGGACTATTGTAGAAATTCTTATTTGGTTTTAATCCCTAATGAATTATTATGATATTGAATAGATTGGATAATGCAAAACTATCAAAGTCTATCTTGATCTATAACCACAAAGGGAAACTATTTTCTACACACCCTATAGAAAACATTAATTGAAAATTCTAGAAATAGAGGACTTAAATGAAAGAAACTACAGGGGAAACTAAACCAATATTTCATACCTTCATTACAGTCCATAAAATAGTAAAAGGATATTTCCAACTTGTCACATAAAACCCACATTATCTCTAGACTTTTGAAGCATAACTATAAGAGGTGGAATCAAGAGTACCAAAGATGACTAAGAGTGTCTAAGGCACTACATGACTTGAAAATAATTTATACTATTGCTGGGTTCTAACCATAAGGGGACATTTGGAACTACTAATGTATAGAGAACTGATTATAAGAATAAAATCCCATTACACACAGATAGTTGACGAATTTACACACCAAATGATATCATAGGATTGTGTTAGAAACAACCGAATGTGGGATCAGTGTAGCATACCCCCATGGCTTCTTTTGGAGTGTGAATTCCTATTGAATGAATTGAAATAAATAAATGTTAAACACAAAGGTAAATAATGTTAAGGTTCTACTTGAAAAGAAATGTTTCACTCACTCAAATAAAGTGAAATTGGACCTAGGATCAAAGGCCTAACATAAGGTGAAACTTAAGCTACTTACCTTGTGAATTGTATTCACTTCTCCAAATAAACATTACTAGTACTAGACCATATACAAGAGACCTTAGCACCCACGCTAAGGTTGTAAATTATGCAATTATGATAAAGACTTGAGCCCTAAAGAAAGGAAGGAAGAGAGATTTCCATGCAGCACTCAAAACTTAAATACTAGTCACTTAATGTTGTATGAATGACTAAGGTCATCAAAATTTCATTGATAAGACTATAAATAGTATAGTGATGCTACAAATTTCCTATAATGATAACATGCTTATGCTAATTGAATGATATGTAAGAATCATGAGATAGGCATTGCATGGTGATGATATAAACTACTTTAAGTGGTAACAAGGTCAATGTCATACCTAGGCTACATGAAATGCTATGCAAACGCATCGAACATATTATATGTGTGTGTGTGTGTGTGTGTGTGTGTGTGTGTGTGAATTGAAATGGATGCTATGAATAGTGACATATATTCATTGTGTGAACAAACTATGGAAATGCTATGGTGATAGCATACAGGCACTGATTAGGCATGGAAAATTGTAGTAATACATTATTGTGAAAGTAAAAATAAAATGTACATAGTTGATTGGACAATCATCATAATACATGAAATTGAACCAGTAAGAAAACATGTTCGTGAGCATTGGTGTAGCTTTAAAATTATTTGCAAGTGCATGAATCAATGTATTACTAGCACATGAGAGAGGTTGAACTCACAATGAATCGTGCAAATTAGTATGTTGGATGGATCTTATTTAAAGTGCTTAATGTCTGCCAAAGAGAGATTGATTTGGTTGAATTAGGAAATTCACATGCCTGGAAGAGAGACATGCATTAAATTGACAACTAGAATTAAAGGAAACTTACCAAAACTAAAAATAATCAATGAAATTAGAAACTAACCTAATTAACTTACATTTAACAAAAGAAACTAATGCATAAGCATGAATTAAACTAAGCAACTAACTTAAGGAAACTACTAAAATGAAAACTTTTCTAAATAAACACTTTCTTAAACTAGAATTATAAATCTTCTAAAATAGAAAATTTTAAAACCAAATTAGGAAACTTTCAAATACTAAATTAACATGAAAAAAAAAGTAATTAATGAGATCTAACTAACTTTATTAAGAAATTAGAAACATGCACCTGATGGAAACTATAATTAAGGAGGCTATCTAAATTAAACACATTCTAATCCTAAAACCTTCTAAAGATGGAACGTTCCAAAAATTAAAAAGAAAACATTGTAAACCTAAACTAAGATGCAAACAATGAGTTAACTAATGCTAACACTAAATTGAGTAAGTGAATGAAGCAAGAATCAAAGGTAAATTATCATATGTACCATGTGCATGATCCGTGGACTGCGAACATTGTTCATATGTGCAAAAGTGGCCAAATTTGACCCTTTTATGCAAACAAACATGTGATCTAAGATAGTCACTAAACAAATAACCTAAAGCGCTAAATGGGTTCCTAAGAATTTAAGCAACTAAAGTGTTTTGATTACTGGAAACAAAGCACAAATTTAAGAAGAGAAAATTCTATATTTCCACTATTTAAGAACATCAAATGATTCAAGCATAAGGAAGTAGTTAGAACCAAAACTTTATACAAGAAAACAACCAAATCTAATTTACATAGATGAAAGAAACATTCTATAACAAGCTTAAGAATGTTTATTAAATCATCATCAAATTACACTGAGAATTGTGCAGATAATCGATGTTCAAAATCTAAAACTTTGAGGCCTTCCACCAACGTCCATCAATCATGGCCGTCCATGTAACTTAGCTTATGTTCCTTGATGGCTAACTTTGAGAGCTCCATTGTCTTGGATTCATGGATGGCTTAGATGAATTTCATAGCTTAGCATGATTGCTCAAATCATTAGCTTTGGTGATTGACTTGGGTCCTTAGCTTTTCCTCTTATTCGTGGCTTGAATATGTCAAAGTCGCTTAAGTAAAACCCAAGCAAAGGTGGTGGGCTTTGTATGTCCTATGAACGGGCTCGCTTTGCCACCTTTAAATCCTCTAATTGCATCAATTACTTGTCCTAATGGTGATATTGACCTTTGATTTCACTTTTGATCAATGATTTTTAGGTTCTAACTCAATCTTTCGATCCTGATGTTCCATTTTCTTCTCGATCAATATCAACCATTGGATCATCATCTCACTTCCTACAAAAATTTAAAAAATCTAATTAAATAATAAAAAAATATGACATACTTACCTCAGATTAGCCTTTGAACCTACAAAATATCAAAATTTTGAGTTACTAGGTCAAAAAATGCATGTTTTATTAAATTTTGCTAAAAATCCTAATTTACCCCCATAAGTTATAATACATGGATAACTAAATGGGGTTTTTATACAAAATTAAACACTTATCAATGCCTCATTTTTAGGATTTCGTTATAGTTAATATAATTTCTCCACCTTGAAAGTTTTGGTGATGGTAACATACAGCAAGAAAAGCCACTGTACATTTAATTTTCTTAGGACTAATTTGAGATGAGGTGTCCCATGTGTGACAAAATTTTAGGATAATAGTGACCATTGTACTTAATTCATCCTTTTCCTCCTCCCTTACATTTTCTTGAAATTTGGGATTTAGCTGTCTCTGTATTTCCCTATGAGGTTGTTCTTGTTTTTTTTGGAGGCAAAGTAATGGTGGAGGTTAAATCCTTATCAATTTCTACTACGTACCCTAGAGTTGATTGATGTTGAACTAGAACACCAATTGGCTCTTCCTCTTCTTGTTCTTTAGACAGAGGTAAGATTTTAGGTGAACCTATATTGTTATCTGGTGTTTGATCAATTAAAGTCTGTAGGTCCCAATTGGGTACTTCTTCGGCATTACAAGGCTCAATTTAAGTTTCAAGAAGTGTAAGGGTTTCTACCTAGTCTCGCCATCTAAGAGTGTCTATTAAAGGTTTAGTTTCTAAAAACTCATTCTCTTCGTCAATGGATATCTCATCATTGTAATCATAAAAAGGAGCAACACACGACTAAAGTAGAAATGAGTTGGAAGTTTGTAAGGATGGCTACGGACTTTATGACTCAGAATGATCATATGCAATACCATACCATTAACGGTATCAACAATAATGGATGGTGAATAATTATGTGGCTTAGAATGATCACATGAAATTTCCATCCTATGCTCTTCCATTTCCCTTATTTGTTTTATTTCCTCAGTCCTTTTTATAAATTCAACAATGTTTTTGTTATTATGTTCTCATATTGGTTTTATTTTCTCTTCTCATTCATACTTTTTAGCCATAAATTTTATGTAGTAAAATCCAACCTTGAGTCTCTTCATTAAATTAGATTTCTTCTATAAATCATTCCTTAGGAAATGCCTTATATGACTAGTGTTTTTATGGCATTGGGGGTACTGAAATAGCAGTGAGTAAGTTGAACCCATATGGTTGTCCCTGATATTCTGGATAGTTATGATAAGGTTGATTAGGGTGGGACCTTGATGGTTCTTCTTGATAATTCTAAGACCATAGTTGGTCATGATGCCTAGCCCATCCATTATAATCTATTTGAGGATAATAATTGCTATGGTGTGTGAATGTAGTAGGGGCATCTACTGGCTCTTGATGATATCTATTATAAATGGACCTTGATGACCATGAAGTGGGAGGATATGTGTGATCAAAATAGGTATAAGAATTCTCATACTGAGGTTGTTGATATGACCCAGTATAATAATTCTCATATTGAGATTGTTGACATGACTTAGTAAAGGAATTATCATACTGAGGTTGATATGCCTTAGTATCTTGCTTAGAAGCACTTAATGTATTCATTAGACTTTCCATACTATCCAACCGACTATCAAATACATTGGACAGATTAGGAGTATATCTTGCCTCTATCTCACACATATTAGGTAATATCTTAGAAGTGAAATAGTATGAAAGTGATGGTTTCCCATCCCTTGTTCGGCCCGCTAGTGCGCTCAACTTTACATAGAACGAAACATCATTGTATACAACAAATGATATCTTTTTTTGAATGTGAAGCCCTAACTATATGATGCAAACTAACTAAATGACTCCTAACTCTATATGCTATGCAAGCAAACAATTCCTAATGCAAACGAGATATAATATTGATCTTTGTTAATCTGTGAGGTTGTAGCTTTTAACCTAAAGATAGATAGCTCCTCCTTTAATCTAGACTTGATTATTGCTTACCAATTAGGTCCTGCCTAAGATGGTTAATACAATTCTCATGGAAGGAGGCATTTAGACTTCAACAACTATTAATAAAAGTAATGGGAAAATCACTTGGATTTTGGATACCCACTATAACCACGAAGTTCAAGAACCATCGATATAAGAGTAGATTGCCTCTTTCAAAAAGAGTCTTATGAACTCAGAAACCTAGGTCTCTAGCTACTTGATTTTAATTTAAGATTAACCACTAGGACTAGAAGCATGCAGGGAATTGACTTCATTTTCTAGGTGGGCCAAGGATGTTTTGATGAAATCTAGTCCTTATCTTATGACGGTTCGTGTTGCGCCCTTATTAACATTATATGCTATCTACCATAAAGTAGTAAACATGTAATGCAAGTACAAGAAAACAAACTAATGTAACCTATATGCTATCCAACCTTGGGTTAGATAGGTGCAAGCTAATGCAGCAACCCTAAATAAGATGCAACAATTAAGATTAATGACCTAAATATATATGAACTAACTACCAACCATTCTGCAAATTACACTAAATGTAACTACTCTAAGAAAAGTTAATAAGATGAGGGAAACTAATAGTGGGGTTTTGATGATGATCAAGTGTGGGCCTCTTTACAATCATTTGCCCCATATTAATACAACCCATTTAAAATAAAATAGAGAAATTGCAAGTTACAGTGGGGCTTCATTACAAGTTCACTTGAAAGGAAAAACCCAAATCTAAGAATGCAATAAATTTTTATGAAGCTTTGGCCCACATGATCACTGCCACTCCTTTACAAGATTTGCCTCACACAAAAAAGGTAAGATGGATCAATTTATGAGGAATTAGCAAAATATGCAGATATGATGCAAAAATCCTAAGCTAATGCAACCTACAGGTATGACTAAACAAAAATAATCCAAATAAGAATCCAATCACAAATCTACTACGACAACCTAGAAACAATGCGAAAGACTTGGTGGAGCTTTAAAATTACTTGCAAGTGCATGAATCAATGTAGTATTAGCATGTGAGAGAGGTCGAACCCATGAGGAATCTCACAAATTTGTGTGTTGGATGGATCTTATTTAAAGTGCTTTACTTCATCAAAAGAGAGAGAGATATTTGGTTGAATTAGGAAAATAAAATGCTTAAAGGAGGGACATGCATTAAATTACATTGACTGCTAAAGAAATGTGGAGTAAGGCATAAGTTGAAATGTGCATTACAACATGCTTTTTGCAATGATATACCAAAACTAAAACTAAGCAATGAAATTAGAAACTAACCTAACTAACATGCATTTAACAAAAGAAACTAATATAAACCAAGCATGAATTAAACTAAGCATCTAACTTAAGGAAACTACTAAAATGGAAAATTTCCTAAATTAACACTTTCCTAAACTAAAATTGTAAACTTTCTTCAAATAGAAATTTCTAAAAACAAGTTAGGATACTTTCTATATCTAAATTAACATAGAAAAAGTAACCAATTAGATTTTAATACCTTTAACAAGAAATTAGAAACATGCATGTGAAAGGAAACTAAAATTAATATGACTTTCTAATCCTAATAGTTTTTAAAGATGTAACATTCCCAAAATCAAAAGGAAACTTTCTAACCCTAACCCAAGATGCAGAAAAAATGAATTAATTGCTGCTAATACTAAATTCAGCAAGTGAATGAAGCAAGAGTCAAAGGTGAATCATCATATGTGCATGTGCATGATCCATGGACTATGCACATGGTTCATAGGTGCAAAAGTGACCAGATTTGAACCTTTTATGCAGAATAACATGTGACCTAAGCTATGAACTAAATAAACACCTAATGATTTAAATGGGTTCCTAAGGATTTATGAACATAAGGTGTTTTGATGGCTAGAAACAAAGCCCAAAGTTAAGGAGAGAAAAATTCCATATTTCCACTACTTAAGAACATCAAACAATTCAAGCATAAGGAAGCAATTGAAACCACAAATTTTACTTAGAAAAATGATGTAAATTTGATTAAATTGATGAAATAAACATTTCATAACAAGAATCCTCAAGAAGCAGCATCAAATCAACATCAAATTACACCCAAAATTGTGAGCATAATACATGTTCAAAATCTGAAATCACCCCTAGTTCCTCAGCATAAAATTCTATCTTAAAAAAAACAAACAACACAATCTAATGCTCACAAACTAAAGTATGATGATATGAAAAGAAAACCCATGAAGGAATTCAAGAGAAAAGATAGCTAAATGGGTGAAATAACTATGGAAAATGGACCTAAAACTAATGGCAAATAGAAGAAAAAAAAGTGAATTTCAAGAAGGGGAAATCAAGGTTCTAAGCTAGCTCTTCTCTTAGCTGTCACTAGTAGAGAAGGGTTAACTTATATCCTAAGTGAAGAACAAAGAAAAACTAGTGGAGTGAGAGCAAAGGAGATAGGAGAAGTAGATGGAAAGAAAGGTGTAAAACTAGAAAGAAAAACAAGTGAAACGAAAGCAATAAAAGATAACCAAAGAAAGTTAAATACTAACCTGAATTGGAGAGAAAATAAAATAAATAGAAATATAGAGGAAGATAACCACCAAAGAAATCCTGAAGTCCTATGTTTTAAGGTGTCTCACTCACCTCTGCTTAGAAAAAAAAAAAAAAAAGTTGAAACCATGGGAGATTTATTGATGCTTTGGTTTCTAGCTTAAGCAAGGGCTGAATCAAGGAAGAAAGTAGGGTTTTGAATGAGGAAAGTTAGGTGAAGAGTGAGGTAAGCATGGTGAGATAAGAAAGAGAAGTAAGCTGGTTTGGTTGGTTTCCTAATTTGAAATGGAGGGAGGCGTCTTTTTCCTTGTTAGGTAAGTGAATCTTTCTCCCTTCTAATTGGATGGTGATTGAGGGTGGAATGGAGAGAGAAAGTGGAGATAAAATGTTAGGTAAAAGATGGGCAATACATAGGGTGTTGATGTGCTTTGAGTGGACTTAGATTTAGGGTTTCCTAATTAGGAAACCACTTGAATTTTCCCAACCAAGCAAGGGAGCCCTCTTCTTCTTGAAAGGTGGCTCCCTCCCTAAGTAAAAAATGTTGAACACTAGAGTGAATGGTGGATTAATGTTAGGAAATGGATTATGAAAGTGGGATTTTCTCTCTTATGAGTCCCTTAGTGCATGATCTTCTTACCTTTTACATTAATCTCTCAAAAACCCTTAAAAATCACACTTTTAACACATGAATGTTGCTTGAATCAATGCTCCAAGTGGCTCCATGTGCCACTCCTCCTTGGCTTGATCACTCACTTTGATGCCTCCTTTCTAGGTGGATTAAGTTGCTCCAATGCTTGGCTTCAAGTCTTGAGTAGCTCATATGGCTTGTCACCCTTTTTTCATGGCATTAATGGCTAAGTGGCTTCAATGGCTCCTATGCAAAGGTGGTGGAAATGCATGGCTTGCGCTCAGGTCCATTTATAGTCATATTTTGCTTCTCCAATTGCTTATTTACATGGCCTAGGATAATCTTGATCCTTCATCACACCTAGATTGATGACATTTGGGCTTTTTCTTACTTAGGTTTCCTAGTTAGACTAGGAATCCTCATGAATGGCTTCAATTCTCATCTTGATCAAGATTGGCCTTTGAATTCCATTCTCAACACCTACAAGAGATGTAAAACCCTAATTAATTCCTAGCAAGTTATGATCATTCACATAGTTACTTTGGATTAGCTTCTGCACCTAAAAAATATCAAACTTTTGAATTATTAGGTTAGAAATGCATGTGTTACAAAATTCCAGAAAAACCCTAGAAATAACACTATATTTTATGACACATGGGCTACTAATTAAGTACATTTTATATAAAATTAAACACTTATCATGCCACTGAACAAGCATTTTGATAGTCCTAAGCAAAACATGCCAAAAATCATGAAAACTGAAATGGTTATATTTTTCGTAGGCACTAATGATTGCATTTAGCATATGCAACAAACCTTTATTCCTAGTGGATGAGTTAAGCCTTGTGTAGATTTGCAGTGAATATACTCGCAAAATTACATAAGGCTAAGTCCTTTATTTTATCTCAGAGAATTATCATCCATTAGCTCTCTACTTGCTTCAACAACTTAATAACAATGAATGAGAAATTTAACAAGTTATCCACATAAAAAAGATATTTTATTATAGTTATATCTCAGAGTGCAATGTGTGTATTGCTACATAAGTCAAGACTTCTAAACAAAAATGCATATTTCTCTATTGGAAAGATATATTGACCTCAAATTCTCCCTGGTATACACTCAGAAATAAACCTCTCAAAGAAAAGGGGTCAAACAAATTCCTCTAACTATGTGGAAAAATCCAAAATGCTAGTGGTTCACATAATGTTATAAGGATTGATGAGACAATGGAATATGATCCCTTAGAATGGATATTCCAAGACTAGTGGAAATATTTCACCTTAATTCTTTCCTATTTCTATCCTCATCAAGGCTATGTTTCACCTAACATCAATATGTCTTCAGACAGGATGAAACGTAGGCTAAGGATAGGTTTTGAAAAGAAGAATGCAAGGATCAATGTTTCAAATCTGAATAGAGGTCTTCAATTGACGTAAGACAATTTTTCTACTTGAACTATGTTGAAGAGAATATCTTCTACATTTTCTTAATTCAAATTTTCTTTTCTTATTTATTTTTATTGATACTTTTCAAAATTTTCCTTGTATTTCTTAGAAGGAACACTTTTCTTTGAGAGAAAGGCTTTTCTATGTAGACACTTTTCAAAATTTTCACTTCTTTGACTTCTGTCCTTTTTTCTAAACTTTTGCTATCATCCCTACTCAATTTTGAAAGTTAAGTAATGGATATTCTTACTAGGGTTTCTTTAGGTTAATGTAAAGGGGTCAAAGAAAGAAAAGAATTTTTAAAAGGGCTCAAGGGTTCTAACTAGTGGTACAATATACTAGGTGAGCTTTATATCTCTGGGCTAAAACATGGATGGCCTATATTGTTTTCTTAGGTTTCTTAAAATATATTAGATTCAATAAATGTTTAGGAACCAATGTTAATACTCCTAGTTGGTTCTTGCAATTTTGACCAAAACAATGAAACTAAGATCTTTTCAAATTTAATGATCGCATAAGAAAATATAGAATTAGATATATCCCTGGAAAAGATGACAATCTCTACTACTCACATGGGTATATGTCTCCACTGATTTTCTTAGGTTCTCCAATTCATCACCATCTATAAGTCTAGACTTATGTACTTTGTGTAAGTATATTCTAAGATTTAACTTTCATAAAAAACTTCAATACATGAATAAATTGTCGAATTAATCATATGCATTTCTAGTTAGAAGTTAAAGTAGTGGAAATCCTAAACTTTAGACAATCCAATTCTTATCATAGTAAAATAACTTTGACCTAAAAAGCTTATAAAATTAAAAATTAAAAATTTATAAGAACATGTAGAAAATCTTAGAAATCTCATGCACGTCTATACTCCCCAACCTAAAGTAAACATTGTCCCCAATGTTTTAAAATATAAGACATCTATATGATAAATGGGCAATGTAGGACAATGAGACTCTAAAATCCTGGGTTACCTCCTAGTGAGTCCTAAGTTTAACGTCTTTAACTAGACTAGACTAACTAATTTAACTATTCTAAATCTAATAAAGAGATGAAAAAATTTTCACACCACTTCAGAATCTCACAGTAGTTTATGTACATTCTCCACCTTGAAATTTTTGGTTGTGATAACATTAGGATATGATAGGCCACCAAAATTACAAATTTTGTGGGACCACCTACATGATCTCTATTATGATATTAAGTTAAAACACGCAAACACATGAGTCAAATGTTGTAATTCACACGATGAGGGTGATCCCACGATGAATCGAATGGTTGTGATATTAGTGGTCCCTACTCAGATTATCTAACCTAGCCAAATCAAGGAGGTCTTTCCTAATCTAAAAATGAAAAATTAACACATGAAATATGGAATTATGCTAAAATCAAAACATGAGAAACTTAACAACTTTCCTAAAACACACTTTCTAAAAATAAAACATTCATAAATGTAAGCATCCTAATTTTATGACTTCCTAATTTGAAAACTTCCTAAAAGTGAAATTTATAAACTTTCTTAAATCATGCAATTCCAAGGAAACTAAGAAACAAATCCATTACTTTCCTAAACTTAACTTTCTAAACATGAAATTTAGCAACTATGACAAAATCTATCAATTTACTAAACTAAGAATTAGAAACTAACTAAGATGCAAGCTAGTTAATAAAGGAATCTAAACTAAACTACAACTAAATAAGAGAACTAAAGGAAAACAATCACTAATTGAACAATCAAAGGAAAACTACCTTAGTATCATGTTGTGACCATGGAATGGTACCCATGATTCGTAGGTAGGAATGGATATACTTAACTACTTTAAAAACCTAGATCATGCAATCTAACTCAAACATTAACTAAGCAATCTAACAATCTAATTGGGTCTTTGAAAAATCAAGTAGACATGGAAGTTGGAATGGAAGTTTAGGAAGGTGGGGAACTCCTAGAAAGATAAGAATCTTGAATGGAAAGTGAAATTCGTAGTGATATTTAGTGATGAGGTGGAAAGTGAGAAAAAAGTGGGAAAAACACTAAAATTGAAGAGGTATCTTCCTATTGGTCCACATAATACCTCATCCTAGTGAATTTTTCCTCAATTATCTTCAACATATCCCCATAAATTCTAAAGATAATTCTTTTGATTCTCTTCCAAACATGGCATTCCATGTAGCTTAGCTTATGTGGCTTAATGGTTTACATTGAGAGCTCCATGGGCTTGGCTTCATGGATGGCTTATATGGCTTTCTTAGCTTAGCTTGATGGCTCAAATCCTTGGCTTTAGTGGTTGGCTTGGCTCCTTACCTTATCCTCTTCTTCATGGCCTGAATATGGCTAAGTGCCTTAAGTGAAACCCATGCAAAGGTGGTGCACTTTGAATGTCATGAGCATGGGCCAACTTTTTCCACCTTTGACTCCTCTAATTGCATTGAATGCTTCACCTAAATGTGATCTTGACCTTTGATCTCACTTTATACTAATGATTTTTAGGTCTTTGCTCTATTTTTCAATCTTGATCTTCCATTTTCTTCTTAATCGATCTCAGCCATTGAACATCATCTCACATCCTACAAAAAGTTAAAAACTCTAATTAAATCCCAGAAAAATATGACCATACGCATTTCTACTAATGAATAAAATGCAGAATTAACCACATGCATTTCTATTAAGAACTTAAGGAAGTTGAAATACTAATCTTTAGACAATCCTATAAGCCCTTGTGGTTCACCCCTTCCACAGGCCACACATAGGTGGGAGCTTTGTGCACCGGGGTTACCCTTTTATAAAATATCTTTGACCAAAAAAGCTTAGAAAAAATTGATTCCTTTTTTTTTTTGGAAACATGAAGAAAAACTTAAAAATCATATGCATGACTACATCCCCCAACCTAAATTAAACATTGTCCCCAATGCTTTAAAATATAAGATATCTATATGGTAAATGGGTAATTAGAACAATGAGACTCTCAAATCTTGGGTTACCTCCCATTGTGAGGCAAGCTTAACATCTTCAGCCATACTAGGCTAAATTATCTAACTATCCTAAATCTAACAATGAAATGGGAAAGGTTTCCCACACTTCAGAATCTTGATGTATTCTATATATATTCTGCACCTTGAAAATTTTGGTGGTGATAACATTAGGGCACAATAGACCACCAAATTTTTAAATTTTGTGCAATCACCTTGATGATCCCCCATTTTTAGAATTTCACAGTAGTCAATATAATTCCCCCACCATGAAAGTTATGGTGCATGTAACATTATAGCATGAAAGGCCACTATGCATTTAAATTTCTTAAGACTAATTTGAGATGAGTTGTCCCATGTGTGACCAAATTTTGGGATAATAGCAACCATTGTGCTCAATTCAACATTTTCCTCCTTCTCCCTTACATTTCCCTAAAATTGGGGTTTATACTGTCTTTATTTCCCTTAGAGGTTGTTCTTATTTTTCTAGTGGTAGAATAATGATGGGGCTTAAATCCTTATCAATTTCTAGTGTGTACCCTAGAGTTTCTTAATATTGAGTTGTAACATCAATTAGCTCTACTTATTCCTGTTCTTCAAACATGGTTAAGATTTTAAGTGAACCTATATTGTTATTTAGTGTTTGGTCAATTAAAGTTTGTAGGTCCCAATTGGGTACTTCTACACTGTAAGACTCAAATTGAGTTTCAAGAAGTGTAGGGGTTTCTACTTAGTCTTGCCATTTAGCAGTGTCCATTAAAGACTTAGTGTCTAAAAACTCATTCTCTTCTTCAATGGATATCTCATCATCTTACTCATAAAAAGGAGTGGGACATGACATAAGTAGATATGAGATGGAAGAAGTAAAAAAATTTCACAAAACAAAGAAGCGAAAATTCTTTTCTTTAGAACTTGTTTTAAAAAACCCAAGTCATCACTTCATACATAACATAAGTAGAATTTTTGTATAAGATAAAATTCCATTGAAGGAATATACTTTTATTAAATTCTAGAATCCATCCAGTGGTTCATAGTATATCCCAAATCCATTACAATACTTACCCAAATTACATAATCCAAAACTCAAAGCTCACCATACAATAAAAACACTCAATACAATACAATGCACTCAAATAAAAATACATGTCTTCAAGAAGTATACCCTGATTGATTATTCTTCCAAGTCTTCTCAAGTCTTGAGCTCTTAATTCTCCTTCTTTGTATCTGAGATATTCTAAACTTTAAAACATTTAGAATAACTCAGCAAGCTATGCTTAGTGGAGGATTAAAGAAGCATAATAATTTGACAGTATAATCCTAATACTTCATAATCCAATTATTCATACTAATGGATCAATCTCTTTACTTTTTCATATATGTACATCCGTACACATACATATCGTATACTTTGTATAGATACGGTCAAAATCATGAAAAATAGTTAATATCTCAAACATAATCATACCCAGCTTACACTGAGTTGATAAATCATCTAGAATCTACTGGAAATACTCCCTTATTTAAGCAATATTGGTAATCCATGATTACCCAGCATCTCAACATGTCATATTATAAGGCATTTCACTATGCCATGCATCATAATGCAAAAATATTCAAAGGACTACTATACATGCAGTCAAAATCTATACCAGCATGCTCAAATAACTGCCCAACAATCCACCTATACCATTCTTGGCGGAAACCACAATATCCATGTCTGTATGGGGGGGACCATGGCTGTCATAGTGGCAGCCTTCCCATAATTGCTGCACCAAACTTTTAGCCTCACTTCGGCTTGGTATTCATATTATAACAAGTTTTGGAGAGCGGGAGGCCAAACCCTAGTAACTCTCCTAGCATAGCATCCCCACGCATACACCTGCTTAAAACAAAACTACAAGCCATCATGCTTGTATGTAAAATAGTTCTCATGCATACTAGACATTTTGTCTATTTACCTAGGGATGGAATACCTTCTAGTTCCCTATTCACTTAGGGTTTTCCTCAATTCTAACTTAACCATTTCATATGTGTTTTGGCTAGATCATAAGAGTTTTCAAGGGATTTTATAGAAGTATTTACATTACTCTTGTCAACATTTATAGACATAAGATCATGTATTCAACATGTATATCTCATGTAGATGCATTCGTAAAATCCTCCTACCTTTAAGTAGTGATCCCTCTCTACAAATCTTCCATGATCCTAACTAACGTATGTAATTTGTAAATCCATACATGCTATCAATATTTGTACAACCTGAATAATCCTATAGTTTTGATCCAATGTATATTCTTGTCCTTTGACATAAAGGATCTAGATCTTTTGTCCTATCATGATCTATCTTCCTCAGATAGTGTCTATCCAATTGATCGATAGATCTGATGGTTAGAATGATCTTCTAATCTTTCATATCTAAGTATTTTATACTCTAAATCTTTGTGTATTCTTTCTTTGATCATGATCTTCCATAGATCCTTTGATGAAAAATTTATACTTATTGATAAAGATCAAGGGCTTAGATCTTCTATCATCTTATTCTTCTTTGATCTATGTTCAATTGTTTGATCATCCCTAAGGAGGATGATTTTGGTTGTTTTCCTTGAATCATATTTGATCAAGGACATCTTCTATTCTATTTTATCTAAATTGCAAGCAATATATATATATATATATATCATACATCAAAAAAAATTTATTTCTTTTATTGTTCCTGATCATTCAACATCCCATGGATTTTGTTTGATCATCCTTATTTTACTTACAAATTTTATTAGGGTTAGATAATTTACTAACCTTTTATACTATTATTATTATTATTCAACCAGTCAATGTTTTACTGGTTGAAGATAGCTTATTTCATCCTAAGTCTAGACAACACCTCTTATCTACAATTGACTATGGCTTACTAGCTAAATGGTTGAACACAAAGTGGTTACTTCAATCCTCATCTAAAGAGGCATTTAGACCTCACAAATGTCAACGAAAGGTAGGGGAAGATTGAGACTCTATTAGAATACTCTCTTAACCACCATGTTCAACATTCACTAGAGTGATTTTAGCTCAACCTTGCATAAGGTTCCTATGAGCATTTTAACCCTAAGTACCCTTTCTAATTGATTTTAATTAAATCCATGAACATTTAAAATGTCATTCATGGGGTTTATTATTCTCTTAATTTGGGCCAACGATTTGATCATCCTTATACTGTCCTACTAACTATAGCCCTTACTAATATTAATTCAAAGTCATTCACTCATCTTTATTGTCCATGAATCTTTATATTCCATTAGTTTACATTTTTGTTGATTTATGCTCATTATATCTTAACAACTACATAACATTTGAATCTACAAATAAAATTTTAAAACAATGAAATCATTAATTTTAAAGCATAAATCCAATATAAATTTAACAACCATTTATATTAACATGCTTCCTATGAATGTAACTTAACCTAATGGAATAAAACTATACTTAAACTACCATGATCCCAAGTTATAAAACACATGAAATTTTACTAGTAATCTTATGGAATCATGCTTAGATCTTAAATTTAAACTAACATGGCCCTAAGATAATTAAATTTACAAACCTATTATAAAGATCTAAGAACATTTAGAGCATAGCATACTAAAATTAAAGAATTACACTATCATGCTTTTCAATTTGTAACCTAAATCACATTTACAATTCTATTATCAAATAAAAAGACAAGTAAACTAATTAGATTAAGATTATTAGAAACTTTTACTTATAATCCAACCATTAGATTTTAGATATTTTCTTTTAGATCAAGGCTTTTAATAACATTTAGGGCTTTTAATTCATTAAGATGCAAAGATCATACCCACTTGTTTTTGTCACATTTAATCCATGATATCACTGGATTTCATCATAATCCCATTCAATCAATCCATCTCAAAAGTCAAATCATGCTTGATCTCATTGATTAAGTGGGTCTCTTTGTATTTTTAGGTTATTTCTAGCATAAAGGATAGATTCCTCTATTTATGTTAAATATGTCAAAATAAATCATAGATATCACTTTATTTCAACATTATTTCATCATTACATTAGATCTTCAATATCTAATCATCTCAGATCTTAAAAGACCATGAAAATTAGAATCTTAATTCCTCAAAACAAAAAGTTTCTTGAAGAGTTTTATCAATTTTATAATTTCAGAAGAAAATAGACATTACAAGCTTTCCATAGCTTCTTTCTTACCTTAATTTGGAGTTTGGATGACACCGTAATTGAACTTTGAAGTTCATAGTCATTCTGAGGGTCCAAATTTGATCTGGGCCCAGCAGAACGAAGATCGGATTAGTTGTCGGGTGGCGGGTCCAGTGGGGCAGAGCAATCCACACTCCTATCACTGGGACGTAGGTAGGAATGCACCGTCTAGGACCTCATCGCTCAGTGCATCGTTCCGTTGGAAAGTCGTCGCATGCAAATTGATCGTGTGGAAATGCTAGAGTCTTGCTGCAGCGTCCTGGGAACCAAATCTTATAAGAAGATTGGACAATCCGTTTGGGACCATCTAATCAATTCTCCTTCAATCAAAGGATCAAAACTTGATGAAATTTCCTAAAAATTATACCCTAGGGTTTTCCCTTCTGGATTGATTGGATGCCTCATATTTTCCATCTAAGCCCTCCATCATACCGTAATGAAGGGTTCTTGTCCTTACTTGATTTTTATAATTTTTAACCTAAAAATAATTTTAGAAAAATAAAAATTACAGAAACTAATAGGAAATAGGTATGGGAAGAGATTTTACCTACCCGATTGGAGAAAACTTGGCTTTTGAAGCCCAATTTTAAAGAAATATCCTATTGATGATAAGATCGCACGTTAATCGTTTGTTTTGTGATTTTCTCTTGAGTGCACCGTTGGATCTTGAAATTGCTTTGGGGATTTTGTACATAAGATAGTCTAGGATCATATGCATGGTGGGATTGGTGGGATTTGATTTGAAATAGAGTGCCTAATTGAATTTAGGTCTCTTGTTCCAATCTAGAGAGAGGAGAGAGAGTAAAAGAAGAGAGATTTTTGGAAATTTTGGAAATTTGGAAATGAATCTAGATCTAGTATTTTACTGAAAGGAAGCTAATTTTTTTTAATTTTTATGAACATTTTTGGTGGATTTTGGGGAGTGTATTTATAGATGTTTTTGAATTTTTTATAATTTCTTGTAATAATTATGTTTCAATTCTTTTGAATATTAAATTAACATTGGATCCTCCACTAGCACCACCTTCTCCACTATCAGCTGATAGTAGTTTGACCACTCATTTCATGTTTTCTGGGCATTGGATTCATTTGTGGGCCCCACGGCAGTGTGAAAGGACCATTTTGCGCTTTTGTGGAGAAAAATATGTTTTATTCTCCTGAACTCAAAATTGAGCATACTTAGTGGCGTTGGAATTGTATTTCTGAGTACATTCTAAATATTGATGTCTTAGATATTGGTTGTGGGTAAAATTATCATTTTACCATTTTATTCATAAAAATAGAGAAAATTAGGAATTTTTCATTTTAACCCTGAACCCTAACCCTTCTCCTCAAAGGTAAAAATCATACTTTAGGGTCATTTATTAACATAAGCACATGTCTCACTAATAATGCTAATGCATTAATCACTTATCCTAATTCTTTGCTAGACTTTCCAAAAGGATTAATTACTCTTAAACTTAGTTATCTTTTTGTTCACAACTTCCTATTTCTCTTGACTAGTATACTAAATTTCTACTCCTCATTTTCACCAATCTTTCAATACTTCATATTTTTCCATTCTAATTTCTATTGCTCATCCTCATTCCTCTTCAACTTATACAAGTTTTGAAATATCTTTTCTAATATGTATATCATTAGATTATCTACCAAAATGATATATTGATTAGATTCTATAATTTCAAACTAATGTTCGTATAATAATCATCCAGTAATGGTTTATAGCCATTTATCTCTCATGATTATTTCAAAATCAATTTATTCTATATTCCATAATTAATTCAACATCACTAAATCTATCATATAAATAGAATCAATATCTCTAATTTTATCATATTAATAGCCTTATTCATTTATATGTCTTCACTTTCCATTCTATCATCAATGCCAATTATATCCATAATTATTTTCATATTTCAATTCTATCATATAGTTGATTCAATATTCCTCTAAATTTTATCTCCTTATTTATCTTTATTAAAACTCTTTTTATTCACCAATTTTGAATATATTTACCTATCTCCTTAAATTCTTCCCAAGTAAGATCGTCTCTATTTTGATGATTAAATCCTTTAACTAATTGTCATAATACTATATCTATGTAGCAATTGTAATTCTTACATTTATATTTATTATTAATTTCAAATTTTGTAATAATTCTAAAGTTTTATCTTCAGTATCTATTTCCTTTCCTATAAAGGTTGAAATTAATTCTTCTTATTTATTTCTATCACATTTTCCAATTTATCTTTTGTTTCTCTTAAATTCCATTATTCTACCTAGTATAAGTGAATAATGATTTTATATTAGTGCTGATGTATTTTATTTCTACACATATGTATTTATTTCAAATTTCAGGCTAGACTTGAATATCACATATTACACCATTATATGATGTACTTGTTTTTATTATTTGTTTCTATAACACACTATTCATATATTGGAATTATTAACTTACTAAGCAATACTCCTAGTTATTTCACTAATTAGTATTTACATGTACTTCACTATTCCTTCATACTTTAACTCTTTTTATACTCATACTCATACTCAACTATAATTATTCTATTCTTATATAGAAAATACTTTGGTAGGTAATGTACCATCCATCTTTGCATTGAATGGTTCAGCCTGGCCATCGGTGATAACGGATACCCTTCCTTGATGTCGAGGGATATTCTTCAAATTTGCCTCCTTAACTGCCAAAGGTTTGTTGAAGTTGTTGGCAATGTGCCCAATTTCCCCACAATTATAACATCTAATAGGGGGCCTTTGATGTATCAGAGTAGGACACATATTTCTAGGGTGGAACCTTCTACATTTGGGACATGGCTTCCTTTCTGTATGATTTCTTTGATTTCTTAGATGTCTAAAATTGTTTAATGGTCTCTTGCCCTTTTGAAAAGACCTTTGATTATACTTCCCTCCTTCACCAAATTTAGTGATTTGGTTCTTTTGTAATTCTTCTTCAAACTTTGAAGCCATCTCCACACAATTTGCCAAAGTTGCGGGTTTAGTACACATTACCTTCACCTTTAGCTCCAGATGCAACCCTTCCATGAATCGATTCACTGTATGTGTTTCAATGTTACACACATGAGTCACAAATCTCCTTCATTGCATAAATTTATTATCGTACTCTACCACTAACATGTTTCCTTGTCTAAGTTCTAGAAACTCAATCAGATTTCTTCCTTGTACATGAGTAGGGAAATATTGGTGGTTGAAGACTTCCTTAAATTCCTCCCATGCAGTATCTTCAGAATTTGAGAAGAAGGTATTATTAGCTGATCTCCACCAAAATGCAGCTTCATGTTTTAATAGATAGGTGGCAAATTTAACCTTCAACTTTGGAGGAGTACGTAGTACGTTAAAAGTCCTTTCTATTTCATATATCCATTCCTCAACCTTCATAGCTTCACCCTTGCCATTATACCCCATTGCCATCTTTTGAAATCTCTCCATCATTTTGTCAACCTTTTCTGGGGCTAATGGAGAATTTCTAGGTTCTCCACCTCGTACAAGGGAAGATTCACCTAGTACTACTGTGGGAGTATTTGGCGTTGGTGTTGGTGTATTGTGTCTCACTTTAGGCTGAGCCAAAGCTTGAGTACTTGGTATCTCTATTGGAGGTAATGAACTTTGGGGCTGTTGAATGTGAGGAAGAAGGCTCCTCAATACTCTTGTTACCATCTCTTCCATATTATACATTGTTAATCTCTCCATATTAACTTTTGGAGTATTTTGAGTTGTCTACCTTATAACTCTCTTTGGTGGCATCTGCTCATAAACCAAAATTTATATCAGTATTCTACACAACTATTTATACCTTAATCTAAAATTGAATTATCATCTCTCCTTTGGACATATTTGTACTTTACTGTGACTAGATGAATGGCTCTGGTACCAACTATGATGACCCAGGTTTTTGTAACACATTTTATAATACATTTTTGAAAGGCAGGGCCCTTGGCAATAAAATTTTTTTACAAAACAAAGCAGTGGGAATTCTTTTCTTTAGAACTTGTTTTGAAAAACCCAAGTCATCACTTCATACATAACATAAGTAGAATTTTTATACAAGATAAAATTCGATTGAAGGAATAGACTTTTATTAAATTCCAGAATCTATCCTATGGTTCACAGTACAGCCCAAATCCATTACAATACTTGTCAAAATTACATAATCCAAAACTCAAAGCTCACCATACAATAAAAACTCTCAATACAATACAATGCACAGAAATAAAAATACATGTCTTCAAGGGGTATACCCTGATTGATTATTCTTCCAAGTCTTCTCAAATCTTGAGCTCATAATTCTCCTTCTCTGTATTTGAGATATTGTAAACATTGAAACATTTGCAATATCTCAGCAAGCTATGCATGGTAGGGGATTCAAGAAGCATAATAATTTAATAGTATAATCGTAATACTTCATAATCCCATTCTTCTTACTCATGGATCAATCTCTTTACTTTGTCATATATGTACATCCTTACACATACATACGGTATACTTTATATAGATATGGTCAAAACCATGAAAAATAGTTAATATCTCAAACATAATCATACCCAGCTTATACTGAGTTGATAAATCATCCTGACTCAACTGAAAATACTCCCTCATTTGGGTAGTATCGGTAATCCACAATTACCCAACATCTCATCATGCCATATTATAAGGCATTTCACTATGCCATGCATCATAATGCAAAAAATACTTAAAGGACTATGCATGCAGTCAGAATCCGTACTAGCAAGCCCAGATAATTGCCCAATAATCCACCTATACCATCTTTGGTGGAAATCACAACAGCCATGTCCGTATGCAAGGGACCATGGTTGTCATAGTAATGGCCTTCCCATAATTGCCCCACCCAAATTTTAGCCTCACTTAGGCTTGGTATCCATATCATAACAAGTATTAGAGAGCAGGTGGCCAAACCCTACTAACTCTCCTATCCTCTAGGAGTCCCAACGATAATTCTTTGGATTCTCTTCCAATCATGGGCTTCCATGTAGTTTAGATCACTTGGCTTAGTGGCTAACTTTGAGATCTCCATTAGCTTGGCTTCATGGCTGGCTTTCTTGGCTTAGCTTGATGGCTAAAATCTTTGGCTTTGGTGGCTGAGTAAGATCCTTAAGTGAAACCCATGCGAACTTTGCATGGCTTGTGTATGGGCCCACTTTAGACACCTTTGACTCCTTCCATTCCATCTTCAAGAGATCTTAAGATGATCTGGATCCTTAATTGTCAATTGTCAATTTTCATTTTAATCATTCTTAGTGATTGGATCATCATCTCGCTTCCTACAAAAAGTTAAAACTCTAATTAAATCTTAGAAAAATATGATTAATAACATACTTATGTTGAATTAACCTTTGAACCTACAAAATATAAAAATTTTGAATTATTAGGTCAGAAATACATATGTTACAAATTTTGGGTGAAAACCATAATTTACCCCTCTAAGTTATAACATATGTGAAACTAATAGGTGGTTTTTATGCAAAATTAGTCATTTATCATAATTCCTTATAACAAAGAGAAGGTAGTACAACCTGGATCTCTAAACTTTGGACTAGTCTAGTGTTGAATTATAGAGCTCACATGCTCAGTGGGAAGGATGTCTTTTGATTACCAAGCTTTTTGTTTTTGTATGTAGAGCTCTTTAAGATACTTAGCATAAGTAGGAATATCCTTAATAGCATTGAGAAATGGAATATTGGTTTGGCCATGTTTAAATAAATCTATTATCTCATTGAAATTTGTTCCTTTCTTAGTCTTGTTGAGTAATTGAGAGAATGGGGCTTTAGGCACATAGGGTGCCTCCACTATAAGCTTATATGGAATAGGAGATTTCTATCACTTCTCTTTCTCTTATGTTTTAGCTAGTTCATTCTCCTCTAAACTTTCCTCAATCTACCCTACTTTTTTATCAACCAGATGGTCTCTCTTGAGGTAGTTATGAACTTTGTAATCATGGGATATATGTGAATTTGAAGATGACCCTTGTTCAAATTGGCCCATAGGGTTTGGAATTGGCTGAATAGGAAATTCTCCCTTTCCTCTATCATTCAAGGTACCTATCATCTAGCTTATTTGGATTTCTATCTTGGTAATGGCTTGAGAATTGTTATTTATATTTTTTTTACTCTAATTCTATGATTGGTATAAGCTTTTGGTCAATTCATCAATTTTGTTTGAGAGTGACTATGTATGATTAAGTGTTTTAACATTAGAAACTAAAAACTAGGTGGCTGCTAAGAAGTTAAAATTCTTGAAAAGTTCTGAGCAAGGGGGTTCATAGATGTACCTCCATTGTAATTGTTCTTCGACCATGACAAATTGGGATGCCTAGCCCATCTTAGATTATAGGTCTCAGAGCATGGATTATTGCTAGGATTCTGATATGCATTTATTGCATTTGCCTATTCAAAAATATTTTCAATATACATACTATTGGATAGACAAGTAAAGGTTAAATGTGTTGGGCTAGAACAAATAGCACAAACCTCTTTTTGAGGTTTAATAGATGTATTGGCAACCATGTATGCTACAATCCTTTGGAGCATACCTTCCATCTTGTCCATTCGACCCTCCAAAGAGTCAAATCTATAAGAGATATCTGTGGTCACTCCTATTTCATAAAGGCCTCCTTTCTTTTGAGCTTGGGTATTTTTCTCTCTCCTGTTGGAATAATTCCATTGCTGGAAATTGTCAGACAAAGTTTGGAAAAATTCCCAGGCCTCCCTCTCATCTTTCAACATAAGGGTCCCTCCACTAGCTACATCTACCATCTATCTATTTTGAGGTGTTAATGCCTCAAAGAAGTACTAAACTTGTTGCCATTTTTCAAATCCATGGTAGGGACACTTTTGTAGCAACTCATTCCACCTTTCCTTGCATCATAATATTGTTCATCATCTCCTTATTGGAAATTAATGATATCCCTATGAAGGGTATTAGTCTTATGTATTAGAAAGAATTTGTTCAAAAATTTTTTTGACAATTTGTCCCCTGTAGTAATGGAATTGACCTCCAAAGAATTCAGCCAAAATTTGGCCTTATCTTTTAGCTAGAAAGGAAACAACCTTAACTTAATAAAATTATCCAAAACATTTTAAATTTTGAATGTAATTCAAATAACATGGAATTCCTTAATATGTAGGTATGAATCCTCTCTCTCATGATTAGAGAATGTTGAGAGAAACTGAATGACTCTAGGCTTAAGTTCAAAGTGGTCTACATTTGTTGGTGGTAAGATGATGCATGATAGAATATTTAACTACAGTGGCACATAGAAACCTCTAGTAGCCTTGCACTCAACTTTTGTTGGTGGTTTATCCATGGGGTTAGGAATTGGATTTCTTACCCTTAGCCTATGGATAAATTGAAGGGGAGCCTTAGCACAATGGTAGAGTTGTCGTTACGTTACCTTGAGGTCACGAGTTCAAGGTGTAGAAATAGCCTCTTCCAAAATGCAACGACGGTTGCGTACTATTGACGCTTGTGGTGCGCCCCTTCCTCGGACCTTGCATACATGGGAGCTTCATGCACTGTGCTTGCCCTTTTTGAAGCCTGTGGGTACATTCAATCTCAAGGTCAAATGGTACTAGATCTACGTTCTAAGATCGACAACCTTGTGTGCACTAAAACTTATCTAAATGATGTAACCTAAATATAATTGTAACTCCTAACTCTATATGATGCAAACAAACAAACACTAATACTAGCGAGATGGTTTGGAAATCTTTATTACTTTATGA
This sequence comes from Warburgia ugandensis, assembly GCA_035236585.1. Lineage (NCBI taxonomy): Eukaryota > Viridiplantae > Streptophyta > Magnoliopsida > Canellales > Canellaceae > Warburgia > Warburgia ugandensis. Next base: position 75,062,334 of record CP141131.1, on the reverse strand, counting down.
AGTTGAATCTTTTGACCTAAAGCTAAACGACTTCTCCTTCAATCCACACTAGACTACTGCTTACTAATTATGTTTTGCCAAAGGTGGTTTATATAATTCTCATAGAATGAGGCATTTAGATCCCAACAACCATCAACAAAAGGCATGGAAAAATCACTTAGATTTTGGAAGCCCATTATAATCACAAAGTTGAAGAGCCACAGGAGTGACAATAGATCACCTACTTCAAAAAAGCTCCTATGAGCTCAAAATCATAGTTCTCTTGCTACTTGATTTTATATTAAGATTAATAGCTAGGATTGTAAGCACACAAGGATCAATTTATTTACCTAGGTTGGCCAAGGATTTGATAATGAAATCCAATCCTTATCTTATGAGGGTTCCCATTGGGCATGTACTATCAATGTGTTCCATCCACTATAAATTAGTAAATGTGCCATGCAAGTACAAAGAAAATAAACTAATGACTCCAATATTCTACCCAACCAAGGGTTAGATAGGTGCACAACTAATGCAACAACACTAGATAAGATGTAGCAATTATACTAGGAAAAATAAAGTAAAGTAAGGGAAACTTACAGTGGATTTTTTATGAAGATCAAGTGTGAGCCACTATACTTCACACTTGCCCTATATTAATACAACCCACTTAAAATTGAATAAAGAAATTGCAAATTATAATGGAGCCTCACTAGAACTTCACTCAAAAAGGAAAAACTCTAGTCTAGGAAATCAATAAAATTTGATGAAGCTTCGGCCCATAGGATCACTCCTTTGCCAAATTCCCCTAGTACAAAACAAGAAGGATGGTCAATTTGAGAAATTACAAAATATCCAGATGCAATGCAAAAATGCTAATCTAATGTAACCTAAAACTAAGACTAAATATAAACAATCTAAATAAAGATCCTACCATAAATCATTGTGATTCCCTAGTAACAATACAAAAACATGGTGTATCTTTACTTGCAAGCTCACCAATTAATGTAGTATTGCACACAAGAGAGGTTGTTCCTATAAGAAATCTCACAAATTTGTATGTTGGATGGATTTTATTTGAAGTTATTAACTTCTGCCAAAGGGAGAGATTGGATTGGAATTGAATTTAAATTAGAAAAGTAAATGACAAAAGAAAGGAAATATGCATGAAAATAGAAACTACTATTAAAAGAAACTTTCTAAAACTAATGTGATGCTATGGATTCAAAACTAACATGCATTCAATAAAGAAACTAATAGAAAACTAGAATGAATGAAACTAAGGAACTTAAATTAAAATAAACTTGCTAAAAATGAGACTTTCTAAAATAACACTTTCCTAAACTAGAATTAGAAACTTTCTAAAAGTAGAACTTTCTAAAGCCACACTAGGAAACTTTATAAAAGTAAACTAACATGCAACCACAATTAACCAATGATATCTAACTAGATTTAACAAGAAATTAGAAACATACATGTAAATGGGAACTTCAATTAAGGAAACTTACTAAATTTAACACTTCCTAAAGCCAAAATGAAAAACTATCTACAATAAGATGCAAAACAATAATCAATGGAATCTACACTAAGATTAAACTATAAAACAAACAATTAAACGAGAAAACTAAACTATCTAAACAAATATTAATCAACCACATAAAAGATTTTTTCCCAAATAACACGTGCATGATCCATGAGTTGGTGCACATGGTTCATGAGTTAGAAAATGATAAAAATTCAAAAACCAGAAGCTTAACAACATGCAATATAATTATAGCATTAACTAAGCAACATAAAATGTTAAATGCGTCTTAAGGAATCAAGCAAATAAGATGTATTGACTACTGGAGCTAACACTTTTTATGCAAGATAACACACAAAATATAAAGCAATTTAATTCTGAAAAAAAGCATGAACAATAACTTCAATTAACTTTATTAAATCAAAGGAAAAATACACCTAAAATGGTGCACAAGATATATAGAGGTAAATCTGGAAATTATGCATTCTTCATGAACTAAAACTTGATTCAAATCAAAGATAAAACACATTCCAATGCACTCAAACTAAACCAAGATATCATGTAAGTGAAACCCAAAAGAGAACTAACAGAAATATGGATGGAATGAAGGATCAATTTAAGCAAACGAAGCCTAGAACTAATTCCAAATTCAAGAAAAAACATGCAATCCAAGTAAAGGAAATCAATCATTCAAGCTTTTCCTTATCTTGGCTGTCACTACCAGAGAAAAACTCACTTGAATATTTGTTGAAGAAGCAAAAAATACTGTGAAGGTGGAAGCAAAGACTCAATAGAAAATAAGGAGGATATATGGGTCTTGAACTAAAGTAGCAAAACAAGTAATGAAAGCAAGAATTGAAAGCACATAACTAGCCTAGATTAAAGTGCAAATCAAGAGAAAATACTTAAGAATCCAAAAGTAGAACATCTAAAAGAAATCTAGTCCAAAGCTTCAAGAATTAGCAAACAAGAGTGCAAACTTTCAAGTTTTTCTCATAAAATACCTACTTTGAAAAAGAAAAAATGGAATGCTTGGGCTTTTATAGATAGCTTGTTTCCACTTCGATGAGGGCTTTGTAGAAAGAGAAGAAAGTAGATCTTGATCTATGATTTCAATGAGGAATGTTTGGTGAAGAGTTTGGTGGGTGAATGAGCTAAGCAAGGATGACATCATGGCTGGCTGCCATGTATTTAGAAGGGGGGAGGTGTCACCTTCTTAGGAAGGTGGCATGGAGCTCCTTCCCTTCTAATTAGGTGGTGAGTGGTGGTTAGGTAAGAGAGTGAAAAGGAGAAAAAGAAAGTAGAAAAGATGGAGAAAAATCTATGGTTTTAATGTAACATCCAAACAAGGGGGAGGAACCACTTTTTTAGGAGGTGCATCCCTCCCTAAGGTAAAAATCATGGAACCCTAAATTGATGTGTGATAAATGGATGGAAAAAAGAATGGACAGTGGTTTTCTCTCCTGATTGGCCTACCTATAAATAATCATCATACCTTTTACAAATATCTCTCAATACCTTCTAATTCTCCTTTGAAAATCACACATTTAGCATGAGACAATTGCTTGAATTGATCCTTCAATCTTGTGACTCCCTGTGGCATGGCTCTCATGTGCCTTGATGGCTAACTCCTTGATGACTTGAATGGCTATGTCCCTTGGCTTCAAAGCTTGAATGGCTTGTCTTCTTTAGATTTTCTAGTTTACTTAGGAAACCTCAATCATGGCTCCAATTCTCATGCAAAGTGGTGGAAATGCATTGCTTTTTGCATGGTCCATTTAGTCACCTTTAATGTTTTCCATTGCCTTATCAATTGCCTTAGGATGATATTGAACCATGACTGAGCTTTGAAATGTTGAAATTTAGGTTTTTGGCCCTCTTTTTTATCTTGATCTTCAAATCTTATTTTACTTGACCTCATCCGTTGGATCATCTTCTCAACACCTATAAAAGGTAAAAATCCTAAGTAAATCTTAGAAAGTTATGAAAATTCACATATATACTCTTGATTAGATTATGAACTTGCAAAATTTTAAACATTTGAATTAATAGGTTAGAAATGCATGTCTTATGAAATTTCATAAAAAAACCATATAATTATGTTGTTCTTTTATAACACATGGGCTACTAATTGGGAACTTTTTATACAAAATTGAACACTTATCATTCAAACTTATGAAAAGTTCCTTTACAAGGATGAGAATTTGGATTTTCTGACTATTCAAGCTATCTTTTGAACTTTAGCCTATTATAGATTTGTATCCAATTACTACTTTTTACTCATTTTCTAAAGTATTCAATGAAAAGTTAAACTCAGAATATTCATTTCATAAAATAGCCATATATATATATATATATATATAGTTAAGGTTGGAAAGAAAATGTAATTTAGAGATCTTGAAGCAGATTTGTGGAGACTATTAATATATGTGAGTTTAGATTCATTCTTTCTTTGAGAGGATTAAGCAAAAATTAAAAAAAAAATTCAGCAGGCATTAATTTTTTAGTTGATCTCATAATTCATCATCTTGGCAAACTTTTGAGAAACATCTAATAGACTATACCAAGTATATATTTAGTTCATGGTTATATTTAAGGCATATAAAAACCTAGGAAATGATAAAGGCCATCCTTGGTAAACCCAAGCCTTTAGCCTTCCCATGTTACTTTTCCACTAGTTAACCCTTTTAGCCTTTACAATAAGTATTTTTCTTTGTGTACCCATGAACCATTATCCATATTGAAATCCTACAATATATCCATTACCCAAGTTGTTTTGAGAATATGTAGAGATGGTTGAAGATTATCTTGAAGAAAGTATGAGCAATACAAGTCAAGTGATGAACAAAAAGGGTAAAAATTAGAAAAATTCAAAGAAAGGCTATACCAAAAGTCAAAATGAAGAAAAATGGGAAAAGCTAAGAAAAATAGCCAAGGAATTGCTCACTCTTTTGGGTTGAGAAGAAAGTTGAGAATACACTAGCAAAAGACCTTTACATATTTTACAAATAATCTTTGTGTATTATTATAGCCATTCTTTGGATAATAAGGTCTTTAGCCTACATTTCAAGCTAAATGAAGTCCTGACTTGATCTTAGGAGAAGTATGACTTGAATATGACTATAAATTAGTTGAGAATATTAGTAGAGTGTAGCATTCCTAATAGTTGATATCCTTTCATAAGACCATTACAATTCTTTCTAAGTTTTTGTTTTTATGTGTGGAATATGTGAGAATTTTGAACTTGATGAACATAAATCTACTCACATATTAATGAGAGATTTACCCCATTTAAGTGACTTATTTTTTACTGTCAAAGTATATCTTGTGATATCTGAAGTCAAAGCATACATTTGGATGGAAATTTAGGTTATAATTTCCTTGGAGACCTAAAATTATATATATGTTGGCTATCTATTCACACACTCACTATCTGATGTTTGATGAATTATTGGAATATCTTTAGAATAAGGTTAGGATTATATACTATTGATCATTTTTATTACCATGCTAAAATAGAAAGTTTAATAAGCTCAATATAAGAAGATCATCTAAAAAAAATGAAGGACTTTCATTAGATTTTTTAAAATGTTTATAGGTAGCATTTCTGGAAACCATTACGAGACTACAACTCATCCATTAGGTGTAACCTAGGGTTTTAAATTTTTTCCATATGCTAAATGTAGAGAAAGCACCTACAAAAGTGGCCAGGATTTGCTTTTAGACTTTTTCTTTTTTATTTTCAGTAGTTTTGCTCAAGGACTGGCAAAATCTAAGTCTAGGGTATTTGATGTGTATAAACATATTACATATGTATCCATATATTTAGAATATTTTAGCCATATAAACCACTTAATTATCACTGATTATGGTTAATTCTACTACTTTGCAGGTCCAAAGTATAAATGTAAAAAATTTACAAAAGTACTAAATTTAACCCCAAAAGAGCAATTTCACATTCCAAGATACATGAAGGGTCATAGATGCCATAAATGAAGTCTTGGAGGTTCAAAAGGATCATTGCATGTCACTGTCAAAGTTAGAATGTCAATGTTCAACTATAACTCAAATGAGAGAAAAGGTGGTAATTTCAAATCTAAGCACAATTGGATGCATGTCACTACTTTTGGAAGCTTATGAAAGAATCTCAATTCATATACATCAGAATCATATAACATGAAATCTTTTTAGAAGAAAAAGAAGAATGGGACCACATGAGGACTTTTCACTTACTTCTTTCTTTGACTCAACCAAAAGGATGAAGGATCAATCGATGAGAAGATGTCTTATCCAAATATTGTAGAAAAATTGGTCCACATGAACATATGAAGATGTTCAAGAATCAAGGCCATTGATCCTGGGGTAATCCAATCCTATGGTGGAGAAGGAATGAAGTTTAAAGAAGGTTTACATGCTATAAATGGATCCCATCAATTCAAGTAAAGGTTGGTATGACCTATGGGCTAGAATTGAAGTGAACCAAAAATGGAAACCCTAGCCACCATTCTTATTTTGAAAAGTCAAACTAGAATTCTAAGGAAAGGAAGATCTCAACCATCCATCTCATCTATGGGTCCATACAACTTATGGTTTTAAATCACTCACACACATCCGTGTGCATTCCATGCCCCACCCACCATAGGACTTTCTAAATGTAAAAAACCCTAGTTCCCTCACCAACTTTCCATTTCCTGGACTTTTCTCCTCACCAATTTTTTTTTTCTACTTATTCCTTATCTTTTCCTCCTTTTTCCTTATCTTTTCTCCCATTTTTCACCTCCACTTTGGTAAAATGAAAATCACACCTCCCCTCCTCCAACAACACCTTTCTTATTTGATTTGATTTCCTTTCTTCATTATTAAGCTACCTCTTTAGTCTCCCTTGCTAATTCTTTCTTTTTCTCACTTATTCCATTCTTTCCTTAGGCTTTCTTATTCCTTTCTCTTTCCCTTCTCATCTTATTTCTTCAATTCTCATCTCCCATTCCTATATTTGAATCCCACACACCTCATCTATCCCTTGGTTTGGTAGTAATTAAAATGTCATGATCTCCACCCTTTAATTTCCTTAACGCTTATGCTAGAAATCTATAAATACAGTTGTTATGAAAAAGGGTTTTCATCTTTCAACTTTCTATTGAGTGCATACCCAAATCAAAGAAGAAATAAAGGAAGGAAGATCACTCTCATCCAAGCTTCCATGATCAAATTCCTAGAGATAAAGGTAGGATCTCAACCCAAGTCCGATTCCTTTTCTTGCTGATTTTTTCCTTTTCTTTCTTTACTATCATATATTGTGTCCTTTCACCTTCTTCAAGCAAGCATTCATTTAGGTTTTTCGTATTTATATTGCTAATGTAGTTGCATTCATCATCCTTCATGTTACTTAGATTTGCATGCATTGATATTTTTCTTATTTAGATTGCTAATGTAGTTGCATTCATCATCCTTCATGTTACTTAGATTTGTAGGCATTGATAAGTGTTCAATTTTTTTATAAAAAGTACCCAATTAGTAGTCCATGTGTTATAAATTGGAGTATAGAAGTTAGTTTTTTTGCCAAAATTTATAACACATACATTTTTTACCTAATAATTCTAATGTTTGATATTTTATAGGTTAAAGGATAATCCAATGTAAGCATGTGAATTATCATAATTTTCTAGGATTTAATTAGGGCTTTTACACTTTTATAAGAAGTGAGAAGATGATCCCATAGCCTATATTGCACTTGCTAATATTAGTACCATTTGGTCCTAAGATTGAACATTCCCATAGGCAAGGGTTGCGAAACCAAGTTCTTAACCCCAATGGAAGAACCACTAAAAAAAGTTGCGCACAAGGCAATTAGAGATTTTTGTGTGCCACTCTAGTTGAATAGTCCATCATGCATCACATTGCCACCCACAAATGTAGACCATTTTGAGCTTAAACCTGGACTCACACAGTTACTCCCATGTTTTTATGGTCGAGAAAGAGAGGATCCACACCTACATGTAAAGGAATTCCTTAATATTTGTGCTACATTTAAGTTTCAAAGAATTTGGTCCGATTCTATTAAGCCTATGTTATTTTCTTTCTCAATGAAAGATAAGGTCAAATCATGGCTGAATTCTTTGGAGGTCAGCTCCATCAACACATGGAACCAATTGTCTAGAAAGTGTTTGAACAAATTCTTCCTTGTCCATTGGACCAATGCCCTACATACAGAGATCATCAATTTTTAGCAAAGAAATGATAAGCAATACTATGAATGTTGAAAAGGTGGATGAATTGCTGCAAATGTGTCCCCACCACAAATTCAAAAAATGTTAGCAAGTTCAATACTTCTATGAGGAACCAATACCATAGAATAGATAGATGGTAGGTAAAGCTAGTGGAGGAGCCCTTGTGTTGAAAAGTGGGACAAAGGCATAGGGATTTTTGGGACCTTAGCTGAGAACTCCCAACAATTGGATTACTCAAATGAGAAAGAGAGAACTACCCATCCTCAAAATAAAGGGGGCTTTTATGAAATAGGACTGACCATAGATATGTACTACAAGTTCAACTCTATGATTAAAAGCATGGACACGATTGACTCCTTGGTTGAACGAGTGGACAAGCTCAACCATATGTTCCAAGCCTTCATGGCTGCCAATGTATCCACTAAACCTCCTCTTGAGGCTTGTGCTATTTGCTCTAGCCGAGCCCATTTAACCATAGCATGTCCATATCATAGAGTGTATGCAGAACACCTTTTGGAACAAACAAATGCTCTAAACACATCACAACCTTAACAATAATACATACTTTAAGACATAATCCAGGATGGGCTAGGCCTCCTAACTTATCATGGTCAAAGAACATTTACTAGGGAGGTACATCTGTAAATCCTCCTATGCAAAACTTTCTTAGGACTTCTACTCCCTAACAGCCACCTAGTTTTTCGCTTCCTCAACAAACACAAGACCATCAATTAAGGACAATATATGGAATATCATGAAAAAACTTAATGAAAATAGCAAGGCCCTGCACCTATCCCAAAATGAGAGTTGATAGGCTTCTAATAACAATGCTAAAGCTATTGCCAAGTTAGAAATGTAAATGAGCCAATTGTTTGATACTTTGAATGATAAAGGAAAGTGATAATTTCCTAGTTAGCCTATCCCAAATCCTAAGGGCCAATTAGAAATAAGGTATAGTTTGAGTACCCAAAGACCCCATAAGCAAGCAAAGTCTATTACTACCCTGAGTGGTAGTCAATTTGATAACAAAGTAGGATAGACTGAAGAAAATATAAATAAGAATGAACTAGCTAAAATATAGGAGAAAGAAAATAGACAGAAATCTCCTACTCCATATAAGCTTACTGTGAAGGCATCTTATGTGCCTAAAGCTCCATTCCTAAATTGTTGAATAAAGCTATGAAAGGGACCAATTTCTATGAGACATTGGATGTGTTTAAGCATGTTCAAATAAATGTCCTATTACTCAATGTAATTAAAGACATCCCTGCTTATGCCAAATTTCTAAAAGAGCTCTTCACACACAAGCGAAAGCTTAATGTGCAAAAGAAAGCCTTCCTCATTGAGCATGTGAGCTTTTTAATTCAACACAAAACCCCTCTCAAGTTTAGAGACCAATGTCATCCTACCATTTCTTTTGTGATTGGAGATCATGTCATAGATAGGGCTCTACTTGATCTAGGGGCTCATGTAAATTGTTGCTATACTCTATATATAATAAACATGGGCTTGGTAAGCTTAAACCAACCAGGACCACATTACAGTTAACAGATAGATTAGTTAGGATTCCACATGGTGTGGTTGAGGATGTGTTAACACAAGTAGGCCAATTTTACTATTCTGTAAATGTCATTGTACTAGATACCCAACCTATAGCAAATCTAGTAAGTTAGATCCTGGTGATTCTTAGATGTCCATTCTTAGCCATGTCCAATGCTATCATCAATTGTTGAAATGGCGTGATGAAGTTATCTTTCGGCAATATGAAAGTAAAGCTTAATATTTTTAATATGATCATCAACATTTAGACCTAGATGATTCATGTGTAGTTAATTTAAATGAAGGTCCAATTTAAGATGCTAATCCACAATCATCCATCATAAATCCACTTGAGGTAGGTCTAGGGCATTTTAATTGTGATTTTGATATAAACAAGTCAATTGATGAGGTGAATAATATTTTGGATACTATACCTATAATGGATACCTCCAAATGGGGCCCTCATATGGAACCTCTTCCTCCATCAAAATCTATTCCAGTGCCTTCAGTAGAAAAACCACCTACCTTGGTCCTTAAGCCTTTACCTAAAAATTTAAAATACTCTTACTTAGGACCTAATGAGTCCTTGCATACCGTCATACTCAGATCTAGATCAAGAATAAGAAGGTAAGCTTCTTAATATTCTTAAAGAACATAAGATAGCCTTACAGTTGACCATAGCAGATATTATGGGAATTAGCCCTACCATGTGCATGCATAAAATTCATCTAAAAAAAAATTCAAAATCATCTTGGAAGATACAGAGGAGACTTGATCCTAATATGAAGGTGATAGTGAGAAATGAAGTACATAATCTCTTAAATGTTGGAGTCATTTACCCCATATCTAATAGTACCTAGGTCATCCTAGTTCAGGTTGTCCCCAAGAAATCTAATGTCAAAATGAGTTAGTCCCCACTCGAATGACCATTGGGTGGAGAGTCTGTGTCGATTACTAAAAATGAAACATGGTCATGAGGAAAGACCACTCCCATCTTCCATTTATAGACCAAATATTAGAAAGGTTACTCAAGCATAGGTACTATTGCTTTCTTGATGAATACTTTGGCTATAACCAAATCCCCATAGCACCTAAGGACCAAGAAAAGACTATTTTCACCTATCCTTGAAGACTTCGCCTACCATCATATGCCTTTTGGACTTTGTAATGTCCTAGCTACTTTTCAAAGGTGTATGTTGAGCATATTTTCTAATATGGTGGAGAGATTTTTAGAGGTATTTATGAATGATTTCTTAGCATTTGGGTCTTCTTTGATGAACGCCTGCACCCCTTAAAACTTGTCCTTCCTAAGTTTTAGGAAAAACAATTAGGGCTAAGTTGGAAAACATGTCATTTCATGGGTCAAAATGGCATTGCCTTAGGTCACATTATATCACATAATGGCATAGAAGTGGATAAAGCCATAGTGGATTTAATCTCCAAACTTCCTCCTCAAGGACTGTGAAGGAGATCTACTTATTTTTAGGCCATGCTAGGTTCTATTGAATATTCATCAAAGACTTCAGAAAAATTGCTAAGTCCCTATGTAATTTACCAACAAAGGAGGCAACTTTTGACTTTGATGATGATTTTATAAAAGCATTTGAGTGCTTAAAGGCTGAGTTGACTTGTATGCCTATTACTCAACTGTCAATTTGGAGTACACCATTCAAGATAACATGTGATGCTTTAGACTATGTGATCGGGGTTGTATTGGGGCAGTGTATTGATAAACTTCCCCACATGATATATTATGTTAAGAAGATGCTTAATGATTCCCAACTTAATTATTCTGCTATTGAAAAAGAGTTGTTGCTAGTTGTTTTTTCCCTGGATAAGTTTAGATCATACTTGCTAGGATCTAAGATTATAGTATACTCAAATCACGTAGCCCTAAAATATCTTTTTTCAAAGAAATATGCAAAATCTAAGATGATCTTATGGATACCAGTGCTATAGGATTTGATTTTGAAATTCAGGATAAGAAGGTTCCAAAAATATTGTAGCAGACCACTTGTGCAGGCTACTTGTGGAGCCAACTTCCAAGAATGTGCCTATAACAAAGACATTTTTAGATGAACAATTATTGTATATTTCCAAATTGCATGGGACAATTCATACTTGTTTAAGTACTATCCTAATCAGGACATTTTGAGATGTGTACCAAATATTGAACATCATAAGATCATTTCCTTTTGTCATGACCATGCATGCAAGGGCCATTTTAGTTCTAGAAAGATAGCTGCAAATATTTTGAAGTGTGGTTTTTATTGGCCCACCATTTTTAGGAACTCACATTCTTCGAGCATAAGAAGAAGAAATGTGATGCCCTTGAATCTTCTTTTGATCATTGAGCCATTTGATGTTTGGAGCATTGATTTTATGGGACCTTTTCCTAGCTCCTTTGGTGATTTGTATATCCTTGTGGGGTAGATTATGTGTCAAAAAGGATAGAAGTATACTGTGTAAGACTAATGACCACAAGGTTGTGGCCAAGTTCCTAATATATATATATATATATATATATTCATGCTTTAGTACTCCTAAGGCCATAATTAGTGATGAGGATAAACATTTTTACAATAGGGTGCTTGAGCATCAAGTGAAGAAATCTAGTGTTACCTAGTGAATTGCTGCCCCTAATCATCCTCAAGCTAGTGGATAGCTAAAGGTGTCTAATAGGGAGATAAAGCAAATTTTGGAAAAGACAGTCAATCCAAATAGGAAAGACTGGTCTTTGAGATTTAGTAACACTTTTATGGTCCTATTATATTGTATTTAAAGCCCCTATAATCATGTCACCTAACTACTTAGTTTATAGAAAAGCCTGGCACCTACTTGTAGAAATTGAACATACACCATATTGGGCCATTAAAAAGATCAATTATAAATTAGCTATTGCTATGACCCAAATAAAACTATAACTCAATTAGTTGGAAGTGATTAGGAAGGATGCATATGAGTTAGCAAAGATATAAAAAGACCACATGAAAGGATATCATGATAAACATATCTTAAGAAAGTCCTTTATCATAGGTCAAAAGTTCCTTTTGTATAATTCTAGATCTCATCTATTTCCCAGAAAACTTAGAACTCAATGGATTGGACCCTATATAGTATGTACTGTTTATCCTCATGGTCTGTCAAGATAAAAAAGAATGGTGAGATTTCCAAAGTTAAGCGGTAATGGTTAAAAACTCTCTTAGAGTTTATAAACCCTGAGGTGGAAGAATTATTACTTGAGGAACAAGTATATTAGGACCCACCTTAGCATACGCCATGACATCTACATCCATCATCAAAATTGCAGTCATCATTGCATAGTATGTCTGGCTGAAAATGTTAAACTTGATGCTCTCTGGGAGACAACCTAGGGTTTTTCAAGTCTCATTATTTTACGTCACTCATTTATCATACAAATATCCTATATTTTGGTAACAACCCTAAATTTTAAGTCATTTCCATGTATTAAGTTATAAGTTTAATGGAGATTAGAAATTAGAAATTTATTCCATGGAAATGAAGTTCATGAAAATAACCTCTTTATGGGATTGGAATTTGGACTTGGGATTGTCAAATTTGGAATGTACGCATTGATACGATTCGAACGACACTAATTTTGTGCAAAATGGAGATCAGGGTGAAAAAATCTAGATGTTTTACAAATTTAGGGAGGCCCAAATTGATAATGACACACCTCCCACATGACTTGACCTTCATGCAACATACAGTAGGGGACAACCAGACAACCATGGAGTGTAGCTCGACACGCGGTGGGTTGAATGCCACGTGTCATTGCACTGTTCCTGTGTTAGGTGATAGCAGATAGAGAAAATAAGGGGGAAGGCTAGAAATTGGTAGAATTTGGCGACCCAAAACCCTCCTCTCCCTCTCCTGTCTTCCTATCTCCCCTCCCTGAATCTCCCAGTTACTAGTGTGTGCATCTCCCTCCCTAGTGAGCTCTCTTTTCTGGTGACAAGAAGAAACCCAAAGTGAGTTTTTTCTTCGGCAGCCCTCCTTCCTTTTCTTCTCTCACAATAATGAAACCCCAGGTTGGGTTTTCTTCCAATGTTTCTTGAAACCCAGGCCAGCCACTTATTCTTGTTTCTCTCATCTGTTTCCTTTTTTTGGCAGATGCCACTCTTTGGCATCAATTGAAAACCCAGATTGGGTTTTACTTAGGCAACCGGTCAGAATCCCCCATCCCCCTCTCTCCCCTTCCTTCTTTGCCCTCTCTGTTGGGTTCCAGCCGGGTAAACCTGAGTGCGCACGAGATGGCTGGCCATCACCTCCCCCTCTCCCGTCTCCCTCAGTTTTCCCTTTCTAGTGAGTTAGTGTTGAGCTAACTCGCTGAGTCAACTTGCCAGACTAGATTTGGTGGAGATAAGTTGACTCAGTTAACGTATTTGACCCCTTGAACTTTGAGCCTCTATTCTAGACAATCCAAGAGGAATTTTAGAGATCTGAGAGCATCCTCGCAATCCTTGTAGTCTGAGGAACGAAACCCATCTTCCCATTTCTTAATTAGGTGAGATCTAACCATTGATTTCAGCAGACTTTTGATGAGAGGTCAGGTCATCTGATCTGTGATGATCTAACTTTGTTTTTCTAATCCAAGTAGTCTGTAGTGATCCTCATGAAATGTAGATCATGATCTATACAAGAATATTGGGTCTAAAGCATTATTGGAGATGATTTAACTGATTGTGATCAAATGTTGAGATCCACTAAAGAACTAGGTATGATATTGGATCCAATTGGATGATCTGAAATGTTCAAAATGCTTATTTAGATTAATTGATTAGAATTACAAAGCTTTTATGTGATATGGGGTGATCAGGTGAGGATCTTTGATGAGATAAGCATAGATATTTGATGATTGGGCATAATTGAGGTGATCAGTAGATGATCCGACCAAGTAGATACTTGGATGTTATTCTAATTGACTGGTACGAGGTAAGGTTACTATCTTAATCATTTGATGAGTGGATTTTATTTGAATTGGATATGATTGAGCATGATATCCATATAGTAATGCCCAGTCAATTAATTTAAATTATAAATTTCCTCATATTGGTGTGATATGAGCTTGTAGCTCTGAAATATGAAATGATATAATTAAAAAGAATGACTAAATGATTATGAGTGGGCCTAATTAAGTATAATTTGAATTATTAGCCAATTAAAGCTGGCTTCGCCTTGAGATCTCAGGGTTGGGAATCATTGAAATGTCTTAAATGCAATGAAAATGCGAAGACAATGTTGTGTGATTAAGAATCCAGGTTAAATAAAGTGGATTCTAAGTATGACTGGGTATGTTGTGTATCTAGACTAGAGTCTTTTGGTGACTTGAGAGGTACAGACGAGTGGTTTTTTGTCTGAGGTAGGTGATTGCATTCAAGATTTTTCCTTAATTTCATGATCTTGACTTCTCACTTGAAATTCTTGAGGCATGTGTTTTATGCCCTATTGTGTTTATTAAAACATGTTTATTACTTCACTTTTGATAGCATGACAATTGATTATACGATTATTTATGTTTTCACATGTGATGGTTTATACTTTATCATGTATTTTGATTCAACCTATTGAAGTTTATTTCACTTGAGAGTTTTCTATGATTTATAGCATGTTTTGCTACTTTATGATGGGTACTTCTAGCAGGTGGGTACTATGCTGGGAGGGTTGTAGGGTTGGCCACCCGCCCTCTGACTTTGTGATGATGGTGATTAGACGCCACCCTTGAGTGGTATAGGGCCAAGTGCGTAGGTGGTGGTATCATGTGTAGTCCACCCTATAGGTCTATTCCCCCCCATAGGAATGGAGAAAGCCTCACGTTTATGTGTCGATCGGTAGCGGTAGTGGTTTAGATCCTAGTGTGGTTGCCACCGTAGCATAGTAGCCCATACTATTATTCTATATGCTCATGTTGTATTTATATGCAGGGTGAACCAGGGTAAGCAGGGCCTAGGACGTGAGTGACTCCAAGGTTTGATACGGGCTGCACGGGAGGGACCTAGGGTTGGTATGAGTACTCATTACTGGTGTTTAAGTGTCATGGAACACTCTTAGGGCTTATTGTATGCAGTGCCCTATTTATCATGACATGCTTCATATTATTTTGGGGACACGAATTTTTATCTGTTTTGACATATGCTGATTTATGTGTTGATCATGCTTCACATGCCATAGTGTTTTGCTTTGATATTGCTTTGCCTGAGACGAAAAGCATGTTTTGATCCTGATTGTTTCTTTAAGATATATGAGATTCATGAGCTATGCATTCTGAACGCCTGATGATTTCATTGCTTTATAAATGATTTACTCTATTGATACTCGACGTGATATTGGTACTATTTGCAAAGTGTTTATTGCTTAATTTATTTCTCGTAATGACCTACACAAGCATAGCTTGCTGAGCCATTGCTTTCTTTGCAATGCCTTAGATACAGAGAGTTGCTATAGGTTGATGCACTGATAGAGCAAACAAAACTGATGATAGTTTCTAGGTATTGAGGACATTTTAGAGATGACAAGGCTTGTTCAAAACCTCACCTTAGATTTTGTTTATGGACTGTACTTTATTATAAATTATAATATGACCTAGATGTGAGAATATGAATTCATGTTGAATGTGATGGCTGTATGAAAAGACCCTGGGCATTTTCTAATGAATTGATTCTCTTATCCACTGTTGGAGTATACATTTTATCGAAAATAGTATTTCATTTAGATGGATGGGCGTGGAGACTAAGTCTCCTATATGTTATGTCATATATTGTGTTTATCAGGTTATTTTGTATTGCACTTGTCATGTGCAATGGTCCAAAATACAAAGGACACTCTGCTAAATTTTTAGTAGAAATGAATTTTATTTCACCACTACATTCATGGTTTTGTGGTTGTATGATGCCCGGGATTTTGAAATACATGCTTTTATTGGAGCTTTGTTTTTGGTCACTTTAAAAATTAATGTTTTTTCCGCACAAGGATCCTAACTATTTTTATAAATTGTTATTATATTGTTGTATAAAACCCGGGGTGTCACAGTTTAGTATCAGAGCCCAAGTCTACTTTATCGCAGCATTTCTAACAGATTCAAAGGTCACATATAGTCCACAAGATGAGGTGATTTTCTTAAATATGAGTTATAGAGATAACTCATATGGAGGATATGGTGATTATGAAATGGTGATGCCATGATGTTGACAGATCCTTCTTAGAGAATGTGAGACTTTAAATCCTTGTATGAGCACAAGGAGGTACACTTTTATGAAAACTGTATGATTCTTAGAGTGAAGAATTAGAATAATGATTTTAAAGTTCTCTTAGTGAGAACTTTAATACATGACGGAAGATATATTCATGTGGATTGCTTCTGATAGTCCAAGTTCTAATTTATATTGTGTGTATAAACTCTTGGAAAAAGTCTAAAAATTATTATAATAACAATAGTATGATAAACATGATAAAGGATTAGAAATGGTTACAACTATTAAGAACTTGAGAAAGTTGAGAGGTGTATGGTATTGGTTTAAACTTAAAGTGGATTTATTTGAGGGAAAATGGTAATATGGGAAAAATCATGGAAAATTTGATGAAATAAGATCCTAGTGCTCCAATGGATGAAATATCTAATTTTGAGACAAAAACTGGTGAGTTTAGTATATAAAGAGGTGTTGAAAGCTAATCATCAATAAAAGGTAAATGCATATAAATCATTCTGAGGATTTTCAATTATGATTGGAGACATATAGCATTTGAAGGATATGACAACCACCTTACATTTATAGTTAGTATTAATGATATGAATCAAGTAGGGAGAGGTACTTATTGAAGTAGGATGGAGAATGAAAATTGCTATGGGAATAAGGTGGAAAAAAAAAACTAATGAGTTCATGCGCTTACAAAAATTTTGATATTAAACATCAGTGGGGAATGAACACTTACAATTGTTCTTGGGGCTCTAATTATGATTTTTACCCAAAGAGCATGATAACTAATTTATGGAAATAATTATTGAATAGAAATAATTTTATGATGAATTGACTAGGAAGAAGATGAAGTGAATGAGGCCAAATGAATTAATTATGATTGATTACATCCAACACAGATGGAGACAATAATGTGGCTCCTGATGACTAAGGATGTAATAGAAAGGATAAATTTCATTGGGTGTGAAGTTGATTGAGTTGTAAATGATTTTGATTGATATGACTATAAAAATAATTCATTTGTTAAAGGAAATGAAATGATGGAAGTGAGGACACTGAAAATGTAATTATGAGGATTTTAAAGATGGTTATTTGAGAAGATGTGTTCCTCTATTGACGAGACTTTTATCTAGAAGGTCCTTAGGAAGGCCTATGATAATTAGTATTTTTGGAAACTAAGGGAGTTTGCCACTTGAAGAGAATAATTAGATGGTTCAACAGTACTAAACCAGTATACTCAGTTGAAGAGACTTGCCCTAACTCCTTCACCATGAAGAACGAGACCATGGATAGATTGTGGTATGCTGACACCTATATTGAGGAATCAGGTGATTGTGTCGCATTCTACAATGGTAGCAAGGTTGTAGACATAACCTCTATGTAAAGACGGATCCTCTTTGGACCAAGGCTGATCACAGAAACTCAGACATGGGTAGTTCAAGTCAGCCTAGTAAGGGTAAGAGATTTCTTATTGACATAGCTACAGAGGACATTGAGCCAGTGGCATTTGATCAGGTGGTGTTGGGATATGGATGAGAGGTGTATTAGTTGTAAGAATAGACACTTGGATAATTATGTCCTAGAGTTAGTAGACCACTACAGTAATGGTAATAGCATCAACAGCCGCCATCACAATGACAATCCTTTAAATGTTTGACTATGGAGAGTCAGGACATTCCTTTAGAGACTATCCAAGTGGACAATGAGTTAGACTGACAAATATTGGAGATAGGACAGAGATGGCCCTACATTGGTAATGATGGATTTCTGCCACCATTTGGAGGCAACTATAGGGCCTTGAATTCGGGCTGTGGGAAAATATTTTTCTGATTGTTGGTGAGTAATGTTATGACCCTCCTTGATCTAGGATCTAGATGTTATTATAATGTATGTGTTGGAACCTTGATGATTATGCTTGTATCTATATGAAAATCTCTGGGCTGGACGTTAAGAAGTTGACGAGAGAGTTATTCAAACTTGTAAGTATTTTCAATGGGTATTAGTGGAGATGATGAGTAAGAGGATAGATACTAATCTTATTGTGATGACCTAAGCTTTTCTAACATATTTTGTAATACATTTTTCAAAGGCAAGTTGCCCTTAGTAGCAAAAAATTTTCCTAAAACAAAGGAGTGGAAATTCTTTTCTTTAGAACTTGTTTTGTGAAACCCAAGTCATCACTTCATACATATCATATGTAGAATTTTGTACAAGACAAAATTTCATTGAAGGAATATATTTTTAATAAATTCTAGAATCCATCCAGTGGTTCATAATACATCCTGGGTATCACTACAATACTTGTCCAAATTACACAATCCAAATTTCAAACCTCACCATACAGTCAAAACTCTTAATACAATGCTCTTAAATAAAAATACATGTCTTTAAGGGATACACCCTGATTGATATTTCTTCCAAGTCTTCTCAAGTCTTGAGCTTCAATTCTCCATCTTTGTATTTGAGATATTGTAAACATTCAAATATTTACAATATCTCAGCAAGCTATGCTTGGTAGGGGATTCAAGAAGCATAATAATTTGATAGTATAATCCTCATACTTCAAAATCCCATTGTTCATAAACATACTCATGGATCAATTCCTTTACTTTGTTATATATGTACATCCTTATACATACATACCACACATGTCATATAGATATATATATATATATATATATACTGTCAAAATTGTGAAAAATAGTTAATATCTCAAACATCAATAATCACACTCAGACACACTGAGTTGAGCAATCATCCAAACTCTGCTAGAAAATACTCCCTCATTTGGGCAGTACCATCACACTCAATCATACTGAGTTCATAAAACATCTAGACTCCGCTAGAAAAATTCTCCCTTATTTGGGCAGTATTGGCAACTCATTATGCCATGCATCATAATGCAAAATACTCAAAAGACTACTATGCTGTAGTCTGATTTGTACTAGCATACTCGGATAATTGCTTTCATACTCCACGAATACCAAATGTGGAAAATCATCTATGTCATGTCTCTATGGGGAGATAGACCATCGCAGTGGTGGCCTTCCCATAACTGCCCCACCCAACATTTTGCCTCTCTTTGGGCATTGTATCATCATGTATATCACATTTCAGAGAGTAGGTGGCCAGACCCTCGTAACCATCATAACATAGCATCCCCACACATACATCTATTTAAAACAAAAACTACAAGCCTCCTTGTTTGTATATAAAGTATTCTTTTACTTATTAGACGTCTTGTCTATTTATAACATCATCCTTGTATTTTGGTATTCTTATACCGAGGATAAGATTTCACTTCAAACTTAGGGATCATCATTTACAATGAATGATACCCATGTTCATGTAAGTTTAGGGATCACCATTCTAGTTCCCTATTCACTTAGGGTTTTCCTCAATTCTAACTTAACCATTTCATATGTGTTTTGGTTGGATCATAAGGATTTTTAAGGGGTTTAATACAAGTATTAACATTACACTTGTCAACATATCTAGACATAAGATCATGTATTCAACATGTATTTCTCATGTAGATGCATTCATAAAATCCTCCTACATTCATGTAGTGATTCATCTCTTCAAATCTTCGATGATCCTGATTAACGTATGAAATCTGTAAATCCATACATACTGTCAATATTTATACAATTTGAATAATCCTATATTTTTTATCCTATCTATATTCTTTGTCCAATCTTGTCTTTCAATATAAAGGATCTAGATCTTGTGTCCTATCATGATCTATCTTCCTCAGATAGTATTGATCAATAGATCTGATGGTTGGAATGATCTTCTAATCTTTCAGATCTCTAAGTATTTTCTATTCTAAGTCTTTGTGTATTCCTTTCTTTGATCTTGATCTTTCATAGATCCCTTGATAAAAAATTTATACTTGTTGATAAAGATCAAAGGCTTAGATCTTCTATCATCTAGTTCTTCTGTGATTTAAGTTCAGTTGTTTGATCATCCCTAAGGAGGATGATCTTGGTTCTCTTCCTTGAATCATATTTGATCAAGGGTTTAGGTCTTCTATTCTATCTAATCTAAGATCTTCTATTCTATTTGATTTAAATTACAAGCAATATATATATATATATCATACATCAAAATGTATTTATTTCTTTTATTGTTTTGATCATTCAAGATCCTATGGATCTTGTTTGATCATCCTTATCTAACTTACAATTTTTATTTGGGTTAGATAATTTACTAACCTTTTATACTCTTATTATTATTATTCAATCAATTAATGTTTTACTAGTTGAAGATGGCTTATTTCATCCTAAGTCTAGATAGCTCCTTTCATTTTGAATTGACTAAGGCTTACTGGCTAAATGACTGAACATAAACATCAATGTAATGAGGTGTTTACACCTCACAAACATCAATGGAAGGTAGGGGAAGAGCGAGACTCTATTAAAGAACCCCCTTAACCACCACGTTCAGCATTCACTAAAGTGACCTTAGCTCAGCCTTTCACAAGGTTCCTATGAGCATTTTAACCCTAAGTACTCTGTCTAATTGATTTTAATTAAATCCATGAATATTTAAAATGTCATTTATGGGGTTTATTATTCTCCTAGTTTGGTCCAAGGATTTGATAATCCTTATATTGTCCTACTAACTATAGCCCTTACTAATATTAAGTCAAAGTCATTCACTCATCTTAATTGTTCAGGATGAAATCTTTTACATCTAAAACATGATTTCTGATTCTATCCAATTGCAGGATTTCCTTGGTTTCTTTGTGGCCTGAAATTTTTCATGGGTCCAGTGTTTAACATCATGGATTGAAGTCTCCCACTTTTCCTCTTTTCTTAGTTTGGTTTTTCTTGAACTCCACTTCAAATTTTGAGGCCATTTCCACACATTCTGCCAAACTCATGGGTCTAGTACAAAGTACCTTTACTTTCAACCTTGGGTGTAGCCCTCCTATGAATCGATTCACTATGTGTGTTTCAGTGTTACACACATGACTTGCAAATCTCCTTAACTACATAAATTTATTATTGTACTCTACCGCTGACATGTTTCCTTGTCTAAGTTCTAGAAACTCTATCAGCTTTCTTGCTTGTACATGAGAAGGGAAATATTTGTGGTTGAAGACTTCCTTAAATTCCTCCCATGTAGTATTCTCAGAATTTGAGAAGAAGGTATTATTAGCTGATCTCCACCAAAATGCAGCTTCTTGTTTTAATAGATAGGTGGAAAATTTAACCTTCAACTCTTGTACACTGAAAGTCCTTTCTAGTTCATATATCCATTCCTCAGCCTTCTCAGCTTCACCCTTACCGTTATACCTAGTAGCCATCTTTTGAAACCTTTCCATCATTTTGTCAACCTTTTCTGGGGTTAATGGAGAATTTCTAGCTTCTTCACTTGGTACAAGGAAAGATTGACCCTGTACCGGTGTGGGAGTATTTAGTGTTGGTGTTGGTGTATTGTGTCTCACTTCAGGCTGAGCTTAAGCCTGAGTACTTGGTACCTCTACTAGAGGTGATGAACTTTGGGCTGTCGAATGTGAGGAAGAAGGTTCCTCATTACTCTTGTTACCATCTCTTCCACATTATCCATTGTTAATCTCTCTGTATTATCTTTTGGAGTATTTTGAGCTATCTGCCTTATGACTCTCTTTGGCAGCATCTGCTCATAAACCAAAATTCCTATCAATATTCCATACAACTATTTCTATCATATAAGTAGAATTAATATTCTGAAATTCATCATATTAATATCCCTATTCATTCATAGGACTTCACTTTCCATTATATCATCAATGCAAATTATAGTCCATAATTATTTGCATATTTCAATTCTATCATATAATTGAATCAATATTCCTCTAAATTTTATCACCTTATTTATCTTTATTAGAATTCTTTTCATTCACCAATTTTGAAAATATTTACCTACCTCCTTAAATTCTTCTCAAGTCTTGAGCTCCTAATTCTCCTACTCTGTATCTGAGATATTGTAAACATTCAAACATTTACAATATCTCAGCAAGCTATGCTTTATAGGGGATTCAAGAATCATAATAATTTGACAGTATAATCCTAGTACTTCATAATCCCATTGTTCATGACATACTCATGGATCAATCTCTTTACTTTGTCATATATGTGCATCCTTATACATATTGTATATGTTGTATAGATATACATATACATACAGTCAAAACCATGAAAAATAGTTAATATCTCAAACATCAATAGTCACACTCAGACACATTGAGTTGATCAATCATCTAGACACTGCTAGAAAATTCTCCCTCATTTGGGCAGTATCATCACACTCAGCCATACTGAGTTGATAAAACATTTAGACTCTACTAGCAATATACTCCCTTATTTGGGTAGTATCGGCATCTCATTATGCCATGCATCATAATGCAATATACTTAAAAGACTATTATGTTGCAATTTGATTCATACTAGTGCGCTTGAATAACTGCTTTCATACTCCATGGATACCAAATGTGGAAAATCATCTATGTCATGTTTATACGGGGAGACAGACAGTCATAGTGGTGGCCTTCCCATAATTGCCCCACTCAACATTTTGTCTCTCTTTGGGCAATGTATCATCATATATATCACATTTTGGAGAGTTGGTGGCTAAACCCTCATAACCCTCCTAGCATAGCATCCTTAGGCATACGCCTGTTTAAAACAAAAACCACAAGCCTCTTTGCTTGTATATAAAGTATTCTTTTACTTATTAGATATCTTGTCTATTTATAGCATCATCCTTGTATTTTGGTATTCTTATACTGAGGATAGGATTTCACTTCAAACTTAGGGATCATCATTTACAATGAATGATACCCATGTTCATATCACTTTAAGGATCACCATTCTATATGAATGATTCTCATGTATTGATTTTATACTTATCAAACAATTTGTCTGTTTATCGAAGGCTGGAATACCTTCTAGTTCCCTATTCATTTAGAGTTTTCCTCAATTCTAACTTAACCATTTCATATGTTTTTTGGTTGGATCATAAGGGTTTTCAAGGGGTTTAATATAAGTATTTAATTACACTTCTCAACATTTTTAGACATAAGATCATGTATTCAACTTGTATTTCTCATGTAGATGCATTCATAAAATCCTCCTACCTTCACATAGTGATTCATCTCTTCAAATCTTCCATGATCTATATTGAAAATTAAAATATATAAATCCATACATATTGTCAATATTTATCCAATCTAAATAATCTTATATTTTTTATCCTATTTTTATTCTTTGTCTAATCTTGTCCTTTGATATAAAGGATCTAAATCTTGTGTCCTATCAAGATCTATCTTCCTCAAACAGTATTGATCAATAGATCTAATAGTGAGAATGATCTTCTAATCTTTTAGATCTAACCATTTTCCATTCTAAGCCTTTGTGTATTCCTTTCTTTGATCTTGATCTTTCATGGATCCTTTGATCAACAATTTATACTTGTTGATAAAGATCAAGGGCTTAGATCTTCTATCTTCTAGTTCTTCTTTGATTTAAGTTAAGTTGTTTAATCATCCCTATGATCTTGGTTCTTTTCCTTGAATCATATTTGATCAAGGGTTCAGATCTTCTATTCTATTTGATCTAAATTGCAAGCAATATATATATATATATATCATACATCAAAAAGTATTTATTTCTTTTATTGTTCTTGATCATTCAAGATCCTATGGATCTTGTTTGATCATCCTTATCTTACTTACAATATTTATTAGGGTTAGCTAATTTACTAACCTTTGATACTATTATTATTATTATTCAACCAGTTAATGTTTTACTGGTTTAAGATGGCTTGTTTCATCCTAAGTCTAGACAGCTCCTCTTATTTCCAATTGACTAAGGTTTACTAGCCAAATGGCTAAACACAAAGTGGTTACTTCAATCCTCATGTAAGGTCTCATTTAGACCTCACAAACGTCAATGGAAGGTAGGGGAAGAGCGAGGCTCTATTAGAGAACCCTCTTAACCACCATGTTTAGCATTCACTAGAGTGACCTTAGCTCAACCTTTCATAAGGTTCCTATGAGCATTTTAGCCCTAAGTACTCTTTCTAATTGATTTTAATTCAATTCATGAACATTTAAAATGTCATTCATGGGGTTAATTATTCTCTTAGTTTGGTCCAAGGATTTGATAATCCTTATATTGTCCTAATAACTACAGTCCTTACTAATATTAACTCAAAGTCATTCACTCATCTTAATTGTCCATGAATCTCTATATTCCATTAGTTTACATTTTTGGTGATTTATGCTCATTATACCTAAACAACTACTTCAACAATTGAATCTACTAGTAAAATTTGACAATAATTAAATCATAAGCTTTAAAGCATAAATCCAATATAAGTTTAACAACCATTTCTACTAACATGCTTCCTATGAATGTAACTTAACTTAATGGAATATAACTATTCTTAAACTACCATGATCCTAAGTTATGAAATACATGAAATTTTACTACTAATCTAATGGAATCATGTTAAAATCTCAAATATAAACTAACATGGCCTTAAGATAATTAAGTCTACCAACCTAATAACAAACTAATAATATTTAAAGCATAGCATGCTAAAATTTAAGAATTACACTATCATGCTTCTTAATTTATAACATAAATCACATTTACAATTCTATTATCAAATAAAATACAATTAAACTAATTAGATTAAGATTATTAGAAACTTTTACTTATGATCCAACCATTAGATCTTGGATCTTTTCCTTTAGATAAAGGGTTTTAATTACATTTAGGGCTTTTACTCCATTAAGATACAAAGATCCTATCCACTTTTTGGGTCACATTTAATCCATGATCTAACTAGATTTCATCATAATCCCATTTATACAACCCATCCAAATGGTCTGATCATGCTTGATTTTATTGATCAAGTGGGTCCCTTTGTATTTTTAGGGGTTTTCTATCTTTAAGATTTTTGTTAATTTTATGCATTCAGAAGAAAATAGACATTACAAGCTTTCCATAGCTTCTTTCCAATCTTAGATTGGAGTTTAGATGACTCCACAATTGACAAATGAAGTTCACAGTCTTTCTAAGGGTTTAGATTTGATTTGGGCTGAGCAGAATGGATGGTCCTGATCGGGACACACACGGTCAGGTCTGGTGGAGTGGTCATTGCGCTCCTGTCACAAGGACGCATGCAGTAAAACGTTGCCCGTGACTTGTGCTGTCATGCAGACATTCTATTGTAATGTCGTCACACACTGATATGCTCCTACAAGGCGCGTCTTAAGACCTGGATCTTATAAAGAAGATTGGACAGTCTGTTTTGGACGGTCCAATCAATTCCTCCTCCATCAAGGGCTCAAAACTTGATATAATTTCTTGAAAATTCTATCCTAGGGGTTTTGGACCCTTCTGGATCAATTTGATGGCTCAGATTTTCCATCTGCGCCCTCCATCATATAGAAATGAAGGGTTCTTATCCTTACTTGATTTTTATAATTTTTAACCTAAAATTAATTTTAGAAAAATAATAATTATATAAAATGACATGAAATAAGTATGGAAAGAGTTTTCACCTCCCTGATTGGAGAAAAACATAGGTTTTGTAGCCCAATTTTAAATAAATATCCTGTTGATGATAAGATGGCCCGATAATTGCTTGTTTTGTGATTTCCCATTGATTTCACTATTGGATCGTGAAATTTATTTTGGGGTTTTGTAGATAAGGTAGGCTAGGATAGTATGAATGGTGAGATTTATGAGATTTGATTTAGAAGAGAGTGTCCAACTAAATTTAGGTCTCTTGTTCCAATCTAGAGAGAGGAGAGAGAAAGTGAAAGAAGAGAGATTTTTTAGACTTTTGAAAATCTGGGAATGAATATAGATCTATGTTTTTAGAGGAAGCAAGATAATTTTGTAGGAGTTTTAATGAACATTTTTGAAGGATTTTTTGGTATTGCATTTATAGATGTTTTTGAATTTTTCATAATTACTTGTAATAATTATGTTCCAATTCTTTTGAGTATTAAATTAACATTGGATCATCCACTACCACCTCCTTCTCCACTATTAACTGGTAGTGGTTTGACCACTCAGTACATGTTTTCTAAACATTGGATTCATTTGTGGGCCCCAAGGAAGTGCGAAAGGACTATTTTGCCCTTTTTTGGAGAAAAATCCATTTTTTTCGTTTGAAATCAAAATTGAGTGTACATAGTGGTGTTGGAATACTATTTCCAAGCACATTTTAAATATTGATGTCTTAGATCTCGGTTATGGGTCAAATTACCATTTTACCCTTTTATTCATAAAAATCAAGAAAATTAAAAAAAATTCATTTGAACTCAAAAATCTAACATACTTAGTGTCATTTCGATCGATTTTTTTAGTACATTAATAATTTATAAGTTTTAAATCATATTTTAATCTCTATAAAAAGATAATTTCTAATAACCTAATATTTTCCCCCAAAATTTCTAAAAATTCAAACTAAATTGATTTTCTTAATCAATTTACACAAATTAAGGTTATTACACTTATCCTACTTGACTTGTTTGATTATGGTATCATCCTTGGGATGGATTCTATTTGTTGGAGGAGAGTTGATTGCAGTGAGAAAAAGATCACTTTTAGTGTACTTGGACAATTAGTGACCTCATTTTTGTTTAGGAAGAGCATCATTGAGGTTTGTGTTATTTTTGCCTCGAAGGCAATGTTGTGCTTTCCTGAGATGTCAAGTACTTGTGAGTGTGATAGTGGATGACAAAGAGCAGCCATAGATTGAGCACACATGTGGTCTGCGACTGTTCATAATCTTTCTTAGAGGGGTTTTAGGATTTTATGCCATAGGAGATGGATTTTTATATTGATTTGGGATTAGATAGTGTCATATTCTAAAGTGCCATATGGCCCCAGTCACGCTAAAGGGTTCTAACTGCAGTAATTTTTTACTAGGGCTAATCAGACTTGGTGGGTCATCATTGGGTGCATTAAACCTACACAAACATAGCTTGCTGAGGCATTACTTTATTTGCAATGTCTTAGATATAGAGAGTTGCTACAGGTTGATGCATTGATAGTGTAGATAAAAGTGATGATAGTTTTTAGGGGAGTATTGAGGACATTTTAGAGATGATAAGGTTGTTCAAGATCTCACCTTGAGTTTTGTTTATGGAATGTACTTTATTACAAATTGTAATGTGACATAGTTGTGAGAATTTGAATTCATGTTGAATGTGATGGTTATATGGGCAGGTCCTAGGCATTTTGTAATGTCTTGATTTCCTTATCCACTATTAGAGTATGCTTTTTATCAAAAATAGTATTTCATTCGAATGGACGGGTGTGGAGTCTGAGTCTACTATATGTTATGTCATATATTGTGTTTATCAGGTTATTTTGTATTGCACGTGTCGCGTGCAATGATCCAAAATACAGAGGAGACTCTATTGGATTTTCGGTAGAAATAGAATTTCATTTCACTGCTAAATTTGTGGTTGTATGATGCCTGGGATTTTGAATTACATGCTTTTATTAGAGCTTTGTTTTTTTCCACTTTAAAAATTAAAGTTTTATTAAACAGGGATCTGGACTATTTTTATAAATTATTATTATATTGTTGTATAAAACCTAGGGTGTCACAATTTCAAAACATTGTGGATGAAGTTTAGTTCAAGTTGGGGGGTGTACACATGCATGAGATTTTTGAGTTTTTTCTGTTAAAAAAGAAATTCAAAATTTTATTAGTTTTCAAAGTTTTTAAGGTCCAAGTTCCTTAACTGTAATGAGGAATTAGATTGCTTGAACTTTAGTATTTCACTACTTTAATTTCTTAATAGAAATGTACATGGTCAATTTCGCATTTTATTTATGTCCTAAAGTATTTTATGAAAGTTAAATCTTGGAATACATTTACATATAGTACATAAGTCTAGAATAATTGATGGGTATAACTTAGAGACCCTAAGGAAATCAGTGGACACCTATATACCCTAGGAGTATTGAGACCATCATATTTTTTTCTGAGGGTTATAAATAATTCCATGCTTTCTGTAAAGTATATCACTTTGAAAGATCCTGGTATTCTTTATTTTGGTCACAATGCCAAGAACAAACTAGGAGTATTGCCCTTCTTTCCTGAATATTTATTTACTCAAATAGGTAGAAACATAGGAAATGATATAGACGATCCTTGTTTTAACCCAGAGAAATAAAACCTACCTAGTATTCTCTATACCACTAGTTAAAGCTTCGAGCATATTAGTAATGCTTGCCTTTCTTAAAGCCCATCTACCCCACCCAGGAAACCCTAGTAAGAATATCCATTACCTAGCATTAAAAAAAAAGTAGGGATGAGAGCAAAAGTTCAGGAAAAAAAATGACAAAAGCCAAAGAAGTGAAAAATATTAAAAGTACAAAGAAAAGTGTTCCTTCTTAGAAATACAAGGAAAAGTGAAACAAGTATAAAAAAAAAAAGAAAGAAAGAAAACTTGAGAATATGAGAAAAGAAAAACAGTGGAGATATTAAATTTAAGTTGTGACGACCCGAGTTTCATATGATGCAAATTTCGTAAAAAGGCGAGATCTCTTGCTTTAAAAATATGAAATGCATGAAAATCTTTTATTTTGGAAAGAAATCTTTCATATAAAACCCCGAGTGTCAAAATACATTTTCAAATTAAATAGCCATGGCATAGTTTTAAATCAAATCTATTCCCAAAAAAGTGTTAGTCACAGCCCCAGCTACAAAGAGTAACTACAATCAAGTAACATTCACTAAAAACATGCATTAGAAAAGAAACCATGACTCAAAACATGCAGTCTCAAAGCATCATGGGTTCTTTTTAAAAGTCTAGTAGCGATAGGACACCTACCTAGTTTGGTCGCGCTAGTCCCCTTGTCCTTGTACGTTCCTGGACATGGTTTAGGAGAAAAGGTTAGCTTGGCCTATTTCTATAGGTTCTAGAATAGTTTACCTCACTACTTATGTGACGACCTAGGTTTTTGAAAACATGATTTGTAAAGTATTTTGAAAGTCAGGGCGCTTAAGAGTGTAAAATTTTTTCGCAAAACAAAGTAGCGGAAATTCTTTTCTTTAGAACTTGTTTTGAAAACCCAAATCACCACTTCATACATAACATAAGTACAATTTGTGTACAAAATAAAATTTCATTGAAGGAATATACTTTTATTAAACTCCAGGATTCATCCAGTGGTTCACAGTACAGCCAAATCTAGTACAATACTTGTCCAAATTACATAATCCAAAACTCAAGCTCACTATACAATAAAACTCTCAACAAAGAAAAATACATGTCTTCAGGGGTATACCTCGAAGATTATTCTCTTCAAGTCTTCTATAGTCTTCATTTCCTAACTCTCCTTCCCTGGATCTGAGATATTGCAACAAGTACAATATCTCAGCAAGCAATGCTTGGTAGGGGATTCAAGAAACATAACATTGACAATGTAATTCCAATACTTCATAATCTCATTATCCTTAAACATACTCTTTACTTTGGAAGTTATGTATATCTATATACATGCATACCCTTCATGGGTAAACCAGTTAAATTCGTGAAAATAGTCAAATATCATTCCCAACTAAGCTGATCAATTCTCTTCATTTTGAGAATTTAGTATTACAGCTAATTTCATATTGGGAATTTTCCTTCTTGGGAAATATTGGTAATATACAATTACCTAGCATTTCATTATGCTATAACATAAGGCATTTCACTATGCCTATTCCCATATGCATCATAGTGAAAAATAATCAGAAAGGTTGTTATGCTGCAGTCTGATCCGTACTAGTGCGCTCGGATAACTGCCCTGTTCACCACTGATACTACGGTGGAAAATATTATGTCACTGCCCATATGGGGGGCAAGACTTTCATAGTGGTCGCCTTCCCATAATTGCCACCACCCGACTTTTAGCCTCTCATTGGACAAGGTATCATCATATCATCAAATTTCAAGGAGCGGGTGGCCAAACCCTCATAACTCCTCTAGCAATAGCATCCCCTAGGCTTATGCCTATTAAAACAAACTCACAAGCCTCTAAGCTTGTATGTAAAATCTTGTATGTAAAATAGCTTTCATATATATCAGACCATATGTTTGTTTACTTAGGGCTGAAATATTTTCTAGTTCCCTATTCACTTATAGTTTAGTCCTTAACCATCTTATATGTGTTTGGTTGGATCATAAGGTTTTCAAGAGATTTAATACAAGTATTATCATTACTCTTGTCAACATAAGATCATGAATACAATCACGTATGCATTCATCAAATCCTCCTACCTTTAAGGATTGATCTCTTTTCCCCAATCTTCCATGATCCTGACCGATGTATGTAATCTGTACATCCATACATATTGTCAATATATAAATTATGAACAATCCTATTGATCACTAGATCTGATGTTTAGAATGATCTTTAGATGATTCATATCTAAGTATTTTTCTATCTCTAAGTCTTTGTATGTTCATCTCCTTGATCTTAATCTTTCATAGATCCTTTGATTGACAATCTATACATGTTGATAAAGATCAAGGTCCTAGATCTTCTATCATCTAGTTCTTCTTTGATCTAAGTTCAGTTCTTGGATCATCCCCATGGAGGACGATCTTGGTTTTCTTCCTTGAATCACCTTTGATCAAGGGTTTGGATTATCTAATATAATGAACTATAACAAGTATACTACTAAACATACATACTAAGTACAATATAGTGTTCTTATTCTTATTGTTCTTGATCATCCAAGATCTAATGGATCTTGTTTGATCATCCTTATCTTACTTACTGTTTTTATTAGGGCTAGGTAATTTGCTAACCTTTTATGCTCTTATGATTATTATTCAACCAGTTAATGTCCTGGTTGAAGGTAGCTTA
This sequence comes from Warburgia ugandensis, assembly GCA_035236585.1. Classification (NCBI taxonomy): domain Eukaryota; kingdom Viridiplantae; phylum Streptophyta; class Magnoliopsida; order Canellales; family Canellaceae; genus Warburgia; species Warburgia ugandensis. The sequence goes on along the minus strand of CP141131.1, from coordinate 75,030,971 downwards.
TTCAAGCCTAAATCTAGACTGCTCCTCTTATTTCCAATTGGCTAAGGCTTACTAGCTGAATGGGTGAACACAAAGTGGTTACTTCAATCCTCAAGTAAGGAGGCGTTTAGACCTCACAAACGTCAACAGAAGGTAGGGGAAGAGCGAGGCTCTATTAGATAACCCCCTTAACCACTATGTTCATCATTCATTAGAATGACCATAGCTCAACCTTTCATAAGGTTCCTATAAGCATGTTTACCCTAAGTACTCTTTCTAATGGATTTTAATTAAGTCCATGAATATTTATAATGTCATTCATGGGGTTTATTATTCTTTTCCTAATTTGGGCCAAGGACATGATAATCCTTATATTGTCCTACTAACTATAGCCCTTACTAATTAAGTCCAAAGTATTCCATTCTTATTTGTGTAATGAAACTCTACTTTCTCATTAGAATACATTTTTGATGTTTTATGCTCTTTATCTCATAACAAGTAAATCTACTACTAACATTCAACCATAAATGAATTATAAATTTAAAGCATAAAACTACCTAATTTAACATTCAATGAAAATGAGGCAAGGTACTTAAATTAAATATAGCAGTTTATGATAAGAATGAAACACATATCATACTAAACTCTAAATGTTATACTAGCATGCTTTATAACATAATAATATAAAATGAAACTAATTATATTTACATTTTTAGAAACCTTTACTTATGATCCAACCATTTGTTCTTAGATCTTTTCCTTTGATTAAGGATTTTAGTTAGATTTAGGGAATTTTCTCTATTAAGGTCAAACGATCACATTGATCTATTTTTATCATAATCCATCCATGATTTCCTTGGATTTCATCATATAAACATTTATTCTTTCCATCCCAAGGATCTGATCACACTTGATCTCATTGATCAAGTAGGTCCCTTTGTATTTTTAGGGTTTTTCTACCATAAAGGGTAGATCCCTTAATATATCTCATATCTATCCAATTTAAACATATATCTCACTCTATTTAAGTAGTATATCATTATTAAAACATGTTTCTATGATCTGATCATCTCAGATCTTGAAAATATATGTAATTGGAATCTTATTTCCTTAATACAGAATTTTTTTACTGAATAACATGTATTTTTTATTATTCCATAAGAAAATAGAGGTTTCAAGCTTTCCATAGCTTTTTTCTGATCTCAATTTGGAGTTCAGATGACTCCAGAATTGAATCGGGAAGTTTACAGTCTTCCTATGGCCTGTATTTGATCTGGGCCCAAGCACGGACGGCCCAGATCGTTCGAGCGGAAAACCAAAACAGGCGGACCTAGTCGGGCACTTCCACTGCAGTGAAATTTTGAAGCGCCCGCACGGGGCGTCCATGGAAGCGCCCGGGACATCGTCCGTCCGATCTGGAGATCGGACAGTCCGTTTGGACCGTCCAATCAATCCCTTCTCAACTGAGGGACCAAAACTGCTCAGATCTTTCTAAAACGTCTACCCTAAGGGTTTTGGACTATTCTAGATTGATTGGTGGAGTCATATTTTTCATCTGAGCACTCCATCATCATGAATTAAGGGTTCTGTTGTTTACTTTATTTTTACCTTTTTATTACCAAAATTAATTACAGTAAAATAAAAATTACATAAAAAAATACTAAAAATCTATGAAAAGGATTTTCACTTACTTGATTGGAGAGAAAACCTCATTTATATGCCCAATTTAAAAAGATACCTTGTTGATGAAGATATAGCCTAAAATCCACCTTTCTTGCAAATACCGTTGTTTGAACCGTTGGATCTTGAAATTTCTTTGGGGGTTTTGTAGAATAGATATGTTGGGAAGTTTTGGATAGTAGAATTGATCAAATTAGATCTGGAACAGAGTGCCTAATTGATTTTAGGTCTCTTGTTTCAATCTAAAAAGAGAAACAAGTTGAAAAGAGATCTAACTCTTGGAAATTTTGGGTTTTTGGGGAGGGATCTAGATCTAATTTTTCAAGGAGATTGAAGAGAATTTCGTGGGGATTTTATGAGGATTTTTGGAGGATTTTTGGGGTTGTATTTATAGGCATTTTGGGTCTTTTTCCATGATTATAATATGTTATTTTTTTAATATAAAATGGCATGAAAGTCTTCAATGCTCCCATGCCTAATTTTTCTTCCCCATGACTAGCTGATCTTTGTTGACCCATGTTTCACATGGGCTGCTGATCAAATTGGTTGTTGGGGACGTGGTGGTCCCCATGTGGGCCCCACATGGTGTAAAAAGTCCGTTTTGCCCTTTATGCATAAAATTTTGGGTTTTATTCCCATGATCTCGGATTTGAGTGTACTTAGTGGCGCTGGATTAGTACTTCTCAGTACATTCTAAATTTTGATGTTTCATATTTTGATTTTTAGAATATTTTGATTTTTGGGTAAAATTACTATTTTACCCCTTTTGTTAAAAAAAATGAAAAACTTCAGGATTTCTCATCCGAATTCAAAATTTGTCGTGCTTACAGTCATTTTGAAGGGTTTGCTAAGTTTAATTTCAATTTTATATATCTTATGATTTGATTATACTTTTATAAAAAGTATATTTTGAATAACCCTAATATTTCAGCCCGAAATATCTGAAACTCAAACTTTATTGATTTTTCTCAATCAATTCACAAAAATTGGGGTTATTACAACTTAGGCATTAATGGTTCATTCCCATGCCTAAGGTCCCTACCTGGGCCTTGGTATAGTCAGGTTTGCAAAGGTTTAGTGGCCCCGCGCCACTATCATGGTTTAAGGGTCATGGCAGCCTTAGATAGGGGCTTGATCAGATATTTTATGGTTTGAGTGTGTCTGTACCATCAATACAGACACAACGCCTCTCGCGGCACCTCAATCGGAGTCCTAGAACTCAAGTTATGGGCATTTTAGTGTTAAGAGTACATAGAAGGCCTAAAACGGCCCTGCATCACAGCTCCTGGGACGCACCTGCGTCCTGGTTGAGAGGCGACCGGCCCGTCATTGTCGTAGGTCCCACATGAGGCAGGCGCTTGGGACGTTAATGTGTCCCGCGTCAGCAGTGCAAGCCCCACAGGGCGCATCTACCGTTGCAGTGGACGTTCGCCCCTCTTTCTCGTTTACGGGTGCGTCCACAGACGCACCCATTGGTTTGCCTTTAACGCATTCAGCGTGTTTTGGTTCTGTGGTGACCTGGGCATCCTCGAGATGCCCTGGTTCAACCATGTCAAACCAGTACGCCCCAGGTACCTACCCTGGGTCTGTTGTGGCTCCCTAGAGCCCCATTTTGCATGGTTTCTCATGCAAAAACTTAGGGATATTCATCCTAAGACTGAGGGGCAGATGGGTTTGAAGTTGTTTAAGGTGTACCTGGTTCGTGGCCGGGTATTTTCCACGTTTTCTCCTCTTGTACATAGCTCCTAGATTGGTTTTTCCCATGATTTTGGGCTACCATTGGAGGTGCCCAAGAGCTTTATTTATAGAGCTTATAGAGGGTTCTGGAGGGGGGTTTCTACCGCCATGGAATGGCGGTGGAGAAACTTCCAGAATGGCAATCGTTTCCCCCATGCACACCGTCATTCTAGAAACCTCTAGTATGTTTGGGAAGAAGTGGGTGCCCGTATCAAAACGGGTCTCTGTTTTCTCAGGCTAATGCATTTTAAATTTAATTACAATTTTGCCCTTGAACTTCAAAGGCCCATAACTTGCTCATTTTAACTCTATTTCGGGTGATTCTGGTCTTGTTGGATTCCTTTTTCTGAGACGCACCAAGGGTACCATTCTAAGGACCAAATTTCTGGGTCTAGTCAGGGTGAACAATGAAATGATCAAAATACCCTTATCTCAAAAAGTGAACTTTTCATTACCAACTTGGGATTTTAAGGTTACAAAAAATGGAGTCATTACATAAGTACAACCAAAAGTAAAGTTATTCAACAATTACTAAAGACCTCTACTCAAATTTGAAGCTTTGAATCCTTATACCCTTCTTATCAAAACCAAACCCAATCCTACATTTCATCCTGTCCAAAGACCTATTGATCTTAAGGTGAAAAATAGCCTTCATTAGTATGCAAATAGGAAGGAATTAAGATGAACTACCCCTACTAGTTTCGGCAATGGCATCCATTCTAAGGAAACATATATTTGTCTCATTAGTGCTTATTATATTACATGAACCATTAAGCTTGTTGGATCTAGTCACATAGTGAATGGTCTTTGACCCTTTATCTGAGAGCTTTATTTCTAAGTGTATACAAGTGAGAATTTTAGGTCAAAATATCATTGCAATGGAACAATAAGCATTACTATTTAGAAGTCCTGACTTATGTAGCTTGTATACACACACATGCACTCCAAGATGAAATTGGAATAAGATGGCTTTGGTATATGGGTAACTTGTAGAAATTTTCATTCATCTTTATTAAGTTATTAAAGTAAGTAGAGTGATAAATAAAAGGACTTAGAATTATGGAATTTTGTGTGCATATTCATTGTCAAACCTCACAAGGCTTAACTCATCCACTAGGGGTAACCTAGAGGTTTAAGGGCTTGTTGCATATGCTAAAGGTAATTGTGAATACCTACAGCAGCAGCAATCACTTTTGTTTTCATGATGTTTCACATGTTTTGCTCAAGTCTAGTAAAATGCTAGTTGGGGGTGATAAGTGTTCAATTTTTTATAAAGGTACCCAATTAGTGGTGCCTCTCACCTTGCTTAGTTGTCTTGAATACATGGAAATCCTTGCTGGCAACATCTAATTGTACTCACACTCAACCACCTCAAAATCATAAATAATTCCTCATATTTCCTAACTTTTTATTTTCCCTTTTCTCTCTCTTTTCTAATGACCAAATACCACACAATTAAAAGGGGAGGAGCTCAACGCCACCATCCTAAAAAAGTGGTGCCTTCCCCCCTTCTAATTACACCATGCTACTTCATCCATCTCACTTGCTAAACTTCTATCTCTACCTAACATTCTTACCTTGATATCCTAGATTTAAGTGTATCTTTCATTTCTAGGATAGATTCCCATCAAATTGGAAACTAAAAAGCCTACATAAGCACCAAAAGATTCCACGTGAAATTTAAGTAGAGGGTTTGCTTAATATCCTTGAAAGAGGTACACTACATTGGACATCTTTGGAGTTTTGGACTTTTTCTTTCTTTTGCCTATTCTACTTTACATTTCTCAAGTATTTTTCCTTTGCTTTTGAACGTCATTTCCTAGTTAGTTTCTTGCTTTCATTCCTTGCCTTTATTAGTAAGTTGTTATTGTCTTCTTTCTTTAAATCCATACATATAGAACTACCTTGCTTTTCCCTTGAATCTTTGCTTCTATCTCTTTAGTTTTTTTTTCCTTTTTACTCAATCTTTCAAGATCCAAGTTACTTATTCTCTAGTAGTGACAAACAAGAGAAGAATTAGTTTAAATATCTTGTTTCCCCTTCATGTTTTAGTTGTTTCGTTTTTAGATCTAGTATAAATTTGGGGTGTCTTTTATATTGATTCATTCCCATCCTTCAACTCTCTCTTCTCTTGATTTCTTGTTGAGTTTCACTTGGATATTATCTAAGTTTAGTTTAAGATTGTTGGATTTCACTTAATATTTGATTTGAATCAAGTTACAAGCATTGAAAAAGTGTGCAATTTTCAGATTTTTGTATACATGTTCATACGCAACATTATTTGATGTATTTTTCCATTCAATCTATAAAATTGTTTGAAGACCATTGTTGCTTATTGATTCTAGTGGTAAATTACTTGAATTCTTGAGTGTAATCTTGGACAAAATGTGCATGTTATGTTGCTTTCCATGCCTCTTTAGAAATGAGTTTCTTTAACACCGAAATTATGGAATTTAATGTTCACGTTTAATATCCTACAATCTATACATCTTATTTGGTACATTCCTTAGGAACCCATTTAGATTTTCAGGATATTTAATTAATTCCTTGATTAGATTTTGTGTTGTAAGCTTTTGATTTATGAATTTTATCATTTTCCTACCCAAGAACCATGCGCACAACTCCTAGGTCCATGCAAATGGTGATTAGGTGAATTCTCTTTTAAGATTTTCTTGTTTGATTGTTTTATCTTAGTTTGACATTAGTTAGTTAGTTTTTTGTGTCTTAGTTTAGTTTTAGAAAGTTTCGTAATTTTGTTTTAAAAAGTTCTATTTTTAGAAAATTTTAGGATTAGGAAAGTGTTAATTTAGGAAAGATTCTCTCTTAATAAGTTTCCTTGAGTAAATTTTCCTAGTTTCATTTATTCTAGTTTTGCATTAGTTTGTTTTATTCAAATGCATGTTAGTTAGGAATGTTTCTAATTCTATTGCATAGTTTATTTTGAGAAAATTTCCTTTAGTTCATGTTTCTAATTTTATACATGGTTCCCATTCCATGTTGTTTAAGTACCTAGCTTAATCAAAACCCATATCTCTTTGGCTAAGATAAGTAATCTAAATAAAATCCAATCAATATCCAAATCTGTGAGATTCCTCATGTAAATTATTACATTAATTCATGCGCTTGCAGGTAATTTTAAAGTTACACCATGCATGAATTACTAGTAGTTTTTCTTATCTTTACTTGCTTCATGGTTCATGTTTTGCATGGTAATTGCTTTCATCATAGAGTAGTATAGATACATACCATGTCTCCCTTCCATTCCATTAGGTTTACAAGCATAAGATTTTCAATGCATTCCACCAATTTTTGGTGGATGGATTTTTTTATTTTTTTCTATGGCATCTTTAGTAGCTTGTTTTGGTTGCATTCATGGTAGATTTGCATGAAAATTTGTTTTCTTAGCTTGGGTTTACTTTGTAGATTTATGTTGTAGCAACTTTCCCATTTAGCTTGCTTAGTTTCCATACTTTTAAGCACTTTCCTATTTTTGAAGTAGGTAGTCTAATTTTTAAGTTCATGCTTCAAACTTAGATTCCTTACTTTTTAGCTTTAGACAATTTTTTAATTGTTTTCATTTATCTTAGGAATGTTTTGAGATTAGTTTAGGTCCATTTTCCAAAGTATTTGCATGACAGGTTTTTAGATCTAGCACTTTCCTAGCTTAGAAGTAGCACTTTCCTAATTTAGAAAGCATGTTCGACTTCATATTTTTCATTACTTATTTCTAGGGAAAGTTTAGAAACTTTGTGCATAGTAGTTCAATAGATTTAGAAAGCATTCTTAGTTTAATAAATCCATGCATATCATGGTGGAATTAGGCATCTGAGTTGCATGTAGTGTAAGCATATCACTTTCCATTTAAAAAACACGCACTTTCCATTTTTTATGTTGTACCCACGAATCCTTTCATGCTAAATTTGCACGCATCACACATTATTTTCTATTCCATTCTCACTTTCCTTCATTTAAACGCTCTTTCCATGTTTTCGTTTCTTTCCACTTTCTATTTTCATGTTTCACACACCTACTTTCTAATTTTAGGTCATGCATTATCCATGTTAGTTAGCATTCATGCATCAATCCTCTTTCTTTCTTTCTAATTTCTTTTTATGGAGTTAGAGTAAGAAAAAGGAAAGGAATCATAGAAACAGGGAAACTTTCTAATTTCTTAATTAATGCTGAGGAAAACATGCAAATCCATCCATAAGTCACATAGGTTCCTAGCTAAAGGTGTTCATGTTGGGGGATAGGGATACACCAAGTACCTATTTATTGCTTCATCAACTAAGGCTAGGAATGGGTGAATGCTTAAAAAAGGGACACTGTCTCCAATTCTTTTTCTTTCCTTCTATTTCATGTCTAAGGAAGGAAGCCTTCTCTATGGTTCAACCTCCTTAAAGATGAATGACCTCTAATCCCCTATTTATCTAAACTCTATGAAGTTTCCCTCTTTCTTTTAAGCGATTTTGACTTAGGGGAAATGTAGTAACCTTTTTATTTCCTTTTCCATCATTATTTTTTCTTTCATGGGTGGTGATTGCTTAGGAAAAAGTTTTAGGACTCTTCCTTCCTTGGTTGCATTAATAATTCATTCATAAGGATCATTGAATGGGATTTACTAGTTTGTAACAAGTTGGGATATAGAGGATAAAAAGCTTGGTGGTCATTTAGTGTATTTTGAGTTAAAGGGAAGTGTACAACCTCTTGTTGAGTGACATAACAAATAGACTCTCTGGCGGAATTCAAGCCTAGACTCGAAGGATATTTACTTGCTTTATTTACATGCTTTCTTTTCCTTTCTTATGCAACAATTCCTTAGAATTTGGCCATTAAAGTAATAATTATTTTTTCCTTTTATTTGTTAATTCATTCCTCAGTCTCCTTTTCTAGTTAGTAGAAAGTTACTTTAATTAGTAGTTAGTTGTAGTTCAAATAGTTTCTTCAATTCGTAGTTAATTGTAGTTTTAGATAGTTTCCTTAGTTCTAATTTAGACACTTTTTTTTCTAGTTAATTGTAGTTCTAGAATGTTTATTAATTTATTTCCTTGCTTATTTAGATAGTTTTTAAATTTCCTTAGTAACTTGCTTTCTAATTTAGGATTTACTTTTTAGTTACTTAGCTTAGTTGTTTCCTTTTAAGTAGTTGTTTCCTCTTTAATTAGTGGCTTCTCTTTAATTTTAGATATAAATGTCCTTCACTAGAATGCTTGGCTAGGTTAGTGTAATATGACCAAAATTCTAATTAACCCCATCTATTAAAGAGTCTTCATGGGATCGGCCCTTATTTGCTGATCTATACTCCAATAAAGCCATGCATTTGCAGTATTATTTCAGACACATCAATAAGTCATTGTATAGAGTAGGTTTCTAGCTTAATTAATCATTAGACATCTGAATAAGGTTTAGGTATATCACTCCTTTAATAGTCAGCCCAATTATTCCATTTGAACTTAGTGTGGTATCTCTAACACCAAAAATGTATCCCTGCTGGAAATTCTTATAGGGATGGTTCACTAGAATCCCCTTATTTCACTCATTTCTCACCAAAATCCATCCATTCTAGTTGTTTCAAATAGTTGACTGATAGAGTACCAATTACGTCCAATGTCCCTAAGTTTTACATTCAATTTCTCCCTAAATAGTCATCTATAAGAAGTAGACCATTAACACCTTCTTTATGGAAATTGCAATAGGATTGATATTACTATAGTTCCAAATGATGTTCACTATAGTCCATTTTTGCTAGGTAATAACCTAAATGAGTCTACCTTCATACTAGTTTTAATTTATATGTCATTTTGATACATTAGGAGCACTTCCACTTTGAAACCCTCCTTTGGTTGAGCTATCTTCCTCTGGCTAGACACCAAGTTTGAAAAATACTACCCTATATGAAATTCCAGTAGGGCACTACACCATCAATTTAGCTTGTTGATGGAACATAGATTGACTAAGTGTTGATGTTGGCCAGTCCTTATTGCCGCCAAAAACCCATAAAGTTTCCTATCCATCAAAGGGCCCAAACACCCCTTCATAAAAACAATACCACTTCTGGCATACTTCCTCCCCTTCAATGCATACACATTTACATTGAATTTTAACCAAATTAAGACATGATAATAGCCATCATACTCCATTTAAAATAGTATTAATACATGTTTAACCATATGATATGATATGGTTTTCATTGCCCCAAATAGTACCCAACTGTTTGAATGAAATAATCCATATGACAATGTTCAATCCCATTCTAAGAAAGCTCCAATGCCTCGAGCTTTTGCATGGAAGTTTAAAGTAAGATTAAAAGATTCATCATTAAACATAACAATTGAGAGAATGGAAATTTTTTGTCATGAGAGACTATAACAAATCTAACTATAACATTCAACAGCATAAACATGTAAAACATGAATTTTATTTTATTTTTTCGGGAAGCATGGTAGATGATGAATAATCAACAATTTCCACTAGTTTTTTAGGCTAAAGTTAAAGAAAAGATTGACAAGCTTCCAATTCTCCCCTACCTCTTTAGAAGAACCTTGAATTCTAAAATTCTCAAGCTGAAGTTGGCTCTCCAATGCTGTATTCCTTCAGCCTTGATGTATGGCATATTCTGCTCCATTTTCCAGCTCAAATCCCTCCTTGTTTTACCCTCCACTTCTCAAGCGAACTTCTGCCAACCCACTTTGCTTCTCCTCCTTCACACTTTCACTGTAGCTAAGTGTGACGACTCGGGTTTTCCCATGTACTTTTAAATGCAATATCTAATTCCTAAGGCGGGATGCATCCCTATTTGAAAACCATTTTATAAAAACAATGCAATGCAGTGGAAAATCTTTTGTTTTAAACTCATTTTGAAAACCCCCAGTGTCATTTGCTTTCACAACAACCAACGTAGTTTTTTGAAAATTTCAGAAATCATAAATGTCTTCCTAGGTTTATTCAGTCACAGCTCACAGCCCAACTGTAAATAAATACAAATACATGTCCAAAGGGTAGAGTGTTTACTTACATGTATAGTTGTCTCTTCTTTATTTACTTGCTCATAGCACTAACATTTCCTGAGGCGTCTTCTACTCATGAGTGGAGCTGTCCTGAAAAATGATATATTTGGGTGAGTATACACTATACTCAGTAGGAGTCTATCACTACTAGTTTTACAATGCATGCTATGTTTTAAACCATATGTTCTTTAAACCATGTGCATGTTTGAACACTCATGTTCAATATCGATATTAAAAGCCATTGTCAAAATAGAATACTAACGACTTAAAGAATCGCATAATCTAAGTCGAAAGTAACATAAATATGATGAAAATATACTATGATATGCATAAGATGCTCTACTGAATCCAACTCATGGATCTATGGTCGATCATACTCATGTCATGCCACATGCATGCAAGTAAATCCTCAAAAACATAGGGTACACTATGCCCACGGCCTCATCACTGTGTCGTCCCCGGGTACCTGGACTCTCGGTCATAGCCTCCACGAGGCATATGACACTTCGATCGGGTGCCGTGACACCAGTGGTAGTCCTCGTTACCACTTAGCAATCGAAGTAAGGACAAGCCTTTTTAGCATGGTACCCTTTCCACCTATAGTGGTAGAGGCTGGGAGGCCACCCTGAACTTCTCGGCATAGCGCCCACGAGCTTACAGCCAAAAGCATCTAAAGATGAAGCCAAAGCTCAATCATCGCAAATCATGCAATTTATGCAATTGGCTGCAAAACATGCACGCAATGCATAAAATCTTCTCATGCTAGTATCGCATTCAAAGTCATAACCCTGCCTAAAAGCCTGTCAGCTCTCTCTAGCTTGCCCTCATTAGGCTGCCCTCATCGGCCAAGGCTACACTTATCATGCAGACAAGAATCCTTTTTCAAAACACGTCTATGCAATTTATGCATCTCTTTTCAAGACATGCGAGCAATGCATAAAAAATCACTTTATGCTAGTATCATGTTTAAAGCCATAAAACATGAAGACACGTTTGCATACTAGTTTTTACATTAACTCAAAAGTAGGTCATGTGCATAAGGATGCAACATAAGTTTATATGTCATAAAGACAGGACATGTAACTTAAGAACTTAAAACATGCATTAGAAAAGCAACCATGACTCAAAACATGCAGTCTCAAAGCATCAGGGGTTCTTTTTTAAAAGTCTAGTAGCGATAGGACACCTACCTCGATTGTCGTCACTTAGCTCATGTCCTTCTTACAGACGAGTCCTAGAGTACCTTTATGGCTCCTGTATATCATTTAAACATGAAAAATTGGATTTTTATTGTTACCATTGTCACGGAAAAGCCAACTTTCGTTCATTCTAGCCCTACACCCATGTTTCCTCGGATGCACACGTGCCCTGGTAGAACTAGGACTCGCACCCATACGTCATGCGCGCCCGAAGGCCGTGCCAAGGACTGCGTTCTCACCCCACATGCATGCCAAAGTGACGTGCTATGACGCGCGTACTGGATGGTGTCGTGTAGACGCGTCTTTGGTACAGGTGCGGTGCACCCGCTCGTGTGTCCCGGTCAAAACTGGAACTGCGCCCGCATGCGGCGTGCACGCGAGAGGACCTCCCCAGGGAGAGTGCAACACCTGGCATCCTTGGGTCGTCTTCTTCGATGGGTTATCAAACCCATCAGGAATCCGGTGTTTTCAGGCCAGAAAAATGACCAGATCTGGCATGGATCTGGCCTGAGGAAGGAAAAATAGAGAGAGGGGAAAGAGGGCTTACCTTGGGTAGCCTAGGGAGGGGCCATCGCTGGTGGTAGACCCCCTTTCCGGTGGTGCAAATTCCCTATTTCATGTGCCCAATTCCCAGGTCACGAAAAACACGTGAAGGGGAAAACCATTGTTCGGTGCTTCCATGGGAAAACAGGGGAGAGAGGAGAAGGGAGAGGCCGTTCCTTGCCAGAATCTACATGAAAAATTGAAGGAGGGTTTTTCGGTTTTTGCCGAAAACCCCAACCCCAAATAGCTAGGAAAACGTGATTCGGAGAGGGGGAAATAGAGCTTTTTATAGAGGGTGAAAGGCAGTGCTACCAATGGCGGTGACGCCATTTATTGCTGCTCTTTAGAGGCGGTGGTGGAAACCTTTGGAAAAATTGGCAGAGAGGACTGGTGAAGGAAGAAGACGAGGGGTGCCGTTATCAAAATGGTCCCCTACGGTTTTTGTCCTTTTTCGTTTTTAGGTGCATTTTATAGAATTGCCCCTAATATTTAAACAGTTGTAACTTCTTCATACGAACTCCGTTTTCGGCGTTCTTTAAGGCATTGGATTCCATTTTTCGAGTAGAACCTAATGATACCAAGTTTTCTTACAAATTCCTTCATTTATTATTTTAAGTAAAGTAAAACATTTAACACGGTTTATTTCCTATAGAATGTCCAATTCATTTTTGTTAAATGGATGCAAAATAGAGTAAATTGCTCGGGGCATTACACTAAGATGCCCCACAATCTCTCAAATGGTCCCCTACTTTTTTGCTCAAATTTCATGGTTGTGTTTAGCTACTTGTGTATCTCATTTCTAGTAGGATGGTGTTGAGTTTCATACTGCCAAATGCTCCTTCCCCACTTTTTCTTCTTCCTCTCTCCACCTCACTCCCTCTCCTTCTCCCTCAGCTTGAAATTACACTATTTTTTTGCTAGTTTTCTAAGTGGTTTTCTGGTTTGTCTTGGTTTTGGACATGGGAATGGGGTAGAAGCCAATTTCAAACCCCTTTTAAATACATTTTCCTATTTATAGCATAGCCTACTGCCTTCCGTGTATGCAGCCACCACAACAAGTCATGATCACAATTTGGGCTGGATTTTGCATACATGCATAAGACAATCCCATGTACAATACCCAATCTACCCTTCATTTTCAAATCTATCCTTTATATTACACTCCCAATCTTCATCTCATTGCAATTGTACCCTATCACATTCGTTTTTCCAATTACAACTAAATTGAATAAAATCTCCTTAAATGGAATCTCATTTGAAATTATACCCTATGGCATATTGGGCTAGCTCCTTGGCTTTAGTTGCCAATTGCTCCCCCACTTGCAATTTCACATGGTGGCCTAGTACCTACTCCTTCAACTGTGGATCTCCTTTTTTTATCCACCTTTCCCTACACTATGATCTATGCATCTATACTTCTTCCCTTAGGTTAGTGCACTAACATAGCATGTTAGTACAGCATATAAGGTGTCTCTTCCATTATTCTTCATATATGAGTGTAAGTCAACCTCTTACTTGAGTGGGGATCTAATGATGAGGTGTAGATGATCCAATCTATCCATCAACTAAACTAGCACCTTCACCTAGGTGATGTCCCATCCTTAACATCCCTCCAATTTCTCTCACACTCCAATACATCATCCAAATGGATTGTTTGTTCATGATTAACCATAAAGTGTGTTAAGAAAATGTGAAATCAATATGGAATTAAAAGAAAAAATTACCTTGTATTTTTGTAATTGTATTTATTTATTCATTGTATATGATATTTACATATATCACATTATCTGAAAAGCTTTAAAGGAAAATGAACTGAATAGGGAATGCATTTAGGTTGTTTCCATCAAATTCTATGAAATGTGAAAAGCAATACTACATGTATTAACCTGACTTGGCAAGGGAAAAAGAATCCCAGCATCCCAAAGATGAAATGGTTCTCAAATGAATCTTTCAAGATTTGACTAATATGGAAGTGAGTAGTTGCATCTCTTGATTTTTTTTTATTTTTTTTTTTTAGTTTTGGATTTAGTAATTGTTAATGAGAATTTGTAAGTCACTAACTCACAAGAAATTTATAAGTCCCAAGGCACTATGTGCAACACCAATAATTTTTAAATCTTTCTTAATGTAATTTTTTATACTTATAATTGAATGAAATAAATTTGTTAAGAATTTTTAGACTTCTATAAGTACAGATAAATTTAAACAATTATACATGTAAGTTGAGTATTGGAATCTCAATAGTTGGATTCTACTAAAATAATAATTTTAATGACATTAAGAATGCTAAAATTTGAGTCTAAATGAAAAATGTTAGAAACTTAAAGAGAGTGGGCAATTTAGCAATTTCACAAGGCAGGCCCTAGTAGCAAAATAAGAGAACCCAAGGGGACCAAACACTCATTATCATGTCTTTGACTAAAATGATGACATTTCATTGACAAGTAAACATAATCATACAATTAAAATGTATTAATAATGGTTTAAAACTATAAAATAAAAAATGTTATTTATTAAAAGGTGGGGCCAAATTCATATCGACACCTCCACTTTTAAAGAAAAATAGATCAAAACCTAATCTATTACTTAACACAAGGAGAGAACAAAGTGTAGAAGAAGAAGAAGAGGAGGAGGAGAATGAGAAGGAGGGATAAAAAGAAGATGAAGAAAATGATAGGGAGAGAGAAATACAGGTTGCCATTACTGTTGGCTTTGGAAAATTTTGGTGACTAAAAAAGGTGAAAAACTTGATGGAGAAGATAGTGTAGGTAGGGCAAACAATGATGAATTTAAAAGATTCAAGCTATTCATCCTCTTCCCCAACCTTGAATCTACAAAAGCCCAAGGAACATAGGAGATCCAAACCGTCACTACTAGTCAACTAGAGAAGGGATAGACACATGATGAACATGGAGACCAATGCTAGAAAATGGTAGTTGATTTAGCTTATCCAATGAAGGAAGAAGTTCAGAGACATCCAAGAGGTAGGATTTGTGGAGCCCATCCCTTGATTGAAATTTTAAGCTAAATCCATAAATTCCATGCTAGATCTACCATTTACAGTAAAATCTATTGATTTTATGCTAAAACAAGAAGATAGAATCTTAGATTAGATAGAACGAATTGTTGTCCATGGTTGGATGACTCAATCCATACCTATGGACCTTCGATCATTTAATTCAATCATTCCTTACTAGATCTATAGTTGAATTCACTATAGATCATTGATCCATCACTATAAATACATATACTAGACCTTAGTTGGGTTAGATGTGACAAAGATTTTGATCCAAAACTGAGAATCAATCAGACAATCTAAGTCATCTGATTAAACATATTGGAAAAGGTACCTAGTGAGATAGGATCATAGATCAGACACCGCCACTATCTTCCTTCACCTCCACTTAAGTAAAAATTCTTTAGAAATTTTATGATCAAAGTACTAATCATTGGAAACTAATAAAAACAAAGCATGATTATGATTGAGAATAGATATAAAAACTAAGAATTTACATGATCTATACCATTTATGTTAATCCTAGTGAAAATTAAATTAATAGGTCTATAATTCCTTTGCAAATAAGAGAGGATTAGAGTTAATATTTGACAAATTTGACAAATTTGAAGGAGTACCATTGATCTGTCACCATGCACATTGATGGATCAACGATGAAGACTTCAACAAAATTGTCAAGTTTATGATAATTGAGGTTTAAACCTAGAAAATAAAATCGACCACTCAAATTGACTACTCATGAACCAAAATGTCTAATCAAATCCTTTTATTATCTGATAGTAGTCTAATTACATATTTGAAACCTTGATTTTCATACTAGAAGTGTAAAATAGTAAATTTCATCACTTTAAACTCCTATTCATGACCCTAAAACACAAATCTGACCATTGGACGATGAAATGGGTAGGTGATTAACCCTAGATAGTAATGAAAAGCATAGAATGGATCTTAAAAGTGCTGATCAACATACATAACAACTTCTAATTATGTAAATCAATAAGATCAAGCTATAAATTAATGATCTAAACTATTGATCAGTAAATTAGTGGCTCAAATCTAAGGTTTCAGAATGTTAATGAAAAATAATAATGATCCTTAGGCTAAGAATTCAAAATTGTAGCCTCAATGGTTAGTAAATGAAATTCTAAGAGCTGATCAGTGATAGATCATAAATCTAAGATTCCATAACTTTGAGATGAATTAGAGCGTTAGATCATAAAATGATTTAAAATCTATGTTATGAATTAAAATGGTATGAAAATTTGAACTGATTGAAAACATCAAATTTATGAGCTATATAAATTGATGCTCAAGTTGATTAAGTATGGAGATATGCCAATACAACTATGGAGAAAGGATAAATTGTCACAATAGGTATGTGATCTTACATTATTATGTTTCAAATGAATTTCAAAATAAGAAAATAGTCTGTGAAACTACTTCTTGGCTTGAAATAGTTTGGTGATACTAATGATTTAATATACATATGCTTATTGTTTTAGAGAACATGATTGTTGCATAAATCCATTATGTATCATATCCTATGTTTTTTATATGTGGTAAGAATGATATTTCATATGTGAGAAACACAACATTCGTAGAAATAATGCAAGCAAATTGAGGTATGGTTTTAAATTCACGATGCATACCCAATTTTGAAAGAATAATGAATCATTCAGTTTAAGGTAGTCAAATATTTACCTTGTGAAACATGAGAAAATCATGATTTGTGTACATATACATGATTTTCCATGCTTTGAAAAGAATGCTTGAAATGCATGCTTTTACATAATGTATGCATGCCATGTGATGCGATTTGAGACGCATGGATATGAATTGATTTGACTATCAAGCCAGGCTTTGAAAAGAATACTTGAGATACATGGTGTTGTATAAAGTACACAAATTATTTCATATGATTTGAGATGTATGATTGTGATAATTTGGTTTGTTTACCCATTGGATGGACGACCTTGCTTTCTACACAAGAGACCATTGGTTCCTCTACCTAACATGTGGTGTCAAAAGTCAATGAGATATTTGGCTAGTCAACCTTGTTGTATGCAAGACAAACCATTGGTTGAGTCCACCTTGCTTCATGCACAAGGACTATTTGGTAGTCACCTTTGCATAAGTGTAAAATGACTCAGTGATTTCCCTATATGGTTTGTCTACTTGACATGTGCTATCAAAAGACATTGAGATATTTGGCTACTCCACCTAGCTATGTGCACAAGTGACCATTGTTCAAGTCAGCCTTGCTATGTGCACAAGGACTATCGATTACTCACCATGTATAAGTGTAAAATGACTTGGTGATTGTCCTATATGGTTCGTCTACAAGACATGTTTTCAAAAGACATTTGGCTGATAAAATAGCCAATGTACATATGTTCATAGTAATGATGTTATTGTTGGTTTAACATGGTTGACATGTAGTTTAATTGATTACTAGTTTGAATTTTGAGAATTTATGTGTTACTTTATTTGTCAAGTATGATGTAGATTTTGTGGATGACATAAATATGTACACATTCATGCACATGTATATGCTTATGACGCATTCCATGTGATGGCTTGTGCCATATGATTTTATCATCAGAAAAACCTTTCTCCAAACCATTTTATGTTGTATGCTGTGTTTTTGTTTGTAGTATTGGATTATCTACTGAGTATGTTGTATACTCACCTTGCCCATTTTACCACAAATAAGCTTGGAAGAAAATAAAGGTAAATAAGGTTCTAGGAAAACCATCTATTGATTAGAAAGGATAAATTTTGAGGTAATCTAGAGTTTCATTAGGAAACTCAAATCATACTGACTATCATATCATTGTATTAAATTTATATGTGATTTAGGTTTTAATTGGGATGTGTCTGATATGTCTTGAGAAAGTATAGATTTAATGGGATGTTTATTAGGTACTTCACATCACATGCGTTAAATTGTTATGTCTGAAAATAAGAGGAAGCCCTATCAAGTTTTTGGTAGAAATGTAGAGCTCGTTTTGCTAAAAGTCCTTCTTTATAGAAAAGAAAAGTGACATTTGGTGTTTCTCAAAAGAATTTAGAAGAAAATGATTCTTCCACTATTATTTGATTTTTTTAAATGGTTTTCAAAGAGATCAATCTCGCTACATAAAAGGTAATTTATATTTGAAAATGCATCTAAAAACTCAAGTCATCACACTATGCTAGGAGGTATATTGGCCTCTAACCCTTGACTAGTTACCCACCCTTATGTAGGGTCCTAATGCGGGAGTAGGCTCCATGGAGCTACTCCTAGGATAAACCGGTAGCCTTATGAGGGCCAGCTCGAAATTGGATTGTGTTGGTATCCATGACTACTGTGGTGGGTGGTTGTAGTTGGTGAGGGCAGCTAGAGCCCCACTACCATTGTATATGTGTCTAGATATGATTTATTGTGATTGTGGATATGAGCTAACACATCTATCATTCTCAAGAGTTAGACTAGAGCCCATGGAAGGATGGTTGTGCAACTTAGTAGGAAGTTAGTACTTGATTTAGTTATCAGCTAACTAGTCGAACTAGGTACACTAACATGATAGAAAGTGAAAAGCTTCGAGGAGTATACCGAGTCTATTAAATTGCTTTGATGTGACTGATAGATTGATATTCTATTGATTGATAGCATTTTACCCATACAAATTTGCTATCAAAGCACATTCCCTACTATTCACAGCTAGATCCACTGATCATAGGTGTTAACTATTTAGGATGTGAAGTCTCGAGACCTTAATGAATTAGTTGAGCTTGAAAATTATAAGTGCTTTATTAATTTTCAAATGCCTCCTTGGAGAAGTAGATCAAATCTTCTACCTCCCATAGATAGATCTACTACCACCGTGTCCTAGGTAAATGTGGGGCATAGGGAGACATGTAGAGGAGATTGTTGAGCTACAACTTTAGAGAGCTATTTAGTGTTTATAGCCCCCCAAGGGAATACGGGAGCAAGCCATAGATGCCTTAGTTGATTATGAGGGTCCTAGAGGAGACAATCTTTTGCAGAGATTTAGGAGGATTCCTCTTAGGTTCTTAGGTAGGTATGGGCTAGAGGAAGCTAAGACCTACCTTTATGATGTGGAGAGGATTTTTATAACCATGGATATACCAGTAGAGTGACAAGTGGTGGTGGACACTTTTATCTTGATAGGAGAGGCTACAATGTAGTAGCCTACTACCAAAAGGAACTTCTTTAATGGTAGTTATGTCGTAGCACGGAATTTTAAGATTATCTATTTAGAGAGCTTATTTCGTCCTCATTGGCAAGAGAAGATGGAGGTCAAGTTCATGAGTCTGGTGCATGCCACTAAGTAGTTGCTTAGTATAAGGCATACTTTGCATGTTTACAACAATTTGTGCTTGACAATTGTAGTTCTAATTAGAAGGCAGCCTTGAACTTTGTTGGAGGGCTAAACTTTGATTTGAAGAGTTGTATACTTATGTTCCAACCTGCCATCATAGCTAGAGTAGTGGAACCTGCCTCCACACCAGAAAGAGAATTACTAGACCCTTTGAGGGTTAGCAGCAAGTTCATTGGCCCTACCCTTACGATAATTGTCAGCAAGGAGAGAAAATTTGATGTGAGGAAGACAATCAACTTCAATTTAGGAGGAGAGATTGTGATGACCCAGGTTTTCTCATGCATTTTTAAATGCAATATCTAATTGCTAAGGCGCGATGCATCCCTATTTGAAAACCATTTTATAAAAACCATGCAATGCAGTGGAAAATTTTTAGTTTTAAACTCATTTTGAAAACTCCGAGTGTCATTTGCTTTCACAACAATCAAAGTAGTTTTTGAAAAACGTCAGAAATCAAAAATGTTTTTCCCCAGGTCTATCCAGTCACAGCACACAGTCCAACTATAAATAAATACATGTCGAAAGGGTAGAGAGTTTACTTACATTTATAATTGTCTCCTGTTTGATTCACTTGCTCGTAGCACTAACATAGGTGTCCTCTACTCGTGAATGGAGCTATCCTGAAAATTGTTAAGGATAGGGTGAGTATATACTATACTCAGTAGGAGTCTATCACTACTAGTTTTACAATGCATGCTATGTTTAAAATCATATGCTCTTTAAAACATGTGCATATTCAATAAATCATGTTCAATATCAATATTAAAAACCACTGTCAAATCGGAATACTGATGACTTAAAGAAATATCATAATCCAAGTCGAAAGTATCATATATCATAGACATAATGATACGCATAAGATGCTCCACTGAATCCAACTCATGGATATCTGGTATGGTCGACCAACCTCATGTCATGCCATATGCAATACAAATAAATCCTCAAACCATAGGGTCCAACTATGCCCACGACCTCGCCGCCGTGTAGTCCCCAAGTACGTGAGGACATAACGTCATAGCCTCCACGGGGCATATGACACATCGACCCAGTGCCGTGACACCAGTGGTAGCCCCCTACACCACATGCAGTCGACGTAGGGGCGTTGCCCTTTTTGGGCGTGGTACCCATCCACCTAATAGTGGTAGAGGCTGGAGGCCAACCCAAACCTCTCGGCATAACACCCACGAGCTTATCAGCCCAAATCATATCAGATCAAACAAGCGAAAACCACTTTTTCAAAACCTATCCTCTTTGTGTCCCTCACAACAGCCTGGTCCTCACAACTACCTACCCAGCGTCTTTTGGGCACTCCAGCGTCTTTTGGTAATCCTGAAGGACATGCAATCTTTCAAAAACTCAATGCTCACAAATCATACAATATATGCAATTGTTTGCAAAACATATCTATGCATAATGTATATGCAATTATTTGCAAAACATATCTATGCATAATGTATATGCAATTATTTGCAAAACATATCTATGCATAAAGCATTTATCATATGTATGCTGAATTAAGTCATGCTAAACAAGTCATATACTTATACTTAAAACATGCATTCTTAAAACAATCATGGCTCTTTCAAAAAGTCTAGTAGCGGTAGAGCACCTGCCTCAAAGTCTCTTGGAGTCGCGTCCTTTATCACTCAACCTGTCCCTGGGTCTCATTTATAAACTCCTGGGTATGAATGGATACAAGGAGTCCTTATTAATTTCAATCTATTTAAGCATTAGACTGCTAGATCTGCTGTTTAGGGTCAATGGTCCTTACCTAATTCATTGTCAGGCTAGATCCTATGATATGGATCTACTTTTCAGTAGTTAAACTCTGTAATTTGTCCTTTGATCTAAACTTTAAAGTCTCAATAGGTCTGCGTATCCCAGTTCCCAGGACACCTGTGCATCCTGGTTGAACCGCGACCACCTCACGTGCGTGCGTGCCCAAAGGTCATTCCAAGGACGGAATTTTGCATGTGCACATGCATGCTCAAGCGACGCAGTATGACACGCGTCATGGATGACATGGCGTGAACACACCTTGGCGTAGGCGAAATGTGCCTTGGCTCCCCAGGCTGCCCATGTGTCTCGGTCGAACCAGGACTATGCCTAGGACGCACCGAGGCCACGCCCATACACAGTCGTGTGCCCCCGTGCACAATGGCGTGCCTGGAGTCCGTCCATGGCTTCAGTTGGGTGTGCAGCACGCACCACACCCATGATCTCCTTCGTTGGTCCGGTCCTGGGTTCTGCAATTTCTAGCCAAAAAATGCTAGGTCCGGCCTGGTTTCCACCTAGGGAAGTGGAGCAGAGAAAAGGGAAGGAAAAATGGCTTACCTAGGTCATCTATCGCTGGAGGTGGAACCCGTTCCTGGTTCTGAAAATCCTCTATCGCCGGAAAACTCGAAGAAGGGGAAAAACCCCAATGCCCAGATCGTAAAAGAGAAGAGAGGGGAAATGGGGAGACGGGAACAGCATGGCTGGCCTGACTTTGGCCTGGCCGTTGCAGGAAAATGCAGAGGAGATGGGTTTCCAATTTTGCCGGAAACCCCAATCTCAAACTAGCCAGAAAACGTGTTTTTGGAGAGGGGAAGATGGGGCTTTTTATAGCCCTACGATGGCAGTGCTGCCAATGGTGGTGGCAGATCTCTCTAGAAAAATCGTGAAAGAGGGTTTCTGGAGAGATCTGGAGGTGGAAGACGACAGGGGGTGCCGTTATCAAAACGGCCCCCCTGTGTTTTTCTTCTTTTTCGTTTTTCTGTTTAAATTCTAGAATTGCCCCTGATCTTTAAACAACTGTAACTTCTTCATACGAACTCCATTTTGGGTGATTTTTAAGGCGTTGGATACCATTTTTTGAGTAGAATCTATTGGTATCAAGTTTCCTTACAAATTCCTTCATTTACTATTTTAAATAAAGTGAAACATTTAACTCAGTTCATTTCCCATAGAATATCCAATTTAGCGTAAATTGCTCGGGCATTACATTATTACCCCCTTAAATGAATTTCGTCCTTGAAATTCCATAAATTATCATCTTCAAGGTATTTTGTCTCGTAAATAACTTCATGGTGAATGCATGCCCCCCTTAGGAATCACATCTAGGCTCAACCTCAATTTATCATTTTTATTGTTCCTTCTACAAGGCCTTACCTATAAGGGCCGCTTTCGCTGCATACTCTGATGCATACTCCCATACGTGTGAGTTTAACAATACCGGTTTCTAGTTATAATTCATCTATCTCGAAATCCTTAGATGCCTACACTTTTCTCATCATGTATAGTATAGTCTCCTCGTAGGATCATGCTTCTTTATTCATGTATAAATTTCTCCATACTTCTTTCAAGATCATATCATCTTATTTCTCATAGTCCTTTTTGAATATCATAGGATGATCCCTTTTTGTTCTTGTCTTTCATCTAGTGATCTCTTCATCATTCACATCTCCTTTTAATGGTTGGTTATATGTCATTAGTAAGAGTCCAAAACTTACCTTCTTGCTATTGTGTCTAACTTTGCTTCTTATCTTTTATATTTGTCCCTAAGATACTTCAATAATTGACATGGTATCATGTGCTCTACAGCCAAACCCCTGATTAACTTTGAATTTCAACTGTCTGTCGTTTTCCATATGTGACTTTATTCCTCGACCAAAGTTACATTCAAAATAAAATCATGAAAGCCAATTAGTAACTTCTTCCATCGAGGACCTTATCATATACTGAAAGTAAAATGTCCTAACTCCATATCCAGTTTCATAATTATTGAATTCATTAAACGCTTTTCTCACGTCAAACGTTAATGGTCGATTCTTCATTATGGATCAAATGTTCTCTTCCAGAGGCCTTATCTTACTATTCACATCAATTTTTCATTAGGATTTTTAACAATGTTCCCATTTATGCAAAAGGTCTTTTATTCATAACCGAGTACCCTTACATGGTTGAATCCTTTGTCATTATCTTCTTTATCATTTCCTTGTTTGATGATTTTTCTTCGTAATCTTTTAGACCAAAAGTCCTATACTCAATCTAGTAGGGTTAGTCCTTAGGAAATTCCTTCAATTGATTTTTTTTTGTACTTAGTATATGCACATAACAACTAACTTTTTATCTAAAGGCACCGTAACATCAAATCTTACATTATAGTGTGCTAGCCATCTCATCTTTTCGACTTCCATCCTCTATGTTAATATATTGTTTAATCTTTTATCAAGGCTTCATCGTCAACCATGCAGTCTATATTGTCAGGAGGTATCCTCATAAGTAGTGATTTTCTCAATTCCTCAAATTTTATCTTTCAAGTGCTTCCTCATAGTTAGCTTATAATAGTAGTTCTCGTTCAATAGCTACCACATCAAGTTATGCTAAAGCTGTTAAATCATCAAATTTTTCGTAGACACATAGAAAGACTTTATTTGATTACCTATTGGTCTCTTTCCAGATATATCTTTGTCATAAACTCAAGGGTCTCTAAAGTGATCGGTACTTATCTATCTTTCTTTTCAATCCAAGTCAGCAGCATCTTTCAGACCCACAGTGATTTCTATGGTTTGTCATGGTATCTATTCAGGTTTGGAAAAATCTGTCTCATTGGTGGAGATCGCTCCTTATTTTTGCTCCTATCTCAGTTGCAACTGTCCTCATCAACTGACCTCATACCCTTAATTGACTTAGTTTAACAAGTACTTCTTTCAAGGAAAACTCAAGTCTAAAGACTTATAACATCCCTCTGTATATAACTTCGACTACGAACATATTTGATTAAATATGGTGGGATACCCTTATTTTAGTCAACAGTACTCTAAAAATAATGGTCTTAAGATATTTGCTCTTCCAATCTATGATAGCAAGACCTTCATTTGATCCTTGATGGTACCCTTCTTGCTGAAGATAGATAGATGGATAAGTCACTGTCCTGGCCTAATTCCTTTTTCAATATAGCTCTATTTACTCATGTAGTGGCAAGGTGAGATATCACCAAATTTTCCTTTTTATTATATCCATTGGTGTTCCCCATAAGCTAATGGATCTGATAAGAATCTAATTGTAATAACTGATATCAAACCATTTGTAGAATTTTAATTTCTAGTTGGTCACCATTCCTCTTCGTAAATTTCTTGTCGCATAATCTCCTGAAATTCGATACTCTACTCAAGGTCTTAAACCCCATATGCTTTCTCTCTTTTATACTCTTTTACAATAAGATCACCAACTCATCTAGTATTATTCCTTTGCATTTGTTTGATCTACCTTCCTGTGGGATTCAAGATGATAGAATTCTATGTATCTCCATAAAGTCATGATCTTCTTCTTTTGAATATTCAACATTTCATTGAATAGTGGTAGTTACATCTCTATCTCTTTCTCTCTTTTCTTCAAAATCCTCACTTTTGTCTTCTTAGATCAATGTCTTCATGTGCTTTGTTGCATATAATCAATATTGCATCTACTCCTTTACATAACAGATATGATAAATTGAATGCTTCTCAGAAATTCTAAACTGTCTTAAGATTATTGAAATCCTCAGTTGCCTATAGCCTCAATAAAATTCATACAATGTCTTAATAATGGCATTGACGTTTTGGTCATGCTACACTTCTCTTACAAGTTCATGTTAGGATCAATCTATTATCACTGATCTATCATCCCCAATATTATCGTCAAAAATCTTTTGATAACTCGGTCGAATTCATTTCCTTATCATATTCGTGTTATGTTTCTTATAATATGTCACTTGTATACATCTTCTGATTTGCTCCATAATACTCAGGTAGTTATTATTCGATATCACTTCACTCTTCATGAGACTCCAATGAAGGTATCCAAAATTGAGCTAAGTCTTTCAAGATCCATACCTTTGTGATCTAGTACGAGTCACAGTTATTTCCTAATATTATCTTGCATTCTCATCCCTCTTAGATTATCATCAAAATCTTCTCAAAGTCTGTCTTTTACATCCATTATCATACTCATATCATATCCCTTGTGATAGTGTGCTCATATTCTGATATTCTTTATGATGGTCAGATAGCCATCTAGGTTCTTCGATTTTCTCACCTTTGGTGAGATTGATCTATTACAGGTTAGAACTATCTACTAACAAGTTCACTAACATCTTCCTTCATCATTTTCATTATGATATGATCCATATATGAGTTTTCATATTTACACCACACGACAATCCTTAATCCTTAAGTCGTCTTAGACTAGATTTTGGATAAGGGTTGCACCAAGCTGTGTTTCACCTATTTATTTATGGTGAACTGCCTTGAGCATTAATATTGTAATCCTCAAATAGAAGTAGTCATCTCTACTACTTTTATTTATACTACTTCTTCTTGATTTTCTCTATTGTCTATGACCCCTGGACATGCTGGACTGGCTGTGAAAGGATAAAACTTGGGATCTGATACCAACTGTGACAACCCAGGTTTTCTCATGCATTTTCAAATGCAATATCTAATTGCTAAGGCGGGATGCATCCCTATTTGAAAACCATTTTATAAAAACCATGCAATGCAACGAAATATCTTTAGTTCTAAACTCATTTTGAAAACCCCGAGTGTCATTTGCTTTCGCAACAATCAAAGTAGTGTTTGAAAAACTTCAGAAATCATAAATGTTTTTCCTCAGGTCTATCCAGTCATAGCACACAATCCAACTGTAAATAAATACATGTCGAAAGGGTAGAGAGTTTACTTACATTTATAATTGTCTCCTGTTTGATTCACTTGCTCGTAGCACTAACATAGGTGTCCTCTACTTATGAATGGAGCTATCCTGAAAATTGTTAAGGATAGGGTGAGTATATACTATACTCAGTAGGAGTCTATCACTACTAGTTTTACAATGCATGCTATGTTTAAAAACATGTGCTCTTTAAAACATGTGCATATTCAATCAATCATGTTCAATATCGATATTAAAAACCACTGTCAAATCAGAATATTGACGACTTAAAGAAATATCATAATCCAAATTGAAAGTATCATATATCATAAACATAATGATGTGCATAAGATGCTCCACTGAATCCAACTCATGGATATCGAGTATGGTCAACCAACCTCATGTCATCCATATGCAATACAAATAAATCCTCAAACCATATAGTCCAACTATACCCACGACCTCGCCGCTGTGTGGTCCCCGGGTACCTGAGGACACAGCGTCATAGCCTCCACGGGGCATATGCCACATCGACCCAGTGCCGTGACACCAGTGGTAGCCCCCTGTACCACATGCAGTTGACGTAGGGACGTTGCCCTTTTTGGGCGTGGTACCCATCCACCTAATAGTGGTAGAGGCTAGAGGCCAACCCAAACCTCTCGGCATAGCGCCCACGAGCTTATCAACCCAAATCATATCAGATTAAACAAGCGAAAACCACTTTTTCAAAACCTGTCCTCTTTGGGTCCCTCACAACTGCCTACCCAGTGTCTTTTGGGCACTCCAGCGTCTTTTGGTAATCCTCAAGGACATGCAATCTTTCAAAAACTCAATGCTCACAAATCATACAATATATGTAATTGTTTGCAAAACATATCTATGCATAATGTATATGCAATTATTTGCAAAACATATCTATGCATAAAGCATTTATCATATGTATGCTGAATTAAATCATGCTAAACAAGTCATATACTTATACTTAAAACATGCATTCTTGAAACAACCATGGCTCTTTTAAAAAGTTTAGTAGCGATAGAGCACCTACATCAAAGTCTCCTGGAGTCGCGTCCTTTATCACTCAACTCGTCCCTGGGTCTCATTTATAAACTCCTAGGTATGAATGGATACAAGGAGTCCTTATTAATTTCAATCTATTTAGGCATTAGATTGCTAGATCTGCTGTTTAGGGTCAATGGTCCTTGCCTAATTCATTGTCAGGCTAGATCCTATGATATGGATCTACTTTTCATAGTTAAACTCTGTAATTTGTCCTTTGATCTAAACTTTAAAGTCTCATTAGGTCTGCTTGTCCCAGTTCCCAGGACACCCGTGCATCCTAGTTGAACCGCGACCGCCTCACGTGTGTGCGCACCCAAAGGCCGTGCCAAGGACTGCATTTTGCACACGCACATGCATGCTCAAGCGACACGCTATGACGCACATCGTGGATGACATGGCGCGAACACACCTTGGCGTAGGAGAAATGTGCCTTAGCTCCCCGAGCCGCCCATGCAACCCGGTCGAAACAGGACTGTGCCTGGGACACACCAAGGCCATGCCCATACACAGTCACGTGCCCCCGTGCACTGTGGCATGCCTGGGGTTTGTCCATGACCTCAGTTGGGTGTGCATCGTGCACCACGCCCAGGATCGTCTCCTTCATTGGTCTGGTCCTGGGTTCTGCAATTTCTGGTCAGAAAATGCTAGGTCCGGCTTGGTTTTGACCTAGGGAAGTGGAACGGAGAGAAGGGAAGGAAAAATGGCTTACCTGGGTCGCCTATCGCTGGAGGTGGAACCCGTTCCTAGTTTTGAAAATCCTCTATTACCGGAAAACTCGAAGAAGGGGAAAAACCCCAATGCCCAGATCAGAAAAGAGAAGAGAGGGAAAATGGGCAGATAGGAAAGGCATGGCCGGCCTGACTTTTGCTTAGCCATTGCTGAAAAATGCAGAGGAGATGGGTTTCTGATTTTGCCAGAAACCCCAGTCTCAAACTAGCCGGAAAACGTGTTTTTGGAGAGGGGAAGATGGGGCTTTTTATAGCCCTGCTATGGCAGTGCCACCCTTGGCGGTGGCAAATATCTCTGAAAAATCATGAAAGAGGGTTTTTAGAGAGATCTGGAGGTGGAAGACGACAGGGGGTGCCGTTATCAAAATGGCCCCCTGCGTTTTTCATCTTTTTTGTTTTTCTGTTTAAATTCCAAAACTGCCCCTAATCTTTAAACGTCTGTAACTTCTTCATACGAACTCCGTTTTGGGTATTTTTGAGGCGTTGGATTCAATTTTTTGAGTAGAATCTAATGATACTAAGTTTCCTTACAAATTATTTCATTTACTATTTTAAATAAAGTGAAACATTTAACTCAGTTCATATCCCATAGAATGTCCAATTTAGCGTAAATTGCTCGGGCATTACAGAGATAGGGCCTAGGGGAAGTGTTAGACATGCCAACACTTCCACCTTGGAAAACCTTGTTATGTTGTTACCAGTAGATGCTTCAAGTGTGGCCAACATGGCTATTAGCTTAGAGATTGCCCACAAAGCCAAAGGGGCCCTCTTCCAAGATAGAACATAGTACCTAGGAGCAAGGGGAGAGTCTCACATTACCACTGATCAAGCTCGTACCTCTAACACAGTAGTGGAAGGTACTCTTTTGATTTATGGTAGACATGCTCATGATTTGTTTGATCCATTTGCTACACATTCTTTCCTATTTAGCCATTTTGCATCTATCGTCTACATTCTTACTAGCAGACTAAATTTTCACTTAGAGATTAGGACACCGATAGGTGAGTCAGTAGTTAAACAAGAGTTTTTATATGACATTCCCATAGTTATGCTAGATAGGAGGCTCACTACTGATCTGATCATCCTAGAGATGACTAACTTCAATGTGATCTTGAGCATGGATTGGTTGGCAAAATATGAAGTGATTATGGATTGTAAGAAGAAGCATGTGACGCTTTATGGTCCAAACATAAAATCTTTGTGATTTAGGGATGACTTGACACTTCTTACATCAAGATCATATTAGCTCTACAGGCGACAATTTTGGTGATACAAGGTAGTCAGGCATACTTTGCCAACATCTTGGCTTAGGAGAAGGAGCCTAGACCTTCATTATAGCAGATTGAGATAGCATAGGGCTTTTAGGATGTATTTTTAAAGGAGTTTCCAAGTTTACTACCTAGGCAAGAGATGGAGTTTGTGATTAAGCTATTGCCGAGAGTAGCTCCCATTTCTAAGGTCCATACAGCATGGCACCTGTAGAGTAGAAGGTTTAACTTTAGAAGTTGCTGGATAAGGGCTTTATAAATGAAATTGTCTATCCTAAGGGAGCCACTGTGCTATTTGCAAAGAAGAAAGATAGTTCCCTATGACTTTGTATTGACTACAGGTAGTTTAATGGAGTGATAGTGAAAAATACATACCCCTTACATTGTATTGAAGACATGTTTGACATGTTAAAGTTGGCCAAAGTGTTTTTTGAGGTCAATTTGAGGACCAGTTACCACTTGCTTTGGATTCATGATGTGGATGTCCCATAGATCACCCTTAGTACTTGTTATAGGCACTATGAGTTCTTAGTTATGCCTTTTGGGTAATTGTATCCTTCATGGACCTAATGAATAGAGTATTTAGGGAGTATCTCAACAACTTCATCATCATCTTCATCAATGATATCTTTGTCTTCTCTGTAGTATAAAGGAGGACAGAGACCACTTGAGGATGCTGCTATGTACTTTGCAAGTGCATCAGTTTTATGCCAAGTTCTCAATGTTTGAATTCTAGTTAGATGAGGTCCATTGCTTGGACATATCATATCTAAGTAAGGAATTTTTGTAGATCCGACAAAGGCTAAAATAGTCTACCAATAGGAGATACCTAAGATCATGGCTGAGGTGAGTAATTTACTTGGTCTTGTAGGCTATTATAAGTGATTAATTGAGGGTTTTTCCTATATTACACAACCCTAGACTACTTTGAGGAAGAAGGATTAGCAGTCTATTTGGACAGATAAGTGTGAGAAGAGCTTCCAAGAGCTAAAGGAGAAACTCATGTCGACACCCATATTGTCCGTCTTAGAAGGAAATATGCAGCTTTGTGGTATAAAATGATGCATTTGGATAGGACTAGAATGTTCCTTAAAGTAGAATGGGAAGGTGATTGTATATGCCTCAAGGTAGCTTAAGAACCATGAGCTAAACTACTCTAACCATGACTTAGAATTAGCTGCCATTGTGTTAGCACTGAAGATATGAAGACACTATTTATATGGAGAGAGATTTGATTTCTTCAATAAATATAAAAGCTTGAAGTATATTTTCTTATAGTGTGACCTCAACATGAGACACGGGTGTTGGTTGGAGCTCCTTAAGGACTTCAACTTTACTATTCAATATCATTGAGCAAGACAAATGTTGTTGCAAATGCCATAAGCAGGAAGGTAAGTGGTGCTATCTCTAACATTACTATTTTCCCAACATTCCTCGTTCAGATCCTTTAGGCATAGCAATCATGTGATGAGACACGTGCACTTTGTGATAGAGATGGATTTGAGAAGGGACCCTAAACTGCACTTCCTGTGACTTTCGTCCTTCATCCTAAACTACACACCAGAGGGCCTTGAAAGACGTGTAAATGTACTTCTCATAACAAACTTCCTCCTTTTATCATCCAACTCTCTCCAATATGCATGCCAATTCCACTGCTCTATCTATAGGGGTAGGCTAGGATGTTAGTATTCAACTCTTTAGGTTGACGTTCAGCCCTCTAACAAACACCCAAGCTACCTTCTGCATGGAACTACAAGCATCTGGTCACAGGTGAGCAAACCCTACCTCATACTAATTGACTGTCTCGGTGCCCTTCACACTCATAAACTCAAGCTCCATCTTATTATGCACATGAGGAGGAAAGAATCCATCTATGAAGATGACCTTGAAAGCATCCCATTTAATCATGTTGCTATCCTCAAAGTAGTTCGTCTAGGTAGTAGGACACTACATTGCCACCTCTCCTATTAGACAAAAGTGGGCACCACCACCTGTCTCTCCTCTTGCCTTGCCATTACATTGAATATCCATTGTATCTTAAAAAGCTAGCTATCTACTACCTCTAACCCATCCTTACTTAAGAACATAGGAGAAATCCCTTAAACCACTTCAATAGATTGTTCTGTTTAAGACCCTCATCAATAGCTAGTGCACTTAAGGCTGGCTTCTCCTATCCCCTTGGGGGCCTATAAACGTTGCCTGACTCGCTAGAGTAGCAACTCAACAATATAATTAAATGTATCTCCCAAGGCCCCATCATCTATTTGGATCCCTACAGTAGTCAACTTGTCTGTGGGAGGTGGGAGGTGGGAGGTCTAACCTACTTCTTCTAAGAAGCATCCGAAAGCAAACAAGGCACATATAAGTTGTTCTAGTCCAACTAATTTGTTAAGGTTTCTAAAATTCACTCCTAAATAATTGACACTTATAATTCAATGGATCTAGCTATGAGCAGTAGAGCATGAGCTTTAATACCAAATCTATGATATCTAGGTTTTTCAAATACATTTTTGAAAAAACATGAGCCGTGTAGCAGAATTTCTTTCTAAGTGCATATCCAAATGAAGTATAGAAAACCATAAGTGCATAGGTAATTTAGCAATCCACAAATTTTACTAAGGCCACTTAATAAACCTTCTTACATGTTGAAAAATATTTAAAATCAATAGTGCATGCATAAGGAGAACATGCCACAGGAGCCACTAATCACAACTAAGTCAACTATCATATCTTCTAAAAGAAAGTCTATGTTTAGACATTACAATCCCATGTTCAAGTGTCAACAAAAAGTATTTACTATAGTTGATAGGTATAGAATTATTTCATAGACTACCTCCATATTTAGCAAGTTTTAGCCCTTGGTTTATCATCAAGATAGCTAATTAGGATTATTTTCACATTTTGTAGGGTTAGGGTACAATTATAAAAAAAAGCATATTTTTGACATTCCAAACCATAGAAGATGAATAATCCAAAGTTTGAGCATCGACATGGCCCTGCTTGTCAAATTTAAGAAGTTTGGAAATGTAGAATGGGTGTTGTTATCATTTTTAGAACAATTAGAAACCCCAAAAGCATTGATGATTTTTATTTGCACAAAGGAGGTTATAAATATTAAAACATAAGGTGCCAGAACTTTCATACATGTATGCATGCATTCCACCACCTTTGTGGTGCTTCTAAGTGAGGCATGAGATCCACAGATGTACACCCAAACCACGTCCCATTGGAGACTAAAAGCCCGATCTTTCTCTCTCTCTATACTTCAAAATGTGGACCACCAACATGTGTACCACAAATTTTTCATGCAAAAGTGGAGCATCCTTCGTAAATCAACATCGAATATATGGAATGATGAGTATGATTGGTGAAGAAAAATAAAGAGGGAGAAGAGAGACAAAAAGTGGGAAATCTACATTTAGTTTTCGTCTCGGAAATTTAAGAAAGAGTGGATGAGATCTTCCGCATCCAAGACCATTCTAAAGAAATCAATGAGAATTCTTTCGAAAGAAGGCATGCATGAGAGAGAAAACTAAGCCACGATTGGTGGAGAAAATTCTAGTGTGGTGAGCACCATTTTTCAAGGAGAAGAAAACGTGTTCTCCTTAGGTAAAAAATGTATTTTTACTTTAATCTCATTGGCCGAAGATAAAAGTGGTGAGTTGAGGAGAAAATAAAGGAGGGGAATCAAGTTGCATAAGAAAATATCTATGTAATCCTAGCAATCCACCCTAAGGCATGCTGATTCAATAGATGAGAGGAAAAGAAGCTTTAAACTATGTCCTATTGATGGGAGACTTCAAGGAAATCTTAAACATCCATTCTAGGGTTGAAATGTGATCCAATGGAAGGGAATTAAGAAGAACAAGGTGAAAACCCTAGTCATGATTTCATGCAACAACTATGATAAGAGGCATAAGATGATTAGGAAAAGAAGAGATGAGGGTAGGGATGGATGGGAGTTTCCAGTCTAAAACATCCACCTTCTCTCTCCCCCGTCATGTGAACTACAAAAGGAGGAGTTCAACACATCATGAGATTCCCTCTTGGAGCATTCAACTAAAAATACCAAGTAAGCCATGAGTTTGTATTGAATTCCTTGAAGGGAGGTAAGTCCTATGTTCTAGTTTATTAAAGGAAAACAACCAAAGAGGCAACTACTTGCTTGTTTTGTCTTCATCAGGCAACTGTCCAAGAATCTATTAAAGAAAATACATTTAGGAGAAAAAAAAGAAGGGGGCACTTCAACTCATGAGAAAGAGAGCTACTCAACCTATTTGTCCTTATCAAGCATCTCTCTCTCTCTCTCTCTCTCTCTCTCTCTCTCTCTCTCTCTCTCTCTCTCTCTCTCTCTCTCTCTCTCTCTCTCTCTCTCTCTCTTAACTTGTGCTTCACATGGCATGGAGTTAAAGGAAGGAGAAGGAGGAGTCTAGTGGTGTGCGCGTCTTATTCAAGCAACTTCCTAAGACAGTTGCTTGAACTCAATTTTAATCTTTGGGTTTTGGTTGTGTTTTTGTCTTCTTCAAGATGCTACCCACAACTAGCTTCTTAAGCTTAGATTGTTACATGAAATACCAAGGTAAGAAATGCTTATATGGTGTGTGGAAAAAAATAGAAATAAGGACTTGACCCTTGTGGATGAAGGGCTGGTGAGAAAGTGCCTTTACTTAGGCCACATCATTCATACCAGACATGCAAACCTTGTACGCACACATTTATGTATATGCTTGGGGTTGGTGATTAAATGAGTATTCTCTCAGTTTAGTGGCTGGTGTCTAATCTAATTTTTGCATGATACAATAAGTATAAGGCACATCATTGATGATGAAAGTAGGTAGTAGAGTGGTTTGGAGCAAATTCAACAACAATCTCGTTGAGTGACAAGGTGGGAAAATTGGTGACATCTCTTTGACATCAAGGGGAAGGTTAGTTTCTTTTTATTTTTGCTTCATTTATTTATTTATTATGAATTTTTGTAATCCTTTAAATTTGAAACAATGAAAGTTCTCTTTTCTTTTCATTGCTAGTAATTTATTTATTTTATGCTTATGTTATTTTTTCTTTTGTTAGTTGTTAAATGTAGTTTAGTATTATTTACTCTTGTTTGTTAATTTGTTTCTCTAGGAATTAGAGTGAAAATGTGTTAGAATTGGTCTTTCAAAATTGAGTAATTTTACATTAAAAAGGCTGTCACTACCAAAGAATAACTAACTTGAATATTGAGTGAATGAATAAGAAAAACTAATGAAAGTGAAGCAAATAAAACTGGGAAAGCTACATACAAAGATGAGTATGGAATTGGAAAGCAAAACAATGATAAACTAACCTAAAACACTAAAAGCAAACAACTAACCTAAATTGGAGAGCAATTAATGAAAGAAATGACTAGAAACCCAAAGGAAGAATAGCTCCAAAGAAAACCAATGACCAGCTCCAAAGATCACCAAGCAATTAGTGCAATGTTTCAAGGTTGTCCCACCCTCAGGTAAAATTTTTGGAACCCAATTAGTATTAAAAGATGAATTGTTTTCACTTTGGTGAATGCTCATTCTTAAAAAGGGAGGTGGATCTAGATATAGAAATTCAATTAGGAAAGTTAAATAGAGAGTGAGGGAGGAAAGTTAGGTGGAAGATTATGTAAGCAAGATGACAGAAGGGTGACATGTCTAGTTACCAACTTATGTAGGGGGAGGCTCTTTTTCTTAGGAAGGTAGGTGGAACTCCACCCCTTCTTAATTAAGTGGTTAATTGATGTTGTAATGGAGAGAGAAAAAGGAGAAAAATGTTGGGAAAAAGATGAGGAAAACTTAGGGTTTTGATGTGCTTTGAATGGAGATAAATCTAGGGGTTTCCTATTTAGGAAACCACCTTAATAAGCATCCAAACATGGAATCAAAATAAAGTGATCACGATTTAAATCAAAGAACATCTTCGACATTATCAAATTCCAATTTACTAAAATAAGATGCACATCCTTAAAATCTTGTCATCAACAATAGTGATCTTTAACATAAGTATCAATGAAATCATACAAACATAGTTGTTGAAGATACCACATATGGTTTAGAATTTAATACCTGAGCTTATATTCTTTTGTGTATTCAAATTCAAACACCAAATTAATGCATTCATTGTTTCTCAAATTAAATTATGAATATAATATCATTAAATGAAGAACTAATTGTGCACTAATTGTGCATTCACATTCAAGTACGTAAATATCATCATTGGTGTTTTCAACATCAATACATTACCATCATGATTTCAATACTGAGACTTCAATGCTTTCATCAATACAAACAAACACATATGTTTGTCATATTCTCCAATGACACATGATTAAAGGAATTTTCTTTAGTTCATTTATCACATAAGGTTTATATCCTCTATTCCCGTATATATTAACAAATACTCTTCATCAGAAGAGTCTAATTTCACATAGTTGATCAATTTCTAGTGGAATAAAGTCGAAGTCCATCAAATAACTAATGGAATATCTCAAATTTAGATACAATTTGCACATCAGATTTGATCTTTCAAAATACATAGTTTGAGAACCTTTCTCAAAATAAAGTACGTACTCACATCACTTATTTTCTTAAAGTATGCCAACCTTCATAGATGGTGTCTATTTTTCATTTCTCATGATTACCATCTTTTTACATATCCTACAGGCCATCCTGCCTATGTCGGGATATGAATCCATCATCAAAATCATCACTGGTCAACCAACTAGTGATGTTTATTAAAGACATTACTTTCTCATTTAACAATGGTTTATTTTAATGTAATTTACTTCTTTATCATGCACCATTTTTCTTGATTGAGTGGTTTATTTTACCAAGCACACATTCATTTACAAAGAGAAGGAATAGATCAATGTGTTGATAATTTCTGGGGCTCATGAGATGGACAATGGAAAGAAAAGGAGTATCATCTAAGTTAGCCAGAGGGAAAAATCCTGGAGTCCTCTGTGGTTGTAGTTATTTTAGCTTCAACTGAAGTAGTTGGATTACTAGAATGTCGGTGGTAAGGGAAATTAAAAAGGAAAGAGCAAAAAGAAAAAAATAATATATATATATATATAGTTTGTTGTACTCGAATTTTAATGTTTCTCATGAACACTTAACTTTTAACTAACAACTTTTACTTTAAGGAGCACACACATGAATATGCAATGTATAAGGAAAAGTGAATAGAAATGATGGAGAAGAAAACAACAGCTTCTTGTAATAGAATTTAAGTCTTCATCATGCATAGTTATTTGCAACCAAAAAGTTTTTACTTTAAGGAGCATACACATGAAAATGTAATGTATAGGAAAAGGAAATAAGCAAAGGGAATATGAAGATGCAAGAAATATGAGGACATAGGGGAAGTAGCATGAGAATGGTTTGAGGAAATTGGAGATAGAGTGGAAGAAGGTTACACGTCTAGGTAGAGCTAGGAGGATACAATGAGGTAGATGAAGAGAATAGCAATAATCAAGAAAATAATTAAGAGCTAGAATTTGGGAATGCATAAGATGTCTCTTGTGCAATGATCTTAACTTCAACTTTTATTGTATTTATAAATCTTTAACTTCCTCTTTCATCTCAATCTTTCATCATTCATCATTTCTAATAATCATTGTTGTCAACAATACATGTTATTCTCAAGAAATGTATTCATTAATTTACAACTAATATAGTGCATGATTTTGACATATTTTGTCTTCTAATTAAGAAGACTATCACACCATTTGTAATGACTCCATTTTTGTACCCTTGAAATCCCATGTTGGTAATGAAAAGCTCACTTTTTGAGATAAGGGTATTTTGGTCATTTCACTATTCACCCTAACTAGACCCATAAATTTGGTCCTTAGAATGGTACCCTTAGGTGCGTCTCAGAAAAAGGAATGCAACAAGACCAGAATCACCTAAAAATGGAGTTAAAATGAGCAAGTTATGGCCCTTTGAAGTTCAAGGGCAAAATTGTAATTAAATTTAAAACAAATTGGCCTGAGAAAACAGGGACCCGTTCTGATACTTGCACCCCCTTCTTCCCAAACATACTACATCACTGACATTCCAGAATGTCAGTGTGCAGGGGGGAAACCACCGCCATTCTGGAGGTTCCTCCACTGCCATTCCATGGAGGTGGAAAGCCCCCCCTAGAACCCTCCTTAAGCTCTATAAATAGAGCTCTTGGGCACCTCCAATGGCAGCCCAAAACCCTGGGAAAAACTAGTCTTGGAGTTGCAGGCAAGAGGAGAAACCGTAAAAAATACCCAACCATGGACCAGGTACGCCTTAAACAACTCCATACCCATCTCCCCCTCATTCTTAGGTTGAATGTCCTTAAGTTTTTGCATGATAAACCATGCAAAAAGGGGCTCTAGGGAGCCACAATAGACCCAGGGTAGCTGCCTGGGGCGTTATGGTTTGACAGGGTCGAACCAGGGCATCCCGAGGACGTCCAGGTCACCACAGAACCAAAATGCACCCAGTGCGTTAAAGGGAAACTGACGTGCGCGTCCGTCGATGCGCCCCCAAATGAGAAAAGGAGCGGAGACCCAGTGCATTGGTGGACATGCCCTGTGGGGTGCGCACCACTGACGTGGGATGCGTGAGCATCCCGGGCGCCTGCCTCGTATGGGCCTGCGATGGTGACGCCACGCATTCTGTATAAGCAGAACGCGTAGCCTGATGACACCCGAGAGCGTGCGACCACACGTGCGGGCCGGTCGCCTCTCTACCAGGATGCAGGTGTGTCCCAAGAGTGGTGATGCAGGGCCCATTTTGGGCCTTCTATGTATTCTTAACACTAAAATACCCATAACTTGAGTTCTAAGACTCCGATTGAGGCACCGTGAGAGGCGTTGCATCCGTATCGACGGCGCGAACACACCCAAATCATGAAATAACTAATCAAGCCCCTATCTAAGACTGGCATGACCTTTAAACCATGATAGTGGAGCATGGCCACTAAACCTTTACAAACTTGACTATACCAAGGCCCAGTTAGGGACCTTAGGAGGCCCTTAGGCATGGGAATGAACCCTTAATGCCTAAGTAGTGAGGTAAACTGTTCTAGAACCTATAGAAATAGGCCAAGCTAACCTTTTCCCCCTAAACCATGTCCAGGAATGTATGAGGACAAGGGGACTAGCATGATCAAACTAGGTAGGTGTCCTATTGCTACTAGACTTTTAAAAAGAACCCATGATGCTTTGAGAATGCATGTTTTAAGTTTCTACGTTACATGTCCTATTTTTATGCGTATATCATATAAACTTATGTTACATCCTTATGCACATAACCTGTTTAGCATGAATTGATTTCATAAATGAACTTAGTATGCATATGAGAAATACATTGTGCATATATTTCCAAGACATGTGTTACATGCATAGACATGTTTTGAAAAAGGATTCTTATCTGCATGATACATGCATAGACATGTTTTGAGAAAAAGGTTCTTACCTGCTTGATAGTATATGATTTGGGCTAGTAAGCTCGTGGGAGCTATGCCGAGAGGTTTGGGGTGGCCTCACATCCTCTACCACTATAGGTGGAAAGGGTACTACGCCAAAAAGGCTTGTCATCACTTCAATTGATGTGGTAAATGAGGACTACCACTGGAGGTGTCACGGCACCCGTTGAAGTGTCATATGCCCCATGGAGGCTATGACCGAGAGTCCCTAGGTACTCGGGGACCACACGGCGCTGAGGTCGTGGGCATAGTGTGCCCTATGTTTTTGAGGATTTACTTGCATGCATATGGCATTACAAGAGTATGGTCGACCATAGATCCATGAGTTGGATTCAGTTGAGCATCTTATGCATATCATAGTATATGTTTATGATATCTATGTTACTTTTGACTTGGATTATGCGATTCTTTAAGTCGTCAGTATTCTATTTTGACAATGGCTTTTAATATCGATATTGAACATGAGTGTCCAAACATGCATGTGGTTTAAAGAACATATGGTTTAAAACATAGCATGCATTGTAAAACTAGTAGTGATAGACTCCTACTGTGTATAGTGTATACTCACCCAATCCTTAATATTTTTTAGATACAAGTAAACACTTAAGGACAGGATACACCCGTGACAGAGAACATCCAAATTAAATACAAGTAAGTAAACCCCTACCTTATCTTTTAGTGAATGTTACATGATTATAGTTACTCTCTGTAACTGGGGCTGTGACTAACACTTTCTTGGGAATAGAGTTGATTTAAAACTATGCCATGGCTATATGATTTGAAAATGTGTTTTGACACTCAGGGTTTTATACGAAAGATTGCTTTCCAAAATAAAAGATTTTCATGCATTTCATATTTCAAAAGCAAGATATCTCACCTTTTTATGAAATTTGCATCATATGAAACCCGTATCGTCACACCATTACAATGTGATTACATCTTTGTGACAATCCATATTGTCTAACAACTTGCAATTCAATATAATATGGGTATCATACACATGTCCATCATGTCAAAGGATGGTATCATGCCCAAATCCATCATATCAATGAGAATATGCACATCATTCTTTCAATAAGCCATAATAATAAACATTTCTTTGAATAAGTCCTACTAATATTGACTTCTCCATCAACTAGAGTTATCACATCAACTCCATCATTCAACTTTTCATCAATGCATTTATATTTAACATGATTAGGAATACAATTTTTTTCAATTTATCTGTGGTTTTGGTGTGGATCATTTATTTCTTAAATATATCTAAAATTATACATATGGGTATATTATACATAATGTTTCATGTTTAGCTATATCTTGAGTTTTTCTCAATTTTAGAAGATATTTCACCAACTATTATTGTCACAAGTTTATTATCAATAACTTCAATTTTCTTGTATTAAGATGTAATTCTTTCAAACATAATTTCATTATATGTGATGTATGAGTCTTACTCTAGGACACTTCCCTGATGAAACTTCTACCATAAACTCAAAATTTTCTTGAATTCCCTCAAGCAATATTGTCTCTATAGATTCATTTAACCTATAGTTTCAAAAATACTCTTCTAGTCTCATGTCATATGGTAATTCTAACTTTCATTTTTATGAAAGTATGCAAGTGTTCTAAGTTTCCTTCTATCAAACCTGTCCTTCCTCAATTGTTTCTATTTCTCTCCTCCAATTTGTCAGTCCTTAATCATCTCTATTTCACCCTTTTCCTTATACAAATCAAGACTACACTCTATGCTTTCCATATGAGCTTCTCTACTCTATCATTTGCCTCTTTTCAAACTTCCTACTCTTACACTTGGTTTATGTGACCAATCAGTACACACCTACATTAGGAATTCACATTGATATTGGGCAAAATTTCTATCTACCCCAGGTAGAAGCATTTTGCACTGCTATATGCTATGGTATTTATGTATCCTTATAGAAAAGGATGTTTTACAATACAACTTAACCATTTCAACTATCTGCTTTTGTAACGACCTAAATTTTAGGCTTTCTTATTGTACTTTTTTGAAAATTTGAATGGAATGGAAACGCACAAATTTGAAAATTTGAGTTTTGGAAGTAAAAGCTTTGATAAATATCAAATTGAGTGTTAAGACTTCTATAATTGAATTGTACTCGAAAAAATGACACCAAAGACAATAATTTCCTTGATATCCAAGTTTGGACGAATAAACTGTGATTTTTCTCGCAGAGTGTATTTTTATAAATTCATTAATGGGCCCCACTTACAGGAACCTGGGCCCAATGATAAGGTGTTTGGAAAACACCATGAGTAGCCATTAGGACCGTTGACTTGATCCATGGTGGTGTGATGATGGTGAAAACATAATCATCACTTGCTTTTGTAAT
This sequence comes from Warburgia ugandensis, assembly GCA_035236585.1. NCBI lineage: Eukaryota > Viridiplantae > Streptophyta > Magnoliopsida > Canellales > Canellaceae > Warburgia > Warburgia ugandensis. Next base: position 74,989,852 of record CP141131.1, on the reverse strand, counting down.
ATAAAGAAAAAAATGATTAAAGCAATTAAAGCGAGGGTCCTTATTTGATAACGACAGCCCCACCTCAACCTAAGTGGTATAGAAAACATACTTTACATCTATTTCCCAAGCACTACCCGACGAGAACAATGAAGGTAGAAAAAAAGAAGAAGAATGATGCCGGAGAAACCTCATGCCGAGGAGGTGGAGGATGATAAGGGAAAAAGAGGGGGAGATGGAGAAGAGACGAAGAAAAGAGCCCAGATGTCGAAAAACCCTAGGTTTGTGGGTGAAAAGGGATTTGTAGATGCCGAAGGAACCAAGTTCATCGACGGTAATAACAACTCTGATAAGGAATCTAGCTGTCCGATCTACTCTTCACGACTTAAGGAGCAAAACACCTTTGGTTCCAGTGCCATTGGACGAGGAACGATGCTAGATCTGAGGTAAAAAGACAGAGTGCATGGACTGTTGCTAGAAAAACCATAAATCCATCTTCTCCAACAATGACCGGAGGTTGTGGGGCATCCTTAGAGGTTAGCTATCACACGTTCACTCTACTTTTGGTGTTTATTTCATTTATAGAGTAGGAAAAACTAGTTTTTAGGCTATAATGTAGGGAAATCCAACCCTAATGGCTGCATCAAACCCACACCGACATCCATACTAGTAGGATAGGATCAGTGGTGACACTTATCACTTTATCTAAGCTTGGATCATGCATCTGGAGCACAGCCAAGGACAAATTTGACCCCAAAATAAATCAATAGTGCTAATTTGAGCATGGAATCAACCCAAAAAGGGGATCCTTGTCTTAAATCTCACCAGGGCTATTGATTGCCCTGTCTCTGGTTCTGATTATTTGATCGGAGCTAGACAGTGGTGATCTGACCCCTGCAGCTCTGATCAGTCAAAGAAATTGCTGTCAATCTCGTCTGTGAATGTTGATAGGGACTAACAGTAAGATCCAGCTGTCAATCTTGTCCATGTTTAGTGGACATGGATGAATAAGGACTTAGATTACCATCTGTTAGATTTCCTATCACATGAAAAACCTGTTCTTAAACTCGCATGTATGCTCTATGCCGTGTGTTTGGTTTTGGTAGTGTTAGATTTCCTACTGAGTATGTGGAATACTCAAACTATTATTTTTATTATAGATCATTGTAGGATAAGCAGAAGCAATAGTGAGTTTCAGGTTTTCATCAGGATAAGGAAAAGGTAATATATTTGATTTGATTCATAGAAATTATAGTAAGGTGTGTGGGAATGGAATGTAATAAATTTGAAACTATGTAATTTCATGACTCAGACTGTGATTGACAAGTCTTGGAGCCATACCATAGTAATTATAGTTTATTTCTTAAAACTATTAAATATATGTTTATCAGGTCCCTCGCAATGGCATGCATTAAATGTCTAATGTCCAAAACATAGAGGAAACTCTGTCGGATTTTTGGTAGAAATGTAGTACTCATTTCACCGTTAATCCCTTTTAAGAAAAGAAAAATTAACATTCGAGGTTTTTCAGAATGAGTCTTAAAATAATAATGTTTTCCACCACCATTTGATTTTCAAAATGTTTTTGATAGAAATCAATCTCGCATTGTAATCATCTTTTACATTTAAAAACATTATAAAAACCAGAGTCGTTACAGCTTTCCTGGTTCACTATTCACAATAATGGAATCAATAATTCCTTAAGTCATCCTACTAGTTATCTTAGTAGAGGAATCTCCTCATGGTTTACTATCCCTCAGTAAGCTAGTTGTACTAACTTACTCTTTTTAATACATAACTCATTCCATTCTTATCCAATACCAACTCAATATATCCTAACTTTTATTTGGATTATTATCCTTTTCATTGGTCATAAAGGGCTGCAAGTGACAGGATGAACTACTCTGACACCAATTGTGTCACCTCTGTATTTTCCCAAAAAAAATTTGCATTTATTTTGGAAAGGTGGTGCACCAGTATTTTTATAAATTCAAAAATAGCAAAAACACATGTTCTTTGAAATTCATTTTTCCAAAAACCTAGATGTCACCTCAATTCCCATACTATACATAATATAGTTTATATAGAAGATAGACATGCATTTTATGAAATAACAGGGCCTATCCAGTGGTTCACATTCACAGCCCCTATAATCATTATACTAAATGTCCAAGAAGCATAGTCCAAGTAACTAACTACACATTACATAAACTTTAACAAAATATATACCTGAGCACAGAGGTATGGCTGTTGAACTCCTCTTGCTTGTGAATGTCTTCTCCTTTATGTTTGTATCTGAGATATTGTAAACATAAAACATTTACAATATCTCAGCAAGCTATGCTTGGTAGGGGAGAGTTAAGAAAACATGTTAATTACATATGAATTAAGCATTTTACATCAATTAAAATATTCAATTTCATCATGATGCTTATATGGGATGAAGTTTACAACATAGTTCAAAATCAATAATTTCATTAAGAATTCAATTATCTGCAGGTCATTGATAAAATAGCTATGTATAATTCTTCTTCTTTATATGAATATAATAATCACATTTTAGAGATTACACTTTACATGATATATTTAATATATATATAATTCACTGGTATTTTAAATATTTATCATTTTCATTTTTCATATGATACCATACTCCAATTCTATGAACCATACTCTGCATAATATATCTACCCACTCACTTCCCCATATGAAATTTTTTATGAAATTATGCCCTCTAGCATATACATATAGGACTATATCAAATATATTAAAATCGGTTAAAAGTCATACAAAGTTATGAACATAGTCCCTAGGTTTTATAACCTACATTCCTAGACATACTGGGTCTCATACATATACCCCTTACCATATAGGGTTTATAAAACTCCAACTGTCGTTGGTAACATCATAAAAAGGCATCTCATCATACCATCATCATATAAAGCATCTCATCATGCCATCATCATAGAAAGCATCCCATCATGCCATCATATATGCACGTCATCATGCTATCATACACGCACCATATTGCATCAAATACAAGAACTAATATGTTGTAGTCTAAATTCGTACAACGCGCTTGAATTACTACATAATAATCCACTGATACCAAGGTGGAAATAACAAACCCATGTCTGCATGGGCAAGGACCACGGTTATCACATGGCGGCCTTCCCATGTTTGACGCACCCAACTTTTAGCCTCCCTTTGGGCTTGGTATCCATATCATCACAATTTCGGAGAACAGGTGGCCAAACCCTCATAACTCTCTTAGCATAACATCCTCAGGCCACCACACTTGGAAGTAAAAATAACAATATATAGGCATCTTGCCTTTCCATAATATATATGAATATCTCATCATAATCATAACATCCTTAGTTATTAGGCGAATGCCCCCAAGGATGTACTGTAAAATCCTAAACTCATACATCACATATGATGTAATGGTACCCATGTACCATAAATGCCTTTTTATCACAATAATAGCTATGATATTTTTAAAAATAGATCATCTGTATCCTTTAATATCATTTAGTAGGCTTCAATTATAGGCATGTCATTCTTGTAGCATTTCAAATCACAACTTTTCATCATTCTCAAATAAACATTTTTCATCATCATATATCATATGAAATCTACAAATTAAATGACATAATATCTATCATAACAATAAGATCATGTTTAAAACATGCATCTTACTATTAAGACTTGCTTTCTTAATTCTCCACCTACCTCGTGTGGTGAGTTCGTCCATTTCCCACTAGTTGATCAATGACGTTGGCAAAGTTTCTAAGATCCACGCTCGTCTAATCCTCATTCTTCACCTGGATCCACCAAATTAGAGTAACCATGAATTATTCTAATCAATTAATTATTTTTAAACAACTTTAATGGTACGGATCATAATATTAGATCTTATTCCATACCTGGATTCTTCAATTGATCTTAGTCGTTAATCTAAATTGATGAGATCAACCTATAATTGGTTCTTGATTCTAGATATCTAGTAATGTTTTTTATCTTTACTTCCTAAGGATCAAAATGGTCCATTTGTTTCATATAAATGAAGTTAGATCAGCATAGATTATGAAATCTACCTTCTGATCAAAGGTTTGGTAAATTTAACGATTGGATCTTCCCTGATCCAACTTACATCTAGTCATTATTAATATGATTAGATTTAACTAGTCAAATTTAGTGATTTTGATCAATCTCTATATAAATTTTGATTTAATTTACTATTCAAGAAAGATCTAACCATTAACTAAATGAAATCATCAAATCTGCAACCTAATTCATTATAATTAAACTAATTATTAATCATCTATCTACAATGCATGGTTTGATTTGACGGTCAGATCTAATATTTTAAGCCTAATTTGAGTCTTAGATCATTAATATCAATTTCTTAATATGATTTGAAGCTCTAGGATAGTTAAAGAAGCTTTAATATATCATATATTATCAATTTATAGGACCTAATCACCTCCAATCGGGTCCATCCATTCAATTTTTGTACTTTTTAGAGTAGATTAGTCAATTAGAATCTAAATTCTTCAATTGATTCCATATCCTAGTGTTTTCCATGCTCTAGAATCCATTTGTGGTGTCTGATTGGCCATCAGACATTCAAAAGTTACTATGTGAACCAGAATCGATCGAATGGTTAAGATCGTCTGATTTGTTTGCAATCAATTTACATTTAAATTCATTAATTTATCCTATATCCTAGTAATTTCAAGGTAGAATGAACCATCTATGGTGTTTAATCATTGATTAGACACCAAATTTTCAATGTATGAACAGTCCCGATCGGACGGCTGAGATTGTCTGATTGGTTTTATAGCCTAGATAAGAAATCTAGTTCATTTTAAGGTTTATCATCCATTTATCTACCTATCCATAAGCTTAGATTAACGAATGGATGGTTGGATCGTCCTTAAAGTTAAATTTAGGATAGAAATTCACTGATCTAACAAATTTCACCAAATTAGGAACAAGGTCTTGTAGATCTTACCTAAAGGAGGCGTGATCATGGTCATACCCTTCCTAGGCATATAGATCAGCTCTAATCTTCCATGAAATGCTCCATCCCTAGCCACATGCATTGTTCATTCCCTGATCTACATTCGTTTCTTCTCCAATCGTAGCAAAACCAGAGGGGTTTTGCTCATGGCTTCATGCTGAAGAGGATGGATAGCTTGGATCATCGATTCAGGACACCATTTTCTCTGGCAACCATTGCAAACTCTAGCCAAACCTAAACTTCCAAAAATTTGGGTTTCTTCTCATTCTCCAGCATGGCTATGCTTTGCTCGCTAGCGTGCACAGCCTCCTCCTCTCTCCTTTCCTCCTCCCTTCCTTTCCTTTCCTCTCCTTCTTCTTTCCCTCTCCTCTTTCTCTTCTTTCTTTCTTTTCCCCCTCGTTGGGTTTCTATCGGGCGGGCATTTAAGTGGGGAGGGGGTGTCAATATCAAATTGGCCCCCTTCCGTTAAGTTATGTCATTTTTTTAATCTTTTAATTATTGTATTGCCCCTGACTTCGAATCCCATAAATTCTTCATCCAGACTCTGTTTTCAGTGTTCTTTGGCTCATTGGATTTCATTTTCTGAGTACTATCTAATGGTTGTAGTTTAGTTCCAAATTATTATCCTATTAAAAGATATACTAATTTAAAACTCATAACCTAATCATTGAATAGTAAAATTTTGGGGTTGTTACACATAGGACCCTAAATGATGAAGCGTTAATGTAGAATAATGAAAATCTAAAATCTTGGGTTACCTCTTAGTGAGTGGTATGGTTTACATCTTCAGCCAAACATGCCATGCAATGATGATGACGAATGCATCTTATGATGGATTCAAGTGTCATGGGACATGTTAAGGTAGTTCTTGATAAACAAGTTCTTCAAGTAATGTTTCTTTCACCTTAGGGTTATCAACTCTAGGAAGGGTTTCAATCTTTGCCCATTAACTTTTGAGATCTCTCCTATAAAGATAAACAACACATACAATGTAAGGTCTAGGCCATCAATATCTAAGTTTTTTTGGAAATAGATGCAATGTAGAAATATACGAAAGGACCTTTTGCCTAGGTGTGAAGGACTTTCTTAAGATATGTTTGTCATGAGTGCTTTTCATGCGGTCTTTGTATAGCTTTGCATACTCATATGCATCTCTCTTTAACTTATCAAACTCATTGAGTTTGAGTTTTTTGTGGTTCCAGTAGTATCTAAGTCAAAATTGAGCTTTTTAATAGGCCAATACTCTTTATGCTCTTGTTCTACTAGTAGGCAGCAGGCTTTTCAATAGACCATGTGGTGAGGTGACATGTAAGGGTTTTATATGTAGTACGATAGACTCATAAAGCATCACTAAGCCTCAAAAAGTCATCTTTCCTCTTTGGATTGACTGTCTTTTCTAAAATACATGTTATATCTATATTAGAAACTTGTACCTATCCACTGGTTTGAGGATTATAAAGGGTAGCAATTTTATGGGTAACACCATATTTCTCCATTAAATTCTCAAATATCCTATTGCAAAAATGTTGACCCCCATCACTAATTATGGCCAGAGGTATACCAAAATGTTCAAATATATTTTCTTTTAAGAACTTGACCACCACCTTATGGTCATTGATTTTACACAGAATGACTTCTACCCATTTTGAAAGATAATCCATCCACACAAGGATGTACAAATTACCAAAGCAATTAGGAAAAGTTACCATAAAATAAATTCCCCAAACATCAAAAGGCTCAATTATTAAAAATGGTGTTTAAGTCATATTCCTTTTTCTTATACTCCTTAATTGTTGACATCTATCACATGCTAAGGAGTAAGCATGTGAGTCCCTAAAAATGGTGGGCAATAAAAACCAGACTATAAAATAATTATACCTGCCTTTTGAGAACTATAATGGCCCCACAAGCATGGTCATGATGAAAGGAGATGATCTTAACAATTCATTATCTGGTACACATATCCTAATAACTTGATCAGGATAGTACTTAAAGGAGTAAGGGTCATCCCAAGTAGTAGCTAACCTCAATAATGAAAAATTTTCTATCTTGTTTAGACCAATGACTAGGTATTTGTCTAGTGACAAGATAATTGACTATATCAGCATACCAAAGTAATTGGGAAATGTGCAATAATTTTCCATCAGGAAATGTCTCTATAATAGGCACATTCTCACTGGTGGACCCTTAACTAGCCTAGATAAGTGGTTGGCTACAACATTCTTAGAGCCTTTCTTGTCTAGAATTTCTATATAAATTTCTTAAAGCAATAATATCCATCAGATCAGCCTAGATTTATCATCCTTCTTCGAAAGAAAATATTTAACTATTACATGGTCTAAGTATACTATGACTTTAGATCCTAGGAAGTAAGATCTAAAATTATCCAATGCAAAAATAAATGATAGCTACTCTTTTTCTATAGTTGAATAATTGAGTCGGGCAACATTAAGTGTCTTGATAGAATAAAATATAATGTGGGCAAGTTTATCAATATGCTACCCCAACATAGACTCAATTGCATAGTCTGAAGCATCACACATTATTTCAAATGGTGCATTCAAGTTTAGCAGTTGGACAGTAGGGGTAGAAGTTAACTCAAGCTTTAGGAGATCAAATGCTCTTATGCAGTCATAATCAATGTCAAAAGTGGCCTCCTTCATATGTAAATTACATCGGGGCTTAGCTATTTTACTTAAGTCCTTAATGAATCTTCTATAATAACCAGCAATTTTACTCAGGGAATTTTCCTCACCATCCTTGGAGGTAGAAAGTTAGAGCTTAGATCCACTTTGGCTTTATCTACTACTATACCATGGTGTGAAATAATGTGGCCTAAAACAATACCATTTTGAACCATGCAATGACATTTCTCCCAATTTAACACTAAAGTCTTTTCCTAAAACCTAGCAAGTTTTAAGTGGTGCAGGAATTCAGCAAAAGAAGAACCAAACACTAAGAAACCATCCACAAACACCTCTAAAAATATCTCTACCATATATAAAAATATGCTCAACATACACCTTTGACAAGTAGTTGAAACATTGCAATGTCCGAAAGGCATATGACAGTAGGAAAAAGCTCCAAAAGGGTTGGCGAAGGTGGTCTTTTGCCGTAATGGTTTGTTTATAGCCAGAATAACCATCAAGAAAGTAGTAGTACTTATGTCTGGCTAACCTTTCTAACATGTGGTCCATAAATGGTAGTGGAAAGTGGTGGTGTTTCCTCATGACTAAGTTTAATTTTTGGTAATCAATAGAAATTCTCAACCCAGTGGTCATGTGAGTGAGGATTAACTCATTTTTTGAATTTCTAATTACCATGACTCCCGACATCTTGGGGATAACTTGAATTGGTCTGACCCAAGTACTATTGGATATGGGGTAGATGACTCCAACATCGAAGAGCTTAAGCACTTCACCCATCACTACCTCCTTGATGTTAGGGTTTAATGTCCTCTATGTTTCCCTAGATGGTTTAGCATTTTTTTCCAGGTGTATTCTATGCATGCACACAATCGAACTAATTCCCTTAATATCTGCTATGGTCCACCCTATAGTAGTCTTATGTTCTCTAAGAACATCAAGAAGCTTACCCTCTCGTTCCTTATCTAGATCTAAGGCTATGATGATAGTCAAGGTTTCATCAGGTCCTAAATAAGAGTATTTTATATGTTTAGGTAAAGGTTTAAGGACCAAGGTGGGTGGGTTGTATATATATGGGAATGGCATAGATTCTGATGGAGGAAGTGGTTCCACATGAGGACACCATTTGGAGCTATCCATTACAAGTGCATCATCTAAAAGATTATTTACCTCATCAATGGACTTGTCTACATCAAATTCACAGTTAAAATGTGTTAGACATGCCTTTAGTGGATCTAAGATAGATGTTGACATATTAGCATCTTGAAGCAGACTCTCAAGTAAATCTACTACACAAGAATCTGGGTCTAGATGCTAATGATCAACATTAAAAAGATTGAGCTTTACTTTATATTGTCGAAAGATAATTTCATTAAATCATTTCTACAGTTGAGATGGCATTGGAAGTAGCCAAAAATGGAAGTCCATGAATCACCGAGATTTGACTTCTGGGATCAGATACAGGTTGGGTATCTGGGACAGTATAATCCACAAGAAAGTATAATTGGTCCACCCATATTAAAACATCTCCAACCATACCATGTGGAATCTTTGCTAATATATCTACTACGTGTAATGTGGTATTGGTTGTTTTAAGGTCACCAAGCCATAGTTTCTCATAAACAGAATAAGGCAACAAGTTTACACTAGCCCCTAAATCAAGTAGTGCCCATTAATGACATGATTCCTATAATCCAAGGCATGGTAGGACAACCTGGGTGCTTAAACTTAGGAGGGATCTGATGTTGGATCAAAGAGCTCACCTGCTCAGCGATGAACGCTATCTTTTGCACATTGAGCTATCACTTTAGTGTACAAAGCTCTTTAAGAAATTTGGAATTAGTAGGAATATCTTTAATAGCATAGAGAAATGAATACTAATTTGCACATGTTTGAACACTTTCATTATCTCATTGAAATTTATTCCTTTTTTTAACCTTGTTGAGTAATTGAGGAAATGGGGCTTTAGACAGCAAAGGTCCCTCTACTATAATCTTAGATTGATTAGGAGATTTTTGTCTTATCTTTATCTCATGTATGTTAGTTGGTTCATTCTCCTCTATATTTTTCTTTGTTTGCCCAACCTTATTATCAACCTAATGGGCACTCCTAGGAGTTGTGATAGACTCTTCAGGGGGTCTATGGTTATGGAGCTAGACCCTATTTCTAACTAGATTTTAGGGTTTGGCATTGGATGATTAGGAAAATGTCCTTTTAATCTATCACTTAAAGCAGTTTGACAAACTAACCAATTTGCATTTCTAATTTGGAAATAGCTGGAGAATTGACATTTGATCTTTGTCTACTGTCATTGATTGCTTATTTAATTTCACTAGGTGTATTAAAAGGTTTTCCATAAATATCTACATAGTTTCCTCAAAGGTTGGTTTCTTTAGTTGCTAAGGAAACTTAAAACTAGGTGGCTACTATGGAACTGAAGCTCTAAGAAAGTTTTGGGTAGGAGGGTTAATGGATGATCCTTCATGGTAATTGTTCTTCGATCATGACAAGGTTGCCTAACCCATCTTGGATTATAGGCCTCAAAGTAAGGGTTATGGCTAGGATTACAATATGCATTCATTGGTTTGTAGATATTTGGGCAGCCATGAATGCGTCAAGTTTGGCAGTCCTTGTCTTGAACATATTTTCCACCTTGTCCATTCTTCCATCCAAGGAGTTGAGCTTATATGACATATCTAAGGTCACTTCTGTTTTGTACAGTCCTCCTTTCTTTTGTGGATGCATATTTCTATCTCCTATTAGAATAGTCCCACTGTTCAAAATTATTAGTTAAATTTTGGAATACTTCCTAGGCCTTTGCTTCATTTTTTAGCATGAGGGCCCCTCTACTAGCTGCATCTACCATTTGTCCATTTTGATGTGTTGATGCCTCATAGAAGTACTGAACCTACTGCCATTTTTCAAATCCATGATGGGGACACTTCTACAGTAATTTATTTAACCTTTCTTAACATTCATTATATTGCTTATCATCTTTTTGTTGGAAATTAATGATCTCCCTATGAAGGGTATTAATCTTATGGATAAGGAAGAATTTGTTTAGAAAATTTTTAGACAATTAGTACCATGTGGTAATGGAACTAATCTCTAAAGAATTTAGCCAAGATTTGGTCATATCTTTTAAAGAGAAGGAAACAACCTGCGTCTAATAAAATCATCCTAAACATTTTAGAATTTGAATGTAGCACAAATATCAAGGAATTCCTTAATATTTTGGTATTGTTCCACTCTCTCATGATCATAGCATGTGGGGAGTAACTATACGACTTGAAGTTTAAGTTCAAAGTGGTTTTCATTCGTATGTTGTAAAGTGATGCATGGAATATTTAATTGAAGTGGAACATAGAAATATCTAATCACCTTATGCTCAACTTCAGCTAATGGGTCTGCCATAAGGTTAGGGATTGGATTTCTTACCCCTTACCTGCTAGTCCATTCAATCTCATGAGCTCAAAACCCTAGGTCTCTTACTACTTGATTTTAAATTAAGATTAATGGCTAGGATTGCAAGCATATAAGAAATTAATTTAATTTCCTAAGCAGGCCAACGATCTGGTGATGAATTCCAGTCCTTACCTTATGAGGCCAAGGATTTGGTGATGAATTCCAGTCCTTACCTTATTAATACAATACATTTAAAATAAACAAAATTACATGTTACAATGGGGCCTCACTACAAGTTCACTCAAAAGGAAAAATCATAATTTAAGAAAGCAATCAAATTTGATGAAACTTTGGGCCACAAGATCACCACTACTCCCTTGCCAAATTCCCTTCACATAAAACAAGATGGATCAATTTATGAAGAAATAGGAAGGTATGCAAATGCAATGCAAAAATCCTAATCTAATGAAACCTAAGACTATGACTAAAGATAAACAATTTAACTAAAGATCCAACCACAAATCCATTGTGATTCCTTCGCAACAGTGCCAAAAACTTAGTGTAGCTTTAATATTTACATGCAGCACGAATCAAACCAATAATTGTATGTGAGAAACGTCAATCTCATGAGGAATATCTTAGATTATCAATAGATCGGATCTTATTTAAATAACTTATCTTTAGTCAAAGATAGAGATAGTTGATGATTAAACTAAGAATTTCAAGTTAACAAGAATGGAAATATGCATGAATTTTGAAACTATGGCTAAAGGAAACTTGCTACAAAAATGCTAAACAATGAAAATGGAAACTTAACCAACTAACACACATCCAGCTAAAAGAAACTGAAGGAAAATTACAATGAATAAAACCAAGCAACTTAACTTAAGAAAACTACTAAAAATGACACTTTCCTAAATTAACACTTACCTAAACTAGAACTACAAAAATTTTAAAAATAGAATTTTCTAAAAATAATTTAGTAAAATTTCTAAAACTAAACTAACATAAAAAAGAAGAAGTAATCAATGAAATCTAAAAGAATTTAACAAGAATCTTGAAACATGCATATAAATGGAAACTACAATTAAGGAAACTTTCTAAATTTAACACTACCTAATCCTAAAACTTTCTAAAGATGGAACTTTCCAAAACTCAAAAAGGAAGCTTTATAAACCTAAACTAAGATGCAAAAAACTAATTAGAAACTACTAAATTAAGATTAAATAACTAAATTAAGCATGATACAAAGAGGAAAGCAACCTACTACCATGTCCATGACCAATGGATTGTTTGCATGGTTCATAGATTGAAAGATGACTAGATTTGAAGCACTAAATGCAAACTAACATGCATCATAAGCTATGAAATAAATAAAAAAAACCTAAAAATCTAAATGCATTACTAAGGATTCAAGAAAATAAGATGTTTTGATTGGTGGAAGCAAAGTATAAATATTGAAGGGAGAAATTTTCAAATTTTAAGCACTTAGAACTTCAAATCAAATCAAGCATATAAAACAACTGAAACAATAACTTTTATGCAACCAAACATAAAGTAATTTGATGATGGAAATATTCATTAACAAGAATCCTCAGAGAATTTCATTAAATCAATGCCAAAATACAATAAAAATAGTACGCATATTATTTGTAATTGAATCTCAAAAATGAGTATAATTCTAAGGCATAAAATTTGATCTAAACTATAAAAAAAAACTCAATGCCAAGTTTTTAATATAAAGTATGATAGCATGCAAAGAAAACCTAGAAAGGAATTGAAGAGAGAAAATGACTATATGGAGGAACTGACTAGGAAAAAAAGCCTAAAACTATGTGGAATTGAAGGAGAAAAACATGACATTCCTAAGGGGGAAAGCAAGCTTTCAAGCTATTTATTCTCTTGGTTATCACTACTAGAGAAGAATTAACTTCAATATTGAGTAAATGATTATATAAAAAAAATTTTAAAGCAAAGCAAAGAAAAGAAAACTGGAAAGTTGAGAGTAGAACTAGAAGGCAAAACAATGAGAAACTAAGGAAATTAAACTAAAAAAATAAAATCAAGTAACTAACCCGAATAGGATAGTAATTAACCAAAGAAATAACAATAAATGCAAAGGAAGAATAGCACTAAGAAGAACCAAAGTCCAACTCCAAAGATCAGCAAGCAAAGAGTGCAATGTTTCAAGGTTGTCTCATCTGACCTCTACTTAGGTAAAAAAAACATGGAATCCATGAGTGTTTATAGATAAATTATTTCCACTTTGGCGAGTTCTCATTCTTGGAAAGGGAGAAGGATCTAGATCTAGGAATTCAATTGGGAATATTAAGTACATAACAAGGGAAGAAAGTTACATGGAAGATAATGTAAGCAAGATGACATATGAGGGTGACATGGTTGGTTTCCAACTTAAGGGGGGAGGCATCTTTTTCTTAAGAAGGTGGGTGGAATTCCACTTCCCCCATGACCTTAATTAATTGATTAATTGAGGTTAGAATTGTGACGAACTGGGTTTTTGAAACATGACTTGTAAAGTATTTTGAAAGGCAGGGCCCTTAAGAGTGTAAAATTTTTTTGCAAAACAAAGCAGCGGAAATTCTTTTCTTTAGAACTTGTTTTGAAAACCCAAGTCACCACTTCATACATAACATAAGTACAATTTGTGTACAAAATAAAATTCTATTGAAGGAATATACTTTTATTAAACTCCAGGATCCATCCAGTGGTTCACAATACAGCCAAATCTAGTACAATATTTGTCCAAATTACATAATCCAAAACTCAAGCTCACCATATGATAAAACACTAAACAAAGAAAAATACATGTCTTCAAGGGTATACCTCGAAGATTATTCTCTTCAAGCCTTCTATAGTCTTCAGCTCCTAACTCTCCTTCCCTGGATCTAAGATATTGCAACAAGTACAATATCTCAGCGAGCAATGCTTAGTAGGGGATTCAAGAAACATAATAAATGATAAGGTAATTCCAATACTTCATAATCTCATTATCTTTAAACATACTCTTTACTTTGTAAGTTATGTATATCTATATACATACATACCCTTCATGGGTAAACTAGTTAAATTTGTGAAAATAGTCAAATATCATTCCCAACTAAGCTGATCAATGCTCTTCATTTTGAGAATTTAGTACTTCAGCTAATCTTATACTGGGAATTTCCCTTCTTGGGAAATATTAGTAATATACAATTACCTAGCATTTCATTATCCTGCAACATAAGGCATTTCACTATGCCTATTCTCATATGCATCATAGTGCAAAATAATCAAAAAGGTTGCTATGCTACAGTCTGATCTGCACTAGCGCGCTCGGATAACTTCCCTGTTCACCATTAATACCACGGTGGAAAATATTATGTCACTGCCCGTATGGGGGGGCAAGACTTTCACAGTGGTGGCCTTCCCATAATTGCCACCACCTGACTTTTAGCCTCTCATAGGGCAAGGTATCATCATATCATCAAATTTCAAGGAGCGGGTGGCCAAACTCTCATAACTCCTCTAGCAATAGCATTCCCCTAGGCTTATGCCTATTAAAATAAACTCACAAGCCTCCAAGCTTGTATGTAAAATAGATTTCATATATATCAGACCATATGTATGTTTACTTAGGGCTGAAATATTTTCTAGTTCCCTATTCACTTATAGTTTAGTCCTTAACCATCTTATATGTGTTTGGTTGGATCATAAGGTTTTCAAGAGATTTAATACAAGTATTATCATTACTCTTGTCAACATAAGATCATGAATACAATCACGTATGCATTCATCAAATCCTCCTACCTTTAAGGATTGATCTCTTTTCGCCAATCTTCCATGATCCTGACTGATGTATGTAATCTGTACATTCATACATATTGTCAATATATAAATTATCAACAATCCTATTGGTCACTAGATCTGATGTTTAGAATGATCTTTAGATCATTCATATCTAAGTATTTTTCTATCTCTAAGTCTTTGTATGTCCATCTCCTTGATCTTGATCTTTCATAGATCCTTTGATTGACAATCTACACATGTTGATAAAGATCAAGGTCCTAGATCTTCTATCATCTAGTTCTTCTTTGATCTAAGTTCAGTTCTTGGATCCTCCCTATGGAGGATGATCTTGGTTTTCTTCCTTGAATCATCTTTGATCAAGGGTTTGGATTATCTAATCTAATGAACTATAACAAGTATACTAATAAACATGCATACTAAGTACAATATAGTCTTCTTATTCTTATTGTTCTTAATCATCCAAGATCTAATGGATCTTGTTTGATCATCCTTATCTTACTTACTATTTTTATTAGGGTTAGGTAATTTACTAACCTTTTATGCTCTTATTATTATTCAACCAGTTAATGTGCTGGTTGAAGGTAGCTTATTCAAGCCTAAATCTAGACTGCTCCTCTTATTTCCAATTGGCTAAGGCTTACTAGCTGAATGGGTGAACACAAAGTGGTTACTTCAATCCTCATGTAAGGAGGCATTTAGACCTCACAAACGTCAACAAAAGGTAGGGGAAGAGCGAGGCAGTATTAGATAACCCCCTCAACCACTATGTTCATCATTCACTAGAATGACCATAGCTCAACCTTTCATAAGGTTCCTATAAGCATGTTTACCCTAAGTACTCTTTCTAATGGATTTTAATTAAGTCCATGAATATTTATAATGTCATTCATGGGGTTTATTATTCTTTTCCTAATTTGGGCCAAGGATTTGATAATCCTTATATTGTCCTACTAACTATAGCCCTTACTAATTAAGTCCAAAGTACTCCATTCTTATTTGTGTAATGAAACTCTACTTTCTCATTAAAATACATTTTTGATGTTTTATGCTCTTTATCTCATAACAAGTAAATCTACTTATAACATTTAACCATAAATCAATTATAAATTCAAAGCATAAAACTACCTAATTTAACATTTAATGATAATGAGGCAAGGTACTTAAATTAAATCTAACACCTTATGATAACAATGAAATCATGCTAATGTCTAAATGTTATACTAGCATGCTTTCTAACATAATCATATTTAAAATGCTATGAAACTAAATACATTAACATTTTTGGAAACCTTTACTTATGATCTAACCATTTGATCTTAGATCTTTTCCTTTGATTACGTATTTTAGTTATATTTAGGGAATTTTCTCTATTAAGATCAAAAGATCATATTGATCTATTTTTGTCATAATCGATCCATGATTTCCTTGGATTTCATCATATCAACATTTATTTTTTCCATCCCAAGGGTCTGATCACACTTGATCTCATTGATCAAGTGGCCCCCTTTGTATTTTTAGGGTTTTTCTACCATAATGGGTAGATCCCTTAATATATCTCATATATATCCAATTAAACCATAGATCTCACTTTATATCAATAGTATATCATTATTAAAACATGTTTTTAAGATCTGATCATCTCAGATCTTGAAAATCTAGGTAATTGGAAACTTATTTCTTTAACACAGAAATTTTTTACTGAATAACATGTCTATTTTATAATTTCATAAGAAAATAAAGGTTTCAAGCTTTCCATAGCTTCTTTCCGATCTCAATTTGGAGTTCAGATGACTCTGGAATTGAACCTGGAAGTTCACAATCCTTCGTAAGGCCTGGATTTGATATCGGCCCAAAGAACGGACAGCCCAGATTAGTCGGGCAGAACAAACCAAACCGGGTTGACGCGTTCGGTTCGTCGGGCGCATCCGCTGGGAGAAAATGACGAAGCGCCATTGTGGGGCGTCCACAGACGCTGACGGGACAAGCAGAACGCTCGTCATCTGCGCGCCCACAAACGGGGTTGTCGCTAGGCGCGTCCGCTCGTGCATTTGACTGACGCGTTGTCATCTCGCTTGGGATGACGCTCCACGTGCAGTGCACGCACCATTCCATCGGTGCGTAACGGGTGCATCTTGGGCACCGTTTGATCCAGAGATCGGACAGTCCATTCTCAATCCTCTCTCAATTGAGGGCCCAAAACGTCTCTGATCTTTGTGAAAATGCAACCCTAGGGGTTTTGGACCCTTCTGGATCGATTTGTGTAGTCAGATTTTTCATCTAAGCACTCTATCATCCATAATTAAGGGTTCTGTTGTTTACTTTATTTTTACCTTTTTATTACCAAAATAAATTACAGTAAAATAAAAATTACATAAACAGTACTAAACATCTATGAAAAGGATTTTCACCTACCTAATTGGAGAGAAAACCTCAGTTATATGCCCAATTTAAACAAATACCTTGTTGATGAAGATATGGACTAAGATCCACCTTTCTTGCAAATGTCCGTTGTTTGAGCCGTTGGATCTTGAAATTTCTTTGGGGATTTTGCAGAATAGTTATGTTGGGATGTTTTGGATAGTGAAATTGATCAAATTAGATCTAGAACAGAGTGCCTAATTGATTTTAGGTCTCTTGTTCCAATCTAAAAAGAAAAACAAGTTGAAAAGAGATCTATCTCTTGGAAATTTTGGGTTTTTGGGGAGGGATCTAGATCTAATTTTTTAGGGAGAGTGAAGAGAATTTCGTGGGGATTTTCTAAGGATTTTTGGGGTTGTATTTATAGGCATTTTGGTTCTTTTTTCATGATTATAATATTTTATTTTATTTTATTATTAAATGGCATGAAAGTCTTCCGTGCTCCATTTTTTTCTTTCCCATGCCTAATTTTTCTTCCCCAAGATTAGCTGATGTTTGTTGACCCATGATTCACATGGGCTGCTGATAAAATTGATTGTTGGGTCTCTTGTCGGCCCCATGTGGGCCCCACATAGTGTAAAAAGACCGTTTTGCCATTTATGCATAAAATTTTGGGTTTTATTCCTATGATCTCGGATTTGAGTGTACTTAGTGGCGTTGGATTCGTATTTCTCGATACATTCTTAATTTTGATGTCTCATATTTTGATTTTTGGGATATTTTGATCTTTGGGTAAAATTACTATTTTACCCCTTTTGTCCAAGAAATGAAGAAACTTAAGGATTTCTCATCCGAATTCGGAATTTGTCGTGCTTACAGTCATTTTGAAGGGTTTGCTAAGTTTAATTTCAATTTTTCATGTCTTACGATTTGATTATACTTTTATAAAAAGTATATTTTAAATAACCCTAATATTTCAGCCTGAAATATCTGAAACTCAAACTATATTGATTTTTCTCAATCAATTACAAAAATTGGGGTTATTACAATCTTCCCCCTTACAATAATTTCATCCTCGAAATTTGTAATACACTACTTACTCAAACAAACTAGGGTGTGTCTTCCTCATTTCTACTTCCGTTTCCCACGTGGCTTGCTCAATAGAGTGATGTTGCCACAGGACTTTGACTAACGGAATGCTTTTGGTTCTTAACTTCTGTTCCTTGCGGTCCAGAATTCATATTACCTTCTCTTCGAAGGTTAGGTTAGGCTTTACCTCTTCTGGCACCCTTTGAAGTACATGAGTGTCATCTTGGAGGTATTTCCTTAGCATAGACACATGAAAGACACTATGTATTTCTGAGAGTTCAGGTGGTAAGGCTCATTTGTAGGCCACTGGACCAACTTTTTCTAAGATTTCAAAAGGACTAATGAATCTAGGACTAAGTTTTCCTTTGCTTCCAAACCTTATTACTCCTTTGACAGGTGATACTTTTAGAAATACGTGCTCCCCCACATCAAATTTCAGGTTTCTACGTCTTTTATCTGCGTAACTCTTTTGTCGACTGTGTGCTGTTAACAACCTCTTATGTATCAATCTGACCTTGTCTACACATTGTTCCACTAGTTCTAACTTTATCAGTCTTCTTTCTCCAACTTCACTCCAACAGGTTGGTGATCGACATGGCCGTCCATACAATGCTTCATATGGTGCCATACCAATACTTGCCTGAAAACTGTTGTTATATGCAAATTCTACTAAACGAAGATATTCATCCCAACTCCCTTTCCAATCTAATGCACATGCTCTCAACATATCTTCTAAGGTTTGAATAGTCCTTTTTGATTGACCATCTGTTTGAGGGTGAAATGCTGTACTGAGTTTAAGTGAGGTTCCCAAGGCTTGTTGTACACTCTTCCAACATCTCGAAGTAAATCTTCCATCCCTATCCGAGATAATGGATAGTGGAATCACATGAAGTCTTACTATTTCTTTGATGTATAACTTAGCTAGACTGTCAACTGATTGGTTTTGTCTAATTGGAAGGAAATGTGCTGACTTTGTTAGCTTATTTACAACCACCCAAATCATGTCATGGCCTGCCCGGGTCCTTAGCAATCCCATTACAAAATCCATAGTGATATTGTCCCATTTCCATTCTGGAAGTTCCAATGTTTGTAACATTCCAGCTGGTCTTTAGTGTTCAGCCTTTACTTGTTGACAATTTAGACATTTAGCCACAAATTCTCCTATTTCTGTCTTCATGCCTTCCCACCAAAAGTTTCTTTTTAAATCTTGATACATCTTTGTACCTCCAGGGTGTATAGAAAACTTTGACTGATGGGCTTCTTGTATCAATTCCTTTCTCAGACATGTATTTGAAGGAACCACCAATCTCTCTTCAAAACGTATGCCCCCGTCTGTCCCCTTAACAAATCCTTTCTTTTCACACAATTCCTGAGTTGCTATATCTTCTTCTTGGGCTTTAAGGAATCTTTCTACAAAAGATGATTTAATTGTGATGTGTGTGAGTAGAGCTCTTGGTTGTCTACTTAATGCATCAGCTACTACATATGCCTTTCCAGGATGGTATTGGATGGAAAAATTGTAGTCTTTGATATACTCTATCCATCTTCTTTGTCTCATATTCAAATCAGCCTAAGTGAAGATGTATTTGAGACTCTTATGATCTATAAATACATTGAATTTTTCTCCATACAAATAATGTCTCCAAATTTTCAATGTAAAAACTACAACTGCCAATTCTAGGTCATGTACTGGGTAATTTATTTCATGTTTCTTCAATTGTCTAGATGCATAAGCAATGACCTTCCCATTTTGCATTAACACACCTCCTAACCCTTTGCCTGAAGCATCATAGTATATTTCATATCCCCCACTCCTAGCTGGCAAAGTAAATACTGGTGCTGTAGTTAACCTCTTCTTTAGCTCTTGAAAACTATTTTCACATTCTTCTGACCAAGTGAATTGTACCCCCTTTCTTGTCAAGGAAGTCATAGGAAGAGCTAGATGAGAGAACCCTTGAATGAATCTACAGTAGTATCCTACTAGTCCAAGAAAACTACGTATTTCTGTTACTGTTTTAGGTTTCTCCCAATTCATTACTGCTTCAATCTTGGTGGGGTCCACTTCTACTCCATTCTTGGAAATTACATGACCTAAAAAATTGACCTTCTTTAACCAGAATTCACACTTACTAAATTTACCAAACAGTTTATGTGTTCTGAGGGTATTTAGTACAGTTCGTAAGTGTTCTTGATGTTCTTTGATGCTGGTAGAGTAAATCAGTATATCGTCGATAAATACAATCACAAATTTATCCAAAAATTCTTTGAAGATTCTATTAATCAAATCCATAAACACTGCTGGTGCATTGGTCAGCCCAAAAGACACGACTAGAAACTCGTAATGCCCATATCGAGTTTTGAATGCTGACTTGGGTATGTCTTCATCCTTAATACGCAGTTGATGATATCCTGATCTAAGGTCAATTTTAGAAAAGACCTTAGCGGATTGGAGTTGATCAAGGAGATCATCAATGAGAGGTAAGGGATACCTATTTTTCACTGTGACGCTGTTCAACATTCTATAATCAATGCATAATCTCATTGACCCATCCTTCTTCTTCACAAATATTACTGGTGCTCCCCATGGTGAACTACTTAGTCTAAGAAACCCTTTTTCTAACAATTCTTGCAATTGTCCTTTTAACTCTTTCAACTCTGCTAGGGTCATCCTATAAGGTGCTTTAGAAATTAGAGTTGTACCAGGAATTACTTCAATGGTAAACTCAATTTCTTAGTGTGGGGGTAACCCTGGTAGTTCTTCAGGAAAAACATCTTGGAATTCCCTGACCACTTCAATTTATGTTATCCTGGGCTGTTCAACATCTAAGGAAACCACTGTTGCTAAAAATGCCTGACACCCCTTGGTCATATGTTTGACTGCCTTCATAGTTGAGATGATGGATTTGTCTAAGTCATTATGTTTCCCATACAGTATTAATACTTTCTCCCCTGGTATACTAAATGTGAGTTTCTTCTTGTGACAGTCCATAACTACCTAGTATTTTGCTAACCAGTCCATACCCAGTATGATGTCAAAATCCTCCATGTTCAATAAAATGAGGTCTATGTCCATTCTTTTGCCCAATACTTCTAGAGGTACATTATGCAAGTATTCTTGTAGTTTAATGGTTTTTCCAACTGGAGTTGTTACATCATGGTGTGTGTTTCTGTGTCACACACATGAGGTGCGAATCTCCTTAGTTGTGTGACCTTGTTATCATAGTCCACCACTAACATATCCCCTTGCTTTAGGTTCAAAAACTCTATCAACTTCATTTGTTGTACATGAGAAGGAAAATATTTATGGTTGAATACTTCCTTAAATTCTTCCATGTAGTATCTTCAAAATTCGAGAAGAAGGTATTGTTAGCTGATCTCCACCAAAATGCAGCTTCTTGTTTGAATAAATATGTGGCAAATTTCACCTTCAACTCTGAAGGAGTACGTAGTGCACTAAAAGTCTTTTCAACTTCATATATCCATTCTTCAGCCTTTTCAGCTTCACCCTTGCCATCATACATTGTAACCCTCTTTTGAAATCTCTCTAGCATTTTGTCAACCTTTTCTGGTCCTAATGGGGATTTTCCAACTTCTTCACTTGGTATAAGGGAAGATTGCCCTTGTCCAAGTGTGGGAGTAACTGGTGGTGGTGTTGGTGTAGTATGTCTCACCTCAGGCTGAGCCTGAGCCTGCATACTTGGTATTTCTACAGGAGGTGATGAACCTTGGGGTTGTTGTAGGAGAGGAAGGAGGTTCCTTAACATCCTTGTCATCATCTCTTCCATATTACTCATGGTTACTCTCTTCATATTGTCTTCTAGAGTATTTTGAGCTGTCTGCCTTGTGACTCTCTTTGGTGGCATCTGCTCATAAACCAAAATTCTATTAGTCCTCTATACAACTACTTCTATCTTAACCTAGACTTGGATTATAATCTCTCCTTTGGACATATTTGTACTGTACTGTGATTGGATGAATTGCACTGATACCAACTTTGATGACCTGGGTTTTTGAAACATGATTTGTAAAGTATTTTGAAAGGTAGGGCCCTTAAGAGTGTAAAATTTTTTCGCAAAACAAAGCAACGGAAATTCTTTTCATTAAAACTTGTTTTGAAAACCCAAGTCACCACTTCATACATAACATAAGTACAATTTGTGTACAAAATAAAATTCCATTGAAGGAATATACTTTTATTAAACTCTAGGATCCATCAAGTGGTTCACAGTACAGCCAAATCTAGTACAATACTTGTCCAAATTACATAATCTAAAACTCAAGCTCACCATACAATAAAACTTTCAACAAAGAAAAATACATGTCTTCAAGGGTATACCTTGAAGATTATTCTCTTCAAGTCTTCTATAGTCTTCAGCTCCTAACTCTCCTTCCCTAGATCTGAGATATTGCAACAAGTACAATATCTTAACGAGCAATGCTTGGTAGGGGATTCAAGAAACATAATAAATGACAAGGTAATTCCAATACTTCATAATCTCATTATCCTTAAACATACTCTTTACTTTGTAAATTATGTATATCTATATACATACACACTCTTCATGGGTAAACCAGTTAAATTTGTGAAAATAGTCAAATATCATTCCCAACTAAGCTGATCAATTCTCTTCATTTTGAGAATTTAGTACTTCAACTAATCTTATACTAGGAATTTCCCTTCTTGGAAAATATTGGTAATATACAATTACCTAGCATTTGATTATGCTACAACATAAGGCATTTCACTATGCCTATTCTCATATGCATCATAGTGCAAAATAATCAGAAAGGTTGCTATGCTGCAGTCTGATTCGTACTAGCGCGCTCGGATAACTGCCTTGTTCACCATTGATACCACGGTGGAAAATATTATGTCACTGCCCGTATGGGGGGGCAAGACTTTCACAGTAGTGGCCTTCCCATAATTGCCACCACCCGACTTTTAGCCTCTCATAGGGCAAGGTATCATCATATCATCAAATTTCAAGGAGCGGGTGGCCAAACCCTCATAACTCCTCTAGCAATAGCATTCCCCTAGGCTTATGCCTATTAAAACAAACTCACAAGCCTCCAAGCTTGTATGTAAAATAGATTTCATATATATCAGACCATATGTATGTTTACTTAGGGCTGAAATATTTCCTAGTTCCCTATTCACTTATAGTTTAGTCCTTAACCATCTTATATGTGTTTGGTTGGATCATAAGGTTTTCAAGAGATTTAATACAAGTATTATCATTACTCTTGTCAACATAAGATCATGAGTACAATCACGTATGCATTCATCAAATCCTCCTACCTTTAAGGATTGATCTCTTTTCCCCAATCTTCCATGATCCTGACTGATGTATGTAATCTGTACATCCATACATATTATCAATATATAAATTATGAACAATCCTATTGGTTACTAGATCTGATGTTTAGAATGATCTTTAGATCATTCATATCTAAGTATTTTTCTATCTCTAAGTCTTTGTATGTCCATCTCCTTGATCTTGATCTTTCATAAATCCTTTGATTGACAATCTACACATGCTGATAAAGATCAAGGTCCTAGATCTTCTATCATCTAGTTCTTCTTTGATCTAAGTTCAGTTCTTGGATCATCCCTATGGAGGATGATCTTGGTTTTCTTCCTTGAATCATCTTTGATCAAGGGTTTGGATTATCTAATCTAATGAACTATAACAAGTATACTAATAAACATGCATACTAAGTACAATATAGTCCTCTTATTCTTATTGTTCTTAATCATCCAAGATCTAATGGATCTTGTTTGATCATCCTTATCTTACTTACTATTTTTATTAGGGTTAGGTAATTTACTAACCTTTTATGCTCTTATTATTATTCAACCAATTAATGTGCTGGTTGAAGGTAGCTTATTCAAGCCTAAATCTAGACTACTCCTCTTATTTCCAATTGGCTAAGGCTTACTAGCTGAATGGGTGAACACAAAGTGGTTACTTCAATCCTCATGTAAGGAGGCATTTAGACCTCACAAACGTCAACAAAAGGTAGGGGAAGAGCGAGGCAGTATTAGATAACCCCCTCAACCACTATGTTCATCATTCACTAGAATGACCATAGCTCAACCTTTCATAAGGTTCATATAAGCATGTTTACCCTAAGTACTCTTTCTAATGGATTTTAATTAAGTCCATGAATATTTATAATGTCATTCATGGGGTTTATTATTCTTTTCCTAATTTGGGCCAAGGATTTGATAATCCTTATATTGTCCTACTAACTATAGCCCTTACTAATTAAGTCCAAAGTACTCCATTCTTATTTGTGTAATGAAACTCTACTTTCTCATTAAAATACATTTTTGATGTTTTATGCTCTTTATCTCATAACAAGTAAATCTACTAACAAGATTTAACCATAAATCAATTATAAATTCAAAGCATAAAACTACCTAATTTAACATTTAATGATAATGAGACAAGGTACTTAAATTAAATCTAACACCTTATGATAACAATGAAATCATGCTAAAGTCTAAATGTTATACTAGCATGCTTTATAACATAATTATATTTAAAATGTTATGAAACTAATTACATTAACATTTTTAGAAACCTTTACTTATGATCGAACCATTTGATCTTAGATCTTTTCCTTTGATTAAGTATTTTAGTTATATTTAGGGAATTTTCTCTATTAAGGTCAAAAGATCATATTGATCTATTTTTGTCATAATCCATCCATGATTTCCTTGGATTTCATCATATCAACATTTATTTTTTCATCCCAAGGGTCTGATCACACTTGATCTCATTGATCAAGTGGGTCCCTTTGTATTTTAAGGGTTTTTTTACCATAATGGGTAGATCCCTTAATATATCTCATATATATCCAATTAAACCATAGATCTCACTTTATATCAATAGTATATCATTATTAAAACATGTTTTTAAGATCTGATCATCTCAGATCTTGAAAATCTAGGTAATTGGAAACTTATTTCTTTAACACAAAATTTTTTTACTGTATAACATGTCTATTTTATAATTTCATAAGAAAATAGAGGTTTCAAGCTTTCCATAGCTTCTTTCCGATCTCAATTTGGAGTTCAGATGACTCTAAAATTGAAGCTGGAAGTTCACTGTCCTTCCTAGGGCCTGGATTTGATCTGGGCCCAAGAAACGGACGACCCAGATTAGTCAGGCGGAATGAACCTGTGGCGACCTAGGTTTTTATAACACATTTTATAATACATTTTGTAAAGATAGGGCCCTTAGAGTAAAAATTTTTCGCAAACCAAAGCAGCGGAAATTCTTTTCTTTCGAATTTGTTTTGTAAAACCTAAGTCACCACTTCATACATAACATAAGTAGAATTTTGTATAAGATAAAATTCCATTGAAGGAATATACTTTTATTAAACTTCAGGATCCATCCAGTGGTTCACAGTACACAGCCCATTGTATCCTTACAATACTTGTCTAAATATACAATCCAAATTACAAAGTTCAAAATTCAATACATGTTCTAATACAATGTTTCGAGGGATATACCCTGATTACTTATTCTTCAATTGTTCTTCAAGTCTTGAGCTCCTAAGTCTCCTTCTCTGTATCTGAGATATTGTAAACATTCGAACATTTACAATATCTCAGCAAGCTATGCTTGGTAGGGGATAAGAATGTAAGTGATTGACAATATAATCTCAATATTCAAGTATCCCATAATTCGCTCTATCATAAACACATTCATTAATAACTATTAATTATAAGGACATCTCATTTCCTTGTCATTTGTGTTCACCTTTATACATACATATTGTATAAGGACAAATCCATTAAAAATGTAAAAATAATCAAGCATCATTTCTATACAAAGCTGATCAACTCTTTTCATTATAAGAGATTTGTATTTCAGCTAGTTACTATACAGGGAATTTCCCTTCTTGGGAAAAATATTGGTAATATACAATTACCTGACATTTCATCATGTCATCCCTTAAGGCATTTCACTATGCCAATTTCATATGCATCATAGTGCAAAATAATCAAGGACTACTATGCTTGTAGTCTGATCGGTACGCGCCTTGGATAACCTGTTCAATAATCCACTTATACCATTCTCAGTGGAAATTACAATATCCATGTCCATATGGGAGGTCCATGGCTGTCACAGTGGTGGCCTTCCCATAATTGCCCCACCCGACTTTTAGCCTTTCTTAGGCTTGGTATTCAATATCATCAAGTTTCGTAGAGTGGGTGGCCAAACCCTCTTAACTCTCCTAGCATAGCATCCCTGTGCTTATGTCTGTTTAAAACAAAACCCCAAGCCTCCAAGCTTGTATGTAAAATAATACTTATACATATCAGACTATTTGTCTGTTTATCTAGGACTGGAATATTTTCTACTTTCCTATTCACTTAGGGTTGTTCTCAATTCTCAACTTGACCATTTAATACTTATTTTCCTCATCATTTGGTTGGATCATATTTTAATTTGAGGTATTTACCTTAATATATTGGTATCATACATGTCAATACTTCAAAACATAAGATCATGTATTAGACATGTATCTTCATGTAAAGGCATTCTTAATAATCCACCTACCTCACTAAGGTATTCTTACTCCTTGAAATCTGCCATAGTCTCGATCAACATATATCTGACAAATCATATATATAATGTCAATTTTCTAATCAAGGGTACATACTACATGGTCTTTTGATCATCCTTATGTAGGATGATCTGAATCTTTCTTCCTTGAATATCCTATATCCATGGGTTTAATATCATCTATACAAATACTATCTATATCATACATAACAATCTAATTTACCTAGATGTTTCTTTTTCCTTATTGTTTTTGATCATACAAGATCTCATCTTGTTTGATCATCCTTATCTCACTTACTATTTTTATTAGGGTTAGATAATTTGCTATCTTTTTATGTTCTTATTATTATTCAACCAGTTAGTGTCTTACTTGGTTGAAGATAATTTATTTCTTCCTATCACTAGACAACTCCTCCTTATTTCAGGATGACCAGCACTTACCAGTTAAAGTCTACTCAAAAAGTGGTTAATACAACCCTCATGTAAGGAGGCGTTTAGACCTTTCTTACGTCAATGGGAGGTGAGGGAAAAGCACTTGGCTCTTGTATACCCCCTATAACCACAATGTTCAGTGTCCACTGGAGTGGTACTAGCTCAACCTTTGACAAGGTTCCTATGAGCTCTTTACCTTAAGTCCCTTCTCTAATTGATTTTAATTAATTTCCATGGATATGCACAATGTCATCCATGGATGTTCATTATTTTCCTATTTTGGGCCAAGGAAATGATAAATCATTCCTTATATTGTCCTACTAACTATAGCCCTTACTAAGTCAAAATCATTCATTCATCTTAGTTGTCCATGAAT
Organism: Warburgia ugandensis; assembly: GCA_035236585.1. NCBI lineage: Eukaryota > Viridiplantae > Streptophyta > Magnoliopsida > Canellales > Canellaceae > Warburgia > Warburgia ugandensis. The sequence continues at coordinate 74,962,147 of CP141131.1, read as the reverse complement.
TTCTATATTTCATTAGTTTACATTTTTGGTGATTTATGCTCCTTATATCTTAACAATTACTTAACAATTGAATTAAATATGACAATAAGTAAATCATCAACTTGAAAGCATAAATCAAATATAAATTTAACAACTAAGTACTAACATTCTTCCTACGAATATAACTTAAGCTAGTGAAATAAAACTAACATGATCCTAAGTTATGAAACACATCTTCTATGATAATGAAATCATGTTTAAATCCTAATTTACACTAACATGATCCTAAGATAATCAAATCTACTAAAAAATTACTCATTTAGGGCATATCATACTAAAATTTAAAGATTACACTATCATGCTTTCTAACTTAGAACATAAATCACATTTACACTTCTATATCCAATAAAAGACAATTAAAACTTAAAACATAAATCACATTTTAACTTATATATCCAATAAAAGACAATTAAACTAATTTTATTAAGATTATTATAAACCTTTAAATATGATCCAACCATTAGATCTTAGGTGTTTTCCTTTAGATTAAGGGTTTTAATTAACTTTAGGGCTTTTAATCCATTAAGATCCAAAAATCATATCCACATGATTTTGTCACATTTCATCCATGATCTAACTGGATTCCATCATCATATCACCCCTTTAATCCATCCCAAGGATCTGATCATACTTGATCTCATTGATCAAGTGGGTCCCTTTGTATATTTTTATTTTTATTTTAGGGTTTTTCTACCATAAAGGGTAGATCCCTTATTTTATCCAAGATCTGTCCAAATTAACCATAGATATTACTTTATTATATTATTATATCATCACTAAAATAAATTTCCAAGATCTGATCACCTCAGATCTTGAAGATCTTAGAAATTGGACACTTATTTAGAAAAATACAGAAAAATACAGAAATAAATTTTAGAAATATTATGACTTCATTAGAAACTAGACATTACAAGCTTTCCATAGCTTCTTTCTGATCTCAATTTGGAGTTCATATGACTCCACAATCTTAAATTGAAGTTTTCAGCCATTCCTAGGGTCTAGATTTGATCTGGGCCCACCAGAATTAATCTCTCTCAATTGAGGGTCCAAACCTTGTTAGATTTTCTTGAAAATTGTATCCTAGGGGTTTTTGACCCTCCTGGATTGATTGGAAAGCTCAGAATTTCAATCTGAGCTCTCTATCACCATAATTTGAAGGGGCTGGTATTTACTTTATTTTTACCATTTTTCATTCAAATTAAATTACAGAAAAATAAAAATTATACTAAAACATAATAAATATGAATGGGAAGTAATTCCACCTACCTGATTGGAGAAAAACAATATAATTGATGCCCAATTTGAGAGAATTACCGGTTGATGATAATATAGCCCGATTATCCACCTTTTTGTGATTTTCTGTTGTTGGAACCGTTGGATCTTGAAATTGATTTGGGGATTTTGTATATACTGTAGTATAGGATGTTATGGACGGTGGAATTGATGAGATTCTTCCTGGAACGGAGTGCCTAATTGAATTTAGGTCTCTTGTTCCAATTAGAAAGAGGAGAGAGAAATAAGGAAAAGAGAGTTTGGGGAGGGATGAAGGGGAATTTGGGGCTGAAATTCCAGGGAAGGTTTGGAAATTTCGTGGTTAAGGTTGTGAAAATTTTTGGAAATTTTTGGGACATATTTATAGCCAAATTTGAATTTTTTATCATTTCTTTTGATAAGATATTTTATTACTTTAGACTTTTTAATTACTAATGCATTCTCCACTCCCACTACAATCTCCACTACTATCTCCACTACCAGCAATAATGCATTGAGAAATTATTGGTGCTTCTAGAAACTTGGCCCACTTTGTGGGCCCCACTTTTATGTGAAAAGACCTTTTTGCCCTTTTTAACTCTAAAATTGGAGAATCATAGGCAATATTTGTCCGAACTCAGAATCGAGCGTACTTCGTGGCGTTGGAATCGTATTTCTAAGTACTTCATGAATATTGAGGTCTTATTTCTTGGATATGGGATATGGGTAAAATTACCATTTTACCCCCAAATGGAAAAATTAAGGAATTTTCATTTTAACTCAGAATTGAACGTACTTAATGTTGTTACGATCAGTTTTCCAAGTACATCGATAATTTCTATTTTTTAATTTATAATATAATCTCTATAAAAAGAGAATTTTCAATAACCTAATATTCCAAAATTTTAATTTCTAAAAATTCAAACTTTATTAATTTTCCTTAATAATTTACAAAAATTCGGGTCATTACAATCTTCCCCTTACAATAATTTCGTCCTCGAAATTTGTAATACTATAACATAATCAAATAAACTCGGATGTGTCTTCCTCATTTCTACCTCTGTTTCCCATGTAGCTTCTTCGACAGAGTGATGTTGCCATAGGACTTTGACTAAAGGAATTGTTTTGGTCCTTAATTTGTTCCTTATGGTCCAAGATCCGTATCGCTTTTTCTTCAAAGGTTAGATCCGGCTTCGGTTCCTCCGGTCTTATTTGAAGTATGTGAGTATCATCTTGTAGATATTTTCGTAACATGGATACATGAAATACATTGTGTACTTCGTAGAGTTGTGGTGGTAAGGCTAATCTATAAGCCACTAGACCAATCCTTTCTAATATTTCAAATGGACCAATGAACCTAGGACTGAGTTTGCCTTTGGTTCCAAATCTCATAACCCCTTTAACCGGTGATATTTTTAGAAACACATGCTCTCCCACATCGAATTCCGCATTTCTACGTCTTTTGTCCGCGTAACTCTTCTCGACGACCGTGTGCCGTTAACAACCTTTGCTTTATCATTTTAACCTTGTCTCGTACATCTGTTCCACTAGTTCGACTTCATTAGTTTCCTTTGTCCAACTTCACTCCAACAAGTTGGTGATCGGCATGGTCGCCTATACAATGCTTCATATGGTGCCATACCAATACTTGCATGAAAACAGGTGTTATAAGCAAATTCCACTAATGGGAGATGTTCATCCCAATTTCCCTTCCAATCTAATGCACATGCCCTTAACATATCTTCCAAAGGTCCGAATAGTTCTTTACGATTGACCATCCGTTTGGGGATGAAATGTCAGACCGAATCTAAGTGAAGTTCCCAATGCTTGTTGTACGCTCTTCCAACATCTTGAAGTAAATCTCCCATCTCTATCGTAGATGATGGATAAAGGAATCCCATGAAGACTTACTATTTCTTTTATGTACAACTTAGCTAGATTGTCAACTGACTGGTTTTGTTTAATTGGAAGAAAATGTGCTGACTTTGTTAATCTGTCCACAATTACCCAAATCATATCATGACCTTCCCGTGTTTTTGGCAATCCCACCACAAAATCCATGGTGATATTGTCCCATTTCCATTCTGGAAGTTCCAAGGTTTGTAACATTCCGTGGTCTTTGATGTTCAGCTTTTACTTGTTGACAATTCAGACACTTAGCTACAAACTCTCCTATGTTTCTTTTCATGCCTTCCCACCAAAAGTTTCTTTTCAAATCCTGATACATCTTTGTACCTCCAGGGTGTATAGAAAATTTAGATTGATGGGCTTCTTGTAATAGTTCTTTTCTCAAGTCTGTATTTGTAGGAACCACTAATCTCTCCTGAAAACGTATACCCCCAACCGTACCCTTACAAAACCCCGTCTTTGTACACAATCCCTGAGTTACTGTATCCCCTTCTTGGGCCTTGAGGACTCTTTCTACAAAAGCTGATTTAATGGTGATGTTTGTAAGTACAGCTCTTGTTTGTCTACTTAATGCATCAGCGACTATGTTTGCTTTTCCAGGATGGTAATGGATGGCAAAATCATAGTCTTTGATGTATTCCATCCATCTCCTTTGTCTCATATTCAAATCAGCCTGAGTGAAGATATATTTGAGACTTTTATGATCTGTGAATACATTGAATTTTTCTCCATACAAATAGTGTCTCCAAATTTTTAATGCAAACACTACAGCTGCTAATTCCAGGTCATGTACTGGATAATTTATTTCATGTTTCTTCAATTGTCTAGATGCATATGCAATGACCTTCCCATTTTGCATCAATACACTCCCTAACCCCTTGCCTGAAGCATCACAATATATTTCGTATCCCCCACTTCCTGATGGCAATGTCAATACCGGTGTCGTAGTTAACCTCTTTTTTAGCTCTTGGAAACTATGCTCACATTCATCCGTCCAAGTGAACTGTACTCTTTTCTAGTTAATGAAGTCAAAGGAAGGGCTATACGAGAAAATCCTTGAATAAATCTACAAGAATATCCCGCCAAACCCGTAAAACTACGTATGTCCGTTACGGTCTTAGGTTTTTCACAATTCATTACTGCTTCAACCTTGGCGGAGTCCACTTCTACTCCATTCTTGGAAATTACATGACCCAAGAAATTGACCTTCTCTAACCAGAATTCACACTTACTAAATTTACCAAACAGTTTATGAAGTCTGAGGGTATTTAGTACAATTTGTAAGTGTTCTTGATGTTCTTCCATATTGGTAGAGTAAATCAATATATCATCAATAAATACAATTACGAATTTGTCTAAGAATTCCTTAAAAATTCTGTTCATGAGATCCATAAACACCGCAGTGCATTGGTCAGCCCAAAAGACATGACTAGAAACTCGTAATGTCCATACCGAGTTCTGAATGCTGACTTGGGTATATCTTCATCCTTAATACGCAATTGATGATATCCTGATCTAAGGTCGATTTTTGAAAAGACCTTAGCAGATTGGAGTTGATCAAAGAGATCATCAATGCGAGGTAAGGGATACTTATTTTTCACTGTGACATTGTTCAACATTCTATAGTCCATGCACAATCTCATAGATCCATCCTTCTTCTTCACAAATATTACTGGTGCACCCCATGGTGAACTACTTGGTCTAACAATCCCTTTGTCTAACAATTCTTGTAGCTGACCCTTCAATTATTTCAATTGTCGAGGGGCCATCCTATAAGGTGCTTTAGAAATTGGAGTTGTACCAGGAATTACTTCAATGGTAAACTCAATTTCTCTACGTGGGGGTACTCCCGGAAGTTCTTCCGGAAAGACGTCTGGGAATTCTCGACTATGTCAATTTCTGTTATCTTGGGCTGTTTCACATCCAAAGCAACAACCGTTGCTAAAAATGCCCGACACCCTTTGGACATGTGTTTGACGTCTTCATAGCTGAAATAATGGATTTGTCTAAGTCATGTTGTTTCCCATATAGTACTGCTACTTCCTCACCAGGTATGCTAAATGAGATTTTCTTTTGTGACAATCCATAATTACCCAATATTTTGCTAACCACCCATACCCGTATGATATCAAAGTCCACCATGTTCAAGAAATGAGGTCTACATCTCTTCTTTTTCCCAAGTACTTCTATTGGTACATTATGAAGGTATTCTTGTAATTTAACTGTTTTACCCATCGGAGTTGTTACATCTAGATTGAATCCCAAGTTTTTCACCGGCAATTGTATACTAGATGCAAATACGCAAGATATAAAGGAATGCGTAGATCCGTAATCAAACAATACTTTGGCATGGTTGTCGGATACAAGTAATGTACCTTCAATTACCGCATTAGACGGTCCAGCCACGGCCATCAGTGATAGCGAATATCCTTCCTTGGTGACGAGGAATATTGTCTAGTTTTGCCTCCTTAATAGCTAATGGTTTGTTGCAGTTTGCAGAGATATGCCCGAATTCTCCACAATTAAAACATCTGATCGGAGGTCGTTGTTGTATCGGAGTGGGACACATATTTCCAGGATGGAATCTTCTACATTTCGGACAAGGCCTTCTTTTTATGTGATTCCCTTGATTTCTGGTGGTTTTGAAATTGTTGAAAGGTCTCTTGCCCTTCTGAAAAGGCCTTTGGTTGTAGTTTCCTCCTCCAAACTTAATGGTTTGAGTCTTCTTGAATTCATCTTCAAACCTGGAAGCCATTTCTACACAATCGGCAATGGTGGTGGGTTTAGTACCCATCACTTTCACCTTCAAGGTCTGGCCGTAGTCCCTCCATAAATCTATCCACAGTGTGCCTTTCGGTATCACACATATGTGTAGCAAATCTCTTTAATTGGGTGAACTTATTATCATACTCCACCATTGATAGGTTCCCTTATTTAAGTTCTAAGAATTCTTTCTCCTTCCTTGATTTTACATGGGTAGGAAAATACTTAGTATTAAAAACTTCTTTGAATTCCTCCCAAGTAGTCTCATTAGAATTTGAGAAGAAGGTGTTGTTGGCTGATCTCCACCGTAAAAGCAAGATCTTGTTTTAATAGGTATGTAGCAAATTTGACCTTCAATTCGGGAGGAGTACGTAATGCATCAAATGTTCTTTCTACTTCGTAGATCCATTCCTCTGTCTTTTCTGCTTCACCCTTGCCATTATATCCAACCACCATCTTCTGAAATCTTTGCAACATTTGGTCAATCTTTTCTGGTGCTAATGGAGAATTGCGAACTTCCTCACTTGGTACAAGGGAAGATTGGCCCCGTCTTGGTGTAGGAATCTCTGGTGTTGGTGTATGAGGTCTAACTTCAGGTGAGCTTGTGCTCGTATACTAGGAACTTCAACCGGAGGTGATGAACTTTGGGGCGCTTGAATATTAGGAATAAGGTTCCTCAATACTCTTGTTACCATTTCTTCCATATTGCTCATTGATAATTCCTCCCTATTGTTTTCTGAAGTACCTTGAGGCCCGCCTTGTAACTCTCTTGGGCGGCATCTGCTCATAAACCAAAATTTCTATAAGTATTCCTCATACTATATCTATCTTAATCTAAATTTGGATTGTCAATTCTCCCTTGGACATATTGGGATTAATTTGTGATCGGATGAATGCTCGATACCAACTGTGGCGACCTAGGTTTTTATAACACATTTTATAATACATTTTGTAAAGATAGGGCCCTTAGAGTAAAAATTTTTCGCAAACCAAAGCAGCGGAAATTCTTTTCTTTCGAATTTGTTTTGTAAAACCTAAGTCACCACTTCATACATAACATAAGTAGAATTTTGTATAAGATAAAATTCCATTGAAGGAATATACTTTTATTAAACTTCAGGATCCATCCAGTGGTTCACAGTACACAGCCCATTGTATCCTTACAATACTTGTCTAAATATACAATCCAAATTACAAAGTTCAAAATTCAATACATGTTCTAATACAATGTTAAAAAGGGCAAAAAGGTCTTTTCACATAAAAGTGGGGCCCACAAAGTGGGCCAAGTTTCTAGAAGCACCAATAATTTCTCAATGCATTATTGCTGGTAGTGGAGATAGTAGTGGAGATTGTAGTGGGAGTGGAGAATGCATTAGTAATTAAAAATTCTAAAGTAATAAAATATCTTATCAAAAGAAATGATAAAAAATTCAAATTTGGCTATAAATATGTCCCAAAAATTTCCAAAAATTTTCACAACCTTAACCACGAAATTTCCAAACCTTCCCTGGAATTTCAGCCCCAAATTCCCCTTCATCCCTCCCCAAACTCTCTTTTCCTTATTTCTCTCTCCTCTTTCTAATTGGAACAAGAGACCTAAATTCAATTAGGCACTCCGTTCCAGGAAGAATCTCATCAATTCCACCGTCCATAACATCCTATACTACAGTATATACAAAATCCCCAAATCAATTTCAAGATCCAACGGTTCCAACAACAGAAAATCACAAAAAGGTGGATAATCGGGCTATATTATCATCAACCGGTAATTCTCTCAAATTGGGCATCAATTATATTGTTTTTCTCCAATCAGGTAGGTGGAATTACTTCCCATTCATATTTATTATGTTTTAGTATAATTTTTATTTTTCTGTAATTTAATTTGAATGAAAAATGGTAAAAATAAAGTAAATACCAGCCCCTTCAAATTATGGTGATAGAGAGCTCAGATTGAAATTCTGAGCTTTCCAATCAATCCAGGAGGGTCAAAAACCCCTAGGATACAATTTTCAAGAAAATCTAACAAGGTTTGGACCCTCAATTGAGAGAGATTAATTCTGGTGGGCCCAGATCAAATCTAGACCCTAGGAATGGCTGAAAACTTCAATTTAAGATTGTGGAGTCATATGAACTCCAAATTGAGATCAGAAAGAAGCTATGGAAAGCTTGTAATGTCTAGTTTCTAATGAAGTCATAATATTTCTAAAATTTATTTCTGTATTTTTCTGTATTTTTCTAAATAAGTGTCCAATTTCTAAGATCTTCAAGATCTGAGGTGATCAGATCTTGGAAATTTATTTTAGTGATGATATAATAAACATAATAAATATGAATGGGAAGTAATTCCACCTACCTGATTGGAGAAAAACAATATAATTGATGCCCAATTTGAGAGAATTACCGGTTGATGATAATATAGCCCGATTATCCACCTTTTTGTGATTTTCTGTTGTTGGAACCGTTGGATCTTGAAATTGATTTGGGGATTTTGTATATACTGTAGTATAGGATGTTATGGACGGTGGAATTGATGAGATTCTTCCTGGAACGGAGTGCCTAATTGAATTTAGGTCTCTTGTTCCAATTAGAAAGAGGAGAGAGAAATAAGGAAAAGAGAGTTTGGGGAGGGATGAAGGGGAATTTGGGGCTGAAATTCCAGGGAAGGTTTGGAAATTTCGTGGTTAAGGTTGTGAAAATTTTTGGAAATTTTTGGGACATATTTATAGCCAAATTTGAATTTTTTATCATTTCTTTTGATAAGATATTTTATTACTTTAGAATTTTTAATTACTAATGCATTCTCCACTCCCACTACAATCTCCACTACTATCTCCACTACCAGCAATAATGCATTGAGAAATTATTGGTGCTTCTAGAAACTTGGCCCACTTTGTGGGCCCCACTTTTATGTGAAAAGACCTATTTGCCCTTTTTAACTCTAAAATTGGAGAATAATAGGCAATATTTGTCCGAACTCAGTATCGAGCGTACTTAGTGGCGTTGGAATCGTATTTCTAAGTACTTCATGAATATTGAGGTCTTATTTCTTGGATATGGGATATGGGTAAAATTACCATTTTACCCCCAAATGGAAAAATTAAGGAATTTTCATTTTAACTCAGAATTGAACGTACTTAATGTTGTTACGATCAGTTTTCCAAGTACATCCATAATTTCTATTTTTTAATTTATAATATAATCTCTATAAAAAGAGAATTTTCAATAACCTAATATTCCAAATGTAATTTCTAAAAATTCAAACTTTATTAATTTTCCTTAATAATTTACAAAAATTCGGGGTCATTACAGAACCAAACCGGGCGGACACGTTCGGTTTGTCAGGCGTGTCCACTAGGAGGAAATGACGAAGCACCATTGCGGGGCGTCCACAGACACTGATGGGACAAGCGGAACGCTCGTCGTCTGCGCGCCCGTAAACGGTGCTGTCGCTGGGCACGTCTGCTCGCTTGGGATGACTCTCCACAGGCAGCAAACGTGCCGTTCCGTCGGTGCGTCACTTGTGCGTCTTGGGCGCCGTTTGATCCGGAGATCAGACAGTCCATTTTGGACTGTCCCATCAATCCTCTCTCAATTGAGGGCCGAAAACGTCTTTGATCTTTATGAAAATACTACCCTAGGGGTTTTGGACCCTTCTGGATCGATTGGTGCAGTCAGATTTTTCATCTGAGTACTCTATCATCCATAATTAAGGGTTCTGTTGTTTACTTTATTTTTACCTTTTTATTACCAAAATAAATTACAGTAAAATAAAAATTACTTAAAACAGTACTAAACATCTATGAAAAGGATTTCCACCTACCTGAATGGAGAGAAAACCTTGGTTATATGCCCAATTAAAAAAAATACCTTGTTGATAAAGATATGGCTTAAGATCCACCTTTCTTGCAAATATCCGTTGTTTGAACCGTTGGATCTTGAAATTTCTTTGAGGGTTTTGTAGAATAGATATGTTGGGAAGTTTTGGACAGTGGAATTAATCAAATTGGATTTGGAACAGAGTGCCAAATTGATTTTAGGTCTCTTGTTCCAATCTAAAAAGAAAAACAAGTTGAAAAGAGATCTATCTCTTGGAAATTTTGGGTTTTTGGGGAGGGATCTAGATCTAATTTTTTAGGGAGAGTGAAGAGAATTTCATGGGGATTTTGTGAAGATTTTTGGAGGATTTTTGGGGTTGTATTTATAGGCATTTTGGGTCTTTTTTCATGATTATAATATTTTATTTTTTTATTATTAAATGGCATGAAAGTCTTCGATGCTCCATTTTTTTCTTCCCCATGACTAATTTTTCTTTCCTAAGACCAGATGATGTTTTTTGACCCATGATTCACGTGGGCTACTGATAAAATTGGTTGTTGGATCCCTTGTGGGCCCCATGTGGGCCCCACATGGTGTAAAAAGACCGTTTTGCCATTTATGCATAAAATTTTGAGTTTTTTTCCCATGATCTCCGATTTGAGTGTACTTAGTGGCGTTAGATTCGTATTTCTCAATACATTCTAAATTTTGATGTCTCATATTTTGATTTTTGGGATATTTTGATCTTTGGGTAAAATTACTATTTTACCCCTTTTGTCCAAGAAATGAATAAGCTTAAGGGTTTCCCATCCGAATTCAAAATTTGTCATGCTTACAGTCATTTTGAATGGTTTGCTAAGTTTAATTTCAATTTTACATGTCTTATGATTTGATTATACTTTTATAAAAAGCATATTTTAAATAACCCTAATATTTTAGCCCGAAATATCTGAAACTCAAACTTTATTGATTTTTCTCAATCAATTACAAAAATTGGGGTTATTACAAGAATGGGGAGATAAAAAATGTTAGGAAAAAGATGAGGAAGACTTAGGGTTTGGATGTGCTTTGAATAGACATAGATCTAGGGGTTTCCTATTTAGGAAACCACCTTAATAAGCATCCAAACAAGGGGAGGAATCTCCTTCTAGGTAGGTAGCTCCCTTTCTAGGGTAAAATAGTGGATCCCTACAATGAATTGGTGAATAATAATGAGAAATGTAATTGGAAAGGTGGGATTTTCTCTCTTATTGACTCCACAATGCATGCTCATTCTACCTTTCACAAATATCTCTCAAAGGCCATTGAAAATCACAATTTTAATGTAAGATAGTTGCTTGAATTGGTGTTCCAATAGTGTCACTTCATTATGTAAATGATAGAAATGAATGGCTTTTTGGCATGGATCATTTGATTCACCTTTTATGTTTACCATTGCCTTCTTTTTCTTGCCCTAAGTTGGTCTTCAACCTTGATCATACTTTGAAATCATGCCATTTTGGCATTAGTTTGATCTTTTAATCTTTATATTTGATTCTCATCTTGATCAATCTTGGCCTATGGATTACCTACCCATCACCTACAAAAGATAAAAATCCTAATTAAATTCTAAAAATTGTGACTATTCACATACTTACTTTGGATTAGCTTCTGATCCTATAAAATAACAAACTTTTGAATTATTAGGTCTAGATATGCATGTATTATCAATTCTTGAAAAGCCCTGGAAATAATACTATATTTTATAACATGAGCTACTAATTGGGTACATTTTATACAAAATTGATCACTTATCGATATCCTTTCATGAGACCTCATTATCATTATGTCTATGTTATCGTACTTTTGTATGAGATATGTGAGAAGTTTGCCCTTGATGAACAAAATTCTGCTCACATATTAAATGAGAGATTTATAGCTTTCTGAGTGACTTCTCTTTGAGTGAAAAGTATATCCTGTCAGATTTGAAGTCAAATCATACATTTGGATAGTCATTTAGGCTATATTCGGCATGAAAATTGATAATTATGTATATGTTGGCTATACTCACACACTCACATTAGAGATTTAATGAATTAATGGGATATCCATAATGGTTGGATTTTGAACCATTTTTTTCATCCTTATTAGCAAGCTAAAGTTAGGTACATTGTATGAGCTAAATAGAAGAAAATTTTCTCAAATAAATAAAGGACTTTCAATAAAAATTTTGAAAAATATTTATGGGTATCAGTTTTAAAAATCCTTATGAAAGTAAAACTCCTTCATTGGGGGTAACATATGGGTTTAAAGGCTTTCTACATATGCTAAATGCAAATGACAGCACTTGCAAAAGTCGTTAAGAATTTTTAGATTTTTTTAGAGCTTTATTACTATTTTAGTAATTTTTTTTTAGGATTAGCAAAATGTAAATCTGAGAGTATTTGATAGATATAGAATTATTATGTAGAATACCTCTACATTTACTAAGCTTAGCCTTGTTTTATCATCAAGATAACTAATTAGGGTTATTTCCATATTTTACAAGATTATGGTACAATTGTAAAAAAAAAAAAAATTGATACTTTTGACATTCCAAACTCTTAAAGATAAATAATCTGGAGTCCAAGCATCAACATGGTCTAACTACCAAATTTATGAAGTTTAGAATGCAAAACAAGTGTCATTATCATTTTTCATGTAGCCAAAAATCCTAGAAGCATTGCCAAACCTGATCCATGCAAAAGAGGTCATAAATATCAAAACATAAGGTGACAGAAATTCCACACATACCTACATGCATTCCACCACCTTTGAGGAGCTTCTAAGTGATGCTTGAGAGCCACACTCGTCAAAGGAAGCATGTAGGTGAAGTATACTCAAACTAAGGACTATTCAGAGACTAAGAACCCTAACTTTCTCTCTCTACACTTTAGAATGGGGACCGCGCACATGTGTACCACGAATTTTCCCTACAAAGGTGATGCATACTCCTTAAATCCACATGAAATACATGAAGTGATGAGTATGATTAGTCGAGAAAAATATGGAGGGAGGAGAGAGACAGAAAAACAAGAAATCTTTTATCAATTTTCATCCAGGAAATTCAAGAAAGAGTGGTTGAGATTGTTCCACATCCAATACCATCCTAAACTAACCAATGAGGAGTCTCCTAAGTAAGGATTGGCTAATGGAATATGCAATGCATGAGAGAGAGAATACTGAGCCATGATTGGTGTAGAAAATTTTGATGGGCTTCCCACCATTTTTCCTAGATGAGAAAAAGTACTTTAACTTTAATCTTAATGGATGGAGATAAAAAAAATGTTGGGATGAGGAGACTATAACGGAGGAAATCAATTTGTATAGGAAAATCTCTATGGAATCCTAGCCATCTATCTTAAGGCATACCAATCTAACAAATGAGAAGGAATGAGCCATAAAACAATGCCTTTTTGGATAGGAAACTTCAAGGAAATCTTAACCATCCTTACTATGGTTGAAACATGATCCAATGACAAGGAATGAAGGAGGCAAAACATGAAAATAATAGCTGTGATACAATATCATCTCACCATCCAAGCCAAGCATCACACTTAATCTCAACCATCCATCCTTTGTTACACTGCAATGCACTTCAAATAGAAAAGCCACATGATTTTTGCAAGGGAAGCTTCCTAGATGTGATAAGGATAAAAGATAAAGGATAGAGGAGAAGAAAGATGAGGATGGAAGGGAGTTTCCAATAGGAAACTTCCACCTTCTCACACCCTTAATGTGAAACACAAAAGGGCTTCAATGCATTCACCCATTGTCCACTTCCCACCTTACTAGTTCAATGCAAGTCCAAGAGATACAAAGGAGGAAGTAAGAGGACATATCCCATTCCCCTTGTACTTAAATGAAAAACCTTTTGGGGTTGACTGAAATCTTAAGAGGCTGGGGGCGGGTGTGTGTATGTTGAAGGTTGGTAAAGGAGAACATGTTGAATTATATTATGGGTGTTGGATGTGTTGAAGGATTGTGTGGAAGGTGCTTATACATTCATATTTTTGGGAGAAAATGTGGAGGTGGAGAGGTGCTTCCTTAGTTTCATGTGGGATCACAAGGAGGAGGTAAGTTCCTCTGCTCTTTTATTCATTAAAGTGTAAAGAGAGGAGGAGGTAGTTGATTGTGTTTTGTTTTTATCAAGCAACTACCCAAGAGCATCATTGAAGGAACTTTACATATTAAGGAGGGGGCTGGACATTATAACTTTGGGAAGAGAACAAAAGTTGCTTGCTTTATTTTGTCTACTCTCTTCTATATTTCTTGACTTTGTGTTCTTATAATGTATTTCACATGAAAGAAAATGGAATATTGGGGATGCACTTGAACCTTTGTAAAGGAGCTGCTACTTGATCTTGTTTTCATCAAGTAGCTGACTAAACAAACAAGGGAAAGATACCATGGTGACATCATAAGGTGAGACTAATGTGGAGAAGGTGGTATGCATGTTTTAATCAAGCAGCTACCCAAGAGAGCTACTGAAATGAAACGTCAATCATTGAGCTACTTGGTTGAATACATGAAATACCAAGGTGGGGGAAGCTTTGATTGTGGAGGTAAGGAAGGATCTTTGGTAGAGAAAAGCATTATGTGTGGTGTGTACAATACAAGTGTTTGAAACACATTGGATGTGGGGTAATGAGTGAAATACATGGAGATGCTAGGTCATTGAGTGACTTGTTGTTTTAGGTTTATGGTTATTGTGTGGTGGTCTATGTATTTGTTGGGTGACACAATAAGTATAAGGAATCATGTAAATGATGAAAGTAGGTGGTAGTGTGATTTGAATAGGGTTCAATGATGATCTTATTGAGTGACACCATAAGAAAGTTGGTAATATCTCTTTCACTCAATTTGGAAATTTAGTTTCTTTTTGTTTTGCTTCATTTAATTCTTCTATTTGAATTATTGTAATCCTCTAAATTTGAAGTAGTGAAAGTACTCTTTTCTTTTCATTATTAACAAGTTCTTTATTTTATGCTTATGTTATTCATGCTTTTGTTAGTTGTTAGATGTAGTTTATTTTTATTTATGCTTGTTTGTTAATTAGTTTCTTTAAACATTAGCATCGAGATTATGTGATCTTAGGTTAAAATGGAATGCTTAAATATTAGTATTAGGTTATTAGCACTCTAGTCACATGCTTAGTGATTGTGTCGAGGAAGGATAGTAAATATGGTAAGTAGATAGTTAAATGCAAAAATCTTTGATAGTTTGTTCTCCAAAAAGACAAGTTATACTTTGAGTAAGTAAGCTAGAATTGAATATCAATAAAATAATAAAAGTAGAGCCTTGAAGATATATTTTTCATGTTTTTAGAGTTAACGGAATTCTACAAACATGTGTAAGTGAGAAATCTAAATAATTGAATTCTAGAAACATTCATTTCTAGTATATTAGATTTTTAATTCCTAAGCATAGGTTTAATTTCTAGCATTTTATGTGATTTTAAGAATTTGAGGTAATTAATTTAGTTATATAAATTGTTTGGCTAGATTAAAGCAGTTAAGATAAATTTTTAATTAAAATTCATTTATTAATAGGGTCTCTATGGATCGACCCATACTTGTTGTGCCTATACTATGGTGGAGCCATGCATGTACTGTTATTTTTAAAGAACATTAAGTTTTTTGCCATATTGCCATGTCCACTTCCCACCTTGGTCATTCAACACAAGACTAAGATAAGGAAAAGATGAATAATCCAAAATTTGAGCAACAATATGGGCCTGCCTACCAAAGTTAGTGAAGTCTAAAAGTTCATAATGCAGAATAGATGCTGGTATCATTTTCAGTACAGTCAAAAATCCTAGAAGCATCACCGCACTTTATTTGAACAAAAGTGGTTAGAAATATCAAAACAAAAGGTGGAAAAGCTTCTATGCATGCATGCATGTATTCCACCACCTTTGTAGAGCTTCTAAGTGAAGCTTAAGAGATACACATGTCAAAGTAACAAAGCATATGAAGTACACTCAAGCGGAGCCTCTTAAAGACTAAAAAACCTTTCTCTTTATTTATGTCAAAATGGGGACCACCTGCATGTGTACCATGAATTCTCTATGAAAAGGTGGTGCATCCAACTTAAATCTATGTGGAATACATGAAGGATTGAGTATGATTAGTGGAGAAAAATAAGGAGGGAGGAGGAGACAAAAAATGAGAAAATCTATTGTGACTTTTCATCTGGGAAATTCAAGAAAGAATGGCTAAGATCATTCCACATCCAAGACAATCATAAAGAATCCAATGAGAAGTCTTTTGAACTAGGATTGACCAATGGAAAGAAATCATGCATGAGAAAAGACTGAGCCATGATTGGTAGAGAAAATTTCATTGGGCTACTTACCATTTTTCATGTTGAAGAGAATGTGTTCTCCTTAGGTGCAAAAAATGTTTTTACTTTAATCTTAGTAGTGGAAGATAAAAATGATGCGTTGAGGAGAAAATAAAGGAGAGGAATCAAGTTGGATAATAAAATATATATGTAATTCTAGCCATCCACCTTGTGGCATGTTGATCTAACGGATGAGAAGAAAAGACGCTTTAAACTTTATCCTATTGATGGGAGACTTCAAGGAAATCTCAACCATCCATTCTAGAGTTGAAACATGATAAAATGGAAGGGAATGAAGAATAAAAAAAAAGAAAAAAAAGTGAAAAATCTAGCCATCATTTGGTGCTACAACTAAGATAAGAGAATAAGTTCATAAGAAAAAGGAGATTAGAATAGGGATGGAAGGGAGTTTCCAATAGGAAACTTCCACCTTCTCTCACCCCCATGACATGAACAACAAAATGAGGGGTTCAACACATCAAGAGATTCTTTCTTGGAGCATTCAACTAAAAATCACAAATCTTACCCCCCATTGTGCCTACATGTGAACATTAACTAGGTTGAGAGGAGGTGCTTGCTTAGAATTTTACATGTTGAAATCATATAAAGAGGTGGAAAGTTGTTAGTTGTGGTTTTGTATTATGCTAGGAGGAGATAGGGTGGTGCTTGCTTGAACAGGATGTCATTGCTTAGGGTTTTACACGTTCAATGCAAGCAAGCAAAAGTGTGAGTTGAATTCCTTAAAGGGAGGTAATACCTATACTCTAGGTTATTAAAAAGAAAAGCAACAAAAGAGGTAGTTTCTTGCCTATTTTGTCTTCATCAAGCAGCTACCAAAGGATCTAGTAGAGGAAATATGTTGAGGAGAAAATAAATAATTCAGCACTTCAATGCATGAGGAAGAAAGCTGTAACACCCCTAATTATTGATAAAGAAATTAAATAAATATTGAAATTAAGAATTTCAATGAAAATCAGGCTGGAATATTAGGGTTATGAAATATGTACTTCTCATAGAAGTGAAATCAAAGTATAAGACCTATATAATTGAAAACATATGCGACGAACGCTTTAAAATGACTGTAAGCACGCCAATTTCTAAATACGGATGAAAAATCCATATTTTTCTTCATTTTAATGAATGAAAGGGTAAAATGGTAATTTCACAAATAACCAAGACCTAAGACATCCAAATCTGGAATGTACTCAGAAATACGAATCCAACGCCACTAAGTACGCTCAATTTGGAGCCCGGGAGAATAAAATGGATTTTTCTCCATAAAAGGGCAATTTGGTCTTTTCACACACATGTGGGGCCCACAAGGGACTCACAAAGGGTTCCAACGTCTAGAAAAAACAGCCATCATTAGTCAAACCACTACCACCTGCTAGTGGAGAAGGAGGTGGTAGTGGGAATCCAATGACAATTAAAAATTCAAAAGAAATCAAAGTTATGATTTCAAGTAATCATGAAAAATTCCAAATACGTCTATGAGTAACTCAGAAAAATCCCAAAAATTTCCCTAATGATCCTCACGAGATCCCCTACCATGCTGAAAAATATCAACTTCAGAAACATCCCCCATCTTCCCCAAATTTCTTCTTCTTCTTCTCTTATTTTTTTCACTCAGGGCGTGTCCACAGATGCCCTCAGCTCTCCAGACTGAGTGGAAAAGTTGGGAGAGTCCAGGGACACGTCGTCCCCGATGGAAACGGGTTTTTGCCCAGGAAACCCTATTTCAATTACCCATCCAGTTTTAACCATTTAAATACCATCTTCACCATTGGATATGTTCAGAAAAGGTCTAGTTACAAAAGCCCTTTGATTTGAGGATGATCCACATCTTGGATATCTAGAAAATTGAAAACGAAGGTTAACCCAGTTAGGGTTACCATCTTCGGCTATGTCTTAACCAAATTCCAGCCAATCAGACCGGTGAATGGAGATATTACCCCCATTTATATCTTCAAAATATGGTTTTCTTCAAAAACCCCATGGTAGCCCATCTTCTCCGGCAACGACAACGGAGTAATTATGTCTGTATGCATTATCCAACGTCTAAGGTTTTCCTTTTCTTCTCTGGCTGGTTTCTCAATCTCTGGTGAGCTCCTCCCCTCCAAACCGGCACAGGTAGGTGCACTGGCACCCCCTCTTTCATTTTCGGTAGGTTAGCATGGTTTTCCAGCCATCACGAGGTCTCCCCTGCCGTAGATCCGTCAGAGACGATGGATCCGGCTTGGGTGATGAGATCTCACCACAGACGGCTCAGATCAATCTTATGAGCCATTGGATGGATTCCTGGGGCCCAAAAACCCCATGATATGGAATCTGGGCTTTAGATGTTAACGAGTGGAGGAGATCCAGCCACAGACGATCTAACAGTCCAGATCGGACCGTCTTGCCTGTAGCCAGTCACTTATGGCCAGACACCTGGGATAGGTGGTCACAGGCACAGGACACCGGTAGTCCTGTACCCGTACCAGCACCCGCACTCAGATCAAATCTGGGCCATTCCCTTTTAAACTGAGATCTTATTTCTTCAATTCAAAGCTCTATAGAGATCTGATTTTAGATCCAAAAATTTCTACAAATTCCTTGTCACTTGATCTAGATATTGAATATATTATATCCATGTTTCAAGTTGTGATTATATATGTTATTTGTTAAAATCAGTATCCATGATCATAGATCATGGATCGGATGACTCTAAAAGACAAATCTGAGCTCATGGATGTCTTGAGAGACACTTTAATACCTTAGGATCAAGTTTACAGTCAGATTTATATTCTTATATATGAATGAATTGATCAAAAATAGAAAAGATGAAATTCAGCCCTTAAAATGGGCTGAAATATTGAAATATTAATTCTAACTTTAATTGAACTCTGATTTTAGATTAGAAAATTTATTTGGAATCATGTTGATGTTATTAATTACTAAAATTATTAGATCGTGTTTTTAAGTAATATTTACATGATATTTTTGATAAAATCTGAGCCATTGATTATGGATCATGGCCCACATGACCCCAAACATAAAATCGGAATCGTTGGATGTGTTCAGAAGGTTCCAAAATAGTAATAACCATGTTTACAGTATAAATTATATACCTCTATATCAGTCCAACATGATCAAAACCGTAAGGTGAAATTCAGCCCTTAAAAAGGGCTGAAATCTTAAATTTTCAATTTTGATTTCAATTGAGATCCAAATTGAGATCAGAAAGTTGTGATGGATTCCTTGTGATAATCAAAATGGACTGAACTTATAAAATTTTAATTTTAATTAATTAAAATTTCTGTAATTAAGTGGATAAGTAACTAACATCCTTGATCTACAAGATCTAGGATGAACAGACTACAAATACCTTATTGGATAATTATTTTATAATATAATAAATAATATTAGTGGATTAAATTGTATTTATTAGGCAGATCTTAAGAGATCTAGCCTTAAGGGTTACTAAAACCCTTAAAATTGAATAGTATCTCCTAGATCAAGATGATCCAGGATGATTGGACAGTATGGATGTATTTTGATGGTGATCTTGAGATAATATCATACGAATTTAATGAAGGGATGATGTGGATTTGGGCTAGATCAAGATCTATGCCCTTAAATGGTACGAAGTAACCTAAGATCTCCTTGATCGGGTAGATCAAGGAAGATCAAATTAATGGATGAGATAAATCCATGATTTAATAATTAAATTACATTAATATAATATGTTGGATCTAAATTAAAATGAAGGATCAAGATCTAAACCTTAAAAAGATGAGGGATGACTATGGATCAATTAAGACCCTTGGATCATGATAACATGTTAGATTTCTATTTCAATTATTGAACATAATGATAATTGTCTTTCATTTCTTAGTTGAATTATTTATTTAATTGTTTATTTAAGTGTTTAGTTACTTGTTATTTATGCTTTAAACTTATGCTTCAATGCTTAAGTAATTGTAATTTCATTGAAATGGAAATTAAATGAAATTACAAGGAAGGGACATTCACATGGAATGTATGACATGGACTTAATGATGGTAGGATAATATAAGGAATATAAATTCCTTGGTCCAAATTAGGAGAATAATAAATCTCCATGAATGACATTTTAATTCATGGATTTAATTAAAAACAATTGGAAAGAATACTTAGGATTAAATGCTCATAGGAACCTTATGAAAGGTTGAGTTAGGGTCAAGCTAGTGAATGATGGACATACTGGTTAAGGGGGTTATCTAATAGAGCCACACTCTCCCCCCACCTTCCGTTGACGTTTGTGAGGTTTAAACGCCTCCTTACATGAGGATTGAAGTAGCCACTTTGTGTTCAACCATATAACTAGTTAGCCTTAGCCAATTTGACATAAGAGGAGCAATCTAGACTTAGAATGAAATAAGCTACCCTCAACCAATAAAACATTAATTGGTTGAGTAATAATAATGAGAGCATAAAATGTAGTAAATCATCTAATCTTGATAAAAATTGAAAATCAAGATAAGGATGATCAAACAAGATCCATAGGATCTTAGATGATAAAAAACAAATACTAATGTAGTATTGTATAGTATGTATGCATATGTAGAAGAACATAGATAGAGAATCCCAAACCTTTGACCAAATTTGATTCAAGGAAAATTAGGGTATCATCTATAGGAATACATACATGAATAGGGAAATAACCTTGTATATATGGTATGACAGATGAATGAATCCAGACCATGATGGACATTGTGGAAGAATACACAGGAGATGTATGAATCAAGGTACTACTTTGAGATAGGTGGATATACAATGATATATTAGAGATTCATGTATAGATATACATGATTATCTGTCTAAAAATATAGACCTTCATTATATCAGTATGCTTAGTACCTTAGCATAGTCACGATCCAAACAAGTGATCCAAAACAAGCGATCCAAAACAAGTGATCCAAAACAAGCGATCCAAAACAAGTGA
Source organism: Warburgia ugandensis (assembly GCA_035236585.1). Taxonomy (NCBI): domain Eukaryota; kingdom Viridiplantae; phylum Streptophyta; class Magnoliopsida; order Canellales; family Canellaceae; genus Warburgia; species Warburgia ugandensis. The sequence continues at coordinate 74,941,041 of CP141131.1, read as the reverse complement.
TCCAAAACTTATGATCCAAAACAAATGATCCAAACAAGTAATCGAAACAAGTGATCCAAAACAAGTGATCCAAAACTTATGATCCAAAACAGATGATCCAAACAAGTGATCCAAAACTTATGATCCAAAACAGATGATCCAACTAAGTGATCCAAAATACATGATCCAACTAAGTGATCCAAAATACATGATCTAACTAAATGATCCAAAAACATATGATCAAACTAAGGCATCCAAAACATATGAATCAATTAAGGGATCCAAAACATATGATCCAATGAAGGATCCAAAACATACGATCCAATTAAGGGATCCAAAACATACGATCCAATTAAGGGATCCAAAACATATTATCTAATTGAGAGATCCAAAACATACGTACCAATTGAGGGATCCAAAGTATATGATCCAATTAAGTGATCCAAAACATGGGATCTAACCAAATGATCAAACAAAGAGATCTAACCTCATAATCTAATCCACTTGATCTAATTTGATGATCAAGTATAATGAGGAGAAAGTACTAAGATATGAAGACTAAGAAAACCCTAAGAATAGGGTATGTACAATATTCCAGCCTTAGTTAAAGAGACAGACCGTCTGATATGTACAATATATTTTATATACAAGTATGGAGACTTGTGTATTTTGATTTACACAGAGATAGAGACTGGGGATGCTATGCTAGGGAAGTTATGAGGGTTTGGCCACCCACTTCCTAAAATTTATATGATGGATACCATGCCCAAAAAGAGGCTAAATGTTGGGTGGGGCAATAATGGGAAGGCCCCACTGTAACAGCCATGGTCCACCCCATGAGGACCTAGATTGATTATTCCACAGTTGGTGTTAGTGGAGGATTATACAGTTATCCGGGCGCTCTGTACGGATTGAGGCTGTAAGCATAATAGTCCTAATGTATTTTGCATTATGATGCACATATGATAGGTATAGTATGATGCCATGGCATGATGATATGCCATTACATGAGTTCCTAGAATGAACACCCCATATGATAATTGACTAGGTATTGCTCTCCTAAGTGGGAGTATAGCCAGGAACCAGGAACAAGTATGGCATGATGATATGCTATTACATGAGTTCCTAGAATGAAAACCCCGTATGAGGATTGGCTAGGTATTGCTCTCCTATGTGAGAGTATAGCCAGGGGAAGCAACAAGTGTTGAATAATCTTTGGCTAGGTATTGCTCTCCTAAGTGGGAGTATAGCCAGGGAAAGTAACAAGTTTTGAGCAATCTTCACTATATTAACTAATTTTTCATGTACTATATAAATAACGTATGTACCCTATGTGGAGATATCTTATGAATGGATAACTATGATGAACTAAGGACTAAGGTATATACACTTATGTTGATGAAGTAGTGTGTTTTTGTATTCCCCTACCAAGCATAGCTTGCTGAGGTATTGTACATGTTTCCATGTTTACAATACCTCAGATACAGAGAAAGGAGGGTTAGAAGCTCAAGACTATAGAAGACTTAAGAAGATGTGGATGAATAATCAAACAAGATACCTCCTCTTGAAGACATGTATTTTATTTGAGAGAATTGTATTGTATTGAGAGTTTTAATGTGTAATGAGGTTTGTATATTTTGGATTATGTAATTTGGACAGGTATTGTACTGATACCGTGTTGTACTGTGAACCACTAGATGGATCCTGGAAGTTTAATAAAATCATATTCCTTCAATAGAATTTTATTTTGTCCACAAATTGTACTTATGTTAAGTATGAAGTGGTGACTTGGGTTTCCAAAACAAGTTTAAAAGGAAAAGAATTACCGTTACTTTGTTTTGCGAAATGTTTTTACTGAGGGGACACCCTTGCCTTTGAAAAATATATTATAAAATGTGTTTCAAAAACTTAGGTCATCACAAAAACTGCTCAATCTATTGGTCCATATCAGGCAACTCTCTCTCCCTCTCTCTTAACTTGGTGCTTCATGCAGAACAAAGGAAGGAGAAGGAGGAGCCTCATGATGTGCATGCCTTATTCAAGCAGTTGCCCATAACACCAACTTGAATTCAATGTTAATCTTTGGTCTTTGGTGGAAGCTCCTAGGTGCTGTTTTGTATTTTTCAAGTAGCTGCCCAAGAGAAGCTACTTAAGCTTAGATTATTATGTGAAAAGCCAAGGTAATAAATGCTTGAGTAGTGTGTGAAAAACAAAAAAAAAAAGGAATTGACTCTTTGGAATGAAAGGTTGGTGAGAAAATGTTTTAGTGAGCATCATTCATCCTAGATAAGCAAACCTTGCAGGCACACCTCATTGTATATGCTTGGGGTTGATGATTGAGTGAGTATTCTCTAGAGTTAGTGGCTGTTGGGTGGTGTCTAATCTACTTGTTGAGTGACATAACAAGTCTAAGGAACCCTATTGATGATGCAAGTAGGCAGTAGTGTGATTTGGAGTAGATTTAACAATGATCTCATTGAGTGAGTGGTGAGAAAGTTAGTGATATCTCTTTCACTCCATAGGAAAGTTTAATTTCTTTTCATTTTTACTTCATTTAATTCTTGTAATCTTTTAAATTTGAAACAATGAAAGTTCTCTTTTCTTTTCATTATTAGATATTTCTTTATTTTATGCTTATGTGATTTATGCTTTTGTTCATTGTTAGATGTAGTTTAGTTATATATTTATTCTTGTTTGTTAATTAGTTTCTGTAGGAATTAGAGAGAAAATGTGTTACAATAGGTATTTTAAGATAAAGTGATTTTAGGTTAGAAGGAAATGCTTAAGTATTGGTATTGCAATTTATAGTAATCTAGTTACATGCTTTGTAATTGTTATGGGGAAAGATACTAAATATGGTAAGTAGATGGTTAAATATGAAAATCTTTAATAGCCAGTGCTCTAAAAAGACGGCTATACTTTGAGTAAGCATTTTAACTAAGGCAAAATTTTATATCCAAAAAATCTAAGAAAGAGACCCTTAAAAATATTTTTTTATGTTTAGTTATTAGAATTCTTTGAACTTGTGTAAGTGACAAATCTAAATAACTTAATTCTTGAAACATTTATTTTTAATATATTAGATTTTTAATTCTTAGGATTTGTTTAATTTCTAACATTTTATATGATTTTCTCTGATTTTAGCATTTTGGGTAATTAATTTAGTCAATTAAATCATTTGGCTAGGTTAGAGTAAATGAAATAGATTTTTAATTAAAATCCATCAATTATTGAGTCTCTGTGGATCAACCCATACTTGCCATGTCTATGCTTTAGTGGACCCATGCACTTGTGGTAAGTTTTAAAACACTTCAATAGGTCATACATAAGACTAATAAAATGTCCAAAAACTAAACTAGACAACTCTACTTGAACCTACATTCACATCAAGTAGATGTAGCTTTCATGTTTCCCTTACCTTTAGTGCTTAGCCTATATGAACTTTCACCTGAAATTATTTATGGGGTCAGCACAACTGCTCAGTCGGAACAACCCTAACATGGCTAGGTTTCATAGTACAACAAGCAAGCATACATACATACATACATACATACATATATATATATATATACAAGCTAGCTGATACATATAAGTAAGAGTATGGAAAAATAAGATTATCACTTGCATTTTAAATGGAGTACCCTCAACACTTTTAACTTCATGAAAGTCTTTAAAAATTGAGAGTACTTATATCATCAGTTTCCTTTTGTGTTTACAACAAGCAAAGTTCATGCATGAGTTTGAATGCAAATGCTTTAATAGTATTAATTAAAGTGCATCAAATAAACTATGTCAGTTCAAATGCTATCGGTCGATAAAACATCATCATGAATGTCACATCAAAAACATTTGTAATGAATCAGAAAGTTCACTCCTAGGAGTTCCCTTGTATAGTAATAACATGACTATAGCTTAACTTGTCAGTTAATAACTGAATGAAGTACTATTGTGACAACCTGGGTTTTCATATGCAAAACTAATTCCAAATGTGGGATCGATTCTTACTTGAAAGAAATTTTATAAAAAAATGTAATGCAGCCAAAGAACCTTTTTGTTTTAAATTCATTTAGAAAACCCCAAGTGTCATTTACTTCAAATAAGATTGCTAAGGAATATATATATATATATATATATAACTAAAACAAAAATACATGCATCCCAAATCTAGCCAATCATAGCTCATAGTCCAATTGTAATAACTACATATACATGTTCAAAAAGGATAAGTGGTATACCTACATTGATTATGGTACATTATGCTATTGTCTTCATCCTGAATTTTATCCACCTTGATTTGCTCTGCCTCAAGTCAAATTCTTCAAAGACCTAAGATATTATAAACAATTTGCAATATCTTAATAAGCTTGCGCTTGTGTAGGTACTCTCGCACCTGTTATACTAATTTTGAAATCCAATTCTAAACAATATTTCAATTTTTTTTTCATGCAATTCTAAAGGTTATAACAATTAGATTAGAGACAAGAAACATAGATGAAATCGCATGTAAATCTCATTTTACAATTTTATGCTAAAATTTTTGAGATAATATCAATGTAAAATATGCATGACTTGAAATGTATAATTTTTCAAATGATTGGATCTACATGGTAATCTCACATAAAATGTAATATATAATGTATCACAAAAATACCTAAGTGCATAACTTGTAAATTATGTGAAAGATCTGTCATCTAACTTGATAAATCAAATGGCATAAGATCTTCAAAATATTAAAGTAGTAATTGGTCAAACCATGAATGTTGGCAATCCCAAACTGACAACATCATCACCATGTGCACTTATGCACCTTGATGAATGCATCAATCAGGATTGACCTCCACAGTGACCCTAGATATGCTTTCAAAAGGTGTCATGAACACCCCAATGGTAGTTTTCCTACCACAGAAGTCAAGAAGAACAGGTGCCTACCTTTAGTGGTTAGAGGCTCGGAGGCCAATCCCGTACAACCTTTTAGCATAGTACCCATCAGACTCATTAGCCTAAACAAACATGTATCTCAATCCAAATGTCATTAAATCACATATTGTATATCTCATGCAAAACCATACATTTCCTTGACTCATTTCAAAGCATGGGATTGATGCAATTTCAATTATAATCACTTCTTTAAAAAACGTACAACTGTGTGCAATAGAATGAACACCATTGCTTTCATTTTTCTTATAAAAGTATGCATCATGGTTGTGAAGATACATATATATAAATCACATGTCACATTTGGAAATATTGCATTCTTTTAAACCTAAAATAATGCAACACGACAAAATATCAATTTTATAATAGTAGAGTAGTCTCAAATCGAAAGCATGATAATCAAATGATTTGATTATTTGAAATCTACATATTTTAATAAAGTTGACAACGTGCACAAAATCTCAATAGCAAATAGATGTTAAAACTACCTATCTCTCATATTATACTACAAGATTTTGTTGTATCCCTTCTTCAACTCACTTATTCATTGCCTAATCAAGTCTATATTTTAGATTCATTGTCAATGTCAATTTGTACATTAACAATGACAAGGAAATCTACAGTTTCAATCAAAACAGTCAGTTTATCGATTCATTCTGATGATCTTCAATATAATCATAAAATTTTAAAGTATCTTTAATAAATGAGGGTGAGGGAACACAATGGTGGGATCTGATCACCGATCAGATGTCACCAAGTTCCTCTTACATCACTATTCAATAAAGTTCCTATGATCGTTCGATAGATGTATATCCAAATTCCACAATTTATGTCATCTCGAAATCAATTGAAGGATCAGGAATTCTCTATGGCATATGATTCTTGAGCAAACATCACAGGTTCACTATTTGAATAGTGACATATAGGATGGTCTAGATCGTCTAATCTGTTTCACCTCCAAATTATAAAATTTCCACTCATTCAATCAATTCAAGATGGGAAGCTTACTAGTAGCATTTGATCAGTGATCAAATGCTTCCAGATAGTGTTTTACATAGGAATATGCTGCATGGCTAAGATTGTCCACTTAGTTTTCAACCTAGAACAACAATCTTAGTTAGATCCAAGCTACATCAAGTATATATTTTCCTATTTCTACTCATTGATTAGAAATTCAATAGTTGGATCATCCCTAAAACCTAAATTTAGCATGGACCGTATAGATCTAGCTAATACTCTCAAATTAAGAATAAGTTTTTGTAGATCTTACCTCTAAGGTGTGTTTCCAAACTCAAATTGTTGTTGGAGAAGAAGGTTTGCCGTTGATTTTTTTCGTCGCTTGCTACTATTGTGCTCCTTTTTGCTCTCCAAATCTTATCAAATTAATGAGCAACCATAGGAGTTTTACTCATGGTGGCAAGAAGATGATGGTGAACGGCTTTGATTGTCGATCAGTGCCGCCATTCACCCTATCTTTTCTCATCATTGGCACATATTTTCTTACCATCAATCTCCTTCTCCGTCGTCGATGAGGCGAACAAATGGAGGAGGATGAGTCACGTCCTCCTCTTTTCTCTCCCTTCTCTCTCTCTCTCTATTCGTCGCTTTCTTAAGGAGAGGGGTGTCGATATCAAATCAGACCCCCTCTTTGTTAAGTAATATTTTCTTCTTCTGTTTTCATCTTAATTTTATAAAAATGCCCTTCATATTTAAAGTGTCATAACTTCTTCATTTGAACTTCAAATTTTGCTTTCTTTATATTGTTGAATTCATTTTTCTAAATACAATCTAAATATAAAGGTTTTGGGTCCAATTTGATGCCTTCCAAAAGGTCAATTTTGTGGGACCTAAACATGAAGATTTTCTAATTTATGTTTGTCAAAATTAATTTAGACTCATTTAAAATGGAATTTAAAACTTAGGGTTATTACATTCTTTCCCCCTTATAGGAATTTCATCCTCAAAATTTTTCTCTTGTTATCTTTCAACAATTCTACAAACATCCTCATCTTATCACATTTTTCAATTCCATAAAGTCACTTGACAAAATTATTCCATAAAGGTTAATTTCTATCAAAAAGGCATCTTTGTTCTTTCATTTCATTTTGAATCTCACAATTCTTTAATTATTGAAATCCTCAAAAATCACCTCCTTCCAACTTCAACCTCTAAACATTTATGCTGCTTATTACAACAGCTTTTTTATCAGCCTTGGGCAATGAAAAGCTACTTTCTCAACGCACTCTGATACTTGACCATTAAAAACATAAGGAAATAATAGAATGGAAAGGCAATTAGTTAGCACCTCGGAACAGCAAATCCACACCCAATATCACTAAGCATATAGCTCATAAAATAGATGTACCTATGCCAAGTTAGCTCTGAGCATATTAGCTCATGAAAGAGACATTTCTATGCCAATCATCTCACTTTACACCACTACTATACTTTGAGCATCCAGAAGCCTATCACCTAAAAGTATGGCACCTAGAAGCCTGCCAATGCAACTTGCACCCACCCTCATCAGTTACCCACCATATCAGTCATGAGCCACACCTCAATTATATGTAAGGAAGTAATCTTACATTAAAAGTATGAATCATGTCATATCTCAATTCCAATGACAAATTACATCCATGTATTGCATATGTATAATATTGGTATATTAATTCTCCTTATGCTTTTTCAACAATCTAGATGCGTAGAGTGTAAGTCTCTCATCCTACATGGCACACCTCGAAACCTCATGTCAGAAACATCATAATAAGTCATCTATCATCATTGCTTAAAGGTGGTGTCAAAACGAGTGCAAAGGTGAATCTCCACTTTAGCCCATGAAGGCTCACTTTGGAAGCATTGCTTTTAGCATGCCTCCTTATTAATGGGTTCAATGGTAATGCAAACTTTGAGCACCCTAAAATAAATCCACAATGATAGTCACATTGATTTGTTTCTCACTAAGAGGATTGACACCTCAAATTTAGGACTACACCCTGAACAAACTCAATCTTAACATCACTCTCTATTTGTGATAGTAATCCTAGAAGTTCTTTTGGGAAATTTTTGGGATTCTTGAATCATAGTTGTCTAATCGGTCTATGCCTTTTCAGCCTTCACCACAACTACGCTTGCCAGCTATGCTTGATATCCCTTAAGGAAGTGTCGCATTTTATAATTAAATAACATAAACCCCTGTGATACTCATCTTCCTTTAGAATGAGATCACTGGCTGTAGTGATACAACACTATTGCTAGTGTTACTAGCCACTTCATTTTCAAAATATCATCATGATCATCTCTATCAAGGAGGATAAGATCGACATCCATTCTTTCACCCACAATAATAAAAATGCACATCTTGAAGAAACTCTCTAGTCGAGATCAGTTTTCCTACTAGTGTCATCACATACAACTCAAAACTCATGATATGTACAATAAGTCCACACAAGATGTAAGAATAATGAACATGAATGTTGTGGAACCTGGGTCTAACAAAACTCTAACATACATATCTCCAATCTTAAGTGTACTTCCACAATCATATTTTATGTCTGCGCCTACCTCGAGGAAATGGCGAACACTTGCCCCTGATTTCACAGAATCAAAATTGTTTGACTTCCATTGAAACTCTGTTTGACTAGCCTTTTATGATAGTTTCTTATGGAATGTCCAAACACTCCACATCCATAACATCCAAAGGGCCATAGATGTCATTGTTGCTACTAATGCTATTGTTGTCCTACTTAAGAGCATGGCTAACCAAAATAGATGCTCCTACACCTTAGGCACTGCCTTTGTTTAGAATCTCCACCACATCTAGTATACTGTTGCCAATTATGGATTTTCTATGACCCTGACAAAGAGAAGAGTCTCTTCCCCTCATTAGACTATTCAATGATACTGTTGTGCTAACTATCCTTTCACTCTACCAAACTCATGGCAAGGTTATGTTCAAGAATAGATGTTATCTCTACTGCTCGAGCCACTATGGTTGATCACATCAACAAACTCTATTCACTCAACTCAGGACTCAATTTGCATATGCAATTCCAATACTTTTACATTAGCAGTAATTGAACCAATATATTTACACATCATCATCATCTTCATCAAGTTTCATTTCAGTAATGATTAATCTCATGATCACATTCACTGAAAGTCATTTCAACATTAGTAACATATATTTCTAATTCTAAACAATTGACATCCCCAGTTTTTATAACACTTTTACATAAAATCTTTTACAAATGTGGGGCCCCAATTTTAAAAACTATTAAAAAAAACATCGAAAACATTTTTCATGAGAAGACTTTTAAAAATTCCAAATGTAATTTTTCCTTTAATAAAAATAAGGAATTTTAGCAAATGAGTGCTCATTCCTACCGAAAATCCAATAGAGTTTCTTTTGTATTTTGAACCTCGCACAATTTTGACATGTGATGTGAGTCTCCTAGTAAACATAATAGTATAAAACAAAATAATAAGGGAGACTCTATCTACATCCCATCACATTTACATACATAACTATTTGTGTTTTGAAAATCTAAGATATATCAAAACAAAAGAACATCCATAACTTAAAATGTATTTGCCAGGATCAATCTAGTCATAACCACGCAACCATAGCTTCAAATTACATGTCCACATATACATAAAGCAAAGTCATATTAAGTCAAAATAATACGTCAGTTCACTAGATCATCAACCACATTGCAAACCTCTTTGATATACCAATTAAGTCTTCATGAGATCTCTAGCACAGTCTTTTGCTCCTTTGACTTAGTTCTTCAAACCAAAGACATTGTAAATAATTTACAATATCTCAATAAGCTTGCACTTGTGCAGGTAGTTTCACATCTATTAGAGCAACATTGAAATCCAATTTAAGAAATATTTCAAATCAATTTTCATACAATTCTAAATAATATAATGATTCCATAAGAGATAGGAAACACAGATGTAACCTCATGTAAATTTCATTTTACAAATTTTATGTTAAAATCTTTGAGATAATATCAATGTAAAATATGCACGAATTTAAATGTATAATTTTTTTAAATGATTGGATCTACTTCATAATCTCACATAAATTGTAGTATAGAATGTATCACAAAATCACCTAAATGCATAACTTGTATACAGAGACCTATCACCATAGCCTCCACCACAATTGTGGATATGTCTCAAAAAGGGTGTTGTGAAGACCTGGAATGGTCATTTCCCTACCACAAAAGTTGAGAAGAATAGGTACCTCTTTGGGCATGGATACCTACCACCTTTGGTGATTAGAGGCTAGGAGGCCAAACCTATACAACCTCTTAGCATAGTACCCACCAAGTTCATTAGCCTAAACAAACATATATCTCAATCCAAATGTCATTAAATCACATATAGTATATTTCATGCAAAACCATGCATTTTCAAAGCGTGGGAATGATGCAATTTCAATTATAATCATTTCTTTAAAAAACATACAACTGTGTGTAATAGAATGAACAACATAGCTTTCATTTTTCTTATAAAAGTATGCATCATGGTTGTGAAGGTACATATATATAAATCACAAATCTCATTTGGAAATATTGCATTCTTTTAAACCTAAAATAATGCAACATGACAAAATATCAGTTTTATAATAGTGGAGTAGTCTCAAATCAAAAGCATGATAATCAAATGATTTGATTATTTGAAATCTACATATTTTAATAAAGCTGATAACATGCTTAAAATCCCAATGGAAAATAGATGTTGAAACCACCTACCTCTCTTGCCGTGCTTCATGATTTAGTTGTATCCCTTCTTCAACTCACTCATTGATTACCTAATCAAGTCAAGATTTCAGATTCATTGTCAATGTCAATTCATACGTTAACATTTACAAGGAAATCTTCATTCTCAATCAAAACCATTGATTTATCGATTCATTCTAATGATCTATAATCTAATCATAAAATTCTAAAGTATCTTTATTAGTTAAGGGTTAGGGAACACAATGTGGCATCTGATCACAAATCAGATGTCGCTAGGTTCCTCTTACATCACTATTCAATTGAATGGCTAAGATTGTTTGATAGATGTTTATCCAAATTCCACAATTTATGTCATCTCTAAATCAATTCAAGGTTCAATAATTCATCTGTGGCATCTAATAAATGATCAAACATAACAAATTCTCTATTTGAATAGTGATAGATCGAATAGGCTAGATTGTCTGATCTGTTTCACCTCCAAATCAAAAAATTTCAACTCATTCTATCAATTCAAGGATGGGAAGCTTACTAGTAGCATCTGATAATCGATCAAATGTTGCTAGACAATGGTTTACACAAGAACAAATTGAATGGCTGAGTTTGTCCAATCAGTTCTGATCTAGATCATCAATTTCTAAGCTACATCAAGTATGTTTTTTCCTATTTCTACTCATTGATTAGAAAATCAATGGTTGGATCATCCCTAAAACCTAGAATTAGCATGGACAATACAAGTCTAGCTAAACCTCTCAAATCAAGAATAGAGTTTTTTTGTTCTTACCTCTAAGGTGTGTTTCCAACCTCCAATCATCACTGAAGAAGAAGGCTTGCGGTTGATTTTTTTGTTGCTAGCAAATAACAATTGCTTGCTGCTATTTTCTTCCTTTTTCCTCCCCAAATCTTGTCCAATTAATGAGCAGCCATAGGAGTATTACTCATGCTGGTTAGGAGACAACCATGAATGGCTCTGATTGTCGATTAGTGTCGTTGTTTATGCTATCTTTTCTGGTTACCGGCATGTATTTTCCCATCGTCGATCTCCTTCTCCTGTTGTTGATGAGACAAACTGACGTTGGAGGATGATTCACATCCTCCACTTTTCACTCCCTTCTCCTTCTCCACCTCTCTCTCTCTCCTCTTCTCTTCTCTTCACTCTCTCTCTCTCTCTCTCTCTCTGTTGACCTAAGAACAAGCCAAATGGTCTGTTCGTAGCTTCCTTAAGGGAAGGGGTGCTGATATCAAATTAAAACCCCTCTCTCTTAAGTAATGTTCTCTTTTTCTTCTATCTTAATTTTACAAAAATGTCGTTCATACTTAAATTGTCATAACTTCTTTATTTGAACTTCGATTTCAGTGTACTTCATATTGTTGGATTAGTTTTTTCACGTAAAATCCAAATATAAAGGTTTTTGGGATCCAATTTGATGTCTTTCAAAAGGTCAATATTGTGGAACCTAAACATGAAGATTTTCCAATTTATGTTTATCAAAATTAATTTGTACTCATTTAAAATGAAATTTAAAAATTAGGATTATTACAACTGCTTACTAAAATGATAATACCATCTTGCCACTAGTCCCAGTCTAACTCACAAGAATGACCAACATGTCAATCCATGCCCAAGAACATCATGTTAAAGTAGCTATCCACTCTAACTAGGGCTACTGTCAATCAGCAAGACTACTGCTATACACTGCAATAGCTATGGATACCTAGCAAGCCTGATTTGAGGCCAGCCTTCATGGGGTAATAATCCTATAGTAGTGCTGTGATGTGTACTCCAAAAATAGAACCCTATATCTACTTAGAGGTTAGGGGCCAATCTATACCTCTTAGCATTGTGCCGTTGGTCTTATAAATACCGACTCATAAATGACCATACCATTACCAAATAACATAAGTTGAAATACAAAAACAAAACAAAGATGCAACTTATTGACATATTCATCAAATCACCTATGTAATAACCCTAGTTTTTAAATTCCAATTCAGATGATTTTTTCATTAAATTTGATAAAATGCAAATTTAAAATATTGTGTCTTAAGTTGCATAAAATTTAACTTCTGAAAGACACCCAATTGAACCTCAAAACCTTAAAATTTGGATTGTACTCAAGAAAACGAATCCAACAACATCAAGAACACTAAAATCAGAGTTCACATGAGGAAGTTATGACCTTCTGAATGTGGAAATTATTTTAGTAAAAAGAAAAGAGATTTTTATTTCAATGGTGGGTCCATTTTCATAATGGTACCCCCTCCCATTTAAGTGATATTGAGAACATGCCTTCCCAAACTCAACAAGCATGAGAAATGTGACAGGGAAAGAAAATGAACAAGAAGAAGTAGAATGGGAAGAAGATAGAGTAGGAGAGCAGAGAGAGAGAGAGAAGTTGGCCATCAAAAAACACATTAATGTCGATGACCTACTACCCTCAAGCCATTGATTTCTATTGGGCAAGACAGGGACGAAACAGCAATGTTTCATGATTTGTCTTCACCATTGTGTTTCCCTTCCTTAGGACTACAAGAACCCTTTGTTTATTAATGATAAGCGAAGGACTAGTGAAGAATCAGACAACACAAATGGACAGGCATCTGTGATTGGCCAATGATGAGAAATTCTCATGGATTCATCTTCTCCTCTGACCAATGATGGATGGAAAATGACACGAGGTAGGTCTTCCACATACCAATCTTTGTTTTTGCATTAACTAATTGGTATATTCATGGATGCATAGAGATCTAGGGTTTTAACAAGGATCCAAAATGATTCCTCTATCAAAACATTAAATTTAAGATCAATTTCTTAGTCACACAAGTATTGAAGATTTATTGGAACTTTAGTGACTCTATTTGAGTTTTGATCATCGATTTGAGACCTAAAGTGATAGATCTGAACATTGTAAACCCTTGATCTGCTAAATTCCACTGCTAACTAAGGAGGATGATGCTTAAATTTTAACATCCAAACCTCATAGACAAATTAGGGCATAAATCTATAACTAGTGACTCAAATCCATGAAAAACTAGTCATCCAAACCTAGATTAAATAGTGGATTGCATTGGATTTGATGATACAAGGGCTATTACTAACTATGAAGTACAATCAACTGTCTATGATGATGATTCGACAATGTGGACTGTTGGATTGATGCCATATACATGAATTTCAAAAGTAATCTTACTAATTTAACATGAATAAATGAGATCTAATTGTCAAATTGTTCAAAACAACATGAATTAAAGACCTATGGTGTTGTAGTTTCTAAATAGATCAAAATCCAATCATTAGACTGTCGGGAGATCTAGAATCTGACCATTGACATCTTTAGTTAAATGTACACTAAAGATATGACTTCCTGAAATCTAATTCGATCATCAATTAGTACCTCAATTTTTTGATCTATGAGAAATAATAGCATGTAACTATAGAGATCATTGGAATTTAGATGGATTATGATTGATCTAAACCGTTGATGGTAATCAACAACTCAGATTTGAGTCCCATAACCATATGAATGTTGGATTGACAATATATGGTTGGAAATGTAGATCAATAGCCAAAATAGCTAAGATGATGCGATTCTGGTGATTGATTAATGATGAATCACTAAAATCTAACCGTTACATTGTTAACAAATGATTTGGACCATCAAGTTACGATTAGAACAGATTTATTTTATAATTGTTAATATATGACTTGAAATTTATAAAGCATCTAGAATATTGACATGGTTAGGTGATCATTAAGTTGGGACAAAGAGGGGACATGACTAAGTTGAGAATATGGCAAACAAGATAGGTAGTTTTAATATCAATATATTTTCCTTTAAATTTTTGAAAAACTATTGACATCCATCTATTTATGGTCAAAATTTGAGATTCGTGAGATTTTTTATTTTATACAATGAGTCTGCTTGTATTCCACGCAACTTATCAATTTGGAATTCCATGTTGAATTACTACTAAATTGAAAACTTGTTATATGAAAATGTGTGTACAAATACATGGAATTCATGATTTATGAAATGTCGAGGAGTGTGAAATCCTTAGACTCCACCAATGTGAGGGTTGCTTTTACATGGCTATATCATATCATGAGATATGATTTACATGATTTCACCAGTGCATGAATTTCTATAGTTTTATCAGTTATATCATCATGTAATGATGCCTAGTATTATTATGTTATAGAGGGTATGCGACTGACCAGTGGATACTGTGCTAGGAAGGTTGATGATTGATCATTCCCCTTCCAAAATTTCAATGTTTGATACCTAACTGAAATAGGCCGAATCAAGTGGAAAGAGATCATGGGTAGGGTCATGTCTTGCACATCGTGTTCCCATGCACACGACTTGATTGTTACCCACTCTAGTATCGGTGGGTAGTGTGGACTTGATGCCTACCTTGTTCGCTATACAAATGGTCCATTATTTTTTAGATTTGAGACTCTTATGTATGCATCATGATAATACGAGAGGTGCACGATGCCCTAAGATTTTAGGTCTATAATGAGTAATCATGACCAATGGAAAATAGCTTGATTTGGAGTGATTTTATACTCACAAGACCTCGAGGAGGTTCAAATATTGTTATATATATTTATACACTTATTAAGATACATTTATCATATTTAAGCATTTCATGATTTAAATATTTTTCATCTATTATTTTTGACAATGTTTCATTATCCAACTTGGATGAGTATATTTATGAGGTAATGCATGACATGAATCATGGTAACTATTTGTACCTTGCAAAGATTATTAATTTCTATGCAACAATACGCACAGTTATTAAAATTGATAAATTGAAATGGTTTGGCATGACATTAATTTGCAGAGCATATTTGAGATTTCAAAGTTTTATTATAATGCTGTTTATGCATCAAATGTTAGAGAACTACATACCATGTGATTGGGAACTTCTTTTGGATTTAAACTGTATGAAATTCATATTTTCATGATGACACTACCTACACAAGAACAAGCTTGTTGAGACATTGTTAATTGTTTACAAAGTCTCAGGTTTGAA
This sequence comes from Warburgia ugandensis, assembly GCA_035236585.1. NCBI lineage: Eukaryota > Viridiplantae > Streptophyta > Magnoliopsida > Canellales > Canellaceae > Warburgia > Warburgia ugandensis. Next base: position 74,925,337 of record CP141131.1, on the reverse strand, counting down.
GAAATAAGATAGATGAGTAGGAGACTGTGCTAGGGACCTCTAGAGAAGGACATAGAAGGTATATCAAATTGGTTTACAATATAGTTGATAATTATATGAACTAATGTAATACTTTGATTTATTATGAAATTCTTTTTATAGACATGTGGATATGTAAATTGGAAATTATGGCTATGTTGTTTTGACTGAATTGATCTAGGTCTTGAACTCCTTTTTTATTTTAGTTAAAACTTGATTTTTATATATGTTTAAATATTCAGGTGAATGGATGAAGATATAGTCTCCTTTGTTACTTATTTGATTTAAAATGTGTCTATTAGGGACAATGCACTAAATGCATAAATTCTTAAGTCCAAAAAGTAGAGGAGACCCTACTGGATTTTTGGTAGAAATGTAGTGCTCATTTACCTAAAAATTCTTATTTTTTGAAAAGAAAATTGATACTTAGAATTTTTAAAAGGCTTCTCATGAAACTTATTATTTGTTATTTGTTTTATATATAGTTTTCCAAACTTGGGGCTCCACATTTGTAAAAGATTTTGTGAAAAAAGTATTGCCAGGCTTCTAGGTGCTCACACTGTGGTTATGTTTTAGTCTAACGTGAATTGTGAGATGTTTTACATGCATGATTTGATTTGAGATTTGGTTTTTGACATGGATTTGCCCATGATGAACTGATAAGCTCTGGATTTAGCATAGATTTTCCTACGGTGAGATGATATGCTCTGATATGAATTTTGCATGGATTTGCTTGTTGGTGAGCTAATATGTTCTAATATGTTTTCGGCATGGATTAGCCTATTGATGAACTGATATGCTTTAATTTGATATGGCATGGATTTGCCAGATATTTATGCTTAATGACAACATGGATTATCCTTTACATGGATATCTTGTGATTTTACATGTATTGAAGTTGTGCATGGATGAGATTCCATTATACTAATTGTGTTACATGTGAATATGATTTCTTTTGATATTACTTGGCATGGATTTTTCTTGCTTAGTGATCTAGTATATTACTAGATGAATTGACAAAAATTTGTCTACATCACGAGTTGATGTATGATTAGATGCTATGATATGAGATTATTAGAAATGAAATTGAGATGTATGTGATATGAATATTACATAATGGTTAAGATTGTATGAATGTATACTGTTCCTTGAAATAGATTTATAAATAGCTTGGATATCCATTTGTATTTGGCATTTTTGTATATCATCAAACTAAATGATCAAACACTTAACAAACACAAGCTTCTTAAGACATATTAATTTGTTCACAATGTCTCCGGTTTTGAAAAAAGTGATTTTGTAACAACTCTAAAATTTAGGTTATTTTTCATGATTTTAAATTATAATTTTAATGAGGATAAGAAATTTGAACTAAATTCCATGAAAATGAAGTTTATGAAAATGACCTCTTTATGGGTTTGGAATTTGGACTCAGGATTATCAAATTTGGAACATATGCATCTAGATGATTCAAATGACACTAATATTGCACAAAACAAAGATCCGGATGGAAAAATCTAGAAGTTTTACAAATTTAGGGGGGTCCAAATTGGTAATGATACCCCTCCCCATGACTTGATGTTGACGCGATGTGCGATAGGGGACGACTTGACACACGTGGAGTGATGCTCGACATGTGGTGGGTCGATTACCACGTTGCCATCACTCTACCTTGTGTCAAGCAAGAGCAGACAAAGAAAACAAGGGGGAGCACTAGAAATAGGTAGAATTCAGCAACCCATGATAAGGGGGAGCTCTAGCATGGCTCCACACCCTGTTGGGTTTTTCGGCTTGTAGACCATATTGGGTTTTCTGGCAGTCGATCATCTTCTCTCTCCAGCATGGACAGATAACCTGGATTGGGTTTCTCACTAGTGCATAGTCCCTCCCCTTGTAGATCTCCCTCGTTGGACATTGATCACCAGTCATATTCCTTTTCTCTAGAATAGATTTTTTGGCACTGCATCAGCTGCACTACCCATCTCTCTCCCCTCGTTTTTCTCCTCTCTCCATCACGGACAGAAACTCAGGTAGGGTTTGTCACTGGTAAGGGGCAGAGACCGAACACCTCCCCAACATCCCTATCCTTTTTTTTTTCCTTTACCATTCCCTATCACTAGCTCAGCCAAGTCATGGAAGGGCCAGCGAGCTTAGGACCCTTCTTCCCATTTGTTTTCCCTTCTATGGATGGGCGTAGATGTGTACAGCTTGATAGTTACTACTGGTCACTTTTCCCCTACTTTCGCTTTCAACTGGTGAGTCAAGCAGAATTGACTCACCGAGTCAACTCGTTCCCAACTTATTCAGAGAGAACTGAGTTGACCCAGCATGCCCATTTTACCCTGAACTTCAATATTTGATTCTGACCAATTTAGGAAGAATTTTGGAGATCCGAGAGTACCCTCATGATCTTGGAAATGCAAGGAACAATACCCATCTTCCTATTTTTTCGATCATGGAAGATCTAACCATCAATTTCACTAAACCTTTCATCACAGGTCAAATCATCTAATCCCTGATGATTTGACTTTGTTTTTCTGATCCAAGTAGTTTGTAGTGATCCTATTGAAGTGTAGATCAAGGATCTATACAAGACTGTGGCATCCAAAGCATTTATGGAGATGATTTAGTAGATCATGATCAATAGCTAAGATCAACTAAAGATCTAGGTATGAAATTGGATCCAATTTGATGATTTGAACCGTTTAGAATTCTTAATTGGATTAATTCACTAGAATTACTAGTTGTTATGTGATCTGGGGTGATCAGGTGAGGATCTTTTATGAGATTAGTGTGGATGTTTGATGATCGGGCACAATCGAGACGATTGATGGACGGTCCGACTAAATAGATAGTTGGAGGTTATTCTGATTGACTTATTCAAGGTAAGATTACTGTCTTAGTCCTTTGATGAAATGGTGTGATTATAATTAGATACGATTGAGCATGATATTCATATAGTAATGCTCGATTAATTGATTTAAATGATAATTACTTAAAATTGATATGATCTGAGCCTAATAGCTCTAAATATGCATTGATGTATTAAGAAGAAGAACTTAAAGGCTATGAGTGGGCCCAATTAAGTATGATTTAAATTATTAGCTAATTAGTGCAAGCCCTGCCTTGAGATTCCAGGGCTAGGAATATTGAAATGGCTTGAATGAATATGGAAACATAATGTTGTGAAATTAAGAATCCAAGTTAGATAGAGTGGATTCTGAGTATGACTAGATGTGATATGTTTCTAGGTGGTGGGATTGTGGTGGACCATGCTAGAGATGGGTCCAACTAAACTATGAGGTACAAACAAGTAGTATGTCGTTTGTGGTAGGTGATTACATTTAGAATTTTTCATGATTTCATTAATCGTGACCGATTATCTGAAGTTCTTGAGGCATGTGTTTTACACTTTATTGTGTTTATCAAATTGTGTTCACTATTTGATGTTCGATAGCATGACATTGATTTTACAATTATCCATGTTTTACATGTGATGGATTATACCTTATCATGAGTTTTGATCAAGCATATTGAGATTTTTTTAAATGGGATTTTTTCATGATTTGTAGCATGTTGGTTGATTTATGACGGGTGCTTCTGCTTGATGGTACTATGCTAGGAGGGTTGTAGGTTGGCCACCCACCCTCTAACTTTGTGATGATGATGATTATACATCACCCTTGAGAGGGCCAGGTACATAGGTGGTGGTATCATGGGCAATCCTCCCTACGGGTCCGTTCCCCTCCAGGAGGATAGAGAAAGTCTCTTGTCTAAGCATCGATAGGGAGCGACAATGGTTTAGATCCTGGTGTGGTTGCCACTGTAGCATAGTAGCTCATACTCTTATTTTGTATGCCCATGCAGCATTTATATATGGGGTGAATCAGGGTAAGCCAGGCTGTGAGTGACTTTGGGGGCTGATGCAAGTTGCATGGTAGGCACTTAGGGTTTGCTATGAGCACTCATTACCGATGATTGAGTGTCATGGAATAGTCTTAGAGCTTGTTTTTGTATGATACCCTATTTATCATGACATGCATTCATATTATTTGTGGACATGAATTTTTATCTGTTTTGACAGATGCTTATTCATGTGTTGATCATACTTCGCATGCCAAAATGTTTGGCTTTGGTATTGCTTTGCCTTAGATGAAAAGCATGTTTTGAACTTGAGCAATTCGTTCAGATTTATGAGTTTCATGTGTTATCTAGTATGGATGCTCGATGATTTAAATTGTCTTATAAATGATTTGCTCTATTGACACTCAACATGATATTGGTACTTCTTGGAAAGTGTTTATTGCATGTTTTAATTAATTGTAATCACTTACACAAGCAATAGCTTGCTGAGGCATTGCTTTGTTTTCAATGCCCCAGATACAGAGAGTTTCTTTAGGTTGACACATTGATAGAGCAAACAAAAGTGATGATAGTTTCCAGTAAAGTATTGAGGACATTTCAAAGATGACAAGGTTTTTTCAGGACTTTGCTTTAGTTATTGTTTATGGACTGTACTTTAATATAAATTGCAATGTGACCTAGATGTGAGGATATGAATTCATGTTGGATGTGATGGCTGTATGGAGGGACAATAGGTATTTTATCATGACTTGATTTTCTTATCCATTGTTGGAGTACACATTTTTATTAAAAATCATGTTTGATTTGAGTGGAAGGGCTTGGAGACTAAGTCTCCCAATTGTCGTGTTGTGTATTGTGTTTATTAGGTGATTTGTATTACACTTGTTAGGTGCAATGGTCCAAAATACAGAGGAGACTTTGTTAGATTTTCATTAGAAATGGGATTTCATTTCACCATTAAATTTGTGGTTCTATGGTTGTATGACTCCCAGGACTTTAAAAATCAAAGTTTTAAAAAAGGGATCCCAATTGTTTTCTAAATTATTATTATATTATTGTAAAAAACTTGAGGAGTCACAGATTATTGGATAAAACCTTAGAAAACATTAAACAAATTTCTTATTACATTTTAGATTTTATAAAATATATTTTTATTGGTAGAGATGACACTCAGGTTTTGTGAAAAAAAATTATATTAAAAAAAAATATATATATATCTTTTGCTATTTTCATTTGAAAAATAATAAAAATGTGTTAAAAAAACTTGGGGCATCAGGATGCCAAGCTTTAAGTGATCCAAAGAGTGTAGTCCTACATTTCCTTGGGTGAAGAAGTTTATCGTAGTTATAAGGGTCTATGTAGGTCTAATGTTAACAACGCATTCCAAGGGGTGAAGCCTATGAGGAGTGAGGGACCTAAGGAAACAAAGCTATGCTTCTCCCATAGGGGAAAGCAAAAGTGTGAGGCCTCTGCCAAAGTAGACAGCATTGTTACTATTGGAGTTGGGGCCCTTACAATTGTTATCAAAGCTAGACTCCCACGTGATTGTGGGCTTAGACTACAAGTGGTTTGCTGGTGGACCAAAAGTGGTCACACGTGGGAACATGTGTTACCTAAGGGGGGAAGAGGGAGCCTAGAGGGAAGTCTTGGTGGGTTGTTCCAAAAGAAAAATATAGAGCTACAGGATGGCAAACTGAGTGATCTTGAAAGTTTAGTCCCCCATTGCATGGGGAGAAGAAGTCTGGGCTGGTTATAAAGGTCAGGGTAGGTGAAGCCCAAGAGAGGTGAGGGACCTAAGGAAACAAAGCCTTGAGGAACATGGGATCCCAAATAGGACAATGTTGTATCCATTGTGCATTATGATGCCAAGGAACAGTGTGTTTTCCCTACAAGGGAAAGCAAAACTGTGAGACTTCAAGTGAAGGGTGTTTTAGTAAATTCACATGTAGGCCCAACTTGCTTGGTTTTGGTCAGACATCAGCATTGTGATGTACACCTCAAAAGTAATCTATAAATTATAATTAATTAAAATAGTTAATAAGAAAATATCTTACATGATAATGTAATATTCATATAATGTAATATTTGATATATTGTAAAAGGGAGTGGCCATTCTGAATTGGCACCCCCTCCCCTTGGCAGGTCATACAAAAGAAGGGAAGAATAAGGAGAAAGGGAGCCTAAATGGTGGTCTTGGTGGGTGTTATGAAAGGGGGATATCGAGCTACAGGATGGCAGGTTTAGGGTGATCTTGAGAGTTTAGTCCCACATTAACCAAGGAGAAGAAGTCTAAGTTGGTTATAAGGGTTTAGTATCTCTAATAGCAACAATGCATTCCAAGCCCAAGAGGGGTGAGGGACGCAAGGGGAGAAAGCCTTGAGGGACATGAGATCTCAAAGAGGATAATATCTTATCCATAGTGGACTATGATGTCAAGGAACAATGCCTTTTCCCTATAGGGCAAAGAAAACTATGAGATCATAACGCTAGAATGGACAATATGCCCACTACTCAAACCCTGACCATTACAATTAGTATCAGATCTGAGGCCCCTCATGATGGTGATCCTAGACCGCACATGGTCTACTGGTGGACTCAAAGTGGTCACATGGGGGGAAGAGGGAGCCTAGATGAAGGTCTTGGTGTGCAATCCTAAAAGGGGGATGTCTAGTTATAGGATGGTAGGCTTTGTCTTATTTTGAAAGTTTAATCCCACATTGCCTGGGGAGAAGAAGTCTAGGTTGGTTATAAAGGTTCGGGTATCTCTAATGGTAACAATGGGTTCCAAGGTGTGATGCCCAAAAAGGGTGAGGGACCAAAGATCCATATTATAACTCATTTTTATCACCAAGATGAAAGGGCTTTTATGTCCACAACAAAAACTAGGTCAATGTGATGTGTCATAATAACTACCACAAGTGCATGGCTCTATTGAAGTATAGAATTGGCAAATATGGGTGGATCCTACAAACACTCTTTAATAAATAGGGTTAACTAGAATCTAGGCCATCCTAATTTAACTTAGCCAAGCATTCAAAAGATGGACAATTTTGAATTAAAACTAAAGATAAGGAAAATAAATAGATAAAGGAAACAACTAACTAAAAAGGAAACATATAAATTAAACAACTAAGAAAGTAAACCAAATTAAGGAAACTAGGACTATCTAAATAAACCAAGGAAATTAAATAAGAAACTTTTGACTACAACTAACCAAAAATTAAGGAACCTTTCTAAAATAACCACTAAGTAAACATTAAGGAAATTATCTAAAACTACAGTTAACTAAAATGTAAAGTAAAGAACAAAGCAACCAAGAAAAAGAAAAGAATTATTTCATTAGTAGCCAAATTACATGGAATTGTTACATAAGCAATGAAAAGAATGCAAGTAAATAAAAGATCCTTCAATATCAGGCATAAATTTCACTATAGGGCCTACATGTTATGTCATTTAACAGGAGCTTGTATGCTTCTCTTCAAACCAAAATGCACTAAAGCTACCAATATGCTTTTATCATCTCCTTAACTTGACATGCTGCAAACTAGCAATTCTCATTCAATGATCCTTAGAAATTAAGTATGAGGGCATCCAAGAAAAGAGGAAACTTAACATTGTTCCTAAACAATCACAGCCCAAGAAAGAAAGAAAGATGATGGAAAAGGAAATAGAAAATTTATTGGATTTTCCCTAAGCCAAAGAATCCAAAAAGGGAGCAATTTCAAGACTTTATATAAAGAGGGGATTAGAGGTCATTTATCTTTATGGAATTTGAACCATAGAGAAGGATGCCTTTTTTAAACATAAAATAAAAGAAAAAGAAAAGAAAGTGGCCTTGTTTTATGACTCGACAATTCTTAACCTTAGGAGATGAAGCAAGGAGGGACATGGGGTGATCCTACCCTTCAACATGAAGGCCTTTAGCTAGGAACCTAGATGACTTGATAAATGGATATGCATGTTTCCTTAACCTTTTAAGAAATAATTTTTTTTCCCTTGTTTCAAAGAATTCATTCTTTTTTCTTAGTCCAACTCCATAAAAAGAAATTAGAAAGAGAGAAGTAGGAATGACGAATGAACAAACTAATGTGGAACAAGCGTGAATTAGAAAGGGAGTGAGTGAAACATGAAAATAGAATAAGTGTATGAAATTAGAAAATGGATAAATTATAAACACGGTAAGAAGTTGTGTGAGTGAAGGAAAGTGTAAAAATGAAACATTAAGATATGGGAATGAATGATGAGGCAAACCAATAATGGAAAGTTCCATACATGTAATTAAGAAAGTGTGTGTGTGTGTGTGTGTGTGTGTGTGTGTGTGTGTGTGTGTGTGTGTGTGTGTGTGTGTGTGTGTGTGTGTTTCTTCTAATTTAGGAAAGTGAAAAGACGATTACACTAAGTTCATGATATTATGATGTTATGCATGGAATTCTACTAATAATGCTTTTTAAATCTAAGAAGTTAATATCCATGAAGTTTCTAAACTAATCTTAGAAAGAAAGCAAAGGGAAATAGAAAGTCAAACATAGCCAAACATGTATTTTTAAATTAGGAAACCAATTCTAAAGTAGGAAAATGCTATATCTAAGAACCTAGCATGCAACTACTTTCTAAAATGGCTCTAAACTAGTCCAAAAGGATTCCTAAGATGAAAGAAAGCAAATTAGGAAATTCCTAAAATTAGAAAGCAAGAAAATCTAAGATCTAAACAAGGAAACTAAAATTAGAAAGGACCCTACTTCTAAACTAGGAAGGTGCTTAAAACATGGAATGCAAAGAAGCTAAATGGAAGGTTATGTTGTACCGTAAATATAAAAAGTAAAACTAATCTAAGGAACATGCAAATCTAAACATGAATGCAACTAAGTTATTCTACAAATTAAGCTATGTATAAGAAATAGGAAAAGATACATCCACCAAATTTTGGTGGAATGTGTTGAAAAACCTATACTTATATGCTTGCAAAACTTATTTAATTGGAAGGAAAACATAGTATGCATCTAAGCATTTATATGATGAATGTATTTACTATGCTAAACTTGAAATATAAGCAACAAAAATTAAGCAACTATCATGAAAAACTAAGGGAAAACTATTAAAGGAAGCATATATGCAAATCTAAGTTATTTGAAAGATGTGTGCAACTATGTTAACAATCTAAATAAGAAAAATCTTCATCAATGCATGCTAGAAGAAGGTGAATGGAAGAGATAGAAGATGATAGTGAAATAAAAAAATAAATAAGAAAGAAAGAGGTTGGAACTTAGGTTGAGACCCAACCTTTATCTACAAAGAATTTGAACCATGAAAGTTTGAGGGGACCTTGGGTAAGGGTGATCATCCTCCCTTTGTTTCTCCTTTGATTTAGTCTTGAACTCTAGGGAAAGTTGAAAGATCCTCAATGTATTCAAAACACCTCTATTTATAAATTTCTAGCATAAAGGTTACAAGGATTCAATGGTTGAGATCAAGTCACTTAATTTGATTTTGAACCACGTCCCAGATGGGGGGCTTGGAATTCAATTCTGGAAGTGGGAGATGAGCATGGAAGAAATAGAATTGGAATGGAAGAAGAAATGACAGAGGAAAGGTGACGGAATGAAGGGAATGGATGAGGAAAGGAAAGAATTAGAAAAGAAGAAGGAGATAGCTTAGGGGAGAAGGGAGGAATTGGAATCAATTAGGAGAATGGTTGTTGAAGGGGGAAATCATGATTTTCATTATAGGAAAGTGGGGCAGAAAAATGGGAGAAAATAAAAAGGAAAAAGAAGGAAATGGTAAAAAATAAGTAGGAAAGGTAATTGGTGGGGAGAAAAGTGAAGGAAATGGAATGTTGGTGGGGCACTCCAATGTTTTTCATAATTAGAAAGACCTAAAGATGAGGGACATGGAATTCATATGGAGGAAAGAGGATTTGTTTTGGAAACCTAAGATGTATGGACCCTTGTATGTGAATGTATGGTTGAGATCTTCCTTTTGTTAGGGTTTTGGTTTGAATTTTCAACTTAGGAAGGTGGTTAGGGTTTCCCTCTTTGCTTCACTTCAACCTAGGCTTTATATCATACTTTCCATTGCTTTGATGGATGGGATCCCTTTATGGCATGTAAATATTCTTTAAACTCTATTTTCTTTCCATTGTTGGATCTATTTTTCCTAGGATGAACGACCTATATTCCTTAAATATCTTCATATGCTTCACATGGAACAAGTGTGCTTCAATATCTTGTATGCATAAGACATCCACTCAATGTTTGAATCTTCATCCTTTTGGTTCGGTAGGAGAGAGAAAATAAGTAAAAAGTCTTCACGTGAGTCCCCTTCTTTTTCTTTTTCTTTTTGGTTCTAAGAAGCTTCACTGTATATGGTTCCATTTTATGTGAACTAAACTTCTTTCACAAGCTTCTTAAGATGGTGAAATGCATGCAAATGTGCATGAATTTGAAAATTGCCACCTTTTCACCCTCATTTGAGTTAGAGTTGTCCATAGGGTTTCCAGCTACTCTAACTTCAATAGTGACACCTACTAATTATTTTGAACCTCCAAGACTTCATTTATACACTGGACCTACAAGATAGTAGAATTAACCCAAAAATTAAGTAATTTCTAGGATTAAAATATTCTAAATACAGGAATATGTAATTAATAATTTTGTCCATATCAAATACCCCTAAATATAACTTTAGCTAGTCGTCAAGAAAAACTACAAAAGATAGAAAAGGTCTAAATACAGATCCTAGGCACTTTCATAGGTACTATCAAGTACATTTAGCATATGTAGAAAGCCTTTAAATCCCTAGGTTACCCCTTGGTGGAGGGGTTGTAGTTTCATAATGGTTTCCAAAAATTATAGCCATAAATATTTTCAAAATGTTTATGAAAGTCCATGTATCTTGGAGAATCTTCTTACATTCATCTTATATTAAAATCTTAACTTTAGCATGACAATGGAAAAGATCAATACTTCAATATCCTACCCTTCTGCTAAAGACATCCCATTAATTCATCAATCTTGAAATGTAAGTGTGTGAATATGACCAATATATAAATAATTATCAGTTTCCAAGCAAATAAAAACCTAAATTATAAACCAAATGCATGCTTTGACTTCAAATCTCATAGGATATTCTTAACACTCAGGAAGAAGTCACTTATAAATCTATAAATCTCTCATTAATATTTGAGTAGAATAATGTTTATTGAGTTCAAAACTATCACATATTGCATACAAAAGAATGATAACTTATAAAAAAATGATAATGGTGATATGAAAGGATATCAACTATTAGGAATGTTACACTCTACCAAATTTCCTACTCTTTCATAACCATATCAAAGGCATACTCTTCCTAAGACCAAGTTAGAACTTGTACTAGGACAAAATGTAGGCCTAGGATAGGGTTACCCAAAAAATGAGTATAAGGATGAACAAAGGTTGTTTGGAAGATATGTAAAGGTCTTCTACTAGTGTATTCAAAACTTTCTTTTCATCCCATAAGAGTGAACATTTCCTTTCATTGGCTGTCTTTTCTTTTCTCATTTTTCTTCATCTTTTCGCTTTTGATATATATCCTTTCTTTCTATTTTTTTTTTCTCTTTTCATACCTTATATTCATCTCTTAACTCATGTTGTTCATACTTTGCTCAAGATTTTTCTTTAACCATCTCTATATATTACCGCAACAATTGAGTAATGTATATATTATAGGGTTTGTAGGGATAATGGTCAATGGATTTGTAAATAAAAGGCTTATTATCAATTCCTCAAAGGGTCAACTAGTGGACAAGAAATATAGGGAATGTTAAAGGCTCTAAATTTGCCAAGGCTGGCCTTAATCATTCTCAGGTTTCATATTACTTAAATTGACCATAAACTCAAGAGATAATTGGTATAGTCTATCATATGTTTCTCAAGAGTTGACAGAGATGAAGAATAATGGGATCAACTAGGTAATTATTATCTACATGAAAAAATTAACATTTATGTATAATCCTCAAAAAGGAAGAATGGCTATAAAGCTCACATAGGTTAATATTCTCCACAAATCTTCTTCAAGATCTTAAGTTATATTTTCTCTTCAACTTAAACTATATACATATGGCTATTTTGTGCAGTAAATATTTTGAGTTTAAATTTTCATGGAATACTTTAGAAAAATAATAAAATAGTAAACTAATTGTATACAAGTCTATTAATAAGCTAAAGTTCAAAGAATAGATTGAATAGCGGAAAAATCCAAATTCTCATCCTTGTAAAGGAACTTATCATAAGTTTTTTATCAAAAATTTTAAAAGAAATTTCAATGAAATAAAAGAAAAAGACTAAAAAATAAAGAAAAGACTCACAAACTGAGAATAATAGTGAACACATCAAGATTTGAATACCTCATCCCCAGACTTAAATCAAACATTGTCCCCATTGTTTTGAAATAAATGCATGGACAAATGTAAAAGTCAGTAAAGAGAGAAGTGTTAGAATGATATTACTTAGAGTCCTAGAATAGTGCATTGATCTATTGTTGTAGCAATGAAGAACGTAAAAACTACAACTATATCTACCTTACAAATGACTAGTCTAGCCTACCTAGTTATCAACTTGTCTTCCTCTCCTAAGGATTTTGATGGATTTTATCTTTATTAGAGCTAATTTCATACTAACCCTTGGGATTTGATACTGGCTGACTAGGGAATTTTCTTTTTTCCTCTCTAGGAAAGCAGTAACAAGCTGACCCTTTTGACACTCTAACTTCATAATAAACAGTGAGTTGGCTTGCAAGGCCTTTTTTGTTTGATTCTAAAATTGCTTTGTTTCATTTTGAAATTACAATGTTCCTTGCACAATGTTGTTTAGTGTGTCCTGCAGAGATGGTTTCCTTTACTGGGCTGGAAACTATAAAGGTGGTTACCAAGACATGTTATTTTTGAGAAAAGCTTGTTACGGGGGATTCCTTGATGGACCTCTTTGATGATTATTATTAAATCAAGAAAAGTTAGGATGTCTAGTGCATCTAGGGTTGTAGTCTTAGAATAAAGGTTATTGTTATTACTAAGTTGGTGATATGTATTCTTAACATTCACCAGCTTTGACCAGAACTCAGGGAAATCAAAGCTAGATGGACATGATGAAGGCATCTAATTGTTTGGAAAGATCATCTATTTTGTTTAACATCTGGGTCAACATGTTAATTTTATTGCAAAGATTAGAAGTGATTCCTAAATCACAGACACCCCCTTTCTTTTGTGGCTATGATTTTTTTTCAATTCGGAGAGGGTAATCCCATTGTTGGATATTCTTGCCTAGTGTTTCAAAAAAAATCCAACATCCCACATCTCCTTTAGTCATGAAAGCCCCTCCATTAGTGGAATTTATCATTCATCTATTCTGCAATTTCAAACCTTCGTAAAAATGTTGAACCTACTACCACTTTTCAAAACCATGATGGGGACATTTTAAAAGCAAGTCCTTCCAACGTTCCCAACATTCATAAAAATGCTCTCCCTCTTCTTATTTAAAATTTATGATTTTGTGCCTGAGGGCATAGGTTTTATGGACTGGGAAAAGCTTATTACAAAATGTCTTGGATTGTTGATCCCATGTGATGATATACCCTACTTCTAAAGAGTTGATCCATACCTTAGTTTTATCCTATAATGAAAATATGAGCAGTCTCAAACTAATAGAGTCATCTGAGAAGGGCAGTATTTAAAGGTAGAGCAAATGTTAAGGAATTTCATAACATGGTGATATGGATCCTCTTTATCTAACCCATAAATTAAGGAGTTGAATAAGTCTTGGTTTCAACTCAAAATGGTCTACATTTGTTGTAGGTAAGGCTATGCACGAGGATGAGTTGAACTAAACTGGTGTAGAGCAATCTTTCTATAGTTTCACTTCTACTACTTCTTCGGCTATTTCAATGGCAAGGATCCCTTAATATTCTCAAGTCCTTTCCCCATGCATCATAGATTGTTCATTCTCTATATCTAAAGGTACTAGATGAGGATTACATGATCAACAATCGTGCATGCACCAATGGATGGTGTAATACAAGCTCTCATAGCAATGACATATTTTGGCTCAGGCATTTGCTCATATAATCCTCACTGGGAACTTGAGTAAAGAGTAGATCTTTATGGCGTTTTCTAGAACAAAATTGGAATTGCAATAGCTAAATGATGGTGTGCAATATCAATTAGCCTAAATGCAAAACCAAACAAGAAAACATGAACAACAAATATTTCTAACCTAAGCAATAATATGAAAGGCTTGTTTTATTGAATTTATTTATGGGAGAAGCTCTTAGATTATTTCTAAGTCTAAGTAGCTCTTCCTCTCTTTCAGATTAACCCTAATGCTTACCAATTAGATCCTTATCCTAACCAACCATTTCATACCATCCTTTGTTAGCCATAGGTGACCTAAGTCATAGAATGTGATGAGAAGGCTAGTCATTTAAATATGCTACTTCCTTCTGAGAGGTTCCTATGAGCATGAATGGCTATTAAGGTCTCTTCTAGCTTGATTTTAAATTAAAATGAATGGTTAGGATGTGTGACACCCTAGTTTTAACAATAATATAATCCTAGTTTTCATAAAAGTCGAGATCCCTGTTTAAAAACTTTCATTTTTAAAAATTAACTAAAAATAAAAACTCCAATAAAAAGAGTACATTTCAAAATTCTGAAAGTCATACAACCATGAAATCATGGATTTAATAGTAAAATGATATTCTCAATTCTACAAAAAATTTGACAAAGTCACCTCTATATTTTGGACCATCGCATATGACACGTTATACACGATGGATACAATAAAAAAAAAACACAACATACAAGAGACTCAATCTCCATACCCATACATCCAAATCAATTACCCATCTCAATAAAATCATATAATAACATTACCCAGGGTCTGTCCATGCACAACCATCATATCAAACATAGATACATCCATATCATCCAAGTCACAATATAAACAATACATATATACAGTCACTAACTAACACTGAGGAAAGGTTATACACAAACCTTGTCCATTTCTGAAGTCTCTTCTATGGAAGGCCTTCACACCCTCACTGCTATATCAGCATATCCAACCTGTTGTCTCTCATTGTATCTGAGGCACTGTAAAAACATTGCAATGCCTTAACAAGCTACGTAGGAGATGACAAATAATAATAATAATAATAACATTTAATGCCATATGAAGAAAACATACATCAATTTTCAAGAGATGTGATAAAACATCAATCTCATGAGAACAATTCAAACAAAATCTCAATGTGAGAATAAATAATAATGTAGTACAACATGGTTGGCATTTAAAACCAGTGAGATATGTGGCAATATCCAAGTCACCTCCATAATCAAAACATGCACAGTAAACAAAACCTCAAAAACTCATCGATTGAAGACTTCAAATCAATGTAACTCATGCCAACCACATGGATGAAAACATGTCAAATCTATTGAGCTTCTAAAGCTCATAAATATACCAAAATCATATCACTACAGAGTTTCAAGAGCTCATAGGATAAATGTGTACATCATCATCAATGCAATGTGTTAAAAATGCAAGGAATATCTAAATGCATAAATGTCATCAATGCGAGGCACCCTAACATAAGGGTCTTGCAAGTGTACTACACACTCATATCACCAGTCATGAGTACTCATACCAATTTCTCACACTTGTTCCATGGCTTCCCATGATACAATCACTCCTTAGGTAACGTCATCACGCCATGGGTACACAGGGAATATCCACCATGGTGCACTATCTGTGCAATATGATAAAATCACACATCAAGAAGTACATGGATTGCTATGCTGTAGTGGCAACCACTTTAGGGTATCACCCACTGTCGCTCACCACAAACACGAAAACATGAAACTCCAACACCTGTCCACATGGGTGGGACTAGGACCATAGCATGGACTACCCATGATACCACTCTCTATAGTGTTTGCCATATATCAAGCAGGTATTTATCACAATCACCATAAATTAGAGGGCGGGTGGCCAACCCTACAACCCTCTTAGCATAGCATCCACTAGACACATACATAATCATAAATTCACTAAAATATAAAAATCAAGTATCTCATAAAACTAGGAGCACTTGTGGCTCACCATCCTAAGGTATTATCCCTCATCCTGGGGTTAGCCTCTCAAGGATCAACTACTAAGCCTCCACCACCAAATCCATGGATAAATAAGCAATAAAAATAGGGCATACATATGCCTCAATATGTCATAGTAAACAAAATCACTATGTAATGACCCCACGGTCATAAAAGGGTACACAAATCATGTAACATCAATATTTCTTATAAAACACAAATAATCACTATCAATCGTACATTTGTGGATAAATATGAATCCATGAAATCATGTAAACATGCATCACTAGCAATAATCTCAATACTACAACATGAAATCATGGTAAAATAGAAATACAATGCCATATGTCCAAAATTTTAAAAACAAAAACCTTCTTGTTAATGGTTCTCATCGCCTACCTCTGATGAAGAATCACTCGTCTATACCTCTCAAATCATTAGACTCCACCCTGAATCAATTTCCCTCAGTTCCACCACCTAGATAAACATCATATCTAGGTCACACATTGAATCCAAATTATCTAAATTGGATTCTTAATTATAAAATACATTATACTTCTATATCTCACTATATTGTATTTCAGTACAATCCAATGGTTCGTAACCATGGAATCTCAAGGTGGGATCTGCCTTAGTTGGCTAATAATTCAAATTATGATAATTTTAGGCCACCTATAACCATCAGGACCCTTTCATAATTTCATTATGATATGTTCCAGAGTTATCATGCTTTAATCATATCAATCTCATGTAATTTATCTTTTAAATCAACTAATCGGGCATCATTTCTTACTATTCATGCATAATCTTATATAATTATAGGTAAATCAATAAAATTCAAGAGCTTAGGATGGTAATCATACCTAATCTAAGTCCATCTGAAGGAAATCTAGTAGTATGTATCACTAGGTCATCAATGGATCGGTTTGAATGTGCCCAATCAAAGAATAAATCAATAGTTTTATTCATATATTCTTAATGATTCATTTGAATGGAATGGATCATCAATCTCAATCCAATTCTACAACTAAATCATTGATCAATTTGAGATGTTGATCAAGATCAGCTAGATCATCTCACCAATATCTTAGATCTAACATACCTCGCATGGATCTTGATCTACACATCACAAGGATCACGATGAAAGGTTCAAATCTTGAAATTGCACCTCATGAATCTCTAATCTGACAAGCATCTAAATTGAAATGTCAAATGATGCCCAATAAAGATTTAATCACTCCATATTGTAGATCACACCAAAATACATCGACGTTGATTAGCCGTCGTCGGCCAAGGTGATTGGTGCAATAGTTGCTAGTGGCCCATTTCTCGCCAGATCTCAAATTCCTCAAAAGAGGTTGTAGATCAGGGTCTCACCTTCACTCCCCTAAAATTTTGTGTTGATCTAACATCGTCTGAAGTCAAAAAACACAAAAATAGTTATTAATCATCGAATTTTTACTACTTGTCGGCATCATTTTCAACTGCTCAATTCTCCCTTGTTACTTGCTCAATCACAATGATTTTTTAGGCTTTTTTATCATGGGATCATGAAGAATAAAATGAATTACGTGGTTACCCATCTGAATGATCATTTTTTCAAGCAACTCTCTACAAATTCGGCCCCTGAAATTTTCATTTTTCTCCCTCTTTATCATCATTTTCACAGTCACTGGCATTTCACACTATCACCAGTGACTATTGGCTCCCCTCTCGCTCTTCTCTTTTCTCTTCCTTCCTCTCTCTTCTTCTTCTTCTTCTTCTTCTTCTTCTTCTTCTTCTTCTTCTTCTTCTTCTTCTCTCTCTCTCCTCACTTCTTCTTTCCATGTCAAGTGACAGTCGTCGGCTGTCACTTAACGTAAGGGAGGGGAAGTGCCATTATCAAACAACACCTCCCTTTTCAATATATCTTCCTTTTTTCATGTTCAAAATTCCATATCTTTGCCATACAGACTTTATTTCAGTAAAATTTGTGTCGTTGGAATTGCCAATGCCGGTCGAAAGCCCGGATGAAAAAGGAGGGTCTTACATCAAGTGCTAGCCAACAAGGGAGAAGTTGAAGATGATTTTATTATTTCTTTCCTTCTTACAAAGGAATATGCATTTATATATTAGTTTGTATGGAAGAAATGAAAATCATCTCCTACTTCTTAAAAGTATGGCAACCCTTGAATCTGGTGCTAGGTGGCAAGTGAGAAGTTGAAGATGATTTTGTTATTTTTTTCCTACTAGCAAATGAATATGCATTTGTATATTAGTTTGTAAGGAAGAAATGAAAATCATCTCTAGGTTCTTAAAACTATAACAACCCTAACATGAAATGAATTGAAAACTCACATTCCCTCATGCTAGGGTGTTCCCAATAAGTGACACATTGCATTTGACCTTTGTGCAGTGAAAAATGGGCAAGGGTAGAAGCGATGCACTACATCGGATCTTAGGTGCAATGAAAATTGGGCAAGGGCTATTAAAGCATCCCCTCGGAAGCTACACACTACATCAAAACTGAGGTGCAGTGAAAAGTGGACATGGGTTCATGCCATGGAGGTCGAGAAGGGCATTGGTAAATAGGATATCTCTAGAGCATAAGATTCATATTGCCACAGGGAATATAGGGACATTGATATATAAGAGTTTGGAGTTAGTGGACATGATGAAATGGCGGAGAGTCAATATCGCTTGTATCCAAGAAACCAAGTGGAAAGGGGCTTAAGTTGAAGAAATTAATGGGTATAAATTATGGGATGTAGGAAAGGACAATAACAAAATTGGCATAGGAATAATAGCAAATAAAGAATTAAAGGATAAATTTGTGGAGGTTAAAAGAATCGGTGATAGAATTATAATAATAAAACTTCTTCTAGGAGAATAGATCATAAATGTTATAAGTGCATATGCACCACAAGTAGAGTTAGAATACATAATCAAGAGACAGTTTTGGGAAGATATGGAGGCAATCATGCAAGAAATTCCCAAAACTGAGGGGATATTTATAGGAGCAGATTTAAATGGCCATGTAGAAAAATAAAAGAAAGGATATGATAGAATACACGGAGGGTATGGTATAGATGAACGAAATGAGATAGGGGAAACTATCCTTGATTTTGCCTCGTCGTCTAACTTGGCCATTGCAAATACACTCTTTAAGAAGAGGGATGAACACTTAATAACTTTTAAAAGCAGACTTCATAAAAGGAAAATAGACCTTTTTCTACTTAGGAATACTAAATGATCAATGAGTAAGGATTGTAAGGTAATACCAGTGAGAGTTTAATCTCACAACATAGGTTAATGACTACGGATATCCATATTAAAAGATGAAAGAGAGGAAATGAACTCAATAAGTGTCCAAAAACTAAGTGGCATATGATGAGCTCTACAATAGACTAGTAACAAGAGAAGGTGAGAAAGATGTATTTAAAGTTGTAAAAGGAAGAGAGCAGAAGGGTAAGGATTTAGATCATGTTAGGTGCATTAGAAGTGATGATCAAAGGGTATTAGTCAAAGTTGATGGGATCAAACAAAGGTGGGAAATGTACTTTAAAAAATTGTTAAATGACATTGGCTCTAAGAATACACAGATTGAAAATATTATAAATCTAAATAACACTGGATATTATAGATATGGACATAGGATTGGAATACCTGAAGTGTAAGAGGCCTTGAAAAAGATGAAATCAGGAAAGGCCATGGGCCCAATAGTATACCAATAAATGTTTGGACCCATATGGGAGATATTGAGGTAGTTTGGTTGACCAAGATTTTTAACAAGACTACAAAATCAAAGAAAATGCCTGATGAGTGGAGGAAAAGTTCTATTGTACTAATTTATAAGAATAAAGAAGACACAGAGCTACACTAACTATGAAGGGATCAAACTTATGATCCACACTACGAAACTTTTTGAAAGAGTGATTGAGAAGAGGCTACGGCATGAGACAAGTGCATCGGAGAATTAGTCTGGTTTCATGCCCAGGAGGTTTACCATGGAAGCTTTTATTTTACTAAGACAATTGGCAGAGAAATATGAGGAGAGGAGGAAAGACCTCCACATGGTCTTTAGCAACTTAGAGAAAGCTTATGATAGAGTCCTTAAAGAGTTAATATGGAGGGTGTTGGGAAAGAAAGGGGCTTGGTGGGGCTATATAGATATGATTAAAGATATGTATGAGGGAGTGGTAACAAATGTTAAGACCACTAGTGGCAAGATTGGTGATTTTCCTGTCACTGTAGGATTTTACCAAGGATTGGCATTGAGCTCATACCTTTTCATGTTGGTTATGGATGAGTTAACAAAACATAGCACAAGGAGATTCCCTGGTGCATGCTATTTGCAAATGATATAGTCTTACTTGATGAGACAAGGGAGGGTGTAAAAGTAAAGCTAGAGTTATGGGGAGAAGCATTAGAATCTAAAGGATTTAAAATTTGCTGAACTAAGGCAGAATATATGGAATGTAATTTTAGCAAGTAGAGGAGTAGGAGTGGAACACCAGTCAAGAAGTCCCCATAAAAGACATTTAGGATCAATGATTCATGAGAGTGGAAAGGTTGAGAGGGAGGTTACCTAAAGAATCAAAGCGGGTTGGAACAAATGGAGTTGTGCATCTGAATTTTTGTGTGATTAGTGGGTACCACTCAAACTAAAAGAAAAATTCTATAGGATGGGCATAAGGTTGGCCATGTTCTATGGATCAGAGTGTTGGGTAGTTAAGGAACATCATGCTCATAGGATGAGCATCATAGAAATGAGGATATTGAGATAGATGAGTGGTAAGATAAGAAAGGATAGAATTAGGAATGAAAATATTAGAGGAAATTTAGGGGTAGCACCAATAGGTAGAAAGATGAGGGAGGTTAGACTTAGATGGTTTGGACATGTCCAAAGGAGATCGAAAATGGCACCGATTAGAAGGAGTGAGGCAATGCAAGTAGAATGATCTAAAAGGGCAAGGGGAAGGCCCAAAAGAATGTGGATAGAAGTAGTGAAGAAAGATTTAGAAACTTTAGGATTAAATGAAGCCATGGTACTTAATAGAGAGGAATGGGGGAATAAGATTCATGTGGACGACCCCTAATTGGGATAAGGTCTTGATGATGATGGTGGTGAATTGTCTTTCTGTGTATAATCCAATTATGGAGGTTTCAATATTTGATTTAATGTCTATCAAGTTTTTCACTCATAAAACTCCAAAATATGAAATTTCATTATTTTCTTTTTATCTCAATTTAACATTTTCAAA
The DNA here is from genome assembly GCA_035236585.1 of Warburgia ugandensis. Classification (NCBI taxonomy): domain Eukaryota; kingdom Viridiplantae; phylum Streptophyta; class Magnoliopsida; order Canellales; family Canellaceae; genus Warburgia; species Warburgia ugandensis. The sequence goes on along the minus strand of CP141131.1, from coordinate 74,904,091 downwards.
ATTCACTCAAATTAGGATTTAAAAATTAGGGATGTTACAGGATGTGTGTAAGGTGATGATTAACCTAGGTGGGCTAAGTTGTGGTCATGAAAACCACCCTTGATCTTATGAGGGTGAGTGCCCTTACTAATTCATTAAAGAATTCCCACATAATTAGATCAACATATAAGTAGCTTAAAGTAATTAATGTTTCCTATTTATGCAAGGAAAGTTGTAAATATAATGCAAAGTTCAAAATGCAACAATTAAGAAAGTTCTTTCTATATTTTCTATATTTCCATTTAAATGCAACAAACAATGCAACCCAATCTTGGAATTGGAAAGAAGTTAAGAAAATCTCAAAGTGCGGTCTTGGAAATAGTCTTCTCACATAAGGGTGTGTACACTCACAGGCCACCTCCTCTTCCAGGTTAGTATGGTCCACCCCTAACCTGTATTATTATGACCCTTAAGTTTAAATGAATGAATTGCGTATAAAGTGTACAACTTTGTTCTCATTACAATTCTCTTAAATAAAAATATAATTGAAAACTCTCCTAAGGTTTTCCTTCAAATCTGTGTTGGCACCCAAATTCTGGCATAAAATAGATAGAAAAGTATCAAATTCATTTGGAATAGGTAAAGTTTATGCAAATGAAACTACACACAATCCTAAATCTACAACTTCTACAACCCAAATCTAATTAAAACTCTATTGCAAGTCCCTGCCAATGGCACCAAAACAATTAGATGTGTCTTAATAATTATCACAAGTGTGTGGCGTTATTGGAGTATAGAATAAAAAAATAGGGGTTGATCCTATGGAGACTCTTTAACAAATAGGGTTAGATAGAATTTAGGTTATGTTACTTCAACCTAGCCAAGCACTCAAAAAAATGACAATTTTGAATTAAAACTAAAGACAAGGAAAGTAAAGACATAAAGTAAGAAACTATCTAAAAGGAAACGACTAACTAAAAAGGAAACATATAAGTTAAACAACTAAAAAGGTAAACCTAATTAAGGAAGAAAGCTTTAAGGAAACTAGCACTATCTAAATAAAGCAAGGAAATAAAATTAATAACTCTCTAAATCTATAAATTACTAAAAAATTAAGAAAACATTCTAAAATAGCCACTAACTAAACATTAAGAAAGTATCTAAACCTTCCACTAACTAAACATTATGAAAACTATCTAAAATTGCAACTAACTAAAAAGTAAAGTAAGGAACAAAGAACTAAGAAAAAGGAAAGAATTATTTCATTAAGAGCCATTTTATAAGTAACTATAACATAAGCAATTAAAAGAATGCAAGTAAAAAAAAAAAGTCCTTCAAATTTGGGTTTGAATTTTGTTGTAGGACCCACATGTTATGTTACTCAACAAGAGCTTCTACGCTTCTCTTCAACCTGAAATACACTAAAGTTACCAACAAGCCTTTCTCATCTCCTTAACTGTACATGCCACAAACTTGCAAATCCTATTAAATGATTCTTAGGAATTAAGTTTTAGGGAAGCTAAGAAAAGAGGATCCTCAACAACATTTCTAAACAATCACCACCCAAGAAAGAAATAAGGAATGATGAAAAAGGAAATCGAAAAAGATATTGCATTTTACTGCAGCCAGAAAACTATAAAAAGAGGGCAGCTTCAAGGATTTTAGATAAAGAGGAGATTAGAGGTCATTCATCTTAAAGGAAATTGAACAATAAAGGAAGCTTCCTTCTTTAAACATGAAATAAAAAAGAAAAGAAAAGAAAGTGGAGACAGTGGCCTCATTTTATGGCTCACCAATTCCTAGACTTTGGAGATGAAGCAAGGAGTAAGGACATGGTTTGATCTTATCCTTCAACATGTAGGCCTTTAGCTAGAAACCTAGGTGGCTTTATGGATGGATTTGCATGTTTCCTCAAACTTTAGAGAAATTAGAAAGTTTCTTTATTTCTAAAAATTATTTCTTTTTCCTTAATCCAACTCCATAAAAAGAAATTAGAAAGAGGAATGATGCATGAGCTAACTAACATGGAATGTGCACTAATTAGAAAGTTGGTGGGTGAAACATGAAAATAGAAAGTGTATGATATTAGAAATTGGATCAATTAGAAACATGGTAAGAAGGTGTGTGACTGAAGGAAAATGTAATAATGAAAGATTGAGAGATGGGAATGAATGACGAATGCAAACCTAGCATGGAAAGTTCCATGCATGTAATTAAGAAAGTGTGTGTGTGCTTCTAATTTAGTAGAGTGAAAAGATGCATACACTAAATGCACGATATTATGATGCTATGCATGGAATTCTAACTTAAGAATGCTTTCTAAATCTTAAAAGTTAATGTGAATGAATTTTCTAAACTAATCCTAGAATGAAAACAAATTATGAACTAGGAAAGTTTTAGATCTAAGAACCTACCATATAACTGCTGCCTACAATTGTTCTAAACTAATCCTAAAATGTTCCTAAGGTGAATGAAAATCAAATTAGAAATTTACTAAAACTAGAAAACAAGGAAATCTAGGATCTAAGCATAGAAACTAAAATTAGAAACTACCCTACTTCCAAAATAGGAAAGTGCTTAAAACAAGGAATACAAAGAAGCTAAATGGAAAGTTCTAGTACACCTTAGATATGAAAATTAAAACTTAATATTAGGAAACAACACTAGCACGCAAATCTAACATGAATGCAAATAATTTATTCTACAAATTAAGCTATGTATAAGAAATAGAAAACGATGCATTCACCAACTTTTGGTGGAATGTGTTTAAAATCATACACCTATATGCATGCAAAGCTTATTTAATTGGAAGGGAAATAGGGCATGCATCTAAAATATTCTATGATGAAAGGATTTACTATGCTAAACATGAAATATAAACAAAGAAAAGTAAGCATCTATCATGCAAAACTAAGGGAAAATTACAAAAAGAAGAATGCTTGCAAATCCAATTTACACAAAAAATGTGTGCAACTATGTTAACAATATAAGTAAGAAAAATCTACATGGATGCATGCTAGAAGAAGTTGAATGGATGAGATAGAAGATGATAGTGAAAGAAAAATAAAATAAGAAAGAAAGAGGCTGGAACTTATGTTGAGCTGCAACCTTTACCTGCTAAGAATTTGAACCATGAAAGCTTGAGGGGAGCATGCATAAGGGTGATCTTCCTCCCTCTATTTCTCCTTTGATTTAGCCTTGAACTCTAGGGAAAGTTGAAAGATTCTCAATATGTTCAAAACACCTCTATTTATAAATTTCTAGCATAAGGGTTACAAGGATTCAATGGTTGAGATCAAGTCACTTAATTTGAGTTTGAGCTAATGGATAGATGGCGGGGGCATGGAATTCAATTATGGAAGTGGGAGATGAGAATGGAAGAAATATAATAAGAATTACAAGAGAACAGAAAGAGAAAAGGTGAAGGAATGAAGAAAATGAATGAGGAAAGGAAAGAAGTAGAAAGGAAGACTAAGGACATAGCTTAAGGGTGAAGGGAAGAAGTAAAATCAATTAGGAAAATGGCTATTGGAGGGGAGGACGTAGGTGTGGATTTTATTATAGAAAACTAGGGTTGAAAAATGGGGCGACAAAAAGGGGAAAGGAGGAAATGGTAAGGAATAAGTGGGAGAGGAAATTGATGGGTATAAAAGTGAACCAAATGAAAAGTTGGTGGGGTAATCTAGTTTTTTTTTATAATTAGAAAGTTTAGAGGGGAGGAATAGGGAATTCTCATGGAGGAAAGTGGATTGGGTTTTGGAAACTTGAAGATGTATGGACCATTAGATGAGAATATATAGTTCAAATCTTCCATTCCTTAAGTTTTTGGTTTGAATTTTCAATGTGGGAAAGGTGGCTAAAGTTTCCATCTTTGTTTCACTTCAATCCTAGCCCTTAAATCATACTTACTTTTGCTTGGATAGATGGGATTCCTTTATGGCATTTAAATCTTCTTTAAACTCCATCTTCTCTACAGCATTGGATTGCATTGTCCTAAGATGAATGGCCTTGATTCCTTAAATATCTTCATATGTTGTAGGTGGACCAAGTGTACATTATTATCCTCTATGGGCAAGAGATCCACTCATTGTTTGATTCTTCATCCTTTTGGTTTCAGTAGGAGAGAGAAAATAAGTAAAAAGTCTTCATGTGATCCCCATTCTTTCTTTTTCTTTTGAGAAGCTTTCATTGTGTATGACTCAATTTTATTAATTAAACTTCTTCCATAAGCTTCTTAAGGTGGTGAAATGTATACAAATGTGCATTAATTTGAAAATTGTCACCTTTTCACCCTTATTTGAGTTGGGGTTGTACATAGTATTTCTAGCTGTTGTGACTTCCATGGTGACACCCAATGATCATTTTGAACCGCCATAACTTCATTTAGCATGTATGGCTCCTCAATGTAGCTTGGTTTCCAAAATTGCTCCTTTTGGGGTACAAAGGTGATTTTTCATATTTTTCCTTTATTTCCTAGACTTGTAAAATAGTAGAATTCACCCTAATTAAACTAAGTGAATTCTAGGGTTAAAATATTCTAAATATAAGGATATATATGTAATAGTTTTGTATATATTCATATTTCTTTTTAGAAACTGGAGTCATCTTAGATGCTCCCTTTTTCCATGACATTTCAATGCAAATCCTTGCAAAGCTTTTCAAAGCATTCTTCTGCAATATTTTCCTACGCAATTCATTTCATGATTTTTTAAGTATTGTATTTTTCGTGCACTACATTTAAATGATTCCAAAGCACTTACTTCCCATAGCTTTGCTTTTCAATGTTTTTTACGTTATTATTTTCAAGGGAATGGATCCTTTATTTTCTTAGTCAATTATAGTAAAAATATAGTTTTGAATGAGTTACCATGCAATGGATCTCTCAATCCCTACAATTCACATGATGTACACAATGTTACTAACCATGGCATTTCATTTCTTTTGGAAACCATTAACAGAATATATATAATGCTCTTACATAGTATAAATCAAATAGCATAACATGTAACATATGCATGGAGTAAATAGAGCATTCCATAGTATCACTAGGGCATAACATTACCCTACTTTCATCATAGCATTCAAGTATATATACATAACTTGAGCATTTTGATTCATTTTCTTTAGAGTTCATGTTCCTAGTCAAATGTCTAAATTTTTTACATCCTTAGAAAATGGCTTAAATTCACATTTCTAAGGTCTGATCCAATCATCAAAGCTCCATAAGGTGCATATATCACCTAGGCTCAAACTTACCATAGAGTGGCCTAGATCCTAAGTCCATTTCTACTCAGTTGGAGTGAGATATTCTTACATTATCAAGGCTCCCTCTTAACATGCTTATTACTAATATTACCATCAATTAAGTTACGCATTTCCCCTGAAAGTGCACACTCCAATTGGTATCATGGCAATGAGATACACCAATCCCATACTTGGCGGTCTTCTAGCTCACTTCCATAGCACTTTTGGGTGCACCTTTCACTTAGTTGCCTAGGCAAGGCCTTATTTCCCAACATCATGCTATATCCTTATTATTTAAGATTTATTGATATCATAATGTCAATTAATAACTTTGATAGCTAAGTGGCACTTCAAATGGTTCTTTCATCCATGGACGTATGGTAGGTCATATGTCCCCAAGGGTTTCCCCCAAGTTTTAGCTCACAAAAGTCACCATTTAAAGGGTTTTAGTAGGAATCTTATTTCCTACATTATTGCATTCATTAGCATTATGAGTGTACTTAATTTTAGTCAAATTTCTTTGTCTCAAACACCTTTAACTACTTACCAAAATAGTGGACTTACTGGTGTCATTTTCGACAGTGAATCCAGAAAATAGTCCAATAAAAATGGGCTCAAAACATATTGATTACCTAATTTTTTCATTAGCTAACCCATAGGATCTTAATTTACCTTGGAAATATTAATTCCCTTTCAAAAATCCTCAAACTATAGCTGGCTTAATGCACTAATCATTTCCATATATCTAGTCCATTTTCCTTGGGATGAAGTTTCCTAAGGTTCAAACTTCTACAGTTTTGATTAGATTGAGTTTGATGTATGTTATTCAAATACCTTTTCACACCACCTTTCTAAATGATATTAACCTCTTTAATTTCATAGATCTAATGAGAATTTTCCCTCCAAAGTCATACCAGGATAGTGTGTTAACCAATCCCGTAGTCTGGTTTCTATCACATTTTGGTGTGAAAACTCTTCCACAACTCTTAAGCATTTCAAGTTGATTCTTAGAAACATTTATTCTTTATTAATGCATTATCTAATTGTCCACCTATTGGCTTACCTTAGTACTAAATGTGTTCTCAAAATCTTATGGTCCTTAAGTCTCCTTTTTAACTAATCAAAATTCCCTTTCGACTTACATGTTAGTAATGCTTCAAATACTAGGAAACTATAGATTTTTAGATGATAAATTTGGTGTATTTCCTATTGATTTATCAAAGGAGAATGTATCATATGAAATTATTTAAAACTCCCATGGTTTTCCTATCTTTTAGATCATTTTTTGTTGGAATTATTTAGGTGTCATTTTTTGCAGAGTGCATAGAAAATTACCTTTGATAGTGATGTGTAAAACAAGTGGATTCATATTATCCATTGCACTCATTCATAAATTAACTTATAATTGGTCATAACCCCTCAAACCTTTCTAGAAATTCCACAATTTGATCATGCAACTTGAAGTGTCAATGTGGACCAATTCCTAGCCAAATTAGGCCCAAAAATGGTGCTATTTCACCCCTTCCTTACATCTTAGTCCATGTGCTATTAGTACACCAGTTGTTATACTAAAGAAATAGTCAAATATCCAACCACATATAGTCACATAATAGCAGGTATATCATGCATCTTCTAGGCTGCAAAAAGTCTCTATTTCATTTTTGAAGACGGGGTCCTTCCATAGCTTAGTATTAATGGGATTCAACTTCAAACATACTGATTTCAATAGTGATCTCTTGTTGCATATCCATGCCATGAAATCATACATTGAAGTATTAGTATTCCTAACACATTCCAAAGCACAAAATGGTAGAAGAACAAGTGACATTTTAGCAATACATTCATCATTTGCAAGTATTTCCTATAGATCAAAACACAACTTGATTTTGATTTTTATACTAAGCTAACCTCTAATCTTGTTAGAGAAGTTTCGAGTGTGCCCACACTGTGCACCCCCTGCTCCGCCTTCCTCAAGAGATTCCTTAGATGTGTGGTGGATGATTCATGTGTTTTAGCTTCAAATCCTAGAACTTTTCAAAGTTTCTTTGGAATGTCCAACAGTTTAACATGTTGTATTCTATCCCCTCAATCTTCCCGCCACTAGATTTCCTCCCTTCCTGCTCTTCTTCTCCTTCTCCTTCTTCATCTTCTTCTTCCACTAGTTTCTCTCTTCCACCCTTTGGTTTTTCATTTCCCCTTATTTCACATCCCTTCATTCAAGAAGCAACAGCACTATGTATGATGCATTTTCCTTGCAAAAGGATCCCAACATCATTTCCCATGCTACCTTGGGTTGAATGTGTGGGCTGCCAAGATCAAATGCTCACACCCCATGCCAACCTCGCCATCATTATAGTAGATTCCTACCTTGTTTTTAATTGATTTCACGGCTTGGTCTTCTCCACAATACCAGCTATAACCCCACTACATATTAGTGTCTTTTCAAACAGGCTAGGGCACTTTTGGTCAAAGTAACTCACTCACTCCCCAAGCCACTTACTTGGGTTGAGTGATAATTGCTCCTTAAGCACTGCACCTCATCATTTCACTTTGATTTGTCCACATCCTCCCCCCCCCCTCCCTGACAAGTCGTGTATCTTACAATAGGAGGGATTATTACTTCATTATCCATGTCTTTCCAATGTTAATAGTACTAAACCTCCCATGTTATTAGCATGCTATAATTGCTACTATTTTAGCCTTATAATAAAGTGTATGTGTGTTATTAATTAGCATACAAGGGTATCATCTTGACTAATCATCAGGATTGTTTGCAATATTCAAATCTTATCCTCCTTCACTTTTGATGTTTTTCAATGGTGATCTAAGTTATATGGCATTCATTATGAGATGAGATGGTTTCCACCTTGCGTGGCTTAACGTCCCATTTTACATTTTGGGCTGAGCCTCCATGCATGGATGGTTTATCATTTCATAGATTCTTCTAATTACCCAAGCATGGGTTGGTGGTCAAATGCATCTTTTATCCTTACTTATACTTTGATGGTACTCACATTATCATATTACATTTATGTATCCCTTCCCTTGCTTTAAACCTTAGCACTTATGATGCTCTAATGTTTTATAATTCTCTTTACTATTATATTACATTTCTTATACTTTGACTTTACTCAATACTTATACTTGGCTAGTCTATGTGTAATGACTCCAATTTTTGTAATATTGAAATTCCAAGTTTAGCAATGAAAAGTGCAGTTTTTAAAGATAAGGGAATTTTGGTCATTTCACTAGTTGCCTTGACTAAACCCAGGAATTTGGTCCTAAAAGTGGTGCCATTAGATGTGTCTCGGAAAAAGGAATCCAACGAGACCAAAATCACCCAAAACGGAGTTAAAATGAGCAAGATATGGCCCTTTGAAGTTTAGGGGCAAAATTATAAATTTTACAAAAACGACTTAACTTGTAAAACACAGGTGCCCGTTTTGATACGGGCACCCTTCATCTTCAACCTCCTAGAGGTTTCTGGAACGGCAGTGTTTCAAGAAGAAATCACCGCCATTCTGGAGGTTTCTCCACCGCCATTCAAAGGCAGTTAGAACCCCTCCAGAACCCTCTTTAAAAGCCCTATAAATAGAGATCTTGGGTGCCTCTAATGGCAGCCCAAAACCTTGGAGAAAACCCATCATGGAGCAGTTACCAAGAGGGGAAAACGTGGAGAGAAAACCAGCCAATAGTATGAAAGGTCTTTAATGACAAATATTATCCTAAACATATAAGGAAACAGAAGGAAAAGGAATTTATGGACTTAGAACAAGGAAATATGACCGTCCAACAGTATGAAAGTAGATTCATCAGCCTCCGAAGATTTGCGCCCCGTGCTTGTGCTGATGAAGAAGATGCAGCCGAAAGATTTGTAGATGGACTCAACCCAGGACTCAGGAACAGAGTTCTAGGTTTCCAACCTTCCATAGTAGCCAAAGCAGTAGAGATGGCCTCCCTATATGAAAAAGATTATCAAAGGAACTAGGCCATAAGAGAAACTAAGAACATCAACACCATGAAGAACAAAGGAAAGAGACCCTTTCAGTCATCTGGACCTAGGCCACCTTTCAAGAAGCCATTTGACAACAAAGGAAGAAGACCAGACTAGAAGGCATGCCCTAGGTGTAACAGAAATCATCCAGGAAAACCATGTCCTACTTTCAACATCACTTGCTATAGTTGTGGAGAATTAGGACATTTTTCTAGCAACTGTCCAAAAAGGAAAATGCAAGAGCGTAAAGAAGATCAAGTTCCAAAAAGCCAAGGACGTGTCTTTGCCCTGACTTCCAGTCAAGCCCAAGCATCAAATGCAGTTGTTGAAGGTATTCTTTCTATCTATGATACACCTGCAAAAGTTCTATTTGATACAGGCTCCACTCATTCTTTCATATCCCGGGAATTTGCATCATCCTTGGACATTATACCACAGGACCTATACTTCACTCTAGAAGTCATGACTCTTGTAGGCCAGGCACTCCCCACTTATTCTTATCTCCAGGATGTCCCCATTTTGATTAAGGACCATTTGTTACATGCCAACCTTATCCACTTAGATATGAATGACTTCGACATCATTCTAGGTATGGACTGGCTAGCCTTTCATCAAGCCTTTGTTGATTGTCGTCAGAAGCGTGTCACTTTTACCCTACCTAATAGAGACACTTTCACCCTCCAAGGAAGAAAGGATTATTCTGAAGCATGTGCTATTTCTTCCATGAAAGCAGTTAAACACATTGCTCACGGATGCCCCTTCTTCTTAGCCAAGATTGAATCTGTCGAGAATCCCCAACCAAAGCTAAAGGATGTCGAGGTTGTCCGAGAATTTCCTGACGTGTTCGCTGAGGACTTACCAGGTCTACCTCCACCAAGGGAAATTGAGTTCATCATTGACCTTATACCCTGTACTTCCCCCATTTCCAAAGCTCCTTACGGAATGGCTCCTGCAGAACTAAGAGAACTGAAGACCCAGTTACAGGAACTACTTGACAAAGGGTTCATACGACCTAGCGTGTCTTCGTGGGGAGCTCCAGTCCTTTTTGTTAAGAAAAAGGATGGCTCCATGAGATTGTGCATAGACTATTGAATGCTGAATAGGGTCACCATTAAAAATAAATACCCTCTTCCCCGAATTGATGATCTTTTCGATCAACTTCGGTCAGCTAGAGTCTTCTCTAAGATTGATCTACGATCAGGGTACCATCAACTTCGAGTTAGAGAAGAAGATATCCCCAAGACAGCCTTCAGGACTCGATATGGGCATTATGAATTCAGAGTGATGTCCTTTGGTTTGACTAACGCTCCTGCCGCGTTTATGGACATCATGAATAGGGTGTTCAAGGAGTACTTAGATAAATTCATCATAGTGTTTGTGGATGATATCTTAATATATTCTGAAACTCCTGAAGACCATATGGAACATCTAAGGATAACATTAAGCACCCTACGAGCACACAAGTTATATGCAAAATTCAGTAAGTGTGAGTTTTGGTTGGAAAAGGTTAATTTCTTAGGACACATTATTTCTCAAGATGACATAGCAGTTGACCTTACTAAGGTTGAAACAGTACAGAATTGGGAAAGACCTAAGACAGTCACAGAAATAAGAAGCTTCTTAGGACTTGCCGGATATTACAGAAGATTCATCGAAGGTTTTTCACAAATGGCTTTACCTCTAACTAAGCTGACCAGGAAAGACACAAGATTTGAATGGACTGATAAATGTGAAGAAAGCTTCCAAGAACTAAAAAAGAGGTTGACTATCGCACCTGTCCTTACCTTACCTTTAGGAAGTGGCGGATTTGAGATATACAGCAATGCCTCGCAACAAGGGCTAGGCTGCGTACTTATGCAACATGGGAAGGTAATCACTTATGCTTCTCGACAACTCAAGAAGCATGAAGTCAATTACCCAACCCATGACTTGGAATTAGCAGCCATAGTCTTTGCCTTGCGAATATGGAGACATTATTTATATGGGGAAAAGTTTGAAGTTTTTACAGATCACAAGAGTCTTAAATATATCTTTTCCCAACAAGACTTAAACATGCGACAAAGAAGATGGATGGAATACTTAAAAGACTATGACTTCTCCATTCATTATCACCCTGGAAAAGCTAATGTGGTAGTTGATGCATTAAGCAGAAAAACCCAAGGGATGTGTGCAAGTTTATTAACTAAGAGATGGAAGCTACTACAAGAAGTAATCATATGGAAACCAGACATAAGTAAGCATAAGATCATTATGGCAGGTCTAACAATCAAATCGGCTGTTAATGAAAAAGTTAAGCAAGAACAGAAAGGAGACTCAGATATACAAGCATTCATAGGAAAACCAGGATTTACAAAAAGAGAAGATGGTAGCATTTACATGCAAGGAAGATTAGTGGTACCAGCTAATGAAGAGTTAAGACAAGAAATTTTAAAAGAGGCTCATCGGTCCAAGTATACAATACACCCAGGAGGGACTAAGATGTATCAGGACTTAAAGAAACAATATTGGTGGGATGGTATGAAAAGAGACATAGGGGAATTTGTGGCAAAGTGTTTAACATGTCAACAAGTAAAGGCTGAACATCAAAGACCTGTGGGATTATTACAACTCCTTGAGCTACTTGAATGGAAATGGGACCATATCACAATCGACTTCATTGTAGGGCTACCCAAGACCTCTAAGGGTCATGACATGATCTGGGTAATTGTTCATAGATTAACTAAGACAGCCCATTTCCTTCCTATACGTCATACCCAATCCACTGACAGCCTATCTCAGCTATACATCAAAGAGATAGTAAGTCTACATGGTATACCCCTTAGTATCACTTCAGATAGGGATAGCCACTTCACTTTGCAACTCTAGAAGTCTGTCCAAAAATCCTTAGGATCTTCCTTGAACTATAGCACAACCTTCCATCCATAGACCGATGGACAGTCAGAGTGCAGAATCTAGATAGTCGAAGATATGTTGCGGACTTGTGCCCTTGATTGGAAGCAGAGCGGGGATGAAAACCTACTGCTAGTCGAGTTTACATACAACAATAGCTTTCAGTCAAGCATTGGCATGGCTCCATATGAGGCACTCTATGGGAGACCCTGTCGATCACCCACCAGTTGGAGTGAAGTTGGAGAATCCAGGGTGCTCCAGTCTGAGCTGGTAGAGCAATGTGCCGAGAAGGTCAGACTCATAAGAAGCTGCCTCCTCACAGCTCAAAGCCTCCAAAAGAGCTATGTTGATCGAAGGAGGAGACCATTGGAATTCGACATAGGAGAGCACGTTTTCCTCAAGATATCTCCCACTAAAGGAGTTATGAGGTTCGGTATCAAAGGCAAGCTTAGTCTGCGTTACATAGGACCTTTCGAAATCCTAGAGAAAGTGGAAAAAGTGGCCTACAGGATCGCACTACCCCCTTAGCTATCCGAAGTGCATAACGTATTCCATGTGTCTATGCTAAGGGGGTACGTGCCTGACCCCGCTCATGTCATCAACCAGGTACCCATAGAGATGACGGAGGATCTCAGACTAGAGACAAGACCAGTTGAGATTCAGGATAGTAAGAATAAGAAGCTGCGGAATAAGGACATACCCTTAGTCAAAGTTTTGTGGAGAAATGCGCACATGGAAGAAGAAACTTGGCAACCGGAGTCAGAAATGCGAGAAAAGTACCCCGAGATCCTTTGACGGTATATAGTAGAATTTTGGGGGCGAAATTCCCCTAAGGTGGTAAGAATGTAATGACTCCAATTTTTGTAATATTGAAATTCCAAGTTTAGCAATGAAAAGTGCAGTTTTTAAAGATAAGGGCATTTTGGTCATTTCACTAGTCGCCTTAACTAAACCCAGGAATTTGGTCCTAAAAGTGGTTCCATTAGATGCGTCTCGGAAAAAGGAATCCAACGAGACCAAAATCACCCAAAACAGAGTTAAAATGAGCAAGATATGGCCCTTTGAAGTTCAGGGGCAAAATTGTAAATTTCACAAAAAGGACTTAACCTGAAAAACACAGGTGCTCGTTTTGATACGGGCACCCTTCATCTTCAACCTCCTAGATGTTTCTGGAATGGTGGTTTTTCAAGAAGAAACCACCGCCATTCAAAGGCGGTTAGAACCCCTCCAGAACCCTCTTTAAAAGCCCTGTAAATAGAGCTCTTGGGTGCCTCTAATGGCAGCCCAAAACCTTGGAGAAAACCCATCGTGGAGCAGTGACCAAGAGGGGAAAATGTGGAGAGAAAACCAGCCACGAAGCAAGTACGCTCAAAAACTCCCCAAACCCATCTCACCCATAGTCCTAGGCTCAGTTTCCCTAGGTTTTTGCATGAAAAACCATGGAGAATAGACCTCTGGGAGAGCCACCAAGGACGCTGGGACGTCCCCAGGGCCACACTAGTTCGACAGGGTCGAACCAGGGTGACCTGAGGATGACCGAGGTCTCTAACGGGCGGGACGATCCAATAGGAACGTCCCACGTCGACCGGCGTCGACCTCTGTTTGAAAAACCAAACGGGCGCGACGGGCAGAGAAGTCGCATGCGTCTGCAGACGCGCCCGCTGAGGTACACGCCGTAGACGCACGGGACACTAGCAGAAGCATTGTTTTTTGGTTGTTAAGGAAGCCAGGGCGCATGACGCTGACGCGCAGCGCCGTAGCATTCCGTATTTTAAGTCTTAAGGGACTTGTGTACATACAACACTAAAACGCTTATAACTTGAGATCTAGAGCTCCGATTGAAGCACCGCAAAAGGCGTGGTGTCCGTGTCGATGACGCGGACACATCCAAACTATAAAATCCCTTATCAAGGCCCAATCAAAGTAGGGCATGACCCTTAGAATAGGATGGTGGCGCGTGGCCACTAGAACTTTGGAAAACTGAGGATACCAAGGCCCAATTAGGACCTTAGGATACCCATAAGCATAGGGATGGACCCCTAATGCGTAAGTAATAAGACCCAACTGCCCTAAACCCATAAAAGATAGGCTAAACTAACCTTGAGTCCCCAAACCATGTTCAGGAGCGTATGAGGACAAGAGGGGTAACGCGACCTAGCCAGGTAGGTGCTCTATCACTATTAGATTCTTTTAAAAGATCTATTATTAGTTTGGGAACATATGTTTTAAATATATGACTTGATTTGCATGACTTAATTCAGCATGCATGATAAATGCTTTGTACATAGCCATGTTTTGAAATGATTGCATATACATTATGCACATATATGGGTTGCAAACAAGTGCATACATTGCATGATTTAAGTACTTGCAAAGATTGCATGTCCTTGAGGGTTACCGAAAGACGCTGGAGTGCCGTGGGCCAGGCAGTTGTGAGGGACCCAAAGAGGACAAGTTTTAACAAGAGGTTTTGACTTCTTTAATCTTATGTGATTTGGGCAAGTAAGCCCGTGGGTGCTATGCCGAGGGGTCTGGGTTGGCTACCCGGCCTCTACCACTAATAGGTGGATGGGTACCACGCCCAAAAAGAGGCAAGTCCCTACGTCAACTGCATGTGGTACAGGGGGCTACCACTGGTGTCACGGCACTGGGTCAACGTGTCATAGGCCCCGTGGAGGCTATGACCGAGTGTCCTCAGGTACCCGGGGACCACACGGCGAGGAGGTCGTGGGCATAGTGGACCCTATGGTTTGATGAGTTATGTGCTTTTCATATAGCATGATATGAGGTTGGTCGACCATACCATACTAGAGATCCATGAGTTGGCTCCATGAAGCATCTATTGCATATCATGATGTCATTATATATATATATATATGATACTTTCACCTTTGGATTATGTGATCTTTTAAGTCATGAGTATTTCAGTTGATTATGGATTCTTATACTGATATTGAACTCGAGTATTCAAACATACGCATATTTTGAATGAGCATATGATTTTAAAACATCTCATGCATTTATAAAACTAGTAGTGATAGGCTCCTACTGAGTATATTATATACTCACCCAATCCTCAACATTTTTCATATACAAAGTAAATGCTTAAGGGCAAGGAACGTTTGTATTAGGAGACATAGACTAAGTACAAGTAAGTAAACCCCTAACTTATCTTTCAGTGTTACTTGATTGTAGTTACTCTCTAATAGCTGGGGCTGTGATTAACACTTTCTTGGGAACAATATTGATTTAAAACTTTGCCATGGCTAAATTATTGGAGAATGTGTTTTCATACTCGGGATTTTTATGAAAGGTTGTTTTCCAAATGAGAAAGATTTTCATGCATTTCATATTTATAAAACAAGAGATCTCGCCTTTTTATCAAAATTGCATCATATAAAAACCCGGGTCGTGACACTATCGTTGTATTATATCATCATCACCTAGCTTTCATCTTAGCCACTTAAACCAAATTGTTGGTTTTATAGATCTCCCCCTTACATTTATGGGCCTTACAAACATAGGTGTCACTACTATAGTGAATGTTTTCTAGGACAATTAAAAATGTATATACAAGACAGTTGCCAAATCACCATCAATAGAGAAAAGCATTCACATTAACTTCAACATCCTTTGCATAGGCTACAATGTTTCTACAATCTTGAAGCACGATTCATCTTTTGTATGCACCCTTTTACCAATCCTCTTGATAACTTTTCTTTTCTCCCCTATGGGTTAACTCTTTGAACACAATTTTGTTATCAAACATGATCAATTCCATATGTATAATATAATTCAAGTAATACAAAGGTAGACAGGTATAACCACTTACAATTCGTGAAGCAACTAAGGTAGCATTTTCATCCATTAAGATTTGGGCATTACACCCTTGTGAATGTGCCATTTTCCAAAGGATGGCATGGTTGATGGGCTTTGAGTACCAGCCCTATTTTGCTGTCAAGAGAAACATTAAGTCAAAGGTAATAAAATAAACATCTAGTGTAATTAGATAAATTTAATAGTCCCATAATTTTTTTTTTCTTGTTCTTCTAATTAAGCATGACCAATCCTGGAGACGTGTTGGTGCATATGATTAGTTGCACACACCATTTGCCCTTTCATATGCTTTGCCTACACATCAAAGAAATATAATTAAACATAATCCAATTTCATAATTAAAGAAACCAAACCTTGGGATAGTTGTTACCTAAAAATTAGAACACAAATAAGTTTTGTACAAATTGATTCTATGCATCTTGGTAAGTGATATTGGAATACGACTCAGAAATAGTGTGGAGCCTTGATAGATCAGTGGCATTTGGAAGTATGTACCACTTTGCTAGTTCACTCTTCCAATTCCTCCATTATTCACTGGATCTTTGTAGAGCATTCTTCTTGCACTCATTAGTAATGTCGAAAGTAGACTACAAACTAAAAACTTTCACGTTACTCTATTTGAAAGTAAACAAGATAAGGTGCATAGTTTGTTATATATAAGAAGCATTTACAAACCTTCTATCAGTAATTGAGATTGGCACCATGCTTCTTACAATATAGCAAATGAAACTGCTATAGGAATGTGTACTACCACCTATCTTTTAATCTTTTTAACTTTCTCTTAGTAATATGCTCCATTGTTTTTAGCCCTTTTCCTTTCTGTTAAGAGGTGTACTTGGGCTGAATTGTTCTTCATGTTGTTCATTTTCTTCATGTTCCATGTTTCTAGCATAATTGAAAAGAAAACATTTAAAGTAAGCACATCAAACAATTAAAACAAACAATACTTAAACAAAAACAGCAACATCAACTAGTGGAAATTAGTTGTAAGCACTCCTAAAAAAGGAAAACAAACTGCATGTTGTGATCAAAGTAGATATGTACTTTCCTACCAGCAATACTATGTACAAATGAACTACGTACATTTGTCAAGCTATGCATTTCATGGACTATTTCTTCTGCAATGGATCACAAAGGCTCCACTACTAGTAATACCCCTAGAAGTATGGGGTGCCACCCATTATGGTGGCCTGTTTCATTACTCTTTAGGAGTGCAAGTTGTCATGCTTGCATTGGGAATTTGTGAGAGGGTTAACATTTTTGAATTTGGAAAAGCAACCTCAATAAGGCATCATTAACATACCAACTAGAAAGTAGAACATCATTTGCATGATTATCTATTTGACTACTCATTTTGCTATGATTTGGTTGAAAATCCATGGGTCATACCATTCCTTAAGGACATTGGGTTCAAGATTCCTCCTACGGTCATATATCATTGAAATAGTTTTGATTGAAACCTTAGGATTTTAGTAATTGGTTTATTTGTTTTCGAGTAATGTCCTATGTTCAAATTCTCTAGTCAAAATAATACCAATATAGGTTACTTAGTGTATCCATGAGTTGGATTCAATGAAGCATCTTATGCATATCATTATGTTATGATATATATGATACTTTCGACTTGGTTTGTGCTATTCTTTAAGTTGTTAGTATTTCAATTTGACAAAGGATTTTGATATTGATATTGAGCATGAGTGTTCAAACAGGCACATGTCTTGAAAGAGCATATGATTTTTAACATAGCATGCATTGCAAAATTAGTAGTGATAGACTCCTACTGAGTATATATATATATATATATAGTCACCCTCTCCTTAACATTTTTCAGGATAATTCCATCCACGAGTAGAGGACATCTATGTTAGTGCTACGAGCAAGTGAATCAAAAAGGAAACAATTATACATGTAAGTAAATTCTCAACCCTTTGGACATGTATTTGTATTTATTTACAGTTGAGCTGTGTGTTGTGACTAGATAGATCTGGGAAAAAACACTTATGATTTCTAAAGCTTTTCAAAGACTACTTTGGTTGTTGTGAAAGCAAATGACACTCGGGGTTTTCAAAATGAGTTTAAAACTAAAGGTTTTTCGCTGCATTGCATGGTTTTTATAAAATGATTTTCAAATAGGGATGCATCCCGCCTTTGGAATTAAATATTGCATTTAAAAATGCATGAGAAAACCCAGGTCGTCACAGTGGAAGACACTAAACTTTGAAACAATAGAGAGCAAGAAATGTAATTTATAAGAAATGAGGGATAACATGACTAAAATAGAAGAAGTAAGCAACAAATAGAACAACAAAAGAACTATTGCAAGAAAGTAAGAAACATTACTCAAAGGAAGATCTGCTTAGAGGCAATACGACAACGAGGATCTATTTACTAAGGCTTGTTGGAGCCAAAGGCAAGTCTGCTTGGAGGCGATACGACACCAATGATTCTACTTTGCTTACTAATTCCTCATTTTCATTGACATTGAGCTTTGACACTTGCATTTAATCAATTTTCTTGTCCTTGATTCATGATGTGCATTGGCTTTATTAAGACTGAAGTTTTTTTATCTAGGATTTGGATCAACGCACAATTTGATTTTGAGCATTTTGGGTAATTTCACATGCCTCTTCATAGAATCATGAATTTTGTGCTATCCTTTATCAATGTGATGTGACTAATTTATACCTTGAATGAATTGAGCATTTCTACGAAATGAATATTTTACTTACTTATAGATGTGTAGAAGCAATCTCATGTTAATCTTATGAAAGAACATATCTCATCTTGATATTCAATAGACTCGTGAATAGTTGACACTTATGTCTATACATATAGCCTTGTATAGTACTGGTTGCTACTTATCTTTGGCAGGCCAATTCGTACTACTCTGTCTTAGTGAGTATCTTATGCTGACCCCCCTACACCAACATTTTTCAAGAGAGGCTTTAGGTAGGTTTAGCACCAAGGAGAAGGAAAAAGTGAAGCCGTGGAATGCTCGACCATCGATGTACATGATTTGTGGAATAGACTTATAATAGCTTTTTGTTTTCATTTTAGACTATGTTAAGATATGTGATATATAAGTTCAAGTTTGACACTCCATCATCATGTAATTATTATAGAACTACTTATATAAATGTGTTTTTAAGATAGTAATTTATGTTTTCACCAGTAGATCTTGTGGCATGCAACTTTAATCCCCGTTCACAAGAATTTTCCAATTTTATTTATATGAGGAGATTTACAAGTAGTAACACCTAATTGGAAGAAGGAAATTTTAAATGTACATACTTATTATATGAGTTTCCAAATCTTTTATAAATTGAAGGAAATTTTTTGTACTTTCAAAAGGAATTTTTAAGCATTATTTCTTAAAATCAAGATGGTACAAATTTGATATTAGAGCTCATGCCTTGCTGCTTGCAACTGGACTACCATGAAAAACATCATTGTCAACCAATAGGGAGTCAGTTCTTAGTATAAGTAGGAATAATTAATTAGAAACTTATTAGAGTTTTGTAGATTTCAGATGTCTCCTAAGAGACATGGACAGGAACCCCTTCATCCCATAAATAAGACTACTACTACAGGGACCCAAGGAAATGCTAGAGTCTAAAGAGTTATAGCAGAGGTTGTGGTCAAGTTTCTCCTCTAGTGGGCAAAACAACAATTGCATACTCATAAGAGTGAGGGTGAGCATTCTAGTGATGTGAAGTTTAAGGATAAAGGCAAACATGGTAGCCACAAGCCATCTTGGAGAAGAAAGAGGGAGCTAGAAGTGAGAAAGAATTTTACAAGGTCAACTAAACTAAACTTTAGCTAATTTAGGAAAAGGGACAAAGAGTAGGGCAAGTGCCAAACTTGCCAGTAGGAACAGGCCCCCATGAGTCAAGGCAACTTCCCTCTCTTAGTAGCAACTAGGCTTGTGTTTCTAATGTAGTTATTGGCGTTACATTCTTGGTGTTTGATAGACATGCCTACATTTGAACCTAGTTATATTGATGCATTTAGTTCCAGTGACTTTGTGTCTAGCATGGCTGTTACTACACATAGATAGGGGTCTTGTTTACAGATTAGTACCCTAGTTAAACCAATTGTTACATAGGTCTCCTATGGGATGTACCATACTTATGTCAAACCTAATTGACAAGTGTTGTTACCTTGTAGTAGTCTAGACCTTGGATTAAGTAGATTAATATGGGGTGAGATTTTTTGGATGTTCTTCCTTCAGGAGTTTTCGAACTTACTGCCAAGGTGACAAATGCCCAGATGGCAACATCATTCTTATAAAGAAGCCACACAGGAGGTCGAGAGTTAGATGAGGTAGATATTCCTAGAATTGTTTTGATTGCACACACTCCACATAATTTCAAGGAAAAAATTCTTGTAAGGGGGAAAAGTATAATATGAACAATTATGTAAAATCCCATAATATAAATATAATCGACAAAAATAGGGTATTTTTTCGCTTCTACCCTCTCTCTCTCTCTCTCTCTCTCTCTCTTCAATTCACTTTTTCCTTTTACTTTCCTTCAATTATATTAAGGAAAATTATATAAGAAGAGAGTGACTAAGAATGTTAGAACATGTTGGGATGTTTTAAGTGGAGTTGGGAAGGCATGTGTATAGGTGTTACATAGAGAAATTCCTAGGTGGAGGAAGCTTGATGTGTAGGGTGGAATTGAGAGTAAATGTTGTAAATGTGGAGACCATGACCATAGGTGTGTAATTAGACTAAAGTAAAAGACCTAACTAACTAATTAGAGTGAAGACTAATGGTGTGAATTAACTCTGGTGTAGAAGGCTAAATGGTGAAAATAGAACCAAGGTGTAATTGAAAAAAAAGGTAAGAAAAGTAGTTTAATATTGGAATGCAATAGATTAGGAATTATATAATCAAAAGAGAGGAAGAATTGGATTGAGGCTTAAGGATGGAACCTCACCTAAGGATAAGAGAATGAATGTTAAGTAGGTGCTTGCATGTGTAATGCACTGAGGAGGTATTGTCTAGCTATTGGAATGTTAAATTCGATTAGGATACTAAGTTTCCATTTACTACTAAGTAAGAAATGAAACACATGCTAAGTTAGTGTACTAACATGATGAGCTAGTACACTAGCATAGAGGAGAACATATATCCTAAGTGGGTGTTCTAATACACTCTAAGGAGTTGTGCTAATATAACCCAAGTGGGTGTGCTAATACACTCTAAGTAGGCGTGTTAATATATCCCAAGTGGGTGTGCTAACCTAAAAAATCAATATGTTAACCATAGAAAAAGATACTTTAGTCTAAGTATTGGGAAATAACTAGGAGACTAATGGGTAGAAATGGGATTAAAACTTTGGCATAGGGGAACAGTTTTGCATTTAACATCATACCAAGGTGGTGGCTGGCCATCCATGCATGGTAGACCATGCCACCACATGAATCCAAGAATGGAATTTGGTCCCCAAGCATTCTAGGTAGCTAACCATGGTATAACATCATAAAATGGAAAGCATAGAATGAGAATAATATAATAAGAGGAGATTGGAAGGCTGACGTGTGCATGCATGCAAGACCAACCAAAAATGTTGGATAGTGGACTTAGGTGCTCATTGCATGCATGATAAGTAGTTGTTCAAGGAAAGTTTAGGAAATAGGATATAAAATGGAGGCAATGATTTTATCTCCTAGTGTCATGTATTCATTCTAAACCTAGTGAAGACACTCGAATAAAAAATAGAGAAAACCTAAGAAAAACATACAAAAAAACTAGTGGAAAGAGAGGTGCTGGAGTTGGGAAGATTGTGCAAACAAAAGCGGAGAAGTTGGCCAGAGAAGGAGGTGGTTTTGGGTGGAGTTGGTCTAGGACCCATTGATGGAAATTTCAAACACCGTCCTAGAACTCTAGCACTTAAAGCAGGAGAATAATCATCAAAATCTAGGAGAGTAGATGAATCTCTAAGAGATAGGGGATTTTGAAAATTGAATAATACAATTCTAGCTTTAGTCTTGAAAATCTAGGAATGTAGGGACATTTTTTCCATCAATTGTGTTGGATTGTATCAAGGATTGTAAGCATGATGAAATGTATGTGTAACTTGAATTCCCTGCTAGGAAACCATCATGCATGATGCTGGGTTAGTAAGATAGGGTTATGATTCTATAAATGTTAGCAATGCAATGTAAGTAAATCATTTATGAAAATTGCAACACCATGGACTCCTCATCATAGTGGAAACACAAGGGGAGTTTCAAGCTGGAAGTACCCCTATGTTCCACCATGACAAGAAGTGCTTAGCTACTGTTCGCTATGCTAATATGGTAATGGATTCATGGACTAAATGTATTTTGAAAATTGGGGTTGAATAACCATGTTTGGTAGGTGAAAATAGGCTGAGGAAATGACGGAATTTCCTACCCAAATGACAGGAAATTGGTGCCCTATTCCTCCTCTGCTTACCACTAATTTCCATGCTACTAATGAAGAAATTCTTTTTATTACCTACTTAAATTTATTCTTTATAGGTCTAAATCTTGTTTTGCATGTGAATGCATAAAGATTCAAATGGGATGACAAGTCTTGTATAGACTAGTTATTGATTGCTGAATACAAAGTGGTAGCTTGTAGATGGACTTTACAAACTCATCGATGCTATACTTCTCGGAAGCATGAGATTAGCTAATACTACATTAATTTAAAGATGAACAACTCTAGTTTAAATTTCATACTAGAAATTGATGAATGTGAAATCCATGAGAATCTCTTAGGACATTGAACACTAGTTCAAGACAAAGTTGTTGGCGAATACACCTAACTATGCTTGGAAATGGGAATCAAACTAAGGTAAACCATTAGAAAGTAATCAAATAAAGATCTAGAAAGCTAGAATCTTCAATCACTTAGGATGAAACCTAGAATAAACTACAGGTGATCACTATTCTCACACTACTAGTGCTTCTTAGGATCTGACATTGGTAAGTAGGTTACAAAAGATAATACACTAAATCCTACCCTAGGGAAGTGATTGATAACCATTGATACTACTTTAGTTTATAACATAATAGGTTGAATACACACAAGAAAAGGTGCAAATGCTAAGTTATACATGAAGAAGTCTAGAATAAGAAAATGATCCTAGCTACCCTGTAAATTAAAAGAGTTCATCAAACCTAGAGGAACCAATTTTTTTAAATAGACATCATAACACTCATTATGCACCATGAATGTAAGTGGGGTGATTTATTTTGATACTAATATTCTTAGAAAAACTAAAAAAGAGAAGAATACCATTTAATTATTGCATGATGAAATGCATGGAAAAAGAGCAGAATTTTATAATGTATAGAGTACTAAGAAGAGATGTCCTAAAAGAAGCTAAAATCATCTTATCCTCTAAGATCTAATGAATGAGAATTATCCTCAAAACTGGTCATGAAAGCTTGCCCACTACTATCAGATTTAGAACTGGGTGATTCATGAAAAGCAAGTACTTGATCTTGCATGAAATGAGCATTTGGTCATGTACCTTGGAATGAATACAGGACATGTGCTTTTGCAAATGTTAATGCATTAAAACCTCTAAAAGACGCATGTTTTAGAAAACTTATGGAAAATCACATGGACCATGAATGGAAGGTTTTCTTACTAGAAATAAGAGTTGATAATTCCATGTTTTTCATGTATGGTTTTAGATGCCTCCTGATTTTCCCATGTGATTATTTGATTGATCTTTGGCCAACCACTCTACAAGTGATCGTAAGACCTAGAGATGTTATTTAATTGATGTTTGGGCATGAACTGTACAAGTGGGCACAAGTCCTAAAGATGTTATTTTATTGATATTTGGACAGACACTCTACGAGTGGCCATAAGTCTTAGAGATGTTATCTGAGCAACGTTTGGGCAGGCACTCCATGAGTGGCTGTAAGTACCGAGATGTTATTTGACTGATGTTTTTGGCAAGTACTCTATGTAATAACCCTAATTTTTGTAATTGATTGAAAAAATCAATAAAGTTTGAGTTTTAGATATTTTAGGCTGAAATATTAGGGTTATTTAGAATATACTTTTTATAAAAGTATAATCAAATAATAATAAATGTAAAATTAAAATTAAACTTAGCAAACCCTTCAAAATGATTGTAAGCACGACAAATTCTGAATTTGGATGAAAAATCCTTAAGTTTCTTCATTTCTTGGACAAAAGGGTAAAATAGTAATTTTACCCAAAAATCAAAATCTCCCAAAAATAAAATATGAGACATCAAAATTTAAAATGTACTAATAAATACAAATCCAATGCCACTAAGTGCACTCAAATCCGAGATCATGGGAATAAAACCCAAAATTTTATACATAAATGTCAAAATGGTCTTTTTACACCATGTGGGGCCCACATGGGGCCCACAAGGGACCCAAAAACGAATCTTATGAGCAGCCCATGTGACGTCATGGGTCAACAAACACCAGCTAGTCTTGGAAAAGAAAAATGGAGCATGGGAGACTTTCATGCCATTTAATAATAAAAAATTAAATATTATAATTATGAAAGAAGACCAAAATGCCTATAAATACAACCCCAAAAATCCTCCAAAAATGCTCATAAAATCCTCATGAAATTTTCTTCACTCTCTTTGAAAAATTAGACCTAGATCCCTCACCAAAAGTCCAAAAATCCCAAGAGATCTCTCTCTTTTCAATTTATTTTTCTTTTTAGATTGGAACATGACACCTAAAATTAATTAGGCACTCTGTTCTAGATCAAATATCATCAATTCCACCGTCCAAAACATCCCACCATATCTTAGCTACAAAACCCTCAAATCAATTTCAAGATCCAACAGTTCAAACAATGGTAATTTGCAAGAAAGGTGGATCTTGGCCATATCTTCATCAAAGGGTATTTCTTTTAAATTGGACACATAAGCAACATTTTTTGTCCAATCAGGTTGGTAGGAATACTTTATATAGATGTTTACTATTGGTTTATGTAATTTTTAGTTTACTATAATTTATTTTGGTAATAAAAAGGTAAAAATAAAGTAAACACCAGAACCCTTAATTCAGGATGATGAAGTGCTTAGATGAAAATACTGACTACATCAATCGATCCACAAGGGTCCAAAACTCCTAAGGTAGAAGTTTCACAATGATTGGAGATGTTTTGGGCCCTCAATTGAGAGAGGATTGATTGAACGGTCTAGAATGGATTGTCTGATCTCCGGATCTAACAGCGCCCAAGATGCACGTGTGACGCAGCATCAAAAATGGAGCGAACGCGCCCTACAAGCATGCCATTTGCAGGTGTGTGGACGACGAGAATCCCACTCGTCCCGTCCATGTCGGTGGAAGTCCTAGATAGGCGCTTCCATAGCGCCTCTGTGGCGGATGCACCCGACAAGCGGGAGCGTTCTGCCCGGCTTGGTTTTTTGCCCAAAAGATCTGGGCCATCCGTTCCTTGGGCCCAGATCAAATATAAGCCCTAGAAAGGACTATGAACTTCCAGATCAAATTTCGAAGCCATCTGAACTCCAAATTAAGATCGAAAAGAAGATATGGAAAGCTTGAAACCTATATTTTCTGATGAAATGATAAAATGGACATAATATTCAGTAAAACTTTCTGTATTAAATAAACAAGTTTTCAATTACCTAGACCTTCAAGATCTGAGATGATCAGATCTTGAAAATATGTTTTACTAATGATATACTATTGAAATAAAGTGATATCCACGGTTTATTTGGACATATCTGAGATATATTAAGGGATCTAACCATTATGGTAGAAAAACCCTAAAAATACAAAGGGACCCACTTGATCAATGAGATCAAGTATGATCAGATCCTTAGGATGGATAAAATGAATGTTGATATAATGAAATCCAAGAAATCATGGATGGATTATAATAAAAATGGATCAATATGATCTTTGGACCTTAATAAAGAAAATCACCTAAATATAACTAATACCCTTAATCAAAGGAAAAGATCTAAGATCTAATGGTTGGATCATAAGTAAAGGTTTCTAAAAATGTTAATGTAATTAGTTTCATTTTATATAATAGCATTTTAAATATGATTATGTTATAAAGCATGCTAGTATAACATTTAGACTTTAGCATGATATGTGATTTCATTGTTACCATAAAGTGCTAGATTTAATTGGCTTAGGGGCACTTTAGTATGATTTCATGCCATTCTAACTTAGGACAATGCTAGAAATTCATATAAGTTTATACTATAGTATGAGATTATACCTTAAGTCCATGTTAGTTTAAATTGAGTTATTAAGGTATATTAGTTGGAAATCATGTTAGAGTAATTTTAATTACCTTGCCTCATCATCATTAAGTGTTAAATTATGTAGTTTTATGCTTTGAATTCATAATTCATTTATGGTTAAATGTTATTAGTAGATCTACTTGTTATGAAATAAAGAGCATAAAACATCAAAAATGTAATCTAATGAGAAAGTAGAGTTTTATGACACAATAAGAATGGAGTACTTTGGACTTAATTTGTAAGGGCTATAGTTAGTGGGACAATATAAGGATTATCAAATCCTTAGCCCAAACTAGGAAAAGAAGAATAAACCCCATGAATGACATTATAAATATTCATGGACTTAATTAAAATCCATTAGAAAGAGTACTTAGGGTAAACATACTTATAGGAACCTTATGAAAGGTTGAGCTATGGTCATTCTAGTGAACGATGAATATAGTGGTTAAGGGGGTTATCTAATAGAGCCTAGCTCTTCCCCTACCTTCCATTGACGTTTGTGAGGTCTAAACGCCTCCTTACATGAGGATTGAAGTAACCACTTTATGTTCACCCATTCAGCTAGTAAGCCTTAGCCAATTGGAAATAAGAGAAGCAGTCTAGATTTAGGCTTGAATAAGTTACCTTCAACCAACACATTAACTGGTTGAATAATAATAATAAGAGCATAAAAGGTTAGTAAATTACCTAACCATAATAAAAACAGTAAGTAAGATAAGGATGATCAAACAAGATCCATTACATCTTGGATGATCAAGAACAATAAGAATAGTATATTATATTGTACTTAGTATGTATGTTTATTAGTATACTTATTATAGTTCATTAGATTAGATAATCCAAACCCTTGATTAAGGATGATTCAAGGAAGAAAACCAAGATTCATCCTCCTTAAGGATGATCCAATAACTGAACTTAGATCAAAGAAGAAGTATATGATAGAAGATCTAGGACCCCGATCTTTATCAACGTGTGTAGATTGTAAATCAATGAATCTATGAAAGATCAAGATCAAGGAAATGGACACAGAAAGACTTAGAGATAGAAAAATATTTAGATATGAATGATCTAAAGATCATTCTAAACGTTAGATCTAGTGATCAGTAGGATTGTTCAAAATTTATATATTGACAATATGTATGGATGTACAGATTACATACATCAATCAGGATCATGGAAGATTGGGGAAAAGACATCAATCCTTAAAGGTAGGAGGATTTGATGAATGCATTTAGATGAGATATACATAATTGTACTCATGATCTTATGTTGACAAGAGTAATGTTGATACTTGTACTAAATATCTTAAAAACCTTATGATCCAAACAAACACATATAAGATGGTTAAGGACTAAACTATAAGTGAATAGGGAACTAGAAAATATTTCAGCCCTAAGTAAACAACCATATGGTCTGATACATATGAAATCCATTTTACATACAAGCTTGGAGGCTTGTGAGTTTGTTTTAATAGGCATAAGCCTAGGGGGGTGCTATTGCTAGAGGAGTTATGAGGGTTTGGCCACCTGCTACTTGAAATTTGATGATATGATGATACCTTGCCTAAAGAGAGGCTAAAAGTCGGGTGGTGGCAATTATGGGAAGGCCACTAGTGTGAAAGTCTTGACCTCCCATACGGGTAGTGACATAATATTTTCCACTGTGGTATCAATGGTGAACAGGGTAGTTATTTGAGCGCTCTAGTACGAATGGGACTGTAGCATTGCAACCTTTTTTATTATTTTGCACTATGATGCATATAAGAATAGGCATAGTGAAATGCCTTATTTTGTAGCATAATGAAATGCTAGGTAATTGTATATTACCAATATTTTCCAAGAAGGGAAATTCTCAGTATAAGATTAGGTGTAATACTAAATTCTCGTAATGGAGAGAATTGATTAGCTTAATTGGGAATGATAATTGACTACTTTCATAAATTTAACTAGTTTACTCATGAAGAGTATGTATGTATATAGATATACATAAATTACAAAGTAAAGAGTAGAGACATGAATATGTTGAGGGATAATGGGATTTTGAAGTATTGGAATTACATTGTCAATTATTATCCTTCTTGAATCCCCTACCAAGTATTGCTTGCTGAGATATTATAAATGTTACAATATCTCAAATACAGGGAAGCAGAGTTAGGAGTTGAAGACGATAGAAGACTTGAAGAGAATAATCTTCAAGGTATACCCTTGAAGACATGTATTTTTCTTTGTTGAGAGTTTTATTGTATGGTGAGCTTAAGTTTTGGATTATGTAATTTTGACAAGTACTGTAATAGATTTGGCTGTATTGTGAACCACTGGATGGATCCTGGAATTTAATAATAGTATATTCCTTCAATCGGATTTTATTTTGTACACAAATTGTACTTATGTTATGTATGAAGTGGTGACTTGGGTTCTCAAAACAAATTCTAAAGATAAGAATTTCTGCTGCTTTGTTTTGCAAAAAAAAAATTACACTCTTAAGGGCCCTGCCTTTCAAAATACTTTACAAATCATGTTACAAAAATCCAGGTCGTCACACTCTATGAGCAGCTGTAAGTCCAGGAGATGATATTGGATTGATGTTTTAGGTAGGTTCTTTACAACTAGCTGTTGGTCCCAAAGACACTATGCTAAGAGGTGCAGATTGGCCCATGCCCTTTGATTTGATACCTTAGCTCTTTAAAAAGGCTTTGTTGGTGCAAGGTATGTTTCATGTGGCCACCCTAAGGATGAGTCAATAAACCAATGAGGGCTAATGTGCTTGTCAATTTAACAATGATGGTTGTTACCTTGGTGATGGTTGATGCTCTACGTGCATAGATGTCCAGATGTTGTTGTGGACATGTGCTAACATTTTGGTCATGCTCAAGAGTCTAAACTTGGTCCTTGGTGGTATGACTAATGCCACTTCAACTTTTGGAGGTAATGTGCTGATTTATGATAGAATTGATGCCTTAAACTCATTGGAGCCTGTGACATGTCCGCTTAGAGGCAATAAGACACCAAGGAGTTAGCTTTTATGACTAATTCCTTCTTTTCATTTTCAATGAGCTTCGATGTTTGCTTTTAGTTAGTTGTCTTGTCCTTGATTCATGATGCACATTGGCTTTATCTAGATCAAGCATTTTTTCTTCTTCTAAGAGTTGGTTCAATGTGGGATTTGATTTTGAGTATTTTGGGTAATTGCATGTGCATCTTTATAAAATCATGAATTTTGTGCTTTCCTCTATGAATGTGATGTGACTAATTGTACCTTGAGTGAATTGAACATTTCTATGAAGTGAATGTTTAACTTCCATATAGAAGCATAGATTCAATCACATGTTAATCTTATGATAGAACATATCTGATCTTGATATTCTATGATAGACTCATGGAAATTTGATGCTTACCTATATCTATACATATGTACTTATGTGCATGATATTGGTTGCCGCATATCTTTCGCAGGCTAGTATGTATTAGTCTTTTACCTAGTGAGCATTTTATGTTCAACCCTCTACACCAACATTTTTCAGGAGTGACTTTGGATAGGTTTAGCACTAAGGAGAAGGGATAGGTGAAACTATGGGATGCTTGATCAATGATGTGCATGATTGGTAGAATGGACTTATGGTAGCTTTTTATTTTCATTTTAGACTATGTTAAGACATGTGATGTATAAGTTTAGGGTTGACACTCCATCAGCCTCTAACTATTATGCAACTATTTATTTTTCTATGTTTCCAATATAGTAGTTTGTGTAGTGACCAGCAAATCTTGTGACAGGCAACTCTAATCCCCACTCACATGCACTTTCCTATTTTAATTATATGAGGAGATTTATAGGTAGTAACACTGTGATGACCCGGGTTTTCTCCTGCATTTTTAAATGCAATATCTAATTCCTAAGGCGGGATGCATCCTTATTTGAAAACCATTTTATAAAAACCATGCAATGCAGTGGAAAATCTTTCATATTTTAAACTCATTTTGAAAACCCTGAGTGTCATTTGCTTTCACAATACTCAAAGTAGTTTTTGAAAAAACTTCAGAAATCATAAATTCTTCCCTAGGTCTATCCAGTCACAGCACACAATCCAACTGTAAATAAATACAAATACATGTCCAAAGGGTAGAGAGTTTACTCACATGTATAGTTGTCTCCTTTGTTTATTCACTTGCTCGTAGAACTAATATCTCTTGAGACGTCTTCTATTTGTGAGTGGAACTATCCTGAAAAATGTTAAGGATAGGGTGAGTATATACTATACTTAGTAGGAGTCTATCACTACTAGTTTTGCAATGCATGCTAAGTTTAAAATAACGTGCTCTTAAAAACATGTGCATCTTCGAACAATCATGTTCAATATCGATATTAAAAACCACTGTCAAACCGAAATACTGACGACTTAAAGAATAGCATAATCCAAGTCGAAAGTATCATATATCATAAGCATAATGATATGCATAAGATGCTTCACTGAATCCAACTCATGGATATCTGGTATGGTATGGTCGACCAACCTTATGTCATGCCATATGCAATGCAAGTAAATCATCAAACCATAGGGTCCAACTATGCCCACGACCTCGCCTCCATGTGGTCCCCGAGTACCTGAGGACACAGCATCATAGCCTCCACGGGGCATATGACACATTGACCCAGTGCCGTGACACCAGTGGTAGCCCCCTGTACCACATGCAGTCGACGTAGGGACATGCCCGTTTTGGGTGTGGTACGCATCCACCTAATAGTGGTAGAGGCTGGAGGCCAACCCAAACCTCTCGGCATAGCGCCCATGAGCTTATCAGCCCAAATCATATCCGATCAAACAAGCGAAAACACCTTTTTCAAAACTTGTCCTCTTTGGGTCCCTCACAACTGCCTAGCCCTCACAACTACCTACCCAATGTCTTTTAGGCACTCCAGTGTCTTTTGGTAACCCTCAAGGACATGCAATCTTTCAAAAACTCAATGCTCACAAATCATGCAATATATGAATTTGTTTGCAAAACATATCTATGCATAAAGCATTTATCATATGTATGCTGAATTAAGTCATGCTAAACAAGTTATATAACTTATACTTAAAATATGCATAAAACAATCATGGCTGTTTTAAAAAGTCTAGTAGCGATAGAGCACCTACCTCAAAGTCTCCTGGAGTCGCATCCTTTAGCACTCAAACCGTCCCTAGGTCTCATTTATAAACTCTTGGGTATGAATGGATACAATGAGTCCTTATTAATTTTAATCTATTATACCACTAAATCTGCTATTTAGAGTCAATGGTCCTTGCCTAATTCATTGCCAGGCTAGATCCTATGATATGAATCCACTTTCCAATAGTTAAATTCTATAATTTATCCTCTAATCCTAACTTTAAACTCTCAATAGGTCCACATGCCCCAGTTCCCAGAACACCAGTGTATCCTGGTTGAACCGCGACCGCCTTACGTACGTGCGTGCCCAAAGGACGTGCCAGGGACCGCGTCTTGCACGCGCACATGCATGCTCAAGTGACGCGCTATGATGCACATCATCCCACAGACGCACCTTGTAGCATGGCACGTCTCAGCTCCCAGGGGCACCCCGTGCACCCTGGTCAAGCCAGGACCCGTGCCCTATGTCACGTGCGCATCCAAAGGCTGCTCTTGGGACAGTGTACGCACTGTCGTACACCTGGAACCTGTGCTAGGGACCCAGTCCCAGGCGCAACTTGCATCATGGCGTCCCTGGGACGTCATGTTCGTGCACAGTCGGCTAGAACCAGTCTTGGGGCATTTTCCTGCTGGAAAACAGCTGGAAATGCTAGATCCAGCATGGATCTAGCCTGAAAGGTGGAGGAACTAGAGAAGGAGGTAAGGACGCCTTACCTGGGCAGCCTGGTGACGCCTTATTGCCGGTGGTGGACCTCTGTTCCAGTTTTGGAAACCCTCCGTAGCTGGAAATCGTGAAGAGTAAAACCCCATGTCGTGCAATGCAGAAAAAAGAGAGGGCCGTGGGGAAAATGGTAGTGGCCGGCCTGACTTGGGCCTGGCCGTTGCCGAAAAACACAAAAGGACAGGTTTTCGGTTTTTGCTGGAAAACTCGTGTTTTTGGAGGGGGAAGATGGGGCTTTTTATAGCCCTGCTATGGCGGTGGTAGAATCCTCTAGAAAAATCGGGATTGAGGGTTTCTAGAGGGTTCTTGAGGTTGAAGACGACAGGGGGTGCCATTATCAAAACAGCCCCCCTGCATTTTTCATCCTTTTTCATTTTAAACGTTTTCTGTTTAAATTCCAGAAATACCCCTATCTTTAAATGGCTGTGACTTCTTCATATGAACTCCGTTTTGGGTGATTTTTAAGGCGTTGGATTCCATTTTTCGAGTAGAATCTAATGGTACTAAGTTTCCTTACAAATTCCTTCATTTACTATTTTAAATAAAATCAAATATTCAACATAGTCCATTTCCCATAGAATGTCCAATTTTTGTTAAAAATAGCATAAATTGCTTGGGCATTACATTATTACCCCCTTAAAAGAATTTCGTCCTCGAAATTCCATAAAATTTCATCTTCAAGGTATTTTGCCTCTTAGTTAACTTCTTGGTGAATGCATTCCCCCCTTAGGAATCAAATCTAGGCTTAATCCTCAATTTATCATTTTTATTGTTTCTTCTACCAGGCCTTACCTATAAGGGCCGCTTTCGCTACATACTCTGATGCATACTCTCATACGTGCCAGTTTAACAATACCGGTCTCTAGCTATAATTCATCTATCTCGAAATCCTTAAATTCCTTTACTTATCTCTTCAGGTATAGGATAGTCTCCTCGTAAGATCATGCTTCTTTATTTATGTATAAATTACTCCATACTTCTTTCAAGATCATATTTCTTATAGTCCTTTTTGAATATCATAGGATGATCCCTTTTTCTTCTTATCTTTCATCTAGTGATCTCTTCATCATCCAAATCTCCTTCTAATGGTTGGTTATATGTCATTAGTACGAGTCAAAAAAAGACCTTCCTTCTATTGTGTCTTTGCTTCTTTATCTTTTATATTTGTCCCCAAGATACTTCAATAACTGACATGGTATCATGTGCTTTACAACTAAACCCTTGTTGAACTTCGAATTTCAACTGTCTATCATTTTCCATATGTGACTTTATTTCTTGACCAAAGTTACATTAAAAAATGAAAGCCAATTAGAAGCATCTTCCATCGAGGACCTTATCATATACTGAAAGTAAAATGTTCTAACTCTATATCTAGTTTCATAATTATTGAATTCATTAAATGCTTTTCTTCGTGACCATTTTATCCAAACTCATGTCAAAGATTAATGGTTGATTCATCATCATGGGTCACATGTTCTCATCCAGAGGCCTATCTCACTATTTACATCAATTTGTCATTGAGATGTTCCATAATGTTCCCATTTATGCGAAGCAAAAACTCTCTTATTCATAACCGAGTACCCTTACTAGGTCATGGTTGAATCCTTTATCATCATCCTTTTTGTCCTTTCTTTGCTTGATGGTTTTCTTCGTAACCTTTTAGCCCAAAAGTTTTATTCTCAATCCAATAGGGTTAGTCCTTAGGAAATTCCTTCAATTGATTTTTCGTCCTTGGTATATGCTCATAACGACTAACTATTTGTCTAAAGGCAACGTAACATTAAATCTTCACCTTATAGTGTGCTAGCCATCTCACCTTTTCTCCTTCCATCTCCTATGTCAGTATATTATGCAATCTTTTACCAAGGCTTTATTGTCAATCATGCAGTCTGTATTGTCAGGAGGTATCCTCATAAGTAGTGATTTTCTCGATTCCTCAAATTTTATCCTTCAAGTGTCTCCTTATACTTAGCAATTCTCGTTCAATAGCTACTACATCAAGTTATGCTGAAGCTATTAAATCATCAAATTTGAAAAACACTCAGGTAAGCATAAAACATTTTCTTAGACATAGAAAAACTTTATTTGATTACCTACCGATCTCTTTCCAGATATATCTATGTCATAAGCTGAAGGGCCTCTAAAGTCATCAATACTTATTTGCCTTCCTTTTCAATCCAAGTCAGCAGTATTTTTCAGACTCAGAGTAATTTCTTCACCTTGTCATGGTAGCCACTAAGGTTTGGAAAATCTTTCACATTGGTTTAGATCACTTCTTATATATATATATATATATATTTCTCCTATCTCAGTTGCAATTGTCTTCATCAACTGACCTTATACCTTCAAATGACTTAGCGTAACAAGTACTTCTTTCAAGGAAAACTCAAGTCTAAATACTTATAATATTCCTCTGAGTATATAACTTCGATTACTAACTCATAAATACTAACATACTTGATTAATTAGGGTGGGATACCTTTATTTAGTCAACAGTACTCTAAAGGTAATGACTAAATAATGGTCTTATGATTTTTTGGCCTTCCAATCTATGATATTAAGACCTCAATTTGATCTTTGATGGTACCCTACTTGCCAAATGGACAGTCACTGTCTTGGCTTAATTCCTTTTTCAATATACTTTATTGGCA
The DNA here is from genome assembly GCA_035236585.1 of Warburgia ugandensis. NCBI lineage: Eukaryota > Viridiplantae > Streptophyta > Magnoliopsida > Canellales > Canellaceae > Warburgia > Warburgia ugandensis. Next base: position 74,869,361 of record CP141131.1, on the reverse strand, counting down.
AGGTGGGACATCACCAAATTTTTCTTTTTATGGACTACATCCATTTGTGTTCCTTATAAGCTAATGGATCCGATAAGATTCTAATTGCCATAATTGATATTGACATCAAACCACTTGTAGAATTTTATTTCTAGTGGATCACCATTCTTCTTTGAAATTTTTGTGCAGCAAAATGTCCTTTTATTCAATGCTCTATTCAAAGTCTTAAACCCCATATGCTTTCTCTCTTTTATACTCTTTTACAATAAGATCACCAACTCATCTATCATCATTCCTTCACATTTGTTTGATCTACCTTCCTATGGGATTCAAGATGATAGAATTCCATGTATCTCCATAAGGTCATGATCTTCTTCTTTTGAATATTCAATATTTCATTGAATACTTATAGTTATCTCTTTCTCTCTTTTCTTCAAAATCCTCATTTAGTCTACCTGGATCAATGTCTCTATATGTTTTGTTGCATATAATCAATACTGCATCTACTCCTTTACTTAACAAATATGATTAAACTGAATGCTTCCTCAGAAATTCTAAATTGTCTTGAGATTATTGAAATCCTCAATTGCCTATAGCCTTAATAAAATTCATACAACGTCTTAATAATGGTATTGATGCTTTGATCATGCTATACTTTTCTTACAAGTTCATGTTAGGATCGATCTATTATTCACAGATCTATCATCCCCAATATTATTGTCAAAATCTTTTGGTAACATTGTCGAATATAGTTCCCTATCATATTCATGTTATATTCCTCATAATATGTCACTTGTATACATCTTCTGATTTGCTCCATAATACTCAAGTAGTTATTATTCAATATCACTTCACTTTTCATGAGACCCCAATTAAGGTATCCAAAATTGAGCTAAGTCTTTCAGGATCTATTCCTTTGTAATCTAGTACGAGTCATAGTAATCTCTTAATATTATCTTGCATTCTCATCCCTCTTAGATTATCATCAAAATTTTCTCAAAGTCTTTCTTTTACATCTCTTATCATACTCATATCATATCCCTTGTGATAGTGTACTCATATTCTGGTATTCTTTATGATGGTAAGATAGCCATCTAGGTTCTTTGATTTCCTCACCTTTGATAAGGTTACTTTATTGCAGGTCAGAACTATCTATTAACAAGTTCACTAACATCCTCATTCATCATTCTCATAATATGATCCATATATGAGCTTTTATATTTGCACCACACAACAATCCTTAATCCTTAAGTTGTCTTAGACTAGATTTTGGATAAGGGTTGCACTATCCTCTGCTTAATTATTCGTTAGACCAAGCTGTGTTTCACCTATTTATTCATGGTGAACTTCCTTGTGCATTAATATTGTAATCCTCAAATAGAAGTAGTCATATCTACTACTCCTATTTATACTACTTCTCCTTGATTTTCTCTATTGTCTATAACCCTTGGACATGCTGGACTGGCTGTGAAAGGATAAAACCTAGGCTCTTATACCAACTGTGATGACCCAGGTTTTTGCATGCATTTTTAAATGCAATATCTAATTCCTAAGGCAGGATGCATCCCTATTTGAAAACCATTTTATAAAAACCATGCAATGCAACGAAAAATCTTTCATACTTTAAACTCATTTTGAAAGCCCCGAGTGTCATTTGCTTTCACAATACTCAAAGTAGTTTTTGAAAAAACTTCAGAAATCATAAATTCTTCCCTAGGTCTATCCAGTCATAGCACACAGTCCAACTGCAAATAAATACAAATACATATCCAACAGGTAGAGAGTTTACTCACATGTATAGTTGTCTCCTTTGTTTATTCACTTGCTCGTAGAACTAATATCTCTTGAGACGTCTTCTATTTGTGTGTGGAACTATCCTAAAAAATGTTAAGGATAGGGTGAGTATATACTATACTTAGTAGGAGTCCATCACTACTAGTTTTGCAATGCATGCTATGTTTCAAATCATGTGCTCTTAAAAACATGTGCATGTTCGAACAATCTAGCGCTCTCATAATCATGTATCCACCATAGAGTTTCACACATGAACCTTTGCATGCAACTCTATTCCTCTATCTCTCACGCATCCATACGCTCTAATCTCACACGAACCTATCAATCTTCACTTAGATTAGCATGCTCTACCCTTTATCCTTGCATCCTTATTTTTACACACACTCTATTTTAGGACACTCCATCATTGCATGCATTTCACTCATTAGCCCTTACACACTTTCCCCTATACTTCCACTCACCTACACCCCCCATTCCACTCTTTCAAATGCCCAATTGTCCATCCTCCATTCCATGCCAACCTTCCTTCTATAACTCTACATGCACATCCTTCTCTTTATAGTTCATCATATGCATCATCCTCTTCTAGCCTTCTATCTTTTAATTTATTTTCTTCTTTGGTTGTAGCTTTAGTGTACAATGGGCTAAAAAGAAGTGTATAGGCACTTGTTGAGTGACACAACAAGAAAGTCATAAAGTGGAATTCATGCCTAGAATAAGGAGAGAGTTCGTGTAAAGAGCCTAGTTGAGCACAATGATGAACTCCTATATTGGCCAGTTTAAGAAAGTTTCTTTGTTGCTTTGTGTTCCTTTCTTCATGTATTTACTTTCCATTGTAATCAAAGTTATATTAATGAAATAATTGTTTTCCTTTCCTTGATTAGTTTAGTTGCTTGCTTCCTTGTTTGTTTTATTTCCTTAGATAGTTTCTTTACTTGGTTTTATTGACTTACATTAAATTAGTTCAATTATTTAGCTTAGTTGCTTTAGATTAATGTCCTTACCATTTTTTTGAAGTTGACTAGGTTAGAGTAAAATACTTAGATTTTAATTATCTCCCTCTATTGAAAGGCTCCTCATGGGATTGACTCATATTTTTCATGTAATAACCCCAATTTTTGTAAATTGATTGAGAAAAATCAATAAAGTTTGAGTTTTAGATATTTTGGGCTAAAATATTAGGGTTATTTAAAATATACTTTTTATAAAAGTATAATCAAATCATAAGACATGTAAAATTAAAATCAAACTTAGCAAACCCTTCAAAATGACTATAAGCATGACAAATTTCAAATTCGGATGAGAAATCCTTAAGTTTCTTCATTTCTTGGACAAAAGGGGTAAAATAGTAATTTTACCCAAAAATCAAAATCTCCCAAAAATCAAAATATAAAACATCAAAATTTAGAATGTACTGAGAAATACAAATCCAACGCCACTAAGTACACTCAAATCCGAGATCATGGGAATAAAACACAAAATTTTATGCATAAAGGGCAAAATGGTCTTTTTACACCATGTGGGGCCCACATGGGGCCTACCACATACCCAACAACCAATTTTATCACCAACCCATGTCAAACATGGGTCAACAAAAATCAGCTGGTCTTGGGGAAGAAAAATTAGGCATGGGAGCATTGAAGACTCTCATGCCATTTAATAATAAAAAATAAAATATTACAATCATGGAAAAAGACCTAAAATGCCTATAAATACAAACCCAAAAATCCTCATAAAATCCCCATGAAATTATCTTCACTCTCCTTGAAAAATTAGATCTAGATCCCTCCCCAAAAACCCAAAATATCCAAGAGTTAGATCTCTTTTCAACTTGTTTTTCTTTCTAGATTGGAACAAGAGACCTAAAATCAATTAGGCACTCTGTTCTAGATCTAATTTGATCAATTACACTATCCAAAACTTCCCAACATATCTATTCTGCAAAACCCACAAAGAAATTTCAGGATCCAATGGTTCAAACAACGGATATTTGCAAAAAAAGGTGGATTTTAGGCCATATCTTCATCAACAAGGTATTTTTTGAAATTGGGCATATAACCGAGGTTTTCTCTCCAATCAAGTAAGTGGAAATCCTTTTCATAGATGTTTAGTATTGTTTTATGTAATTTTTATTTTACTGTAATTTATTTTGGTAATAAAAAGGTAAAAATAAAGTAAACAATAGAACCCTTAATTCTGGATGATGGAGTGCTCAAATAAAAAATCTGACCATACCAATCAATCTAGAAGGATCCAAAACCCCTAGGGTAGAAATTTCATAAAAATCAGAGACATTTTGGGCCCCCAATGAAAGAGGATTGATTGGACGGTCCAGCATGGACTGTCTGATCTCCAGATCAGACGGCGCCCAAGATGCACACGTGACGCACTGTCAGAACGGCACGTGCGCTGCGCATGGAGCGTCGTCCCGAGCAAGACGATGGCGCGTCCGTCAAATCCACGAGTGGACGTGCCCAGCGACAGCCCAGTTTGTGGGCGCGGACGACGGGCGTTCGGCTTGTTCCATCCGCGTCTTTGTAAATGTAATTAGTTTCATTTTATATTATTATGTTATAAAGCATGTTAATATAACCTTTAGATTTTAGCATGATATGTGTTTCATTGTTATCATAAGGTGCTAGATTTAATTTAAGTACCTTGCCTCATTTTCATTGAATGTTAGATTATGTAGTTTTATGCTTTGAATTTATAATTCATTTATGATTGAATGTTATTAGTAGATTTACTTATTATGAGATAAAGAGTATAGAACATCAAAAATGTATTCTAATGAGAAAGTAGAGTTTCATGACACAAATAAGAATGGAGTATTTTGGACTTAATTAGTAAGGGTTATAGTTAGTAGGACAATATAAGGATTATCAAATCCTTGGCCCAAATTAGGAAAAGAATAATAAACCCCATGAATGACATTATAAATATTCATGGACTTAATTAAAATCCATTAGAAAGAGTACTTAGGGTAAACATGCTTATAGGAACCTTATGAAAGGTTGAGCTATGGTCATTCTAGTGAATGATGAACATGGTAGTTAAGGGGATTATCTAATAGAGCCTCGCTCTTCCCCTACCTTCTGTTGACATTTGTGAGGTCTAAACGCCTCCTTACATGAGGATTGAAGTAACCACTTTGTGTTCACCCATTCAGCTAGTAAGCCTTAGCCAATTGGAAATAAGAGGAGCAGTCTAGATTTAGGCTTGAATAAGCTACCTTCAACCAGCACATTAACTGGTTGAATAATAATAATAAGAGCATAAAAGGTTAGTAAATTACCTAACCCTAATAAAAATAGTAAGTAAGATAAGGATGATCAAACAAGATCCATTAGATCTTGGATGATCAAGAACAATAAGAATAAGAACACTATATAGAACTTAGTATGCGTGTTTATTAGTATACTTGTTATAGTTCATTAGATTAGATAATCCAAACCCTTGATCAAAGATGATTCAAGGAAGAAAACCAAGATCATCCTCCATAGGGATGATCCAAGAACTGAACTTAGATCAAAGAAGAACTAGATGATAGAAGATCTAGGACCTTCATCTTTATCAACATGTGTAGATTGTCAATCAAAGGATCTATGAAAGATCAAGATCAAGGAGATGAACATACAAAGACTTAGAGATAGAAAAATACTTAGATATGAATGATCTAAAGATCATTTTAATCATCAGATCTAGTGATCAGTAGGATTATTCATAATTTATATATTGACAATATGTATGGATGTATAGATTACATACATCAGTCAGGATCATGGAAGATTGGGGAAAAGAGATCAATCCTTAAAGGTAGGAGGATTTGATGAATGCGTTCACATGGGATATACATGATTGTACTCATGATCTTATGTTGACAAGAGTAATGATAATACTTGTACTAAATCTCTTGAAAACTTTATGATCCAACCAAACACATATAAGATGGTTAAGGACTAAACTATAAGTCAATAGGGAACTAGGAAATATTTCAGCCCTAAGTAAACAGACATATGGTCTGATATATGTGAAATCTATTTTACATACAAGCTTGGAGGCTTGTGAGTTTGTTTTAATTGGCATGAGCCTAGGGGATGCTATTGCCAGAGGAGTTATGAGGGTTTGGCCACCCGCTCCTTGAATTTTGATGATAGGATGATACCTTGCCCAATGAGAGGCTAAAAGTTGGGTGGTGGCAATTATGGGAAGGCCACCACTGTGAAAGTCTTGGCCCCCCATACGGGCAATGACATAATATTTTCCACCGTGGTATTAGTGGTGAACAGGATAGTTATCCGAGCGTGCTAGTACGGATCAGACTGCAGCATAGCAACCTTGCTGATTATTTTGCACTATGATGCACATGAGAATAGGCATAGTGAAATGTTTATGTTATAGCATAATGAAATGCTAGGTAATTGTATATTACCAATATTTCCCAAGAAGGGAAATTCCTTGTATGAGATTAGCTGTAATACTAAATTCTCAAAATGAAGAGAATTGATCAGCTTAGTTGGAAATGATATTTGACTATTTTCACGAATTTAACTGGTTTACCCAAGAATGGGTATGTATGTATATAGATATACATAACTTACAAAGTAAGGAGTATGTTTAAGGATAATGAGATTATGAAGTATTGGAATTACATTGTCAATGTTATGTTTCTTGAATCCCCTACCAAGCATTGCTTGCTGAGATATTGTACTTGTTGCAATATCTCAGATCCAGGGAAGGAGAATTAAGAGCTGAAGACTATAGAAGACTTGAAGAGAATAATCTTCAAGGTATACCCTTGAAGACATGTATTTTTCTTTGTTGAGAGTTTTATTGTATGGTGAGCTTGAGTTTTGGATTATGTAATTTGGACAAGTATTGTACTAGATTTGGTCAGATCGCGAACCACTGGATGGATCCTGGAGTTTAATAAAAGTATATTCCTTCAATGGAATTTTATTTTGTACACAAATTGTACTTATGTTATGTATGAAGTGATGACTTGGGTTTTTCAAAACAAGTTCTAAAGAAAATAATTTTTGCTGCTTTGTTTTGCGAATTATTTTTTTTACACTCTTAAGGGCCCTGCCTTTCAAAATACTTTACAAATCATGTTTCAAAAAGCCGGGTCGACATGCCAATTCTATACTCCAATAAAACTCTGCACTTGCAATAATTATTAAAACACATTAGATCCCTTGCCTGTTATCCATGCCTTGGTCTTTGATATAGAACTGGAAGGAGAGTCAATTGATGTTCTAGCCCAACATCAACCAGCTTTAGGGTGAATAGAAGATGACACTGAGGGTTTAAACCCCCTTCTTTCACTACATCAAGGGGAAAATGAGCAAACCCTATGGGAGATGCAAAGCTCACTTAACTGTAGCCAACAAAACAAGGGAATAGACATTATCAACTCTTTGATGTTGGCACTATCTTTCCTCAATTTGAAAAAGACCATAATACAATTCACCTAGACTTGGTTGCATTAAAATTAAATTCGTAGTGGTCTATCATGTCCTTATCTTTTCACTTCCATACATTTTTGGGTGGAAAATGTACATAGATTACCATGAGATTCTAAAATGGGGCAAGTTTTTTTAGAAACTCCTTCATGGTTACTTTAGGGATTGATTAGCTAATTAGTCTAGTCATAGTCTCACTTGTATCTTCATTGTAGATTGTGTATGTTTATCCACATCAATAGATTACTTTACCATAAATGGAATGCAGGTAGTAACCTTCTCACCCTTCTCTCTTTACTGAGCTATTTCAATTGTCCATACTTTTACTTTAAAATATTGGGAACAATGTTTAATTTAATTTTAGGGTAGGGCATTTAAATTTTGATGTGACCAATTTCATTTTAGTCCTTTCTTTTGAATTCATTTCCTTAAAAAATTTGAAAAAATTCAAAAAAATTTGAAAATTTTATGAAAGGTTCCTTTAAAAGGATGGTAATTTAGATTTTTTATTATTTAGTATACTTTTGAACTTTAGACTATTAATATATTTGTATACAATTAGTTCATTTTTTTACAATTTTTTTAAATTTTTACATGAAAACTAAACTTGAAATATTCATTGCACAAAGTAGCAGTACATATATAGTTTTAGATGAAGAGTAAATATAACATTGAGATCGTCAAAAGATGTTATTAACCCATGTGAGTTTAGAAGCACTCTTTGTTTGAAATGGTTACAAATAAAATTAAAAGTTTTCTTTAGTGGACGTAAATTCCTAGTTGGTCTCATTATTCTCTTGGTCAACTATTTAGAAAACATCTGATAGACTATACCATTTATCTTGACGTTTATGGTCACTTCAAGCCATATGAACCCTAGGAAATGATAGAGATCATCTTTGTTTAATCCACAGCCTTTAGACTTTCCTAAGTTATTTATTTTTTTCCAATTAGCCACCTTGAGCCTTTCCATTGAAACCCCATTCACCAAGACCCTTATTAACCCCTATAATATATCCATTGTCTAGTTTGATTTGGAAATATGTATAAATGGTTGAAAAGTATCTTGATAAATGTATGAAGAATACAAGTCAGGAGATGAACATCAAAAGGGCTAAAAAGAAAAAAAATTCATAGAAAGATTATATCAGAAGTTAAAGAAGAAAAATGAAAAACATGGATGTTCACTCTTGTGGTTAGAAATCAAAGTTGTAAATACAATGGTAGAAGACTTTTGCATATCTTTCAAAATAATTTTGGTTTATCCTTATGTCCATTCTTTTGACAACACTGTCATAGACCCATATTTCGTCCTAATAGAAGTCCTAAATTGATCTTAGGAGAAATATGACTTGGATGTGGTTGTGAATAAGTAGGGATTCTGGTAGATTGTAATATTCTTAATAGTTGATATCTTTCATGAGACCAATATTAGATTCTTTCTTATCATTCTTTGGAATGAAATATGTGAGAATATGGACTTGATGAACATCATTCTACTCACATATTGAAGAGAGATTTACCTTTTTCTTAATGGCTTTTTTCTTAGTGACAAGTATATCCCGTGAGATTTGAAGTCAAAGCATTCTTTTGGATGTTAATTTAGGTTATAATTTCCTTAAAGACTACTCACTATGTATATATTGGTCAAACACTCACATTTCAAGGCTGATGAACGAATGGATATCTTTAGCATATAGGTAGAATTTTGAACTCTTGGTCATTTCTATTAGCATGCTAAAGTTAGGAATTTAATGAATCTTGAACAGAAGGAAATTTTCTTAGATAAATAAAGTACTTTCTTCAAAGTCTTGAAATGTTTATGGGCATCATTTTTGGAAACCCTTATGAGATTACAACTCGTCCATCAGGGGTAGCCTAAGGATTTAAATGCTTTTTGTGTATACTAAATGTAGACGAAAGCGCCTGCAAGAGTGGATAGGAAATTTCTTTAGATTTCTATATTTCTTTTCTATAGTTTTGCTTGAGAACAAGCAAAATTTATGTCTAGGGATATTTGATATGTATAGAAATATTACCCACATACCTCTATATTTAGTAAGTTTAGACCCTAAACTTTTCATTAAAATCACTAACTTGGGTAATTCTACTTTTTGTAAGTCCAAAGTACAAATGAGAAAATGAGAATTTTTGGTAGTAAAAATCCTAAAATGAGCAAGTTTAGAGTCTAATCTACATCATGGGGCCATGTGTCATAATACATGAAGTCTAAAAAGTTTAAAATGAAAATTTGGTGTCCTTAGCAAAGTTAGAGCAATAAAAAACCCTAAGTGATAGACCAAGTTTATATGTATATTGTGTTCATATCAAAACTAAAGTAACAAAACTCTCCATGCATGCATGCAAGCTATCTAACACCTTGTGAAGCTTCTAAGGAAAGCTCAAATCAAATACATTTTAGCCTCAATGAAAGATTCTCTAAAATAAAACAAGTCAAAAGATCGGGGCCTGCATGAGATGCATTCTTTACACTCTCTCCTACCGAACCAAAAGAGGATATCACTAAAGGATGGACAAATTTTCCATGCATGATGGTATTCTCCCCCTTAATTCCACATTTTTATTGGAAAAAAATTTGGAAGATAGGTTGAAAAAAATTAGGAGGTGAAGAGATAGATAATTTATGGTAAATCCATGGTTAGTAAATCGCCTTACTTTTCAAGCACTTAAACACCAACATCTATCCTTGCTGCAACATACCCTAAGCAGCCAATGATAACTCACTTAAACAAGGATGGGATGAAGACCAGACTAAAGCCCCATTGGTGGTGATTTTTTGGTGCACTATCCACCTATTTTCAAGGAAGAAAAATGTCCAAATTCAATGGGGAAGATGTCCCACCTTACTTTAATGCCATTGTCCAGAGAAAATTATGGTGGCTGGGAGAAAAAGAAGGAGAAACTTATAGTAGAAAAGGAAATATCAAAGGAATCTAGGCCATCCATTCTAAGGGATTCTAATCCAATATTGGGGAGAAAAACAGCCCTTAAGGAAGATATTTCTAAATAATAAAATTTTAAAAGAATCTAATCCACTCAAGCTAGGGTAAAGATAATCCAATGGACAAGGATCAAGCAAAGAAAAGCTATAAACACTAGCCACCACCCACTCTATGAGATTTCAAGGAAAAAATCTTGAGGAAAGATCTCCAACATCCAATTCAGTTAAAAGCCTCATATTCATGACAGACTTTTCTAAACTTGCTAAACAACCACATTGAGTTTGAGACATCCTACCCTACTCTTTTCCATTTCCCACATCTTTCCTTTATTTTCTCACATCGTTTCTATCCCTTCCACCTTATCTCCTTCCTTCTTCACCCATATCACATGAACTACACCCTTCTTTTCCTAAGGCTTCCTCTCCAAAAACCTATAATATAGAGATGAAGGAGAAGAGAGTTCTATCTATTATCTTTCCCTAGACCTTTAAAGTTAAACTAAGGAAAAATAGAGGATCTCATCCAATGGAGAAGAGGTAAGGTCTCATCCATCTCCACTTCCCTTATTTTTCCGTTCTCTTATTTCTTCATTAAATTTACACTCCTAGGTAGCATGCCTCTTAGATCTTGTATGCATTGCATCACCATAGTACCTTCCTTCCTTGCTTTCTTTTTTCATGCATAACTTCTTAAGAATTGAATGCATCACCCACATCTCCTTTTCTCACCTTGGCATTACAAACATCTTAGAATTACATGCACTTCACTCCCTTAAATCAACCAACCTTTGCATCATTTTAGTTCCACACTTTTGCCCTTATATTTAATGTATTAGCATCTTGGATTAGATTGCATGCCCTTCCACTCCATGCCTCACCCCCTTAGGACTTCCACACATCCTCCACTCCAGCATAGCACTCCCTCCACCATCATTCATTACCTACATGCACACCCACACCTCATCCATCCATTCTCTTCCATGCATCTTTCTTTTTTATTTTCTACCTTTCTTTTCTTTTTGGATTTGGCAATGTAAGGAAGAGAAGCCTTGTGAGATACTGTGATAGTCAAGGTGCCTCCCAATTATTCAATTATATTTGAGGAAATTAAGTGTAATGACTCCAATTTTGTAATATTGAAATTCCAAGTTTAGCAATGAAAAGTTCAATTTTAAAGAAAAGGGCATTTTGGTCATTTCACTAGTCACCATAACTAAACCCAGGAATTTGGTACCAAAAGTGGTTCCATTAGATGCGGCTCGGAAAAAGGAATCCAACGAGACCAAAATCACCCAAAACGGAGTTAAAATGAGCAAGATATGGCCCTTTGAAGTTCAGAGGCAAAATTATAAATTCCCAAAAACGATTTAACCTGAAAAACACAGGTGCCCGTTTTGATACGGGCACCCCGTCGTCTTCAACCTCCTAGAGGTTTCTGGAACGACGGTGTTTCAAGAAGAAACCACCGCCATTCCAGAGGGTTCCCCACCGCCATTCAAAGGCGGTTAGAAACCCTCCAGAACCCTCTGTAAAAGCTCTATAAATAGAGCTCTTGGGTGCCTCTAATGGCAGCCCAAAAGCCTTGGAGAAAACCAGTCGTGAAGTAGTGAGCAAGGGGGGAAAAGGTGGAGAGAAAACCACCCACGAAGCAGGTACGCACAAAAAAACCCCAAACCCATCTCCACCATAGTTCCAGGAACGATTTCCCTAGGTTTTTCCATGAAAAACCATGCACAATAGGCCTCCAGGGGAGCCACAAAGACCCCTGGGACGTCCCCAGGCCACATTGGTTCAACAGGGTCGAACCAGGGTGACCTGAGGATGACCCAGGTCACTAACAAGCGGGACGATCCAACAGGACCGTCCCACGTCGACGCAAGTCGACGCCGTTTGGAAAAAACCAAACGGGCTCGTTGCTGGACGCGCCCGCTAAAGAGACGACGAGTGGCTTTGTCGCTTGCGTCTGCAGACGCGCCCGCTGAGGCGCCCGCTGCAGACGTGCAGTGCACTAGCGAGGTGTCATTTTTTTTGGTTCTTAAGAATGCTGGGCGCACGTCGCAGACGCGCAGCGCCCTAGCATTCCTCTTTTTTTTGTCTTTAAGACTATATGTACATGCAATGTTAAAACGCTTATAACTTGAGATCTAGAGCTCCGATTGAGGCGCCGCAAAAGGCATTGTGTCCGTATCGATGACACGGACACATAAAAACTATAAAATCCCTAATCAAAGCCCAATAAAATGAGGGCATGACCCTTAGAATAGGATGGTGGTGCGTGACCGCTAAAACTCTGGGAAACTGAGAATACCAAGGCCTAATTAGGACCTTAGGACACCCATAGGCATAGGGATGGACCCCTAATGCCTAAATAATGAGACCCAAATACTCTAAACCCATCAAAGATAGGTTAAACTAACCTTAAGTCCCCAAACCATGTTCAGGAGTGTACGAGGACATAAGGGTGAACGCGACCTAGTCAGGTAGGTGCTCTATCACTATTAGATTCTTTTAAAAGAACTATTGTTATTTGAGAACATATGTTTTGGATATATGACTTGATTTGCATGTGGTTTGTATGAATAAATTCAGCATGCATGTTAAATGCTTTGTAAATAGCCATGTTTTGGAATGACTGCATATACATTATGCACATACATGTTTTGCAACCGATTTCATAAATTGCATGGGTTACGACGAGTAAGTGTCATAGGCCCCGTGGAGGCTATTACCAAGTGTCCTTAGGTACCCGGGGACCACACGACGGTGAGGTCGTGGGCATAGTGGGACCCTATGATTTCGTGGATTTATGTGCATTGCATATGGCATGATATAAGGTTGGTCGACCATACCATACTAGAGGTCCATGAGTTGGACTCCATGAGGCATCTATTGCATATCATGATGTCAGCATATATATGATACTTTCACTTTTGGAATTATGTGATCTTTTAAGTTATGAGAATTTCAGTTGATTATGGATTCTTATACTAATGTTGAACTCGAGTATTCAAACATACGCATGTTTTGAATGAGCACATGATTTTGAAACATCTCATGCATTTATAAAACTAGTAGTGATAGGCCCTACTGAGTATATTATATACTCACCCAATCCCCAACATTTTTCAGATACAAAGTAAATACCTAAGGTCAAGGGACATTTGCACTAGGAGGCACAGGCCAAGCACAAGTAAGTAGACCCCTATCTTATCTTTCAATGTTACTTGATTGTAGTTACTCTTTAATAGCTGGGGCTGTGACTAACACTTTCTTGGGAACATTATTGATTTAAAACTTTGCCATGAGTAAATAGATTGAGAATGAGTTTTCACACTCGGGGTTTTTATGAAAGGTTGTTTTCCAAATGAAAAAGAATTTCATGCATTTCATATTTATAAAACATGAGATCTCGCCTTTTTTATCAACATTGCATCATATAAAAACCCGGGTCATGACATTAAGTCTATTCAAGAAACCATCCAAGTTCCTAGCTAAAGGCATTATAATGGAGAGCAGGATGACTTCCAAGTAAGTACTTAGTTCCTTCATCATCTTCAAATGTTGGAATTGGTGAGTCCTAAGCCAATGGCCACTGTCTCCAATTTTGACTTATCATTTATTTAGTTCTTCCTTAAGTTAGGAAGCCTTTTTCTATGGTTATTCTTGGCTTAATTTGAACAACTCCTTAGATCTTCTTTACCTCTCTCCTTAAAGCTAACCTCTTTTTAGAGTATCTAGCTATGGAGATGCAAAAATTTCTTTTTATACTTGCAGTCTATCTTCTTCTTTTGTTCTTATAAGTGTGGTGATCATTTAGGAAAGGTGTTAGGAGCCACTTTTCTTGGATTCCCTAACACTTCATCCCTAAGGATAATTGGAAAAGGATTTGAATTTTCGGTTATAGAATGTTGGGTTAAGTAAATGAGAAGAGTCTGGTGGTATCTTAATGTAAAATCAGTTCAAGGGAGTGCACAAGTTCCTATTAATTGACATAATAAGTGAGCCCTACAATAGAATTCAAGCCTAGAAAAGAAGAGGACATGTAAAGAGTATAGTTGATTGACACAACTAAGAACTCTTATAGTAGACACTTAAAGGAAGTTTCTTTATTTGCTTTATTTACTTTCCCTTCATAATGTATTTACTTTCCATTGTAATCAAGTTTATTATTGAAAATTTTCTTTTCATTTTAGTTTCTTTATTTTCTTAATTACTTTACTTTCTTAGTTTATTTCCTTGCTTAGCTTATTTTATTTATTTACTTCCTTTATTAAATTTTCTATTTACTTTGTTTCTAGTTCATTTGGTTTAGTTTAGAGTTGTTTGCTTTATTTTGGATGTTGGCTAGGTTAAAGTACTTAGGCTTTAATTAACTCCATTATTAAAAGAGTTCTCATGGGATCAATCCTTTTTTTTCTCCCATATGCTCCACTAGAATTGTGCATTTGTGCTAATTATTAAAGCACATCATATGATACAAGATGAATGTATCAGAAAACTAGTTTGGTTTCAGGCTTAGGAGGCCTACAATGGAAATTATTTTCCTATTTAGATAATTGATAGATAAATATAGGGAGAGAGGAAAGATGTTCACACGGTCTTTATTGACTCAGTAAAAGCTTATGATAGGTCCCTATAGAGTTGACAAGGTGGCTATTGGGTGAGAAAGGGGTTTCACAAGGTATATTATCCAAATTTTACTAAACATTTTTGCTAAAAATGAAAAATGATTTTCTCATCTAGTCATGAAGATACAATTTGCATATTTAGATGAGTGATTAATGAGAATTCCATAGATGAATAGAACTATGAAAGAATTTTTTTTATTTTCATATAAATATGTTACAAATCTGACAAATAAAGACATCTATTATAAATGTGTCAAGTGTAAGAATTGATAATGGCACCCTCACTTAATTTGTTTCTACATGTTTAGTTAGATAGGGCTCATGGCACTAGATGTCTTATGTTGTAACCAAAGAAACAATTTGTCTCCACTATAGAAAGGATAGTAGGTTTCCATGGATGCCTCAGATTTTCTATTTAGGATGTCTAAGAGTTGAAGGAGGTTGAGCATGTTCATTAAATGTATTTTGAAAGGAGGCTAGGATAGTTTAGTTTAGAAAGTGCTGGGGTGATAGAAGACATTGTATTTTAGGACGTGTGGGAAGTTAGCATAGAGATATATCCTGTCTATTGGAAGGAGATCAAGATGTGTTAAAATAAGATGTCAATTAGGAAAGTAGGTTGGGTTAGGAAAGTGTAAATACATTAAGAAATGGGAAACTATTAGTATAAGAAAGACATCTAGAACTCTAGCCTTTGGGATACCTATAGTTATAAGTGAAAAATCTGTTTTAGGAAGGTGCAGGGTAGTGGAAACAAGTTGGATTTTAGGACGTTGTAGGCTTGCTTGGGTAGTAAGGAATTCTAATAAGAGAAATGTTAAAAGACATTAGAAAAGTGTCAACTAGGCTGTGATTTTAACAGCAAAGAAAAACCATCAGAGAGAGATGGGAAAAAAAGGAGAAAGTGAGGAAGAAGAAGAGAGGATGGTGATGGCCCCTCCATGCTAAGAAAGACAGATTGAAAGCTAGAAGAAAAATTAGTTTTTCTAAGGCTTTAAAGGTTTATAAGAACTTATGGTTTTTGGGATGTTATAGTGCTCATGTATTCAACATTTTATTTTGGAGTTAAATGGAGATTTGGCACGTAATGTTTTAGAAGACAATTATGTTTTGTATAAGTTTGATTTTACTCAAACTCAAGATGGGAACTTGACATTTTAATATATGTGTGTAAAGTAGATGATTTTTATCATGCTAATTTTGAATTAATTAGTTGCTAATTTGAGGATTGTTTTTTAGTTGTAATATACACTAGCAAATAATTGTTTTGGGTTGTAAAATACTCCAAATAAATCATAGTCTTGAATTCCTAAGGTATGGTTTATGAATTGGTTTTTACCATGTTGCTAAACTATTGAAAATCATAGTTTTAGAAATTGTATAAGAAAATATCTGACAAGCTATTTTCTAATAGGCTGTTGTGCCTAAAAATGGCAAAACGACTGATTCATTCCAAGACATGTTTGGTGTGAGCATGAAATTATACCGTGAAATTGACATTTTAGAATGTGTTTTCAAAAGATTGCATCAATGGTTGATTTATTGTGTAGGTTAGCAATTACGTGTTTCATGTTTGGACATTTATTTCAGCTTGAAAAAGTGCCTCCTTGTGGTTTGTGTTTTGAATTGCATCATGAGTTTTATGTGAGATTTCGTAAAACTTATAAGGGTATCATGATACTCAACAATTTCATATTTAAGACAAGCAAAGAAGCTGAGTGAGAACTATGCTATGAGTTTAGAATAGGTTGGCCATCTAGCGTCCAACCATAAGAGGTGGTAGGTACCTATGTCCAAAGAATGAAACTATTGTGGCGGTCATGGCTCACTTTTGATGCATATTTTTAATCCCCATGATGGATGTGGTGGAAGTGCCTCTCTAGTACTAGTAGGCACACTATTCAACCAAACTATTTGTGAGCATAGTTTGGATCTCATGATATTGTGTGTTGATGCTCTTAGAAAACAGGAAGATGGTCCAAAAGGTGAACCACAATTATGGTCACTAAATGAGTACTCATGACCACATTGGCAGATGTTGTCGATGAAAGTTGGAATTCCTATTGTTACAAGATAGTGGTTGAAACATTATTTTAAATATTTTACTATTAAGAAGATATCCAATGCATCATGATTTTATTTAAAATTATCAAGTTTTGACATTTATTCTTGATAGATAGAGATGTGTGCAAATACATGTAAATGCAATGAAGTGGCTATGATGCATTGCATGAAATGAGCAATAAGAAATTAATCAAGATTTTTTCTCACATTAGAAACATGTTTTCATATCATCAGACTATAATGTCATAGATTTGGAATTTGTAGTTTTATTTATATCTATTGAGTATACCTCATGTATTCACTCCACCCAACCAAAGATAAGTCTAACAAGAAGCAAAAAAGTAAGATACCAAACAAATTGGAGTTTCTTTTTCTTATTATTATTATGACTATGAATGTACTTGAGCAGTAAATTCTAGATTATATATCTTTTGATCTTTATATTTTAATTGGGCTATGATTGATAAAACTTGGGATTGTTTTGAAATTAAATGGAATATTCTATGAGTAAGACAATTATTTGATGGAAAGTCATGAGTGGTCAACAAAATAAGAAACTTTTAGTTTTGGTGTTAGTAGAATAGCCTCTAGGTTTAGTGTAGCTAAAAGAGAGAACTCAATTCAGATTTCCCTTTATTGAAAATAGATACCACTAAGGAGATAGGTAGAAGCAACCACAATAGTTGGTGGTAACCCCACTAATTCATCAGGGAATGAAGTAGGGTGTCTAACTATTGGTTCAACACCTACAATTGTACTTGCATAACTAATAGCAAGCCTCACTAAATGGAGGGGTAGGAGCTCTAAGTGGAAATGTTGGTAGGGGAGACAACCTACTAGACATATTTAAGAAGATGGTGCCATCATTCTCTAGAGAGGATGAGCTGGATGCTGTGGACATGAATATTTGAGTTGACAAAGCCCTTAGGGCAATGGAGGTCTTTGAAGCAAAAAGGTGGTTATGACTATGTGAGTGGATTGACAACCTTTTGGTGGTAGATAATGGAGTAAACTCAATTCGAGGGTAATGATGGTGCTCCATGGGAAGAATTTAAGATCAATTTCTTCAAGAAATACTTTTCCCCTCATAGTAAGAGACAAAAGGAGAAAGAATTCATGAGCTTGGAATAGGAGACATGTCAATGATTCAATATGAGAATAAGTTCACTAGACTTCAGAGGTTCACACCAAATGTCTGTACTACTAATAAGAGAGTAGCCAAGAAGTTTGTTGATGGTTTGACTTTTGGGTTGAGGAGTAATGTCCATGGTGTTGAGCCTACTACCATGGCTAAAGCACTCAAATTGCCTCTATATTTGAGAAGGATAACAAATGAGTGTAGGTGAAGAAAAAGGAATGTGGAGACAAGTTAGCACTAGTGGACATTTAGAGAAGGAGAAGTGACCCATGCAATCTTCAGGGTTGCAACAACCATGAAAGTGTCATTTTGACAACTGTGGAATGATAGCTAATTCCTGTAACGACCTAGGTTTTCCCATGCATTTTTAAATGCAATATCTAATTCCTAAGGCAGGATGCATCCCTATTTGAAAAACTATTTTATAAAAACAATGCAATGCAGCAGAAAATCTTTTCTTTTAAACTCATTTTGAAAACCCCTAGTGTCATTTGCTTTCACAACAACCAAAGTAGTTTTTGAAAATTTCAGAAATCATAAATGTCTTCCCAGGTCTATCCAGTCACAGCTCACAGCCCAACTGTAAATAAGTACAAATACATGTCCAAAGGGTAGAGTGTTTACTTACATGTATAATTGTCTCTTTTTTATTTACTTGCTCGTAGCACTAACATTTCCTAAGGCATCTTCTATTTGTGAGTGGAGCTATCCTAAAAAATGATATATTTGGGTGAGTATACACTATACTCAGTAGGAGTCTATCACTACTAGTTTTACAATGCATGCTATGTTTTAAAACATATGTTCTTTAAACCATGTGCATGTTTGGACACTCATGTTCAATATCGATATTAAAAGCCATTGTCAAAATAGAATACTGACGACTTAAAGAATCGCGTAATTCAAGTCGAAAGTAACATAGATATCATGAAAATATACTATGATATGCATAAGATGCTCAACTGAATCCAACTCATGGATCTATGGTATGGTTGTGACGACCCGAGTTTTCTCATGCATTTTTAAAGAAAAAATCAAAATTCCTAAGGTGGGATCCCGATTTGAAAAACATTTTATAAAAACCATGCAATGCAGCGGAAAATTTTTTCTTTTAAACTCATTTTGAAAACCCTGAGTGTCATTTGCTTTCACAACAATCAAAGTAGTATTTTTTATTTTATTTTTTGAAAAAATTCAGAATGCATAAATGTTTTTTCCCAGGTCTATCCAGTCACAACACACAGCCCAACTGTAAATAAATACAAATACATGTCCAAAGGGTAGAATGTTTACTTACATGTATAATTGTCTCCTTTCGATTTTTCTTTCTCGTAGCACTAACATAGGTGTCCTCTACTCATGGATGGAACTATCCTGAAAAATGTTAAGGATAGGGCGAGTATATACTATACTCAGTAGGAGTCTATCACTACTAGTTTTACAATGCATGCTACGTGTAAAATCATATGCTCTTTAAAACATGTGCATGTTTGAACACTCATGTTCAATATCGATGTCATAAACCATTGCCAAATTGGAATACTAACGACTTAAAGAATCACACAAACCAAGCCAAAAGTATTATATATATCATAAACATAATGATATGCATAAAATGCTCAACTGAATCCAACTTATGGATATCTGGTATGGTCGACCAACCTCATGTCATGCCATATGCAACGCAAGTAAATCCTCAAACCATAGGGCCCACTATGCCCATGACCTCGCCGCCGTGTGGTCCCCGGGTACTTGGGGACACTCTGTCATAGCCTCCACGGGGCATATGACACATCGACCAAATGTCGTGACACCAGTGGTAGCCCCTTGTACCACATGCAACCGACGTAGGAACATTGCCCTTTTTGGGCGTGGTACCCATTCCACCTAATAGTGGTAGAGGCTAGAGGCCAACCCAGACCTCTCGGCATAGCGCCCACGAGCTTATTACCCCAAATCATATAAGATCAAACAAGTGAAAACCTCTTTTTCAAAACTTGTCATCTTTGGGTCCCTCACAACTGCCTGGCCCTCACAACTACCTACCCAACATCTTTTGGGCGCTCCCACGTCTTTTGGTAACCCTCAAGGACATGCAAATTTTAAAGAACTCAATGCTCACAAATCATGCAATATATGCAATTGTTTGCAAAACATATCTATGCATAATGTATTTGTCATATGCATGCTGAATTCGTTTATAAGATTAAATAAGTCATATAACTTATACTTAAAACATGCAATCTCAAAACAATCATGGCTCTTTTTAAAAGTCTAGTAGCGATAGAGCACCTACCTCAAAGTCTCCTAGAGTCTCGTCCTTCATCACTCAACCCATCCCTGGGTCTCATTTATAAACTCCTGGGTATGAATGGATACAAGGACTCCTTATCAATTTCAAACCATCTAGAAATTAGATCCTTAGA
Source organism: Warburgia ugandensis (assembly GCA_035236585.1). NCBI lineage: Eukaryota > Viridiplantae > Streptophyta > Magnoliopsida > Canellales > Canellaceae > Warburgia > Warburgia ugandensis. Next base: position 74,848,905 of record CP141131.1, on the reverse strand, counting down.
TCTTCCTTTTAGGGTCTATGGTCCTTGCTTAATTCATTGTCAGGCTAGATCCTATGATAGGGATCTACTATTCAATGGTTAACTCTGTAAATTGTCCTCTGATCCTAACTTTCTAATGTCCTTAGGTCCGCGCATCATGGTTTCCAAGATGTGTGCATGCCTTAATGGACAATCGAGACGTGTCAATTAGGGCCCTATGCCATAGGTTCTAGGATGCAGGCGTGCCCTAGCTGTACCTAAACCACATTAGCTAACATGCGTCTGTCTGAATGGTGCGGTGCGCACATCTGAATGGCGCACTAGGGTACCCGTCCTTGATGGCGTTGCGTGGATGAGTCTTAGGCAGGGTTGCACACACGTCCTAGTTCCTGGGACACTCGTGCGTATCGGTCGAGTTGGGCATCTGTCCGTGCACGGCACGCATGTGACAGTTGTCCCAAGGAGCTCGGCATGGTTGCGCGCCATGCCCACACACTCCTGGGACGCTTGTGTACCCTAGGACGCCCACACCCTAGGGACACTTCTGCACCTTGAGATGTGTTACTGTGGACGGGTTTTTCACTTGTCTGGTTTCCTTCCCCAGAAATTCATGGATTTTCAGCCGGAACTCACCAGATCCGGCATGGATCTAGGCTGGAACAAGGAGAAAACCAAGGAGAAAATGCAAGAGGGAGGTGAGACCTTACCTGGCAGCCGGAGATGGCGCTCCTCCTGCCTTATAGGTTGCCTACCTAAACCCTTGGTTGCTAGAAAACTCGAAGAAGGGGGAAACCCCATTGTCAAGACCAGAAAGAAGAGAGGGGAATGGGGAGACGGGAATGGCCGGCCTGACTTGGGCCTGGCCATTGCCAAAAAACTCAAGGACGACTAGCTTGAGACGGGTTTCCGATTTTGCCAGAAACCCCAGTCTCAAAATGGCCGAAAAACTTGTGTTTTGGAGAGGGGTAGATAGGGCTTTTTATAGCCTCGCTATGGCGGTGGCAAAAACCTTCGGAAACAGGGGGTGCCGTTATCAAAATGGCCCCCTGCGTTTTTTATTCTTTTTCGTTTTCTGTTTAATTTACAAAAATACTCCTGATCTTTATACGGCCATAACTTCTTCATACGAACTCCGTTTTTGGCATTCTTTGAGGCGTTGGATTCCATTTTTCGAGTAGAATCTAATGGTACCACGTTTCCTCACAAATTCCTTTGTTTAATATTTTAAATAAAGTAAAACATTCAACATAGTTTATTTCCCATAAAATGTCAAATTTTTGTTAAAAATAGTGTAAATTGCTCGGGTGTTACATTATTACCCCCTTAAATGAATTTCATCCTCGAAATTCCATAAATTATCATCTTCAAGGTATTTTATCTCTTAGATAACTTCTTTGGTGAATGTATTCTCCCCTTAGGAATCAAACCTAGGCTTAACCTTAATGTATCATTTTTATTGTTCCTTCTACAAGGCCTTACGTATAAGGGCCGCTTTCACTGTGTACTCTGGTGCATACTCCCATATGTGCCAGTTTAACAATATTGGTTTCTAGCTGTAACTCATCTTTCTTGAAATCCTTAGATGTCTATACTTTTCTCATCATGTATAGGATAGTCTCCTCGTAGGATCATGCTTCTTTATTCATGTATAAATTACTCCATACTTCTTTGAGATCATATGATCTTATTTCTCCTATTTCATTTTGAATATCATAGGATAATCCCTTTTTCTTCTTCTCTTTCATCTAGTGACCTCTTCATCCCCATCTTCTTCTAATGGTTGGTTATATGTCATTAGCAAGAGTCCCCAAAAAAAGTTACCTTCTTTCTATGATGTCTAACTTTGCTTCTTATCTTTTATATTTGTCCCCAAGATACTTCAATAACTGACATGGTATCATGTGCTCTACAGCCAAACCCTTGATTAACTTCGAATTTCAGTTGTCTGTCATTTTCCATATGCGACTTGATTCCTCGACCAAAGTTACATTCAAAATAAAATCATGAAAGCCAATTAGTAGCATCTTCCATCGAGGACCTCATCATATATTGAACATAAAGTGTCCTAACTCTATATCCAGTTTCATAATTATTAAATTCATTAAATGCTTTTCTCATGTCAAATGTTAATGGTCGATTCATCATCATGGGTCAAATGTTCTCATCCAGAGGCCTTATCTCACTAGTCACATCAATTTGTCATTAGGATTTTCAATAATGTTCCCATTTATGCAAAGCAAAAACTCTCTTATTCATAACCGAGTAACCTTTCTAGGTCATGGTTGAATCCTTTCTCATCATCCTCTTTGTCCTTTCTTTGCTTGATAGTTTTCTTCGTAACCTTTCAGTCCAAAAGTTCTATACTCAATCCAGTAGGGTTAGTCCTTAGGAAATGTAACATTAAATCTTCACCTTATAGTGTGCTAGCCATCTCACCTTTTCTCCTTCCATCCCCTATGTCAATATATTGTGTAATCTTTTATCAAGGCTTTATTGTCAATCATGTAGTCTGTATTGTCAAGAGGTATCCTCATAAGTAGTGATTTTCTCAATTCCTCAAATTTTATTCTTCAAGTGCCTCCTCATACATAGCTTATAGTAGCAGTTCTTGTTCAATAACTACTACATCAAGTTATACTGAAACTATTAAATCATCAAATTTGAAAAACACTCAGGTAAGCATAAAACATTTTCATAGACATATAGAAAGACTTTATTTGATTACCTATTGATCTCTTTCCAGATATATCTTTGTCATAAGCTTAGGGGTCTCCAAATTGATCAGTACTTATTTGCCTTCCTTTTCAATCCAAGTCAGCAGTATTTTTCAGACTCACAGTGATTTCTATGGTTTGTCATGGTATCTATTCAGGTTTGGAAAAATCTGTCTCATTGGTGGAGATCGCTCCTTATTCTTGCTTCTATCTCAGTTGTTACTATATTTATTATACTTGTAGCTCCTCCATGATGTGGCCTAATCAACTGACCTCATACCCTCAAATGACTTAGTCTAACAAGTAACTTCTTTTAAGTAAAACTCATGTCCAAATACTTATAATATCCCTCTGAGTATATAACTTCGACCACTAACTCATAGATACTAACATACTTGATTAATTAGGGTGGGATACCTTCATTAGTCAATAGTACTCTAAAGGTAATGACTAAATAATGGTCTTAAGATATTGCTCTTCCAAATGTATGATAGCAAGACCTCAATTCGATCCTTGATGGTACCCTACTTGCTGAAGATAGACAAATGGATAAGTCACTGTCCTGGCTTAATTCCTTTTTCAATATACTTTATTGGCAAGGTGGGATATCACCAAATTTTCCTTTTTATGGATTATATCCATTGGTGTTCCCCATAAGCTAACGTATCCGATAAGAATCTAATTGTAATAATTGATATCAAACCATTTGTAGAATTTTAATTTCTAGTTGGTCACCATTCCTCTTCGAAAATTTCTTGTCGCATAATCTCTTGAAATTCGATACTCTACTCAAAATCTTAAACCCCATATGCTTTCTCTCTTTTTACACTCTTTTACAATAAGATCACCAACTCATTTGGTATTATTCCTTTGCATTTGTTTGATCTACCTTTCTATGGGATTCAAGATGATAGAATTCTATGTATCTCCATAAAGTCATGATCTTCTTCTTTTGAATATTCAATATTTCATTGAATACTTATAGTTACATCTCTATCTCTTTCTTTCTTTTCTTCAAAATCCTAATTTTTGTCTACCTAGATCAATGTCTTCATGTGCTTTGTTGCATATAATCGACTACATCTACTCCTTTACTTAACAGATATGATAAACTGAATGCTTTCTCAAAAATTCTAAATTGTCTTTAGATCATTGAAATCCTCAATTGCCTGTAGCCTCAATAAAATTCATACAATGTCTTAATAATGGCATTGACATTTTGGTCATGCCATACTTCTCTTATAAGTTCATGTTAGGATCAATCTATTATCATCCTTAGTATTATCATCAAAATCTTTTGATAACTTGGACGAATTCACTTCCCTATCATATTCGTGTCATGTTTCTCTTAATCACATAATATGTCACTTGTATACATCTTCTGATTTGCTCCATAATACTCAGGTAGTTATTATTTGATAGCACTTCACTCTTCATAAGACTCCAACTAAGGTATCCAAAATTGAGCTATGTCCTTCAGGATCCATACCTTTGTGATCTAGTATGAGTCACAGTTATCTCCTAATATTATATTGCATTTTCATCCCTCTTAGATTATCATCAACATCTTCTCAAAGTCTGTCTTTTACATCCCCTATCATACTTATATCATATCCTTGTGATAGTGTACTCATATTCTAATATTCTTTATGATGGTAAGATAGCCATCTAGGTTCTTCAATTTTCTCAACTTTGATGAGATTACTTTATTACAGGTCAAAACTATCTACTAACAAGTTCACCAACATCTTCATTCATCATTCTCATCATAATCTAATTTATATATGAGTTTCCCTATTTGCACCACTGCACAACAATCCTTTTTGGTAAGATTTAAGCCATCCAATATCTAAGTAATTGCTAAACCCATCTCCTTTTTCACCTATTTGTTTATGGTGAAATGCCTTGAGCAATAATATTGCAATCTTCAAATAGAAGTAGTCATCTCTACTACTTCTATTTGTACTACTTCTTCTTGATTTTCTCTATTGTCTATGACCCTTGGACATGCTGGACTGGCTGTGAAAGGATAAAACCTGGGCTCTGATACCAACTGTGATGACCCGGGTTTTCTCATGCACTTTTAAAGGAAAAATCTAAATTCCTAAGGTGGGATCCCAATTTGAAAAACATTTTACAAAACCCATGCAATGCAGCGAAAAATCTTTTGTTTCAAACTCATTTTGAAAACCCCGAGTGTCATTTGCTTTCACAACAATCAAAGTAGTTTTTTTTTTTTGAAAAACTTCCGAAATCATAAATGTTTATCCCCAGGTCTATCTAGTCACAACACACAGCCCAACTGTAAATAAATACAAATACATGTCCAAAGGGTAGAGTGTTTACTTACATGTATAATTGTCTCATTTTGATTTTTCTTGCTCGTAGCACTAACATAGGTGTCCTCTACTCGTGGATGGAACTATCCTGAAAAATGTTAAGGATAGGGTGAGTATATACTATACTCAGTAGGAGTCTATCACTACTAGTTTTACAATGCATGCTACGTTTAAAATCATATGCTCTTTAAAACATGTGCATGTTTGAACACTCATGTTCAATATCGATATCATAAACCATTGTCAAATTGGAATACTAATGACTTAAAGAATCACACAAAGCAAGTCGAAAGTATCATATATATCATAAACATAATGATATGCATAAAATGCTCAACTGAATCCAACTTTTGGATATTTGGTATGGTCGACCAACCTCATGTCATGCCATATGCAATGCAAGTAAATCCTCAAACCATAGGGCCCACTATGCCCACGACCTTGCCGCTGTGTGATACCCGGGTACCTGGGGACACTCGGTCATAGCCTCCACGGGGCATATGACACATCGACCCAGTGCCGTGACACCAGTGGTAGCCCCCTGTACCACTTGCAGTCGACGTAGGGACATTGCCCTTTTTGGGCGTGGTACTCATTCCACCTAATAGTGGTAGAGGCTCGAGACCAACCCAGACCTCTCGGCATAGTGCCCAGGAGCTTATTAGCCCAAATCATATAAGATCAAACAAGCAAAAACCTCTTTTTCAAAACCTGTCCTCTTTGGGTCCGTCACAACTGCCTGGCCCTCACAACTGCCTACCCAGCGTCTTCTGGGCACTCCAGTGTCTTTTGGTAACCCTCAATGACATGCAATTTTTCAAGAACTCAATGCTCACAAATCATGCAATATATGCAATTGTTTGCAAAACATATCTATGCATAATGTATTTGTCATATGCATGCTAAATTTGTTTATATGATTAAACAAGTCATATAACTTATACTTAAAACATGCAGTCTCAAAACAATCATGGCTCTTTTTAAAAGTCTAGTAGCGATAGAGCACCTACCTCAAAGTCTCCTGGAGTCGCGTCCTTCCTCACTCTACCCGTCCATAGGTCTCATTTATAAACTCCTGGGTATGAATGGATACAAGGACTCCTTATCAATTTCAATCCATCTAGAAATTAGATCGCTAGATCTACCTTTTAGGGTCTATGGTCCTTGCCTAATTCATTTTCAGGCTAGATCTTATGATAGGAATCTACTATTCAATGGTTAACTCTATAAATTGTCCTTTGATCCTAACTTTCTAGTCTCATTAGGTCGGCGCATGATGGTTTCCAAGATGTGTGCGTGCCTTAATGGACGACCCAAACGTGTCAATTAGGGCCCTGCGCCACAAGTTCTAGGATGTGTGCGTGCCATGGTTGTACCTAAACCACATTAGCTCACATGTGTCTGTCCGAATGGTGCAGTGCGCACATCTGAATGGCACGTTAAGGTGCGCGTCCTGGATGGCGTTGCTCGGATGAGTCTTAGGTGGGGTTGCACACACGTCCTAGTTCCTGGGACACTCATGCATCTCGGTCGAGTCGAGCATCTGTCCGTGCGTGGCACGCATGTGACTGTCGCCCCAGGGAGCTCGGCATGGTTGCGCACACCCCTAGGACGCGCACACCCCAGGGATGCTTGTGCACCCTGGGATGTGTTACTGTGGACGAGTTTTTCACCGGTCTAGTTTCCTTCCCCAGAAATTCATGGATTTCCGACTGGAACTCACTAGATCCGGCATGGATCTAGTCCGGAACAAGGAGAAAACCAAGGAGAAAATGCAAGAGGGAGGTGAGACCTTACCTGGCAGCCGGAGATGGTGCTCCTCCCGCCTGGTAGGTTGCCTGCCTAAACCCTTGGTTGCTAGAAAACTCAAAGAAGGGGGAAATCCCATTGCCAAGACTGGAAAGAAGAGAGGGGAATGGGGAGACGGGAATGGCCGGCCTGACTTGGGCCTGGCCATTGCCAGAAAACTCAGGGACAACTGGCTTGAGACGGGTTTCCAATTTTTCCGAAAACCCTAGTCTCAAAATGGCCGAAAAACTCATGTTTTGGAGAGGGGGAGATAGGGCTTTTTATAGCCTTACTATGGCGGTGCTGCCAATGGCCAATGGCAAACACCTCTGGAAACAAGGTTTCTGAAGAGGTCTAGAGGAGGAAGATGACAGGGGGTGCCGTTATCAAAACGCCCCCTGCATTTTTCGTTCTTTTTCGTTTTCTATTTAATTTACAAAAATACCCCTGATCTTTAAACGGTCGTAACTTCTTCATACGAACTCCATTTTCAGCGTTGTTTGAGGTGTTGGATTCCATTTTTCGAGTAGAATCTAATGGTACCAAGTTCCCTCACAAATTCCTTCATTTACTATTTTAAATAAAGTAAAACATTCAACATAGTTTATTTCCCATAAAATGTCCAATTTTTGTTAAAAATAACGTAAATTGCTCGGGTATTACAATGGTCGACTATCTTCATGTCATGCCATATGCAATGCAAGTAAATCCTCAAAAACATAGGGCCCACTATGCCCATGACCTCATCACCGTGTGGTCCTCAGGTACCTGGGGACACGCAGTCATACCCTCCATGGGGCATATGACACTTCGATCGGGTGTCGTGACACCAGTGGTAGTCCTCGATACAACTCAGCAATCGAAGTAAGGACATGCCTTTTTGGTGTGGTACCCTTTCCACCTATAGTGGTAGAGGCTAGGAGGCCACCTTGAACCTCTCGGCATAGCGCCCACGATCTTACTAGCCCAAAATCATCTAAAGATTAAGCCAAAGCTCAATCATCTCAAATCATGTAATTTATGCAATTAGTTGCAAAACATGCATGCAATGCATAAAATCTACTCATGCTAGTATCACATTCAAAGTCATAACCCTACCTAGAAGCCTGATAGCCTTGAAGCCTGCCAGCTCTCTCTGGCCCACCCTCATCGGCCCACCCTCATCAACCCGCCCTCATCGGCCAAGGCTACACTTATCATGCAAACAAGAATCCTTTGTCAAAACATGTCTATGCATGTAACACATGTCTTGGCAATATATGTGCAATGTATTTATCATATGCATGATAAGTTCATTTATGAAATCACTTCATGCTAAACAGGTCATGTGCATAAAGACGTAACATAAGTTTATATGATATTAGAAAGGCAATCATGACTCAAAACATTCATTCTCAAAGCATCATGGGTTCTTTTTAAAAGTCTAGTAGCGATAGAACACCTACCTTGATTGTCGTCACTTAACTTGTGTTCCTCTTGCAGATGAGTCCTACAGTACCTTTATGACTTTTGTATATCATTTAAACATGAAAAATTGGATTTTTAGTGTTACAACATCACGGAAAGGTCAACTTTTGTCTATGTGGGCCCTACACCCACGGTTCCTGGGACGCGCACATGCCCTAGTAGGGAAGGAGGAGGGAAGAGGAGGAGGGCACTTGGGTGGTGTCTGTCTCGATGGGTCGGTAGACCCATCCAAGCTAGGTTTCTTCCTAGCTTTCTCCGGCATTTTCCAATTGGAGTGTTGTTTCCCACGGGCAGTTTCCAGCCAGGAAATGCCCAGACCTAACCCAAAACCTAGGGGAAAAGAGTGAGGGAAGAGAAGAGAATGATGTGGGGAAGAGAGGCGTACCTGGAGAGCCCTCCACACTCCAAAATGAGGCCTTGAACTCACCTCCAAACCCCTATTGCAAGATCTGGTTTTGGGAGAAATTGGAGAGGAGAAGCGCAATTTGGAAAGAAGGGGTGGAGGGTATTTATAAAGGGAAGAAGGCAGTGCCCCTCAATGGCGGTGCTGTCTCTCCAGCACCGCCCTACAGAGACGGTTCTGGAAAGTTCATGAATGGCGGTGGTTGGAGGAGGAGGAAGAAGATGGGGTGCCGTTATCAAAACAGCCCCTTGCGTTTTCTATCTTTTTCGTTTTTAATTTAAATTACAGAAATGCCCCTAATCTTTAGACGTTGCGTTTTCTATCTTCTTCATACGAACTCCGTTTTGGGCATTCTTTGAGGCGTTGGATTCCATTTTTCGAGTAGAATCTAATGGTACTAAGTTTTCTTACAAATTCTTTCATTTATTATTTTAAATAAAGAAAAAAATTTAACATGGTTCATTTCCTATAGAATGTCCAATTCATTTTTGTCAAATGGATGCAAAAATAGCATAAATTGCTCGGGCATTACAATTCCAAACCATGCCCATGATGTAGGAAGTATCCTTAGAGCAAACCATACCATGTCACTAGTTTAAGATATTATAATTGAGGATAGACAAGACATTTCACCAAAGATTGCTAGAAGAGGAAATAAGATGGAGAAGCATAGAAAGATCAAATTTGCAAGAGCTGAGGATGAGTATTTGACATCACTTTAGGGCAGACATATGCATCAAATGCTATGTAGTTGAAGTTACACTTCTTATTCATGATAGACCCACCAATGTTCTTTTTTATTTGGGTTCTACACACTATTTTATTCTATATGATTTCGCGTTGTGTGCAGATAGTCATGTCTAGAATTTAGAGTTCCACATGTGCATGAAAATTCCTTCAGGATGTGCCAATTATAATTGATGAAAGATAAATTGATTCTGACATAATCATCTTAAGCATGATGAACATTAATGTCATCTAAGGGATGGACTTGTTGGCTTTACATTGGGCAATATAGGCGAGTATCATAAGAAGAAGGTGCCTTTGATGCTCCTAGGGTTGTGATGATCACTTTTCTAGGGAGATGAGACTTTGTTGGAGCATGTGTCATTTCTAGTGTGAAGGAGGCTAGACGCATTGCAAAGGGATGTTAGGCCTTTTTTGGCTAGAATTGAGGTTGGAGATTTACAAAGCTAAGATGGATGAGGTGGCAGTAGTCTTGGAATTTGTAGACATGTTTCCTAAGGATATCCCATGGTTACTGATATATTTATATATATATAGAAATATTACATACATACCTCTATATTTAGAAGGTTTTAACCTCAAAAATTACTTATTTATCACTAATTAGGCTTAATTGTGCTTTTTTGTTTGTCTAAGATACAAAGAAAAAATGCACAAAATTGCCAATTTTACACTGAAAGAGCAATTTGTCCTTTTAAGCTACATCATGCATCATACATGCAAAAAATGAAGTCTTGGAATTTCATAATAATCATTGGGTTCACATTCAAAGTCAGAGTAGCCAGTAACCCTATGCACAAATCCTACTCAACTGAGGGTGAAAGGGTGACAAATTTCAAATCCATGCACACTTGCATGCATTTTGCTACCTTAAGAAGTGTATGGGAGAAGTTTAATTCACATACAATGTGATCATATATAGTGAAAGTTGCTCAGAAATAAAAGAAGATTGAGATCGACAACAAGTCTTTGTACTTATTTTCCATCTCCTACTCAACCAAATCAAAGAAGATCAACCTATGATTGGACATCTTATCTATTCAAAGATGGTGAAGTATACTTGGTCCACATAAAATAAATAAATTTATCTCTAAAGAATCAAGGCCATTCCATCCTATCCAATGGGGGGGAGAAAATGAAGCTTATGGAAGATCTATATGTCGTAATGGATCCCATCCATTAAAGGGTAAGTATGATCTAAGGGCTAAGATTGAAGTGAAGGAAAGAAGGAAACTCGAGGTACTGTCCTATGTTGAAAAGCCATTACAAAACCCTTAGGAAAGGAAGATCTCAACCACCCATCTTAATCCTATGGTCTCAGCACTTTTCATTTTTCATCCAAAAACTCCCACTTTGCTAAATTGAAAAGACACCTCCCCCCTTTGGAATCACTTTCTAATTCCATTCAACCTTCTTTCGTTCCCTCCTAAGTTACTTGTTCATTTCTCCTTTCTATTTATTTCTTTCATCTCTTATTCCCTTCCTCACTTAACTTTTCCTCTTATTATTTCTTTCCTTTCCCATCCTATTACTTTCCAAATTCATCCCATGCTTCCACAAATGGAATTTACACCCCACTCCTTAATTACCTTCCTTCCGTCAAATCTCATCCATTCCGCACCATTCTTTCTTCTTTTCATCTTTAAAACCTAATCATCCATCCCTAGGGATTCCTTTCCTCAAACATTATAAATAAGATGTGATGGACAAGGAAAAAATTTAATCTAATATATGTAAATGTACAATTACAATGAAAAAATAAATTAAATTACAAAGAGTGGGGCATTTTTTTAATTTTGTTTTCATACCAATTTCACATCTCCTTAACACTCCTTACTAGTAATCATCAATGAAACATTCTAATTGGATGATGTGTTAGAATGTGAGATACAACGAAGGGATGTTAAGAATGTAATGTCACATATGTGAAAGTATAAAATTAATCAATGGACGGACCAAATTGTTCGAGTTCCATCAATAGACCCCCATTTGATAAGAGGTTGATTTCAATTAATAGATGATCAAGAGTAAAAGAGACACCTTAGATGGTGTATTAGCATGCCAATTGGTGCACTAACCTAAAGGAAGAAGAGATGGATGCTTAGATCAAGGTATAAGGAAGGGCAGATCAAGATGGAGATCCACCATTGGATGATCTAGTCCTTGAATGTCAAGAGTAAGAACCATTAACAATCAAGATCTAGTGGAATTGACCACCTAGTGTTAGGTTCTAAATTATAATTAAAGATTAATTAGGAAATCTTGTTAGTTGGGTACAAATGTAGATTTTACTAGTAATATGGTACAATTGAAATTAACTTAGAAGTAATGGGTTTATAATTTACATTTGGAGAAGTAGAAATTTTCTTAAAAAGGGGAAACCATCCACCATGTGAAATTCATGTGGATTTGCAGATGGTTCCATCCCAATGACATGTGTCCATTAAGAAAGTTATAAAAGTAATATACATAAGAAAGGTAAGGGAATTCCAGCCCATGCATAGAACCAATGTTGAGCAAGACATAGGGGGAACTCAGAAAGTGAGCAGGTAGCTGGAGGAGGTTGAAAGAGAACACATAGAAAGAATTCAAGGATTGGGAGTTGTGTGCACAAATCACACATAGCAATGAACTGCTACAAGGGTGAAAAGATTCCAACTGGAGGGCAATTTTCAGCACAAATTTGGGACAAATCTCTCCACTACAATCAGTTGTTGGAAGCTCAATTCCAGGTGGAGATATAGGAAGTTCTCTAATGTGATTTATGCCATTTTTTTCCAAAGAAAAATCTAAACATGATGAGTTTTGGAGTTTTACCAATTACAAACTATACTATGCTTCTACTCTTGGTTAACATGATCAATTTTTAATTTTTGATATTGATGCATGTTGAGCCTTGTGGTATATCCAAAACTAAAATGATTTTGTTGCCAATGTTTAAGCTCAAGTGTCTTATATAATCATGCTTGCATGAAGTCCTTGCTGTGATGTGTTAAAAACCTTTGGACATGCGACTAATTTTAGGGGTGATTTCAAGTGGAAATTCATCCATTTTATTTTCTAATCTCTTGTGGACTTTCTTGCTTGATTTGTTGATGAAGTCACATAACATTTTATCATGAAATTTTTGAGTTGGAATGAGTTAAAATTTTAGGATTTTGGATCATTGAAACAACATCTAATATCTATAGATTTTCTACAATTCATAGGCATAAATATCTTACATATGATTAATGTGAGTTGAGCATTCATACAGGGTGGAATTTACTCTTAAAGTGAACAAGATATTACAAGATATGCTAAGGCCAAAATGCTCCCAATTACTATTATATTTTCATGTAATTTGAGTTGCACAAAATGTGTGTAATGATCCCAAAAAGAAAACAAATTTGGGCATGCATATAGCATAGAATGCAGGGTGCTTCTTCGCAGTTGGGATCACCCCGTATTTTATCTTGTGGAATGAAAGTCTTTACATCATCATAAGGGGGTGTATATATATATAGACACACACACACACACACACACACACACACACACACATATACTTACTTACTCACTGTCAAGATAAATTTAGTAAAATCTATGTTTTGGATGTATTAGAAGAGAAAAATCTAGGCAACAAAACCAACAATAGGCAAACTGCTCACTGTAGTACCTATAGTGAGGAAACTCATTCTGTGGAGTTTTGTTCTTTGATACATAAATCATACTAAGGTGATTCATGCATGTTTTGTACTCCATTACTGTATTAAGACATCTAGTAGTAACGAGAAATCAATTGCAATAGATGTCAAGATCAAATTTGATGAACTTCTTGATTGAAAATTGATGCCTAGTGTAGTCTATTTTAGTATACTACTAACTTGATGAGTCAATTATTGATTGAATAATTTAAGGAAGACTGGGACCTGTATTGAATTCTTAAGGTCCTAGCTGATGGGAAATTGTATAAAGCAACGTATCAATTCCTGCTGTCATTCTATAAGTAACTAAAAAAAGTGGTGTGAAAGAAAAAGCTTATTTATGATTAAACATACATGTTGCTACTTTCTAACACTCATCACTCTTTTAGAATTATATGAGTGATAACTAGAAATGAACCACTAAAATGCTAAGTTTCTCATGGTAGAAACTTTAGGAAATGAGAAAGTTATGGGCTTACCCGCTTGAGTTCAGAACTACATTAATAAAAAGATGAAAGGGTAAAGTAGCTCATACGAACTCCCTTGCTTAATAATAGAACACAAAGATCTTATGAACAAAGACTTAGTACACTTAAATTGTGCTAACAAAGTTGCGTAACAGTAGATATAATAATAAAAACAAGGGTTAAATTCAGCTCCCATGTTATGAAACTATAAGGAAACCTACACTGACTCATTTTAAGGTTTTTACACCTTTAGACTAGAACTATATAGATCTTGTGGGGACTAAATATGAAGCTAAAAAGAAGCTGAATACCCTTGGATGTAATGCTATGATGGATATTAGAGGTTAAGGAAAATAATCCACGAAAAGAACCCTAATTTTTAGATGACTAAAGGTTGGAAAAATCATACCTTGTTAGTACTTCCAATGCAACTATGGACTAACCTTGGTTAGCCATAGACTTGAGATATTTAAACATCCTATCATGTTTAAGGATAACCAAATTATCATTTTCTAGGTGATTTCATTTGAGAACAATGAGAATTAGCTACAATAGTTGCTTAATGATCCCATGACATGTAGCCAAATTTTTGTTTACTTTGACCAACGTGACTTTTACACAATCAATTTCCATTTAGGATTTGAATGTTTCACCTTATTACCATGGTTGACAAAAATGAGATGAAAAATCTATAGCACATAGTCTTTAATCTTCATATATTTTCTTAAAATTTTGAAAACATATGAAATTGTAATAATTCTAAATAAGTAAGCTCCTTTTCCATGAAAATTCTATATTGTATGGGGAATACTCAAATATTACTTTATGATAAGGAGTAGTCAATGATACACTTAAAGGTTGTGCAAATAACTTGGATACAAATATATCAACATAAAATTTGACAAAGCTGGTGCCATACACTATCCATAAACCACAATATAATAGGTTTATAGCATCTAAAAGATCCTAAAACCTTTTAATAAAAGAAGGGTGACTAGTTTTCACACTTACCATCAACTTATTTATACATAGTATAGTAGTCGAGATTTAATGATGTTTTAGGCAAGCACTTTATGTGTAGCTGACATTTTTAGGAGGGAACTCTACCAGTAACCATAAGTTCTAAGGGATACAAATTTATCGATGATTTAGGCAGGCTCTCTATTAGTAGTTGTAAGTCTTGATGGTTATGGTTTCATTAATGCTTTAGGAAAGCGCTCTACGAGCACCTGTAAGCCTAATGGATATGGATTTCATTGATGTTTTCGGTAGGCACTCTCTAAGTAGCCCTAAGTCTTGAGATATGATTTTGAGCAATATTTTGGTAGGCACTCTACAATTACAGTAAGACCTAAAGACATGCATGCCTGGGGTGCTAGTAAGACCTAGAGCCAGGTACATCTAGGACGGCCATAAGACTGAGGCATGCATGTTACGCTACTATAAGTCCTAGATAGCCTATGCTAGGAGTTATAGTTAGCCATTAACATTTTAGATGATATTGATACCAACCATGCTATGTAGATGGTAGGCAGTAGGAGTTAGCTTCTCATGGGGAAGCCTTCTGAAAGGGTAGTTGGGTAGCCCCCATGGGGTCTAGTGATGATAGATTATGCAGTATCCATGAGTCAACATAGAGGTAGTGGAAGTATCTTGGGGCAACTGAAGGGTCATATGAGCATAGGAGTCTGGGTATGATTTGGGCCTGTTGTATAAGTTGGTAACTCTCGAGAGTCTAGACCAGTCCTATTATGATAGGGTTATATGTCAGCAGACAGGTAGTAGGACTATAGGCCATCATCTAGGTGGTAGGACTATATGCCATCATGTTTTTTGATCGTTCAATTTTCCCACTATGATGTGGGTTCAGATTTCTTATGGATAAATGAGTGTGTACATGGTTTTACTTAGTTACTAAGAGTTTTACAAAATCAATGAATAGTCAATTTTTGGATTACTCATGACTTGTATTAGGTAGTTTTCTATGTGAATTACAACTCACACTATATTACATCTCATTTTCACATAGTGTTTGGGGTTTTTGTGCAAACAAAATCCAAGTTACGTCTATCTAGGTTCTATGCATCACATTTACTTATGGATGTATATTGCATGCCAAGTTTTTTTTATTGGCTAGTTTATATTAGGGTTTTTCCTTGTAAGCAGTTGTTGTGCTCACCCCCTATAGCCAACATTTCAAGTCACACTCTAGGGAGTTCTAGCGCGAGGGTTACTAGGAAGGGAAAAGTACTAGGTTCTATTTAGATGTATGATGAAGATACTTTTTTCACATTTATTTGATAGATTTTATGTATAGGGATTCATTTGGAGAACTTATTTTGTTGACACTCGAGATTGATATGGAACCTTAAATCATAGATTGTTTAAATAACCAATGAGTGCATGACTCTACTTATGAGCAATAATGATCCTGTGGCATGTACTTCTAACCATCTTTAGGTTAGAATATTATTATTTTACATATATGTGGAGGTTTTAATAGTGACACCCAGTATGAAGTCAAAGTATTTCACAAAATGCTTATATAATATCACTCTAATCATTTTCCAAAACTAGGAACTTTTTGCTACTTTCTAAACCAAGAATGGGTAAATATTTCTAAAAACAAGAATGTTACATCTATCTCTTACCTTTCCCTTATACTTGAAATCAAAATCTAGGACAAAAAGAGGATAAAGATATCACCCTTACCTTACCTTTCCCTTGTAATTGAAAGTTAAATCTGGGACAAATAGAGGATAAAGAGATCACCTTTATCAACGCTCCCACAGGATCAAAGTTCATCCATTGGAGGAGAGGTGAGGAAGCTCTTCCATCCCCACTTCCTTTCTTTCTGTCTTTCTTTCTTTCTTCCATAATTTTCCTCATTTCTGCTTCTTTCTTTTCCATTATTCACCCATCACCCATCTCCCTTAGTATTACATGCCTTCCACCATTACCATACACACATCTTGTTCCTTCATCTTCTCTTTTCTTCTTTTGGGATGTGCAAATTAAGGAAAAGAAAGAACAACTTCTAATGATAGTCGAGGAATCTTCTAATTCTTAAAGCATGGTTGAGGATTTCATAAGGTTTGTGGCATGTTGGTTTAAGGAGATGAGAAAATCTTGGTTGTCGATTAGTGTACTTTGGGTTGAATGTAAGTGTATTGTAATGCCCCGAGCAATTTATGCTATTTTTGCATCCATTTAACAAAAATGAATTGGACATTCTATAGTAAATGAACTGTGTTAAATGTCTTACTTTATTTAAAATATTAAACGAAGTAATTTGTAACGCCACAAAGAACGCTGAAAATGGAGTTCGTATGAAGAAGTTACGGTCGTTTAAAGATTAGGGCAATTTTGTAATTTCTATTTAAAAACGAAAAAGGACAAAAACCGCAGGGGACCATTTTGATAACGGCACCCCTCGTTTTCTTCCTTCTCCAGCCCTCTCTCCCGATTTTTCCAAAGGTTTCCACCACTACCTTAGAAGGGTGGCAATAAATGGTGGCACCGCCATTCGCAGCACCACCTTTCACCCTCTATAAAAAGCCCTATTTCCCCCTCTCCGAATCATGTTTTCTCAGCTATTTGGGGCTGGGGTTTCTGGTAAAAATTGGAAAACCCTCCCTTGATTTTTCATGTAGATTCTAGCAAGGGCCAGGCCTTTCCTTCGGGTGGGCCTCTCCCCTCTCCTCTCTCCCCTGTTTTCCCATGGAAGCACCGAACAATGGTTATCCCCTTCACGTGATTTTTGGCAACCTGGGAATTAGGCAGATGAAATAGGGGAGCCGCACCACCGGAAAGGGGGTCTACCACCGGCGATGGGCACTCCTTAGGCTACCCAAGATAAGGCCTCTTTCCCCTCTCTCTGTTTTTCCTTCCTCAGGTTGGATCCATGCCGGATCTCATCATTTTTTTGACCTGAAAATGCCAGATTCCTGATGGGTCTGATAACCCATCGAAGAAGATGACCCAAGGACGCCAGGTGTAGCAAGCTCCCTGGGGAGGTCCTCTCGCGTGCGCGCCACATGTGGGCATAGTCCCAGTTTCGACCGGGACACACGAGCGCCCCTGGAGCTAAGGTGCACCGCACCTGCGCCAAAGACGTGTCTGCGCAACGCCATCCAGTACGCGCATCATAGCGCATCGCTTGGGCATGCATGTGGCGTACGAACACAGTCCCTGACGCGGTCTTCGGGCACGCATGACGTACGGGTGCGACTCCTAGTTCTACCATGGCACGAGCGCGTCCAGGGAACCGTGGGCGTAGGGCCCGCATGGACAAAACTTGGATTTTTCGTGATGTTGTAACACTAAAAATCCAATTTTTTAATGTTTAAATGATATACAGGAGCCATAAAGGTACTGTAGGACTCATCTGCAAGAGGGACACGAGCTAAGTGACGACAATCGAGGTAGGTGTTCTATCGCTACTAGACTTTTAAAAAGAACCCATGATGCTTTGAGAATGCATGTTTTGAGTCATGGTTGCTTTTCTAATGCATGTTTTAAGTTTTTAATTTTCATGTCCTGTCTTTATGACATAAAAACATATGTTACGTCCTTATGCACATGACTTGTTTAGCATGAATTGATTTCATAAATGAATTTAGCATGCATATGAAAAATACATTGTGCATATATTGCCAAGACATGTGTTACATGCATAGACATGTTTTGAAAAAGGATTCTTGTCTGCATGATAAGTGTAGCCTTGGCTGATGAGGGTGGACCAGAGAGAGCTGACAGGCTTCTAGGATGGCAGGCTTCTAGGCTGTCAGGCTTCTAGGCAGGGTTATGACTTTGAATGTGATACTAGCATGAGCAAATTTTATGCATTTCATGCATGTTTTGCAACCGATTGCATAAATTGCATGATTTACAATGATTGAGCTTTGGCTTTATCTTTAGATGCTTTTGGGCTAGTAAGCTCGTGGACGCTATGCCGAGAGGTTCGGGGTGGCCTCCCAGCCTCTGCCACTATACGTGGAAAGTGTACCACGCCAAAAAGGCTTGTTCTTATTTCAATTGCTGAGTGGTAATGAGGACTACCACTGGTGTTATGACACCCGATCAAAGTGTCATGTGCCCCGTGGAGGCTATGACCGAGAGTCCCTAGGTACCCGGGGACCACACGGCGATGAGGTCGTGGGCATAGCGTGCCCTATGTTTTTGAGGATTTACTTGCATTGCGTATGGCATGACATGAGTATGGTGGACCATAGATCCATGAGTTGGATTCAGATGAGCATCTTACGCATATCAGAGTATATTTTCATGATATTTATGTTACATTCGACTTAGATTATGTGATTCTTTAAGTCGTTAGTATTCTATTTTGACAATGGCTTTTAATATCGATATGGAACATGAGTGTCCAAGCATGCACATGGTTTAAAGAACATATGGTTTAAAACATAGCATGCATTGTAAAACTAGTAGTGATAGACTCCTACTGAGTATAGTGAATACTCACCCTAATATATTATTTTTTCAGATTAGCTCCACACAAAATTAGAAGAAGCATCATGAACATGTTAGTGCAACAATCAAGTGACTGATGAGAAGACAAGCATGAATCTAAGTAAACACTCTACCCTGTGGACATGTATCTGTATTTATTTGCAGTTGGGCTGTGAGATGTGACTGGATGGACCTGGGAAGACATTTATGATTTATGATTTCTGAAATTTTGAAAAACTACTTTGGTTGTTGTGAAAGCAAATGACACTCGGGGTTTTCAAAATGAGTTTAAAAGAAAAGATTTTCTACTACATTGCATTGTTTTTATAAAATGGTTTTCAAATAGGGATGCATCCCGCCTTAGGAATTAGACATTGCATTCAAAAAATGCATGGGAAAACCCAAGTCGTCACAGTTGGTATAAGAGCTCAGTTTTATCCTTTCACATCTAGTCCAGCATGTCCAAGGGTCATAGACAATCAGGAGAAATAAGTAGTCTAAATAGAAGTAGAGAAATAGTAGAGATGACTAGAATATAAATAATATCAAATCACAAAGATGCGCACCATCAATAAATAGGTGAAAGGCAGCTTGATTTAACAAATAATTAGGCAGTGGATATTGAAAACCTTATCCAAAATCTAGTCTAAGACGACTTAAGGATTAAGGATTGTTGTGTGGTGCAAATATGAAAACTCACATATGAATCATATTATGATGAGAATGATGAAGGAAGATATTAGTGAACGTGTTAGTAGATAGTTCTGACCTGTAATAGATTGATCTCATCAAAGGTGAGAAAATTGAAGAACCTAGATGGCTATCTGACTTGTAATATGAGTATATTATCAAAAGGGAAATAACATGAGTATCATAGGGGATGTAAAAGGTAGACTTTGAGAAGAGTGGCAAAGAATTTGAACACAAGAGAGTCATTAGAAGATCTTGATGTTAATCTAAGAGGGATGAGAATACAAGATACTAGGAGATACCTGTGACTCATATTAGCTCACAAAGGTATGGATCCTGGAGGACTGAGCTCAATTTTGGATACCTTAATTGAAGTCGTATGAAGAGTGAAGTACTATCTAATAAGGACAACCTGAGTATAATGGAGCAAATCAGAAGATGTGTACAATTGGCATATTATGTGATTAAGAGGAATATGACATGAATATGATAGGGAACTGTATTCGACAGAGTTACCAAAAGATTTGTGATAATAGATTGATACAAACATGAACTTATAAGAGAAGTATAGCATGACCAAAACATCAATGCCATTATTAAGACACTGTATGAATTTTATTAAGGCTACAGGCAATTAAGGATTTCAATGATATTAGTACAATTTAGCATTTCTTAGAAGCATTCAGTTTATCATATTTGTTAAGTAAAGGAGTAGATGTAGTATCGATTATATACAACAAAGCATTGATCTGGGTAGACAAAAGTGAGGATTTTGAAGAAAAGAGAGAAAGAGATACAGATGTAACTATAAGTATTCGATGAATATTGAATATTCAAAAGAAGAAGAATCATGACTTTATGGAGATACATACAAATCTTTCATCTTGAATCATCTAGCAAGATAAACCAATCAAATTCAAAGGAATAATACTAGTTGAGTTGGTGATTTTATTGTGAAAGTATATAATAGAGATAAAGCATATGAGATTTAAGACTTTGAGCAGAGTATCAAATTTAAGGACATTATGCTGTAAGAAATTGCTGAAGAAGAATGGTGACCAACTAGACATGAAAGTAGTTTGATGTCTATATCAATTATTGCAAGTAGAATCTTATTAGATCCATTAGCTCATGACGAACACCAATGGATATAGTCCATAAAAAGGAAAATTTGGTGATATCCTACCTTGCCACTACATGGGTAAATAAAGTATACTGAAAAAGGAATTAAGCTGGGACAGTGACTTGTCCATTTGTCTTTCTTCAGTAAGTAGGGTACCATCAAGGATGGAACTGAGGTCTTGCTATCATAGATTGGAAGACCAAATATCTTAAGACCATTATTTAGTCATTACCTTTAGAGTATTATTGACTAAATAAAGGTATCCCACCCTAATTAATCAAATATGTTAGTATCTGTGAGACAGTAGTCTAAGTTATATACGCAGAGGACTGTTATAAGTATTTAGGCGTGAGTTTTCCCTAAAATGAAGTTACTTGTTAGACTAAGTCATTTGAGGGTATGAGGTCAGTTGATTAGGCCACATCATGAAGGAGCTACAAGTATGATGAGGACAGTAGCAACTGAGATAGGAGCAAAAAGGAAGAAGCGATCTAAACCAATGTGAAAGATTTTCCAAACCTTAATGGCTACCATGACAAGGTGAAGAAATTACTTTGGGTCTGAAAAATACTGCTGACTTGGATTGAAAAGAAAGGCAAATAAGTACCGATCACTTTAGAGACCCTTAAGCTTATGACATAGATATATCTGGAAAGATATCAATAGGTAATCAAATAAAGTCTTTCCATGTCTAAGAAAATGTTTTATGCTTACTTGAGTATTGTTAAACTTGTTGATTTAACAGCTTTAACACAATTTGATATAATCGCTATTGAACAAGAATTATTGTTATAAGCTAAGGATGAGGGAACACTTGAAAATCACCACTTATGAGGATACCTCCTAACAATACATACTACATGGTGGATGATAAAGCCTTGATAAAAGATTGAATAATATATTGGCATAGGGAATGGAAGGAGAAAAGGTGAGATGGCTAGCACACAAGTTATAGTAGAAAAGCGATAGACAGTTGAAATTTGAAGTTAATCAAGGGTTTGGCTATAGAGCACATGATACCATGTCAGTTATTGAAGTATCTTGGGGACAAATATAAAAGATAAGAAGCAAAGTTAGACACAATAGAAAGAATGCAACCTTTTTTGTTGGACACTTACGAATGACGTACAACCAACCATTAAAAGGAGATGTGGATGATGAAGAGATCACTAGATGGAAGACAAGAGGAAAAGGGGATTATCCTATGCTATTCAAAATGAAATAGGAGGAATAAGATCATATGATCTCAAAGAAGTATGAAGTATACGAGTGGGAGAGTATGGTCATCTAAGGAGACTATCCTATACATGATCAGAGGAATATGAGCGTCTAAGGATGGGTAGCTATACGAAATACAAATAGAAACCAGTAATGATAAACTAGCACGCATGGGACTATGTATCAGAGTACGCAGTGAAAGCGGCCCATATATACTTAAAGAAAATGGATAAGATATATTGATGATATATATATATGTATAAGGCCTTGTGGAAGGATTTATAATGAGGATAAATTGATAACGTGCCTAGGATTGGTTACAAGATAGTATAATTAGCATTTTAAGGACAACATTACTTCAAGTATTAACCCAATTAGAGTATTGGATAATGGAATAATGGATTCGTCGACAATAGAAGTATGGAAATGAAGCAAAGGAATTTTCTTAATTCGAGTTTTAAGGGAGTTCTCAGGAAGAATATGTCTTGTCAAGAAGACAGCTGACTTGAAGGAAAGGATTTGTGGAATTTTGAGGATGAAATTCTTTTAAGGGGGTAATAATGTAATGCCCCGAGCAATTTATGCTATTTTTGCATCCATTTAACAAAAATGAATTGGACATTCTATAGGAAATGAACCATGTTAAATGTCTTACTTTATTTAAAATATTAAATGAAGGAATTTGTAAGAAAATGTTACCATTAGATTCTACTCGAAAAATGGAGTCCAACGCCTCAAGGAACGCCGAAAATGGAGCTCGTAAGAAGAAGTTAGGGCCGTTTAAAGATTAGGGGCAATTTTGTAATTTGTATTTAAAAACGAAAAAGGACGAAAACTACAGGGGACCATTTTGATAACGGCACCCCTCGTCATCTTCCTTCTCTAGCCCTCTCTCCCAATTTTTCCAGTGGTTTCCACCACCGCCTCTGAAGGGCAGCACCGTCTTTCACCATCTATAAAAAGCCTTATTTCCCCCTTCTCGAATCACGTTTTCCCAGCTATTTGGGGCTGGGGTTTCTGGCATAAACCAGAAAAATCTCCTTTGATTTTTCATGTAGATTCTGGCAAGGGCCAGGCCTTTCCTTCATGCCGGCCTCTCCCCTCTCCTCTCTCCCCTATTTTCCCATGGAAGCACCGAATAATGGTTTTCCCCTTCACATGATTTCCGGCGACCTGGGAATTAGGTAGATGAAACAGGAGAGCCACACCACCAAAAAGGGGGTCTACCACCAGTGATGGGTGCTCCCTAGGCTACCAAAGACAAGCCCTCTTTCCCCTCTCTCCATTTTTCCTTCCTCAGGCAGGATTGATGCCGGATCTTGTTGTTTTTTCGGCATGAAAATGCCAGATTCCTGATGGGTCTGATAACCCATCAAAGAAGACAACCCAGGGAGGTCAGGTGCAGCACGCTCCTTGGGGAGGTCCTCTTGAGTGCACGCCGCATGAGAGGGCAATCCTAGTTTCGACCGGGACACACGAGCGCCCCGAGAGCTGAGGTGTACCGCGCCTGCACCAAAGACACATCTCCGCAATGCCATCCAGTACGTGCGTCATAGCACGGCGCTTGGGCATGCATGTGGTGTGAGAACACAGTCCCTGGTGTGGCCTTTAGGCGTGCATGACATACGGGTGTGAGTCCTAGTTCTACCAGGGCACGCACACGTCCCGGGAATTGTGGGCCACGGCCCGCATGGACAAAAGTTGGCTTTTTTGTGACGTTGTAACACTAAATCCAATTTTTCATGTTTAAATGATATACAGGAGCCATGAAGGTACGCTAGGACTTGTCTGCAAGAGGGACACGAGCTAAGTGATGACAATCAAGGTAGGTGTTCCATCGCTACTAGACTTTTAAAAAGAACCCATGATGCTTTGAGAATGCATGTTTTGAGTCATGGTTGCTTTTCTAATACATGTTTTAAGTTTTTAAGTTCCATGTCTTGTCTTTATGACATATAAACTTATGTTACATCCTTATGCACATGACCTATTTAGCAGGAATTCATTTCATAAATGAACTTAGCATGCATATGAAAAATACATTGCGCATATATTGTCAAGACATGTGTTACATGCATAGACATGTTTTGAAAAAGGATTCTTGTCTGCATGAGAACTGTAGCCTTGGCTGATGAGGGCGGGCCAGAGAGAGCTGACAGGTTTCTAGGCTGGCAGGCTTCTAGGTTGTCAGGCTTTTAGGCAGGGTTATGACTTTGAATGCGATACTAGCATAAGTAGATGTTATGCATTTCATGCATGTTTTGCAACCGATTGCATAAATTGCATGATTTATGATGATTGAGCTTTGGCTTTATCTTTAGATGCTTTTGGGCTAGTAAGCGTGTGGGCGCTATGCCAAGAGGTTCTGGGTGGCCTCCCAGCCTCTACCACTATAGGTGGAAAGGGTACCACGCCAAAAAGGCTTGTCCTTACTTCGATTGCTGAGTGGTAACAAGGACTACCACTGGTGTCACGACACTTGATCGAAGTGTCATATGCCCCGTGCAGGCTATGACCGAGAGTCCTTAGGTACCCGGGGACCACACGGCGATGAGGTTGTGGGCATAGTGTGCCCTATGTTTATGAGGATTTACTTGAATTGCGTATGGCATGACATGAGTATGGTCGACCATAGATCCATGAGTTGGATTCAGATGAGCATCTTATGCATATCAGAGTATATTTTCATGATATCTATGTTACTTTCAACTTGGATTATGTGATTCTTTAAGTCGTCAGTATTCTGTTTTGACAATGGTTTTCAATATTGATATGGAACATGAGTGTCCAAGCATGCACATGGTCTAAAGAACATATGGTTTAAAACATAGCATGCATTGTAAAACTAGTAGTGATAGACTCCTACTAAGTATAGTGAATACTCACCCTAATATATTATTTTTCTAGATTAGCTCCACATAGAATTAGAAGAAGCATCAGGAACATGTTAGTGCAATGATCAAGTGATTGATGAGAAGACAAGCATGAATGTAAGTAAACACTCTACCCTATGGACATGTATCTGTATTTATTTGCAGTTGGGTTGTGAGCTGTGATTGGATAGACCTAGGAAGACATTTATGATTTCTGAAATTTTTAAAAACTACTTTGGTTGTTGTGAAAGTAAATGACACTCGGGGTTTTCAAAATGAGTTTAAAAGAAAAGATTTTCTGCTGCATTGCATTATTTTTATAAAATGGTTTTCAAATAGGGATGAATCCCGCCTTAGGAATTAGATATTGCATTCAAAAAATGCATGGGAAAACCTGAGTCTTCACATGTATAGGCCCTTGTTGGATGGCACAACAAGAATACTATAAAGTGGAGTTCAAGCCTGAGAAGGAAAGAAAAGGACATGTAAACAGCCTTGTTGAGTGACACAACAAAGGACTCTTATAGTGGCCACTTCAAGGAAGTTTCTTTATTTGCTTTTTTCTGTTTCCTTTCTTTAGTGAAAAGGTTACTTTCCTTTTCATAATTTGTTTACATTCTTTCCTTACTTTACATCTTAATTAGTTTCCTTCCTTCATTTATTTCCTTGCTTTAATTTAGTTTAATTACTTAGTTTAGTTACTTTAGTTTAGAATTCTACCTTTCTTTCCTTGTTGCTAGGTTAAAGTAAGAAAAATTAATGTTTTAATTAATTCCTTTTATCAATGAGTCCTCATGGGATTGACCTGTATTTGCCAATTCTATACTCTAATAGAGTCATGCACTTGCAATTATTATTAAGACACATCAAGTTTTTGGAGCCGTTGTGGGGAACTCATAATGGAGTTTGATTAAAATTTAAGCTTTCTTTACTTTACTGCTAGTTGTAGTCTTAGGATTGCATATAGAATAGTTGCTTTCATTTTTGTATGTGTTCCTTATTCTCGGAGAATTTGATAGTTTCCTTTTATTATGTGTAAGAATTTGGAGGAGAATAAAGATTTGGAGGAAGGTCTTAGGATAGTTTCTATTATTTTTATTTGAATAGATTGCAGGGTTTTTGTAAATTTTTATACACTATGGTTCATTTAAAATTAAATAGGGTTGTAATAATGCAGGTCATGGATGGGCCATCCTAATCTGGAAGAGGAGGTGACATTATACATGGATCCATCCTTGTACAAGAAGACAATTTCTAAGACCCCACTATAAGCTATCTTGACTTCTTTCCAATTACTAGATGAGGTTGCATTGTTAATTTAGTTGCATTTGGAAGGTAGTGTAGAGCATATCAAAGCATTCACTTACACATGTTGCATTCTATGTTTTACATTAGATTTATGACTTTCCTTGCATATTAGGGCATGTTTACATGCTTTAACGTGAATATATGTTGATCAAATTGTAACACCCCTAACTTTTGTAAGGAGAATGAATAAATAATGACATTGAAAATTTCAAGAAAAATCAGGCTGAAATATTAGGGTTACTAAAAATGCACTTCTTGTAGAAGTTGAATCAAGGTATAAGACATGTATATTTGAAATCATATTCGATGAACCCTTCAAAATGACTACAAGCATGGTAGATTCCAAGATCGGATGAAAAATCTTTATTTTTTTTTCTTTCCAATTTTAAGAATAAAAGGGTAAAATAGTAAATTTACCAATAATCAAAACAAAAACATCAAAATTTGGAATGTATCTAGAAATACAAATCCAACACCACTAAGTATGCTCAATTCCGAGCTAGAGAGAATAAAACCAATTTTTCTTCAGGAAAGGGCAAAATGGTCTTTTAGCACATCCATGGGGCACACAAGGGACCCCCAAAGGAATCCAATGGCTAGAAAAACAAGCAATCATCAGTCAAACAACTACCACCAATTAGTGGAGAAGGAGGTGGTAGGGGGAATCCAAAGACATTTTAATATTGAAAGAAATGAAACATTATAATTGCATATAAGCATGAAAAATACTCAAAATGCCTATAAATACTTTAGAAAAAAAATCCCAAAAATGTTCAAAAAATTCACCCAAAAATTCTCTAGCTCCTCCAAAATCTCAGCTCAAAACCCCTCCCCCTTCTCACCCTTCTCCCTCTTTCCCTCCTTCTTACACTATCTCTCTTCTCTCTCCAATTGGAACAAGAGACCTAAATTTAATTAGGAACTCTGTTCCAAGTTGAATCTCATAAATCCCACTTTCCATACAATATTATACTTCCTTATCTACAAAATTTTCAAACCAATTTCAAGATCCAATGGTGAAATCAAAGGAAAATCACAAAACGAGGGACTATCAGGCTATATTATCATCAATGGGTATTTTTCTCCAATTGGGCTTCAAATCTAAGTTGTTTCTCTAATCAGGTAGGTGAAACCACTTACTAAACTTATCTAATGTATTTTTATGAAATTTTGATTTTTCTATAATTAGGTTTGGGTTAAAATTTCTAACAATAAAGTAAGGACCAGAACCCTTCAATTCTAGATGATGGATGACTCAAATGATAATTTGAGCCATCCAATCAATCTAAAAGGGTCCAAAACCCCCAGGGTAGAAGTTTTAATAAATTTTATAGAGTATTGAGCCCTTAATTGTAAAAAAAATGATTGGACGGTACAAGCGAACTGTCCGATCTTCCTCAAGAGGATTGGTTCACAGTCCAATTGTGGAGCCATATGAACTCCAAATTTAGATAAAAAAAGTTTCTATAGAATCCTTGTCACTTGTATTAGCTACTGAACTCATAATATTTATATTTTAAATTTAATTTAATTGTAAAAATTATTAAAATCTATTCCAGCAGTGTTGGATCATGATCAAGATAATCTCAAATTGGAGATCTAAACTGATGGATGGGTTTAGGAGGTCCCAAAACCTTAGTTTCCATGATCATAGTAAAACATATAGGTTTCTAGATCAACATAATCAACAAAATTAGTAAGATTAAAATTCAGCCCTTAAAATGGGCTGAAATCTTAAAACCCAATTTTGATCTCAATTTAACTTCAAATTGAGATTGGAAAGTTGGGATGAATTCTTTGTGATTATTAGAACCTACTAAACTCAGAAAAATTATATTTTGATGCATGTAAAATTATGTTAATAAAGAAAAGTGTTACTAATTCTTATGATTAGTAAAATTTGGAATGATCAAACTATATAATTCTAATCCATTGATGATCTTGTGATTGTGGAACATGGAATAATTGGCTATAAGTGATTGGTCTATGATTACTTAAGAGATCTAGCCTTAAAAGTAGTAAGAACCATAAAAATGTATGGAAATCTCCTTGATCAAGGACGATTGGATAGTATGGATATGTTTGGATGAAGATATAAAGTTAATATCATATGGATCTATGGACTAGATGATGATGATTTGGGATAGATCAAGATCTATGCTCTTAAATTGGATAAAAGGACTTAAGATCTTCTTGATTGGTTGGATCAAGAAGGATCAAATCATTTGATGAGATGCATCAATGATCTAATAATGAAATCACATCAAGAAGATGTATTAGATCTAAAGGAAAATGAAAGATCAAGATCTAAACCCTAAAAGATATGATAAATGGATAAGGATAAACTAAGACCATTAGATCATGATGGAGAGTTATGGCATATTAAATTTTCAGGTAATTGTTGAATGATATTATAATTGTATTTTATTGCTTATCAAATTTAATTGTAGATTTATTTATTTATGTGTTAATGCTTATGTAATGGAAATTACATTAAAAATGAAATTAGATGAAATTACAATAGAAGGAAATTTACATGGAATGAATGACATGGACTTAAGGATAGTAAGGGCCATAGTTAGTAGGATAATATAAGGAATATAAATTCCTTGGTCCAAATTAGGAGAATAATGAAACTCCATGGATGACATTTTAATGTTCATGGATTTAATTAAAATCAACTAGAAAAAGTATTAGGGTTAACATGCTCATGGAACCTTATGAAAGGTTGAGTTAAGGTCACCCTAATGGATGATGAACATGGTGGTTAAGGGGGTTTTCTAATAGAGCCATGCTCTTCCCCCATCTTCTGTTGATGTTTGTGAGGTCTAAACACCTCCTTACATGGGGATTCAAGTAACCACTTTGTGTTTAACCATTCAACCAGTATGCCTTAGCCAATTTGATACAAGTGGAGTTGTCTAGACTTAGGATGAAATAAGCTACCCTCAACTAGTAAAACATTAACCAGTTGAGTAATAATAATAAGAGCACAGAAGGTTAGTAAATCATCTAATTCTAATAAAAATTGTAATCAAGATAAAGATGATCAAACAAGATCCAAAGGATCTTGAATGGTCAAAAACAATAAGAATACTAATGTCATATTGTGTTATGTATATGTAGAAAAAATGTAGATAGAGAACCCAAACCCTTGATCAAACATGATTCAAGGAAAAAATTAGGGCATCCCTTACAGGAATACATACTTGTATAAAGAAATAACTTTATGCACATGGTTTGATAGATGTATGAATCCAGACCATGATGGGCAATGTGGAAGAATACCACTTGAGATGTATGAATCAAGATACTACTTTGAGGTAGGTGGATATACAAGAATGTATTAAGGAATCATGTGTATACATAAATGATCTTTTTTGTCTAGAATAATAAACTTGCATGATATAAGTATACTTGGTACCTTAGCATGATAATTATCCAATCACATGATCCAACTAAGTGACCTAACTATATGATCCAACTAAGTGATCTAACCATATGATCTAACTAAGTGATCCAACCTCATGATCTAGGTCAATTGATCCAATATAATGATTAAATCAAACGAGGTGAAGGTAATGAGATGTGAAGACTAAGGAAACCCTAAGAATAGGGCATAGAAAAATATTCCAGCCTTAGTTAAACAGACACACCATCTGATATGTACAATGTATTTTACATACAAGCATGATGGCTTGTGATTTTGTTTTACATAATGTTAGAGACTGGGGATGCTATGCTAGGGAAGTTATGAGGGTTTGGCCACCCTCTTCCTGAAACTTATATGATGAATACCAGGCCCAAAGTGAGGCTAAATTTTGGATGGAGCAATCATGGGAAGGCCACCACTGTGATAGCCAGGGTTCCCCCCATGTGAACCTAGATTTGTTATTTCCACAGTTGGTATCAGTGGATTATTATACAGTTATCTAAGTGCACTATATAGATTAAGACTGTGGCATAGTAGTCCTAATGTATTTTGTATTATGATGCACATATGATAGGCATAGTGTAATGCCATGGCATGATGAGATGCCACTACATGAGTTCTTGGAAAGAAGATCCCCATATGAGGATTGGCTAAATATTGAATCCCTAAGTGGAAGTATAACCAAGGGAAGGAACAAGTTTTGAGCAATCTTTACTATTTTAACTAATTTATCCTATACTACATAAATAATGTATATATACTCTATGTTGAGATAACTCATAAGTGGGTAATGATGAAGGCATAATGACTGAGGTATGTATCCTTATATTAGTGAACTAGTATATTTTTCTATCCCCTACCAAGCAGAGCTTGCTAAGGTATTGTAAATGTTTCAATATTTATAATACCTCAGATACAGAGAAGGATGGTTAGGAGCTCAAAACTATAGAAGACTTAAGAAGATTTGGAAGAATAATGAATCAGAGTATTTTCTTTGAAGACATGTATTTTTATCTGAGAGCATTGTATTGTATTGAAAGTTTTTTATGTATGGTGAGGATGGAAATTTGGATTATGCAATTTGGACAAATACTGCACTGATACCAGGCTATACTATGAACCACTGGATGGATTCTAGAATTTAATAAAAAATATATTCCTTTAATGGAATTTTATCTTGTATAAAAATTCTACTTATGTTATGTATGAGGTGATGACTTAGGTTTTTCAAAACAAGTTTTAAAGAAAAGAACTTCTGTTGTTTTGTTTTATGAATTTTTTTTTACTAAGGGCACCTTGCCTTTGAAAAATGTATTATAAAATGTGTTGCAAAAACACAGTTCGTCACACAAATTGTGTGGGAATACTTAAATGAATTAGTAATGGCAATCATCTGTATCATATCAAGGGTGGATTTGATTACCTTCCCTTGCTCATCTAGGTTAAACATCACCTTATGCACAACCCTAGCCTCAATAATTAATTTAAATTAAATCTAAAAGAGACTTTGATAGATTTCAAGCTTATTGGACCCTCTTGGAAGGAGGCAACATATTGCCACACTAGTGGCCTCTACTTGATTGGCAGTGTTGGTTTTTAAACGACCAACTCTACCAACACATTCGATGACTCGGATCAATTATAATTGTTTGTGGAGGGTGAGAAGTGGCTGATCAAGGTAGGATCTAAGTCGTAAGTATTAGGGAAAGTATCAAAGAGAGGAGGAGCTACACAGTTTAGATGTAACCTAAAAGCTACTACTCCAAAGAAAATAAAGAAAATTCAACCTTTCAACCTGTATGCAATAGGATTAGGATCTATTATGTGCCTTTTTTTTGTTTGCATCATACAATATATATGTTGCATTATCTAGTTTAGGTTTCTCCAGACTAGGTCAAAAAAAAAAAAAGAGAGTACTCTTTCATTGTGTATAACAAATATCTTTCATTCTATACAAAGTTGAGTCAACTTAGGCAAGGGTTACATACTTAAGTAAATATAATTAACTTTGCCTTAGATATGGCCCATGAAGCAAGGGATACAAAGTCATTATGATACTATTTCACTCCCTGGCCCTTATTCTATGAGGATATATATGAGACAAGGCAAGGCATAACCCTAATCAATACAATGCATTAGATAGATTGACTTATAGGTTGGATAATGAATGGAGTATGTTAAAAGCTTTTAGCTAGGCCAACAAGTCATCTAGGCATCCTCAGCATAATAATTATTAAACCTATTTTAGCCCAACACATCCCACTACTTCATGCCCATTGAGCTCCACATACATTGTGTATCATTCAGAGCAAGTGAATGCACCCAATGCATTCCTATACCCTAACAAATATTACTATGATCAAACCAACTACGCTGGATGAGCTAATCATCCTAAACAAACATGACCTCAAGATTATCAAGGAGGACCATCATGATTCCACCCTGCTCAACCTTTTCTGTGTATGCCAATGCCACAACAATATAAGCTATATGAGTCTTTTCCTTCACAATAAAAGGAACATTCACTAGAAGAGACCCTTCATTTGTATATGTAAAATACACTAGAATTCTAAGAAACAACTAAACAATTTATTTCACATATAGAAATTCAAATGGGTCAAATAACTACTGACCTTATAGAAAGGGCCAAGGAAACTAAACAAATTGAGAATAATGTGAAGCCCAACAAAAAATATATAAGGCTGGGATATTATCAGAAGATCCTTATGAGATAGATAATTCCAAACAATCTTAACTATCCTCTAGTAATGATTCAATCGTGGCATGTCCTACTTACTTTAAGTTTGATTATGATACAAACACCTCCATGAATGATGCGAGTGCTTTAATGGATAATGATCCATTCATGGACACTTCTCAATAAACATCTTGAGTAGGACCCCTTTACATCTCTTAAGAAGCATCCAATTTGGACCTACAGTCTTTATTTGACCAATCACATGATACTAAAATAGGTTCATCTAAAACCTTGCTTGTGATTGCAGAATAGGAAGATAGTGAATTGATGTTATAGTCCAACATCAACTAACTCTAATGTACAAACTTAGAAGATACACAGGGGTTAAACCCCACTAGTTCCCTACCTCTAGAAGAATAAGAACAACCTTTTAGGGAAATGTAGAGCCAGCTTAAACCCCAACTATAGGAAATGTAAGGGAGGAAGAAGAATATTATGTACTATTTGATATAGGCACTATTATTCCTCAATTTGGCAATCATTGGGATCATTCATCTGAAGTTGGTACCAAGAAATTAAGAATCATGGTGGTCATTCATATTCTTCTCTTATTACCATCATATATTCCTGGGTGGAAAATGTACATAGACTATAGTGAAATTCTGAACTAGAGTGAATTTTTTAGAAACTCCTTCAATGTTAGTTAGGATTATGGAAGATTAGATTAGTTAGGTTTAGGGTTTATAAATGTAATAGTTACCTTAGGTTAAGTGTCATACAGTTGTATTTGCATCATCATTGTATATTTTGCATCTTAGTCCACATTAACAGATCACTGCACTAACCTAGGAGTGCAGATAATATCATTCTAACCCTTATCACTTTAGTTTTACATTTTTCCATGCTTTAATTTGAAAACATCGAGGATAATGTTTGAAAGTCTGGGGTAGGGTATTTCAATTTTTCTATGTCCAAAGTTTTTGTTAGATATTTTTGAGCCATTTCTTTTGAACTTACTTTAAGAAAAAAATAAAAAGTATTGAAAATTTTATGAAAAGTTCTTTCACAAGGATGAGAATTTGGATTTTCCTACTATTCAAGCTATTGTTTGAACTTTAGATTATTAATAGATTTCTATACAATTAGTACATTAATGTATTCTTTTTTCGAAAAGTATTCCATGAAAAATTAAACTTGAAATAATTACTACCCAAAATGGCTATATATAGTTTAAGTGAAATAGTAAGTATAACTTAGAGATCCTACAAAAGACAAGCAGAGACTACTAACTCATATGAGCTTTAGATCAATTCTTCCTTTTTAAGGGTTATACATAAATTGGTGTTTCCCTTTAATAGATAATAAATTCCTAGTTGATCTCATTATTCTTCATCTTGGTCAACTATTAAGAAAACATTTGATAGACTATACCAATTATTTCTTAAGTTTATGGTTATGTTTAGTCATATGAAACCTAAGAAATGATAGAGGCCATCCATGGTAAACCCAGAGCCTTTATCCTTCCTAAGTTATTTTACCACTAGTTAAACCCTTGAGCCTTTATAATTAACTCTTTCTTTGTCAATGTATTAAACATTACCTTATTAAACCCTATAATATATCCATTACCCTGTTGTTTTGGAGATAAATGGAGATGGTTGAAGAATTATCTTAAGAACAATATGAGCAATACAATTTGATAGATGAAAATAAAAATGCGTTGGAAAAGACAAAAAACCGAAGAAAGCCTATATATATATATATATATATATATAAAGTCAAGGTGAGAAAATTGAGAAATGTCAAGAAAAGGATAGCCAATGAAAAGGAAATGTTCACTCTTATGGGTAAAATAGAATGTTGTGAACTACATTAGTAGAAGGCCTTTACATATCTTCCAGATAACCTCTCTTTATCCTTATACCATTCTTTTGTAGGCTTACCATAAGCTTATGTTCATCACATTTAAAATCTTAGTTGACCTTAGAAGAAATATGAATTGGATAAGGTTATAAATGAGTAGGGAATATTGTTAGAGTGTACATTCCTAATAGTTAATATCCTTCCATGAGATCATTAAAATGCATGTTAAAGTTATCATTATTCTATACGAAAATATGTCAGAATTTTTTGACTTGATGAACATTATTCTACTTACATATTAATGAGAGATTTACACCTTTCTTTATGACTTCTTTCTAAGTGTCAAAGTATATCCTCTGATATTTGAAGTAAAAACATACATGTGGATGGTAGGTTATAATTTCAATGGAGACTAACAATTGTTCATATAGTAGCTACATCATACAACAACATTCCAATTTTTAATGAATTAATGAGATATCTTTAGCATAATGGTAGGATTTCGAACTGTTGATCATTTCTATTAGCATGCTTGAGTTAGGAGTTCAATATAAGCTGAATACAAGAAGATTCTTTGAGAAACATAAAATATTTTCATAAGGTTTCTGAAAATGTGTATGGATAGCATTTTTAGAAGCACTTATGAGAGTACAACTCATCCAATAGGGATTTAAAGGCTTTCTGCTTATGTTAAATGTAGTGACAACACTACTAAAAGTGGTTAGGATTTGCTTTTAGATTTCTATATTTCTTGTCTGTAGATTTGCTCAAGGACTAGGAAAATACATCTGGGGCCCTTTGATATATATAGAAATATTACATACACACCTCAATATTTAGAAGGTTCTAGCCCCAAAAATCACTTAGTTATCATTAACTACTCTTAATTCTACTATTTTGCAGCTCTAGAATGCAAATATAAAAATATAAAAATTTGCCAATTTTAGCCTTGAAAAAGAATTTTCCTTCCAAGCTACATTAGGGTTACACATGCCAAAAAATTAAATCCTAGAGGTTTAAAATAATCACTGGGTGTCATTGTCAAAGTCAGAGTGGTCAAAAATGCTATGCGCAAATCCTACTAAAATGATAGTGAAAAGGTGATAATTACAAATCCATGTGCACTTGGATACATTTCACCCCCTTAAAAAGCCTATGGGAGAAGTTTAATTAACATACAATAGGATCATATAAGATTCTCAAAAATAAAAGAACATAGGGAGCCGCATGAAGACTTTTACTTATGTCCTATCTCCCACTCAACCAAATCAAAGATGATCAACCAATGATTTGAAATCTTATCACTGTAAAGATGGTGAATTATACTTGGTCCACATGAAATATATGAACATATCTTTAAGGAATCAAAGCCATTCCATCGAATCAAATGGCAGATAGAAATGAAGCTAAAGGAGGATGTACATGCCACAATGGCCTATCCATTGAAACCCTAACTACTTTCCCATGTTAAAAAGTCAACCCATAACCATAAGGAAATTAAGATCTCAACTACCCATCTTGATCGTATTGTCCACCTTTATTTTAAGGTATCTAAAAACATACACACCCAATTAAGAAATCAACCCTTTCTTATGACTTCCTAATTTTAGAAACCCTTACATTTTTTCCACAGACTTTCCATATTTTTCCCTTTCCTTCCCATCCCTTTCCATTCTCTCTTATTCCTTATTTTTCCATAAATTTCTTTCTTTCTTTTTCCATCTCACCACTTTTAATTTTTCATCCCAAAACTCCCACTTTGCTAAATTGAAAAAGTCAGCTCCCACCTTTGGAATCAGTTTCTAATTCCATTCCACCTTCCCTCCTAAGTTACTTCTTTATTTCTCCATTCTATTTATTTCCTTTACCCACTTATTCCCTTCCTTACTCAGCTTTTTGCCTTCTAGTTTGTTTCCTTTCCCATCCAATTACCTTCCAAATTCATCCCACGCTTTGATAAATGGAATTTACAACACCCCCCCCAACCCTCCTTAATTTACCTTCTTTCCATCAAATCTCATCCATTCCACACCATTCCTTTTTCTTTCATCTTTAAATATTAACTATTCATCCCTAGGGCTTTCTC
The DNA here is from genome assembly GCA_035236585.1 of Warburgia ugandensis. NCBI lineage: Eukaryota > Viridiplantae > Streptophyta > Magnoliopsida > Canellales > Canellaceae > Warburgia > Warburgia ugandensis. The sequence goes on along the minus strand of CP141131.1, from coordinate 74,812,551 downwards.
CCCTCAAACTTTATAAATAAGATGTGAAGGACAAGGAAAACTTTTCTCTCTTACTACTCCCTATTACTTGAAAGCTAAATCTAGAAGGAATAGAGGGAGTGAGATCACCTTTACCAAAGCACCCACAAGATCAAAAGTTTGTCCATTGGAGAAGAAGTAAGGAAGCTCTTTCAACCCCACTTCCCCTTTATTTCTTTCTTTCTTTCTTCTATGTTCTTCTTTCTTCCCCCTTCTTTCTTCTCCATTATTCATCTATCATCCATCTCCCTTAGTATTACATGCCTTCCACCATAGCCATGCACACATCTTGTCCCTTCATCTTTTCTTTTCTACTTTTGGGATATAGGAATTAAATAAAAGGAAAAACACCTTCTAATGGTATTCAACAATTTTTCTACTTCCAAAACACAGTTGAGAATTTCATTAGGTTTGTGGCATGTTGGGTTAAGGAGATGAGATAAGCTTAGTTGTTGATTTGTGTACTTTGAATTGAATGTAAGTGTATAGGCCTTTGTTGAGTGTCACAACAGGAACAATGTAAGGTGGATTTCAAACCCAGGAATGAAAGAAGATAACCTGTAAAGATCCTTGTTGAATGACACAACTAAGGACTCTTTTAGTAGCCAACCCCGATCTTTTGAAATTGTGTCCTGCTTTATTTTATGAACTTGATGAATACACATTCATTATGGAGGTGAATGAGTTATTGGATACTATTCCAATAATGAACACTTCTCAATGACAAGCTAGAGTAGAACTCCCTATAGAGCTTGATATTCTAATTGAGCCTTGCAATCTAGAAGATGTACCTAAGTGTGTCCAACAAACCTCATTTTAACATTCACAAGAAAGTCATGTAGGTCCATTTAAAACCTTACCTATGCCCATAGAACAAGAAGAAACCCTACATCAACCTACTCTAGGGGTACACCTTAGAAGAAAATTAGGGTTTAAGCAAAACCATGTCTCCACCTTTAGTAATACAAGAACAACCCTTTTGAGAAAGGCAAAGTCAGGTTATACACTTATTTTAGGACAAGGTAAGTGAAATAGGGGAAAAAGATAAACTGAATGCAATGGTTATTGTTCTCCCTCAAATTGATCCAGAATGGGATAATTCATCTCTAATTGATCCCAAGCAATTTAGGTGGGTCAAAATGTCATTGTATTACAACCTAAAATTTCGAGGTAGAAGAATTATATCGACTACCATGAAATACTAAAAAATGAGGGATAATCAATATGGTCTCACAACATTCAAAATAGTGGTGGTCCACTATGTCATATTGTTTCCACCATCAAAAATTTCAAGATGGAGGAAACATAGACTACCGTGAGATGCTGAAATGGCATGAGAAATCTTGCCAAATTCATTGTTAGGGTTAGGATTAAGAGAATTATCTGACTAGTTGGTCTAGGTTTAGAAAGTTAGGTTAGTAAAAGCGCTTGTTTAGTTGAAGATGCTAAATTTAGCACTTATTAGGAGGTAAACTAGGAATTTTTTTTAGGAAGTCTCATAATTCTGCATTACCCTTTCATCATTTAAGAGTCCTATGTTTCAAAAGATTGAGGACAATGTTTAGTTCAGGTTAAGGGGTGTAGATATACATTAGATTTCTATTTTTTCTTGTATTTTTGAAAAAAAATATTCCATTATAAAGACGAAAATATAGGTTTCTGCTTATTCAGCTATCTATTTAACTTTAGCTTATTAATAGAGTTGAATACAATTATTTCAATATTTTATTATTTTATAATATTTCCTTAAAAATTAAACTTGGAACATTAATTCCAATAAATAGCTATATATAATTTAAGTTGAAGAAAAAATACAACTTAGAGATCCTGAGAAGATCTATGGAGACTTATAAACCAAGTGAGTTTTGATCCATTCTTCCTTTCTAAGGATTATATATATATTCAAAATTTTCTTTAGGTGACATTATTTCTTAGTTGATTTCATTATTCTTCATCTTCATCAACTATTGGGAAATCATAAAAAGATTATACCATATATCTCTTAAGTTTATGATATTTTTAATTCACATGAACTTAGGAAATGATAGAGGCCATCTTTGGTAAACTTAGAGCATTTAGCCTTCCCTACATTATTTTCTACTAGTTAGTCCATTAAGCCTTTTAAAATAAACCTTTTCTTTTATTAGCAAACAACCTTTACCTATATAGAAACCCTAATATATATTCATTACCCATTTGTTTTGGGAATATGTAGAAAAGATTGAAGAACATCTTTGAAAAAAGTATGAACAATACAATTCAATAACTGAACATAAAAAAATGGTTAAAAAGAATAAATAGTTCAAAATGGCTATATCTAAAGCCAAGAGAAAATATAGGCAATGGAAAAGAAAAATGTTCACTAGTGTGACGAAAAATGAAAAAGTTGTGAATACATTTGTAAAAGACCTTTACATATTTTCTAAACAACCTTTGTTTACCTTTATGCCCATTCTTTTAACAACCCATACATAAGCCTATGTTTCATCCTAATAGAAATCCTAACTTGATCTTTGGAGTAGTATACCTTGCATACTCACATATTAATGAGAGATTAAAACCTTTTGAGTAACTTTTTTCTCAATGTCAAGTATATCCTATGAGAATTGAAGTCAAAGCATACATTTACATAGTAATTTAGGTTATATTTGACTTGAAAACTATAATTATATATCGATTGTAGCACATAGTCACCTTCCAATGTTTAATGAAATAATGAGATAACTTTAGCTGAGGGTAGGATTGTGAACCTTTTTGTTCATCTTTATTAGCATGCTAAAAGGCACTTAATATAAGTTGAGTAAAAGAAAAAATGTTCTCAGATGAATAAAGGATTTTCATAAAAATTTTAGAATTTTGTGGGTATATTCATTGCAAAACCTCAAGAGGCCTAACTCTTCCATTAGGGGTAATATAAGGGTTTAAGGGCTTGTTGCATGTGCTAAATGCAATTATGAGTACCTACAAAAAATGGAAACCATTTATTTTTCATGATGCTTTTACATGTTTTACTCTGGACTAGTAAAATGCTGGTTAGATAGTGTGATAAGGTCTAATTTTTCATAAAAAAAAGCACCCAATTACTTGCCTATGTCTTATAACTTATAGGGCTAAAATGTAATTTTTGGTCAAAATTTATAACACATGCATTTCTAACCTAAAAGATCAAATATTTGATAATTTACAAGTTTAGAGTCTAATCTAGGGTAAATATGTGAATATCATATTTTTTAGTATTTAATTAGAATTTAGATTTTTTGTAGGTGTCGAGATGGTAATATGACAGCTGGGATCGATTGAGATGAAAATTAAAGATCAAGATTGAAAGATAGAGTCAAAGCCTAAAAGTCATCAATCCAACATGAGATCAAGGATCAAGATCACCTTAAAGTATGCAAAAGATGGAATTGAAGGAGCCAAAGGTGGCCAAAGTGGGCTCATGCACAAGCTATGCAAAGTCCACCACCTTCGCATGGGATTCACTTAAGCCACCTAGCTGTATTCATGCCATGAACAAGGTGACAGGCTACCTTGCCTAGCTAGCTACCAAATGTAAGGATTTGATCCATCAAGCTCAGCCAAGAAAGCCATCAAAGCTAGCCATGAAGCTAAGCTAGTGGATCTCTAAAAGTTAACCATCATAATACAAGAGCCAAGCTACATTGAAGGCTGTGACTGGAGGAGAATCCTAAGAATTATTGTTGGAATTTATGGGGATATTTTGAAGTAATTAAGGGAAAATCCACTAGGATAAGGTAGCATGTTGACCAATAGGAAGATACCTCTCCATTATTATTGTTTTCCCTTCTTTTTTCTCACTATTTGCCTCACCACTAAGGGGCACTACAAATTTCAGTTTCCATCCAAGAGTCCTATCTTTTTAGGAGTCTCCCACATTTCTAAACTTTCATTCTAACCATCCAACCAATCTCCACTTCTTAGAAAACTACCTAGCCAATCACTTTTTTCCACCTCACCTCTCCCCTAGAGTTTCCTTTAGAAAGCAGCCATCCTATATAAGAGATTGAAAGGGCTTTCATGTTGAGAGCTTATTTAGAGAAGGGGAGAATGCCCCCTCAAAAGATGGAGGTGTCTCCACCCATCTTCCCTTTAATGCTCCTCAACGCCTCCTATTTTGGGGAGCTTATCTTCTTCACTCTTCCATGCCTCTTCTCCCAGGGTTTTGGTTTCTCCTTCAAGTGATTTATGTTCAGGTTAGTTCTTGTTGTTCCCTTCTTTGTTGCTTTAATATTCTTGCCTCTTAATTCTATGCATTTTTGTCCATGCTTTGTTCTTTGGTTCCATGCTTTATTCATCATGCTTTGTTCCTTAATCTTCCATGTTGTTTACCACTTGATTTCATCCTTAGATACTTCTTCCTAAGGATCACTAATCTCTGGTAGTGACAACCAAGAGATAGTGGTCCTTAGATCAAGTGATTTGGGTGTCTTAGATTCATTAATTCACATTACTCTTACTTGCCTCTTATGACTCTTTCTCCTTAAAATCTTTGCTTCATATCCTTAGTTTTTATTAATTATTCTCTTATGATCTAAGTTCTTATTTCTCTCATAGTGATATCCAAGAGAAATAGTAGCTAAAATCTTTTGAGTTTCCATCATCTTTTATGTGCTTTTTGCTTAGTTCCAGCACTAGTTGATGTTGTTTTTCTTTAGAATAGTTCCATCTCCTTAGTTTCTTTAATCTTGGTTTTCTTTTGGGTACTAATTGCATGTTAGCTGAACATGGTTTAATACTATTACAAGTAATTTTATACATAATTGGAATCAAGTTCCTAGCCTTGTAAGAGTGCGCCATTTCTAAATTTGTATACATGTTCAAGTGCACTCTAATTTGATGTATTATGACATTCAATGAATAAAGCCCTTTGAGGATTATTGTTTATGCTTGAACCCTAGTAGATTAATAATTTGATTTTAAAATTTATCTTGCATTAAAAGTTCCTGTCAAGTTTATTTCCATGCCATGTTTGAATTGAGTTCACAAATACCATGTTCCTGGAATTTTTTCTATTCAATATCTATGCTTAGTTTCCAGCTGTTTATTCATCATATTTATTTGAATCCTTAGGAAACCATTTAGATTTTTAGGTTATTTTTTAATTAACATTATCATATTGCATTTTAATTTGGTGTAAATTCATTAATTTAGGCCATCTTTTGAACTTATGAAACATGTGCACCATCCCATGGATCATGCACATGGTACTAGGGTGAAATCTCTTTGATGATTGCTTTGTTTAGTTGGTAAATCAAAGTGTAGTAGTAGTTAATTCATTGTTTACATCTTAGTTTAGTTGTAGGAATTTCCTAAGTTGATTTTTTAGAAAGATCCATTTTAGTAAGTTTTAGATAAGGAAAGGTTCTATTTTAAGTAGTTTCTTTAAATTTAGTTGCTTGGTTTAGTTCATTCTAAATTTTCTATAGTTTCCTTAATTTAATGCATATTAGTTAAGTTTTTAATTCCATTGTTTAGTTTATTTCATGCATTTTTGGTTTCCATGTTAATTTAATTCCTTAGTCTAGGTCTAATCCAATTCTTTGGCTAGGTTAAGTAGTCTAAGCAAAGACCTGTAATATCACAACTATTCAATTCCTCATGGGATAGACCTCCATTGCGTGAATTACTATGTAGAATTGTGCGCTTGTGAGTTTAACTTAAAAATCACAGCAAGTTTTTAGCGCCATTGCTGAAGAGTTGCAATAATTTGTATAGTGAGCCATACCTTAGATTATTTACCTCTAGTCTAGGTTTATGGTGCATTAGTTTAAGGTTTCGCATTATTTGCAAAATTATTTGCTTTTTTCTGATATTGACCTTTATTGCTTGATTTTTATGCTATAGAATTTGACAAAGAAGCTGTAGGAATCATATGTGCCACAACTTCATCAACATAGATTAGGTTTTTATTACTTTCTTAGATTAGGATTTGAGTGAAATTATAGTGAGACCCCTTATAATTTTAATTTAATTTAATTTTTAAATAAGTTGTAATAATATAGGCAAGCGTGGGGTATGGTGGCCCAAATTTGATCATCATCGGAACCCTCATTGTGAGCAATCTTCACCCAAATTTTAATTTTTTTGGATAAAGTGCACTTAGTGTAAAATTGCATTTGTAATGGTAGTATAAATCATATAGATTAGGGTCATGCATTGATATATGTTGCATATTACTTACGGCCATTGCATTTGTAAGCACTTATTTAATAAAGGTTAGCTTGAGCTCAGCAATAACCAAATATAGGTTGTATGGTTATAGTGTCCTGTCTATTAAGGTACCTGACCCTTTGATAAGGAGCATGTAAGTAGACATTAGTTTGCTTTTCTTGAATTGCATATTTAATTGTTTTATGGTGGAATGTAATTTAACGTTAGTAAGGGCCCCACAAGAACCCCTATAAGATAAGGACTGGATTTCATCACCAACTCCTTGGCCCACCTAGGAATCAATCAATATGCTTGTATATAACCATCCCAACCCTTCAATATTAATTTAAAATCAAGCAGAAAGAGACTTAGGGTATCAAACTCATAGGATCCGTTTAGAAGGACATGATCTATTGTCACCCCAGTGGCTTGTAAGCACTATGGTTATAGTGGATGTCTTAAAAGCCAAGTGATTTTATCACGCCTTCTGCTAACATCAGTTGAGGTCTAAATGCTTCCTGGCAAGAGGATTGTATTTGTGGTTACCCAAATTTTAGAAAAGAATTTTTTGAAATAAAATTTGAAAATAAAACTTTACTGCAGGATATTTTTTTATAAAATAAAACATTTGGGATATATATTACATATTTATTTTTCTCAATTCCACCTTCAACTTGGTGTCACATTAAAACCTTCACATATAATTGCAAAATAAAAACATACCATTACAGGATCTCCCTGGTCCCAGCCCAAACAATAATGAATATAAGTTCAAATCTTAGTTCATATTTAATATATCAATGTCACCTGTCTTATTACATTTATCTCAAATGTTCATTGTTTCAAACTAATAATTTAAAAGTCTAACTAAATACTTATCCATACTTCTTTTCTCCTTATTCTCCTTATTTAATTTCTTCTCGCTGATTGCTTAATCCTCTCTCGCTTCTTCTAAAATGTTGTGTAGGGGTGAGTACAAAGACTCAATAGGAACAAGTCTAAACCAACCATTTTAAAATCACGGCAAAGGTATTGGCATAATTTTAGTGCAAACAATTACATGCTCAATCATAAGTATGATATAAACACTACCAATCATTTATGCCTTTATAAACATCTAATGTTCTCAATAAATTTTAATATATCCTTCCAATCTCATACACACAAGTCCATTAGGATTTTTGTCAAAGAATGACATATTACAATTTGTTGCATCACCGAGTGGTAGCATCCTACCACAAACCCGTTTGGGTAATGGTCAATATCCTCAAGGATGACTAGCATGTCCAATAACTGTACGGTATACTATGACATAGAGGACCCACATCTAACTACGTTCGAACGTGGATACCACACGGCTACACTAGTCCTCATGGTGGGCACTTGATCACAAGAGAGCAGTCCCCCCATGACATAATACTCTCATCAATAGGCCTCTTAGGGAAGGTATCTCATTTCAAAAGTCAATGGCCAACAAGACTTCCTAGCATAGCTACGAAGTGGGGCTTGCATTTTACCCCAGGCTACGCTCAACTCACACAGCAACCTAATTTTCATTTATTAAATCATTTTATATTGCTCAACACATCATAATAAACATTTACAAGACATTTCCTCATTAGATTAAAATTAAGGAGAATAAGCATTAGATAAGAGGATGATCAAGGTGTTCATGCATTACTATGTGAAATTAAAGGTGTACGCACATTTAGAGTTTAGCCTCATCAATGCACAAGTGATAGTTTTTTGGTGCCTAATGTGCACAATGATTGGTAGTTGGATGCTTAAGCCAATACTCATGTGGTTCAGTGTACATCACCTAAGTATTGGGTACTAAGATTGTCACCCATGCGCTAGGTGTCAAACAATTGTATGTAGTATCTATATCAATGATTCAAATATGTACATAGTACTTACACCATCCGATCAATAGTGAGCATGATTGGAATGTGCTCATGATATTATTAGATCATGAAACAAATGCCACATGATACATCTATAAGCATCTAAAGCATGGCAATTCCATAGAGGATCAATCTAATATTGTGCATCACATATTAAACGGATCAATGACCAAGATCGACTTGATCCACTCAGGAAGGGTGGGGCTCTTTCGAAAGATTAATAGTTGGATTTTTTTTATAGTTTTAACAAGATTTATAAAAGATGCGCCACTTTAGGATGGAACAAACTTTAATTTCACCTATCCATAAAAATCTCATATGCTCAATGAAAAAAATTGCATATAATGAAGACTATGCTTAGATATAAGGTTGAGATCGATCAATTGGATGGTAAGAGTTTGATTTTCATAACACCGGAAGAATATGGCCCAACCTTTGCAAGCATTCTTGCATGACACTTATATGTATTATGCAGTAACGATTGGAACTCTATAAAAAACAAAATTCAACTATGACTAGGATGCATCCTATGAAATATATCCATACTCAAAGATAAGAGTAATGCCTACTTTGCCTAAAATCTGTGCGCAGCATACTAAGGTAGAGATCATGCACTGCATACTAAACATGCTGCAAAGTGTTGAATGCCAGACCTTGTGCTAGGAGCCAAGCATGATAACCTAGTGCCAGGCATCATGCCTACACTCCCTACACTAAGCAACATGAATTCAATTTAAGCAATAGGTAGTGTGCGTCAGCATACCACCCAATTAGATGCTAATCACTCTATCCAATGCACTAGATGCCACACATGTTGCCAATTTCTTCGATGTGCTTAAGTTGGTTAGATCATTTAAGATACATCGTATGCATGTATTCTAGCTACATGCATGCAAAGTAACATGCGTTTGGTAGAGTTCACACTACCCAAGTGCTGATGTCATGCATGTTTTATTATTAGTATTGTTTTTTGGAAAGTCAACCTATGATCTCATGATTTAAAACTATAGGACAAATGTGCTACATAGCTATATATATATATACATATATATGTAAGGATAAGCTATTTGCGGTAGGATTAAAACTGAGACTAATGAATCAATCTATAAATGACAATCACAATATAATCTATACTTGAACTATAATCGTAGCATACTAAATTCAAAAACAAAATGCGAATGCACATGCTTAACTCAGCACAAAATCATTACCAAATCAAGCTCAAGTCATACCATGCTTTAAATCTACCCATTCATTCTTCATGGAATAAGAACCTCACACCCTATCAAATTACATATTAAAGAGTACATATTAAGATCAATCCTTTAATCATGTGATTGTCAATCGTGCACACCATAATGGATAGAATGCAAAGTAAAATCACATACGTTCATTGTTACACATGTGGGTTGAAAAACATAAGCAACATAATCACATACCATTTGCTTCTAGATCATGCATGAAAAATGCTTTTATCAATTCAAAACACATGAAATAAAACTTTGCATTAGTTACAAATCCAACTAGCTTAGACTAGTTCCTAAACTACAATCCCCTACCTTGTAGATGAAATCATTCTTCTACAGTCTTCTTATCCAAAGGTCAAAATGGGTAGTGATCCTTAGCGTAACCTAATTCTCCTCTACTTCTTCTCTTTTTCTCTCTCTCTTCTCTTTTCTCTTATGTTTCACGCATCTCTTCTTCTCCCCTTTTTATTCCAATTTCATTGGACTCTCTTCTTTCCTATCCTATTTCCGATTCTAATCTATTACGCATCTTCATCTTTTCCTAACTACCTAAAATTCTTTAGATTCATTCCTATCTCCTTCCTATTTTATCCCATCTTAGATTCTAATTAGTTACATATCCTCATCCTTTACTAACTACCTAGGACTCTCTAGGTTCATTGCACCTAGACACTTCTTACCTTTGGGTAGGGAATTTCTCCAAAAAGGTTATCTTTGGAGACTTGAACTGTAGTTCTAGAATTTTGCCTATTCATTCTATAGCCATTAGGGCAATTTGCTTTTTGTTGTCAATTCCAAGCAAAAGAATATTTATATTATGAAAATAAAAGTTGTTACAGTATTAACCACTTTTAGAGTAGAACCCAATTGGCTAGATAAAAGGAGTTATCTAGATATAGGTTTATGAAGCTACGACCTTATGTAATAACAAAATATAAATCAGTTTAGCTCATTAGCAACATACTAAGATTGGTTATGCATCATTTAGCCTAGGATTAGCAATTAGGTTGCATTATATAGTTAGGTATTTTTCCATTATTAAAAAAAGGTACTCATTCATTGTATACAACAATTTATTTTATTGTATATAAAGATTAATTACGATGGCTTATCAAGAAGGGGATAGATATACGATGACTAGTACATTGGATCAATTGTTTTCCTAGAGTCAAGATGCTAAGTGATATCCACAATCACAATACAACAAGTACCATGCCTATTTTGAACCACAATATCCTAGTTTTGCATAGCCATCTTACTCTACATACAATGATTATTATCAAGAACCAGCAACCTCTGCATTCATACACCATAGCAATTTTTATCTTGACACAAATCACCAAGACTATAATGGATGGGCTAGGCATCATGAACAACCATGGTCTTACTATTATCTATCGTACCAAGAATAACCATCATGGCCCCACCCTGATTCACCCTAGCATCATTATCAAGAATATCAGGGTCAACCATCATGGTTTCAACTTGCTCAGCACTTTTTTAGTACCCCAATGCCATAAAAATGCTAACCCTACAAGTCATTTCCTCTACAGCATGAAGAACCACCATTAGAAGAGAATATGTAGCAATTTTGTGAGAGAATAGATCAAAGCATGGCTTCCATTGAAAAGGGCAATGAGGAAATGAAATGCGAAAAGGGGGAATGGGAATATACTGAAAGAAACATTGCCCCATCTATAAAAAGGACTAAAAAATTTGAACCAATTGGGGATAATGAAGGGCCATTTATTACTAATAAGATAATAATAAAAATTTATGATCATTTTGAGCCACAAAGTCCACCACCATCCATAGAAATCTCCCACATATCCACACATGCCATGTCTCACTCCTTGCTCCTTGTTGCGATTATGAGGAAGAGACTTCTATTACTGAAGAGAATGAAGTTGTAGAAACATCTAACCCATCTTTTAAAAACATGTCTACTTATTTTTATGAATTTGATGAAGACACATCCATTATGGATGTGGAGGTGAATGAGTCATTGGATATTGTGCTGTTAATGAACACTTCTCAATGACAAGCTAGAGCAGAACTCCCTATAGAGCCTGAAATTCAATTGAGCCTTGCAATGTAGAAGACATTTGGACAATTATAAGATAGTCATGTAGGCCCATTTGAAACCTTACTTGTGCCCACAGAACAGGAAGAAGAAGAATCAGTTGATGTACTAATCCTATATCAACCTGCTCTAGGGTACACCTTAGAAGATAATCAAGGTTTAAGCAAAACCATGTCCCCGCCTCTAATAATACAAGAACAACTTTTTTGGAAAAGGTAGAGTTAGTTTATAACCATATTTCAAGACAATGTAAGGGAAATGAAGGAAAAAGTTAAACTAAATGCAATGGTCATTGTTCTTCCTAAAATTGATCCAAAATGGGACAATTCATCTTTAATTGATCACAAGTAATTCATGGTGGGTCACAATGTCATTGTATTACCACCAACTCAAATTTCAAGGTGGAGGAATTATATTGACTACCATGAAATAGTAAAAATGAGGGATAATCAATATGGTCCCACAACATTCAAAATTGTAGCGGTCTACTATGTCATATTCTTACCACCACCAAAAATTTCATGATGGAAGAAATATAGACTACCATTAGATGTTGAAGTGGCATGAGAAATCTTGCCAAATTCATTGTTAGGGTTACGATTAATAGAATCAGTTGACTAGTTGATCAAGGTTTAGAAAATTAGGTTAGTTACAGGCCTTGTCTTGCTGAAGATGTTAAACTTATCACTTACTAAGGGGCAAACCAAGAATGTTTTAGAAAGTCTCATAATTCTGCATTACCCTTTCATCATTTAAGAGTCCTATTTTTCAAAACATTAAGGATAATGTTTAGATCATGTTGGGGAGTGTAGATATACATTACATTTCTAACATTGCTTATATTTTTTAAAATAAAATCCTTTATAAGGATGAGAATACAAGTTTTCTACTTATTCAGCTATCTATTTAACTTTATCTTATTAATAGAGTTGCATACAATTAGTTCATTATCTTATTCTTTTTCTAAAGTGTTTCATTAAAAATTAAACTCGCAACATTGATTGTAATAAATAGCTATATATATAGTTTAGGTTGAATAAAAATATAACTTAGAGATCCTGGGAAGATTTGTGGAGAGTTATAACCCAAGTGATTTTTTATCCATTCTTTCTTTTTGAAGGTTATATGTAAATTCAAAATTTTCTTCAATGGACATTATTTCTTAGTTGGTCTCATTATTCTTCATCTCGGTCAACTATTGAAAAATCACAAAAGGACTATACCATATATCACTTAAGTTTATGATATTTTTAAGTCACATGAGCCTAAGAAATGATAGAGACCATCTTTGGTAAACCTGGTCCTTTAGCCTTCCCTATATTATTTTCTACTAGTTAGTCCATTGAGACTTTTGAAATAAACCTTTTCTTTATTAGCAAAATAACCTTTACTTATAAAAAAGCCTTGATATCTATAAACCCCTTATAGAAGACCTTTACATATTTTCAAAATCTAATAGTCACTAGAATCAACCTATAATGTAAGAAGTATGCAAATGGAAAATCACACTGGTTGACCCCAAAATCCAATCATTCATGAGCCAAATTTGATGAATCATTGATATGGTAAATCCTCGGTAGTCCATGAATCAAAGGCATAATCCACGATGAAAATCTAGTACAAAATCTTGCATCCTCAAAATGGAAATAAATCAATATAAACCAAATGGCATGCAGTCTTACCATTGGGTAAAGGTCTAGACTCTTAAAAGTGATCCACATGTCCACAATCTTGACATAACCATCGTGGGGTTACCACTGAGTGGCACAACCATCTTGCCATGACCTCTTGTCTAATTCTTGCAAGTTGCCTACTCTTTCGGACAGGGCCAACTCCTGGCAATGACCAACATGTCAACCCATGTCCAAAGTCAATCTAAACAACTATGTTAGTAGGGTGTTACCGACACCCCAAGTAACTACCTTCATCACTATGTATGCTACAGATATAGAGTAGACTCTCACCAGCCCTCAAGGGGTTACTAGCTACATCATGGGAGCATCCACATGAATCCATCACCCAAATCAAGCTCCTATCGAGGTGGTATCTAGTATGAAGCAGAGGATGGAGATGACTTGCTTCTCTTTGCATAGTGACTTTAGGACTTATAGTAACTCATAGCAAGCTTGCCTCCAAGTCTTACAGCTATCATAGAGGACCTATCTCCTGGACTTACAATACTTATAGTGGACTTGCCAAAACATTGATCAAAATCACAATTCCTAGGACTTACAGTCTCTCATAGAGTACACGCCCAAAATGTTGATCAAATGCCATCCCCATTACTTATAGTGGCTTGTGGAGCACGTGTCTAAAAGTTCGATCAAAATCATATCCCCAGGATTTATAACTACAAGTATAGTGCTTGCTGAAACATCAATCAAATCATAACGACAAATATAGAATTTCCAATTCTAATCTAAGGTATGAAAACCTTTTCATTTATAATCCATGCATTCCATACACCATGGTCTTCAAATTCGATGTTCAATGGTTTCATAATATAAATTTCATGGTATGCCATGTACACCCACATTAAGTGATGTAGACTATGATAATCATTTATCATAGTTTTTTCAGTATCTCTTATGGGTTGGAAAACTATCCTAAGGTTCACATGTGCTTGCCGTTATTGTCATCATTCTCTTGTTAGGTTACCTTCCTTAAGAATAAGGATGTCCTAATAAGGTGGATTATCATTTGTTAATTCCTATTCATTATTGATCAAGGCTTGTAAATGATCATTAGTATGAGTGTGTAGTTAAGTAGCTGGTTTATCCCATTACTCCTTTCTTTTGTCCCTATCTCATTTATTTCCTTTTTAATTCATATTTCATCCTAATGTGACTACCATTGTTACTTATCTATTTATGAATGTCCTATGGATAGTAACCATAAGGTTTACTATCACTAATGCAACTCTATCCATATCATGTTTCCTATTAGGTCAATTCTATTCATTTTCCTTATTTTCATGTAGTTTACTTAACTTAGGAAATTACCCATACAACTTGTAATGTTGTGAATGAACCCCATCCATTAGCTCCATCAATTACTTAGGGAAGTACTTGATGAACTATAACTCATCTTACCCTAGCTTTCATGTTGAAGTTTACATGATACCAATAGTTTAATTATCTAGTTACTGTTTTGGGTAGGTACCCTTCTTTAGTGTTATTTCTCCTCTCACGCTCCTACAAGTGAGTCTTCCTACGTGATTTGTGTCTTACTAATTTTCCTTCATTTTATCATTGAATTAAGGTTTATTATGATTATAAGTCATGTTTATACACTCATGGTGTCAAAGTATCCAAGTTATAGCCCTACCAAGTTAAGTTTACATTGCCAACCTAACATTTAGTGTTCCATCAGACCTGACCATCGAGTCTAGTTTTACTCTTTGCCATCCACATGTTGATCACATGCTAGTCCATCAACCTCTAAAATGAAGTTCATCCAAAGAAATCCCATAAGGATTCGGCCACCACCCAAGGCCCATGGCCTTCATCTTTTTCATATCTTCCTATAGTTTTCCCTATAGGAAGTGTTTCATGTCGCTATTCATTCCAACCCATACAATCACATCAATTCCCATTTCATTGTACAAACTAAAAGTAAAAATATAATACTAAGTGTTCATAATAGGAACTTGTCATTTACAATTACATGTAACAATAGCTAACACACAAATTCTACACTTAGTAAAATGTCTCTTGTAGTTTCCAATAGGGAGCAATTTTGTAAATCATGCTAGAAACCTTACTCGAATGGCATTTAAATGAGAGAAATTTAAATGATTAACATGTTAACACATAATTCTTAATGTTATGACAAAGACTGTGGCACTTCCATTCATCAATTTCCCTCGATATAGCCAACAAATTAAGCTTTTAAAACTGTCTTCCTATTGTTTTCTAATAGGAAGCAATTTTGTTATCTACTCTAGGAAGCATACAAAACATGTATATTTAACAAATAAAACATCATGGATCTAATTTAACTGATGAAATCACATACTAGAACAAGAATCCAAGTGGAGGTATTTCATAGCTAGTAGGATATTCACCCAGCATACTCTTCTTAAGTGAGATGCCTCCTTGTAGTTTCCTGCAAGGGAACATTTTCATTAAGTGAGGTGTTCACCCTTCAATTTGCAATCCAAATTAAGAAATTATTTTATGAATGTAAAGTTTACTAGTAATTATTTTAAAACAAGGTGAAGTTTGGGAGTTTTGGTCAAAAGAAATTAGTAGTTAATCCCCAAAAGTGGGAGGGATTTTAAATCCCATTTCCAATTCAATGAGGTAGCAAACCAGAGTCAATTTTCAATCTTTCATCCATAGACATAATCACCAAAATTTCTAGTATGTGAAAATGCTACCTATTGAATAAAAACCCTGAAGAACAATGAATAATCCTCTAATATAAGATAGAAATGCAGGGGTGTTCCCAGATGGGATCTCTTTCATTTCCTCCATTTTCAAACCCAAAAAAGTTGCATGCAACATGAACCATATAAAGCCATTTACTAGCACACTAAACATCAAATAATATCCCTAAAGGAATCTCAAAACACATGCTTCATCCTAGAATGAGAATCTATAAGCATGATGGAACATAACAGCCACAAAACTCCGATCAAAAGCCTTTTTCAAAATAGTAATTTTTTTTCTATGGCTGAGGCCTAAGTCCTTATTAGGACTCCTACAATCCCCAACTTATTTTGAAGCTTTCCAATGGAAGTCCTTAGACTAGCTTTTGCAGCTCCACAGCCAACTCCTCTCCTCGCCTTGGACGTTCCACTCCTATGCTCCAAGCCATCTCCTTTCCTTCAAGCTCTCCTCCTACCATCTAGGATTCTTTGCAAAGGTTTAAATGTCTTTCACCCTCTCTTATCAGCCACAAATATCACTCTTTCTTGTCTTTCTCTAAGGGAATTCAGCTCTCACACATGGAGTATCTCTCTTACACAATGGGAAAAAACATATGGGGTCTAAGAAGGGAGGCTCAATGGCCTTCCTACTCTCTTATACTCATTACACACAATGAAAGACATTTATCTTTCCCTCCTTACTACCCTAGGACACTTGGCTACACCTTGTTGGCTACATGGCACCCTCATCTCATGCTACACATAGCTAGCTGCCTTGCATGCAAAAGGCTAGCTGCTCCATTGGTGCAAGCAAAGTTAGCCCGCCTTTTGGTTCCTTCCATGCAGGTAGTGATGGCATGGGAGATTCCTTAAGTGATCTACCCATCATGCCCTCTCATACCTACTTGTTTGCACTCTAAACCATAGCTACTTTAATGATTCACATGTTCATTTAAATAATCCATCTTACACTTTGGAACCTATGTTTCAATCATAATCCTTAAGAAATTGGAGGAGTTATTACCCTAGGAACTATAGTATGCTATGCTTATTCCTTTATAACCTAAGTCTTTAATTCATTCCACCTAGCACTTTCGTCATCTATCACTTACATCCTAGGCCACTTAGAACACTTCCACTCTCCTCTAATTATTTAAATTGTGCCCTCTCTCTTCCCATTATCATCCATTAATAACTTTGCTCCTTAAAGTTCAAGGAGAAAGAGGGATAAAGAGGAATTAAAAATGAACAAAATGACCTTTTTTTGTAATTGATATTTATTATTTGTGCATTTACATATAGTCTACTATTACACTCTTTGCCCCTTACAAAAATTTCATCCTCGAAGTTATGTTCATGCTCATGCCATTAGAACAACTCTGGAAATCTCTATTTCATATCAACCTCGACCTCTCATGTGGCTTCTATATATGAATGATGCCACCACAAAACCTTGATAAGTGGGATTATCTCCATTCATAAGGTCTTCTCCTTCTTGTCTATGATCTGTATTGGCCTCTCCTAAAAAGTAAGGTTTGGCTATAACTCAACAAGTACCAAATCCAAGACATGTGTAGGGTCTGACACATATTTACTTAACATTGATATGTGGAATTCATTGTGTGCCTCATCCAATGAGGAGGGAAGTGTTGTTATGTAATCGGCTCTACCTACCCTCTATAATATCTTGAATGGATTAAAAAAAATATTAAGCATAGCTTAGCCTTCACCCTATATCACATCAAGTCCTTAGTTGAAGACACTTTTAGAAAGACATAGTCCCTTGACCTAAAACTCCAAATCTCTCCTCAGATCAGCATAGCTATTCTATCTCCTATGTGCTACTGACAAACACTTTTCAATCAATATGACCTTCTCGACACACTACCCTATCAACTTTGATCTGACAAACTATCTCTCTCCCACATCACTCCAGCATGTCAGCATGTGGCACGATCTACCATACAAGGCCTCATACATAGCCATGCTAATGGTAGGGTGGTAGCTATTGATGTAGGTGAACTCCACCAATGGTAGATTCTCATCTCAACAACCCTTCAAGTCTAATGTGTAGGCTCTGAACATATTGTGATGACCCGAGTTTTTGTAACATATTCTGTAATACATTTTTCAAAGGAAGGGCCCTTAATAGTGAATTTTTTTTTGCACAACAAAGCTCTGAAAATTCTTTTCTTTAGAACTTATTTTGTAAAAACCCAAGTCATCACTTCATACATAACTTAAGTAAAATTTTGTAAAAGATAAAATTCCATGGAAGGAATATGCTTTTATTAAATTCTAGAATCCATCTAGTGGTTCATAGTATAGCCCAAGTATCATCACAATGCTTGTCCAAAGTACATAATCCAAATTTCAAAGCTCACAATACAATAAAAACTCTTAATACAATACAATGCTCTGAAATAAAAATCCATGTCTTAAAGGGATATACCCTAATTGATAATTCTACCAAGTCTTGAGCTCCTAATTCTCCTTCTCTGTATTTGAGATATTGTAAACATTCAAACATTTACAATATCTCATCAAGTTATGCTTAGTAGGGGATTCAAGAAGCATAATAATTGGACAATATAATCATAATACTTCATAATCCCATTATTCATAAACATACTCATGGATCAATCTCTTTACCTTGTCATATATGTACATCCTTATACATACATACTGTATATGTCATATAGATATATATATGGTCAAAATTGTGAAAAATAGTTAATATCTCAAACATCAATAGTCACACTCATCCATACTGAGTTGATAAAACATCCAGACTCCACTAGGAAAATACTCCCTTATTTGGGCAGTATCGACATCTCATTATACCATATCATAAGGCATCTCACTATGCCATGCATCATAATGCAAAAATACTCAAAGGACTACTATCAATGTAGTCAGAATCTATACTAGTGCACCAGGATAACTGCCCAATAATCCACCTATACCATCCTTGGTGAAAATCACAATATCCATGTCCATATGGGGGGGACCGTGGCTGTCTCAATGGCGGCCTTCCCATAATTGCCCCACCTGACTTTTAGCCTTACTTAGTCTTGGCATCCATATCATAACAAGTTCTGGAAAGCAGGTGGCCAAACCCTACTAAATCTTCTAGCATAGCATCCCCAGGCATATGCCTGCTTAAAACAAAACTACAAGCCTCCATGCTAGTATGTAAAGTAATTCTCATACATACCAGACAATTTGTTTGTTGCTTAGCCTAAAATACCTTCTAGTTCCCTATTCACTTAAGGTTTTCCTCAATTCTAACTTAATCATTTCATATGTGTTTTGGTTGGATCATAAGGGTTTTTAAGGGATTTTATACAAGTATTTACATTACACTTGTCAACATTTCTAGACATGAGATCATGTATTCAACATGCATATCTCATGTAGATTCATTCATAAAATCCTCCTACCTTCAAGTAGTGATCCATCTCTTTAGATTTTCCATGATCCTAACTGATGTATGTAATATGTAAATCCATAGATACTATCAATATTTATACAATCTAAATAATCCTATATTTTTCATCCTATCTTTAGTCTTTGTTTAATCTTGTCCTTTAATGTAAAGGATCTAGATTTTTTGTCCTATCATGATCTATCTTCCTCGGATAGTGTTTATCCTATTGATCAATAGATCTGATGGTTAGAATGATCTTCTAATCTTTTAGATTTAAGTATTTTCTATTTCTAAGTCTTTGTGTATTCCTTTCTTTGATCTTGATCTTTCATAGACCATTTGATCAACAATTTATACTTATTGATAAAGATCAAGGGCTTAGATATTCTATCATCTAATTCTTCTTTGATCTAAGTTCAGTTGTTTGATCATCCCTAAGGAGGAGGATCTTGGTTCTCTTCTTTGAATCATATTTGATCAATGATTTGGATTCTCTATCTAGATTTGTCTACAACATACATACATAATAAAATACAAAATTAAGATTCTTATTGTTCTTGATCATTCAAGATCCTATGGATCTTGTTTGATCATCCTTATCTTACTTATTATTTTTATTAGGAATAGATAATTTACTAAAATTTTATGCTCTTATTATTATTATTCAACCAGTTAATGTTTTACTGGTTGAAGATAGCTTATTCCATCCTAAGTCTAGATAGCTCCTCTTATTTCCAGTTGACTAAGGCTTACTGGCTGAATGGCTGAACACAAACTGGTTACTTCAATCCTCATGTAAGGAGTCGTTTAGATCTCACAGATGTCAATGAAAGGTAGGGGAAGAACGAGGCTCTATTAGAGAACCCCCTTAATCACCATGTTTAGGATTCACTAGAGGGACCTTAGCTCAACCTTTCGTAAGGTTCTTATGAGCATTTTAACCCTAAGTACTATTTCTAATTGATTTTAATTAAATCCATGAACATTTAAAAATGTCATTTATGGGGTTTAATTAAATCCTTATATTGTCCTTCTAACTATAGCCCTTACTAATATTAAGTCGAAGTCATTCGCTCATCTTAATTGCCGATGAATCTCTATATTCCATTAGTTTACATTTTTCATGATTTATGCTCATTATATCTCAACAACTACTTATCATTTGAAACATTTGAATCTACTGATAAAATTTGACAATAAATTAAATCATAAACTTTAAAGCATAAATCCAATATAAATTTAATAGTCATTTATACTAATATGCTTCCTATTAATGTAACTTAGCCTAATGGAATAAAACTATACTTAAACTAGCATGATCCTAAGTTCTGAAATGCATGAAATTTTACTAGTAATTTAATGGAATCATGATAAAAACTCAAAGTCAAACTAACATGGCCCTAAGATAATTAAATTACCAACCTATTATAACAATCTAATAACATTTAGAGCATAGCATGCTAAAATTTAAGAATTACACTATCATGCTTTCTAATTTATAACATAAATCACATTTACAATTCTATCTTAAATAAAAGACAAGTAAACTAATTAAATTAAGATTATAAGAAACTTTTACTTATGATCCAATAATTAGATCTTGGATCTTTTCCTTTAGATCAAGGGTTTTAATTACATTTAGGGCTTTTACTTCATTAAGATCCAAAGATCATTCCCACTTGTTTTTGTCACGATTAAATCATGATCTCACTGGATTTCATCATAATTCCACTCATACAACTCATCACAAGGGTCTAATCATGCCTAATCTCATTAATCAAGTGGGTCCCTTTGTATTTTTAGGTTATCTCTACCATAAAAGATAGATTCCTCAATTTATGTTAGATTTGTAGAAATAAATCATAGATATTACTTTATTTCAACATTATTTCATCATTACTTACATCACCAAGATCCAATCATCTTCGATCTTGAAGATCATGAAAATTAGAAGCTTAATTCCTAAAAATAGAAAGTTTCTTGAATATTTTTTTATCAATTTTATGATTTCAGAAGAAAATAAACATTACATTCTTTTCATAGCTTTTCTCCGATCTTGATTTGGAGTTTAGATTAATCCACAATTGAAGAAAGAAGTTCACAGTAGTTTCAAGGGTCCAAATTTGATTTGGGCCTAGTAAAATTGACGGTCCTGATCATTCGGGTAGAGGGATCACCGTGCTCCTATCACTGGGATGCATGCAGTAATGCACTCTGTGGGCTACTACTGTCGTGCGGACGTTCTGTTTTGGACCGTCCAATCAAATTCACTTCAATTAGTGGCTCAAAACTTGATCAAATTTCCTAAAACTTCTACCCTAGGGGTTTTAGACCTTCTAGATTGATTGGGTGGCTCAGATTTTCCATCTGAACTCTCCATCATACAAAAATGAAGGGTTCTTATTCTTACTTGATTTTTATAAATTTTAACCTAATCTTAATTTTAGAAAAATAGAAATTCTATAAACTAACATGAAATAATTATGGGAATAGTTTTTACCAACCTTATTGGAGAAAAACTTAGGTTTTGTAACCCAATTTTAAAGAAATATCCAGTTGATGATAAGATCGCCCGATAACCACTTCTTTTGTGATTTCCATTGATTGCACCATTAGATCTGAAAATTTATTTAGGGGTTTTGTAGATACGATGGTTTAGGACAATATGAATGGTGGAATTGGTTAGATTTTATTTGGAACATAGTGCCTAATTGAATTTAGGTCTCTTGTTCCAATCTAAAGAGAGGAGAGAGAAACTGGAAGAAGAGAGATTTTTGGTAATTTTGGAATGAATCTAGTTCTGGTTTTTGAAGGGAAGCAAGATAATTTCATGACAATTTTAGTGAACATTTTTGGAGGATTTTTGGGGGTATATTTATAGATTTTTTTTGAATTTTTCATCATTACTTGTAAAAATTATGTTTCAATTCTTTTGAATATTAAATTAACAATGAATCCAGCACTACCACCTTCTTCTCCTCTATCATCTGGTAGTGGTTTGACCACTCATTACATATATTTTTTTCGTTGGATTCATTTGTGGGTCCCACAGAGTTGTGAAAGGACCATTTTGCCCTTTGTGGAGAAAAATGGGTTTTATTCTCCCAAGCTCAAAATTGAGCGTACTTAGTGGCGTTGGAATTGTACTTCTAATTAAATTCTAAATATTGATGTCTTAGATCTCGGTTATGGGTAAAATTACCATTTTACCATTTTATTCATAAAAATAGAGAAAATTAGAGATTTTTCATTTTAACTTGGAATTGAATGTACTAAGTGTAGTTTCAATCGATTTTTCAAGTACATTCATAATTTGTAAGTTTTAAGTCATGTTCTAATTTCTTTAAAAAACAAATTTAAAATAACCTAATATTTCAGCCTAGAATTTTTGAAAATTCCAACTAAATTGATTTTCTCAATCAATTTACAAAAGTTGGAGTTATTACACATATCCTGTAGTGTTTGTGTGGTCCTCGAAGACTAATTGTCTATCTAAGGATGGAAAGTTGTACTGAAATGCATAGAGGTTCCTAGCCTTTCCTATAAAATCTACTAAATTCAATAAGTAAACATGCTATCCCCATCCAAGATGATCATGAGTGGAACACTATGTAGGCTAACTATCTCCTTGATATGGGTGGAAAGTGAGCCGACTTCGTGCATTGATCCACCACAACCCAAATTGCATCATGCCCACTGGAAGTCCTAAGTAGCCCAACCATGAAATCTATCATCACGTGGTCCTACTTCCAAATTGAAGCTCTAGGATCTGAAGCAAACCCACTAGCCTTTGGTGCTCTATCTTGACCCACTAATACGTGATGTACCGTCCTATGTAGTCCCCAATGTCTTTCTTCATTCTAGGTCACCAAAACTATCTCCTCAAGTCTTGATGCATCTTCCTACCCCCTAGATGCATGGGAAACATGGAGTAGTGAGTTGCCTTCAAAAGCTTCTATCTCAATCCTGGATGGTGGCACGACTTATCTACAATGGAACCTCACTCCCCCATCTATCCCTTTCTCAAAGCCCTCTCTGCCATGTAAATTCTATGTTTCCTCACAAGACTTGTGTTTATAAAATCTAATCAAAGAAACATGAGTGATTGGTGATGTTGGTGATCATACCACCTAACGTCCTAATGAGGACATCTGCAACCACGTTGGGCTTGTCTAGGTGATACTATATAATGAAGTCAAAGACCTTCAAGTGCTTAAGAAAATGCCTCTACCTTATGTTGGGGTCGCTCTAAGAGAATAAATACAGGAGGCTCTTGTGGTTTGTGAACACATCAAACTTCTCTCTGTATAAATAGTACCACCAAATCTTTAGCGCAAACATAACTACGACTAGGTCCAAATCATGTGTGGGGTAGTTCTACCCTTGCTTCTTCAACTGTCTAGAAGAGTATGCTAATGCTATGTTGCATTAGAACATACCCTTGTCCCTTTCTTAAGGCATTGCTATATAGTGCAAAGGTACTATTACCCTCCAATAAGGAAAAAATTAGTATAGTAGTGAGCTTCTCCTTCAGTTTGTAGAAACTCCTCTCATAATCCTCTATCAAAACAAACTTCTAGTCCTTGTTTGTCAATGTAGTCAAAGCATATGCAATATAGGAGAATCTCTTTATGAATTGCATGTAATACCCTACCAAGCCTAGAAAATTGCACACCTCAGTCACACTTTTGGTCCACTCCCAATCATCCACTGCCTTAACCTTTTGAGGATCCACTACAACCCCATCCTTGGATATTATATATCTAAGGAAATGCACTTGATCTAACCAAAATGTGCACTTTAAGAACATGGCTTACAACTGATATGTCCATAAACTAGCATAGTCCTTAAATGCTCATGATGCTCCTTAACATTGAAGGTGTAGATGAGAATATTGTTGAAAAATACTATCATGAACTTATTTAGATAGTCTCTAAACTCATGGCTTATCAAGTCCATGAACATTGTGGGTGCACTCGTCAACCTAAATGGCATCACTAGAAACTCGTAATGGCCATGCCAAGTTCCGAATGCAATCTTACAAATGTCCTAATCCTATATACTTAGCTAATAATAACCAGACCTCAGATTAACTTTTGAAAGGCTTTGGCTGACTACAATGGTCAAAGAGATCATCAATGCAAGGTAAAGGATACTAATTCTTCGCTATGACCCTATTGAATGTCCCTGTAATAAACACAAATCCAAGTTGTGCTTCTTCTTCACAAATAGGACTGGAGCTCCCCATGGCAAGACACTAGGGCAAATGAAACCTTGATCTAGCAGCTCTTATAACTGTACCTTCATCTCTTTAAGCTCTACATGAGCCTTATAGTAAGAAGCCTTCAAATAGTAGCCTTTGTACCTTAACTAGTATAACAAGTGCATGGTTCTATTAGAGTATAGATTTAGCAAATATAGGTCAATCCCACGAGGACTTTATTATTAATGGAGTTAATCAAAACCTAGTTTATGTTAGTTTAACCTAGCCATGTAAAGAAAATTGAAGATTCTAACTTCAGCAACTAAAGAAATAAGGAAAGCTAAGGAAATAAAGACATAAAGCAAGCAAAGAAACATGTAATTAAAAGAACTTAAAATGGAAACTAAAAGAAGAACTATGTAACTAGGAAAGCAAGGAATTAAACAACTAAATACATAAACTAACTAAGGAAACAAGAGATTAACTAAAAAAAGAAAGTAAAGAAAGAACTTCTCATTAATTGATTAATTACAAGGAATTGTTACATAAGCAGAGTAAAGGAAAGCAATAAAATAAAGCAAGCACAACTTCTTCTCCCCAGGCTTGAATTCCATCGTAGGGTTACATTGTTGTGTCACTCAACATGAATTTGTATGCTTCTTTTCAACCCATAATACACTAACATACCACCAAGCTTTTCTCATTTCATTATCCCAACATGCCACAACCCATAAAATCAAATCTTTCCTAAGGATTCATACAAATAAAGTGCTAGGGCAGCTAAGAAAAGCGGTGCCTAACACCGTTACTAAAACATCATTACCCACTCAAGAAGTAAAAAGAAGGTATAGAATGGAAGTGTAAAACAAGTTTTTGCATCTCCTTGATAAATACTTTATTGTAGAGGGTAGCTTCTTAAGGATAAAGGTAAGAGAGGATCTTAGAAGTCATTCACTCTCAAGTTAGGGATAGCCATAGAGAATACTTCCTACCTTAAAAATGAAATGAGATAAAAGGAAAATAAAAAGGGAGACATTGGACCTTGGTTTAGGACTGACCCATTCTAACCTTAGTAGATGAAATAAGAGAAAGTTACTTATTCATGGAAGTGATCCTACTCTTTAAAATGAAACCCTTAGCTAGGAAATGGAGTGGCTTTATGGAAAGATTTGTTTTCCTCTCAACCACTATTTAGGATTAGAAAGTCTCCTTTCTACCATAGAGGGGCACACATCTTCTTTTTTCCTCCTTTTATTCCAAATCTCATAAGAAAATAAAATATGAAACAAAAGGAAGAAACATGCAAGAGTGAACATGAAGCATGTGTGGAGATCAATTGCAAGCATGGTGATGGAAGAAGAAAGAAGAAAAGAAAAGAATGGGAAATAGGTTGGGTTGAGAACCCTTACCTTTGCTCCTAGGTATTGCACATTTTTGCTATGGGAGCTTAGGTGAGGGTCATCTTCCTCCCTCTATTTCTCCTTGCTTGGATCTTGAAATCTAAGGTAAATTAGAAGATGGTTTTCCCTTCTCCTTTACATCATATTTGTAGAGTTTTAGGAGTGGAAGCCCTAAGAAAGGTTGGCTCAGATATAAAGGAGAAGGATTAAAGAATGGTTGGGATTTTAAGCTAAGAAGATGCAAATATGTGGTACTGAAATTAGAATGTGGGTTTGACTTGAAATACAAAATTAGTAGGTGATGGGATAGAAAGGTGGGAATGGAAAGAGATAATGGTGGGTAGGAAAATAGATTTGGTAGGATATGAAAGAGATTGGCAAGGAGGGAATGGAAAGAGGAAGAAGAAGACAAGAAAGTATGAGAGACTTGGTTGGATTTGGTTGAAATAAGATAGGGGATAAGGTGGGAGGCATAGAAACACTTCGAGTGTAAGTGGTTTTGAAATTCCTAAAGAGTTTGGACAATTGGATGATAAGGTATGGTGGAGATCTTAGGAGTTTGATTTGACTTTTCAACAAGGGCTAAGTGGCTAACTTTTTTACCTTCTCAATGCTTCATTCCTGTCACACAAATCATAATCATCCTATCAGGAGTGGTAGAGAGTTGGTTGGAGTAATCTTACCCAAAAATATCTTCTTTTGAGGTTTCTATACTCCTTGAAATTAGTTAGGCAGCCCACCATAAAACTTCCCACCAAGAGGACCTCATCTTAGTCTTCATTGCAATCTAGCTTCTTATTAGTCCATGTTTTCTTGAACATGTCTTCATTGAATACTTATAATATGTATTTTTAAGGATAGATTTTGACTTTAAATGCTTCAAGAGTAAGACGAATTTCAATTTTACATTTCTTGTAAATTATCTCTCCCTTCTCCACTTTATTTTTCTCTACCAATCATACTTAGTTCTTCATGTATTCCATGTGTAACCTAGAACAATCAACCACCTTTGGATGAAAATTCCATGCTCCCCCTTAGGTGATCCCTCCCTTAGGTTGAATAGGAGAGAGCAAGTAAGGAAAAAGTCTTTTACAGGCCCTAGTCTTCTAACTTGTCTTATATCATAAACTCCCATTGTTTCTGTTCTAATTGTATGTGATTTGGGCTTCTTTTAGAAGTTTCCTAAGGTAGTGACATGCATGGATGCTTGCCTAGAAAGTTCAGTCACCTTAATTTTTTATATGAATGCCCTATTTTAAACAGATAAGATTTTATGTTCCATTTAGGGTTTTTGATTACTCTAAATTTGATTTTAATATCCAACAATCATTTTTGAACTCCTAAACTTCAATAGGATAATGGTTAATGGGTTCACAAAGAAAAGGCTCATTAAAAAAGCCTCAAAAGGTTAACTAATGGAAAATAACATAGGAAGGCTAAAGGACTTAGGTTTTCTAAGGATGGCCTTTGTCAATTTTTAGGATTCATATGACTTTAAAATGACCATAAACTAAAGAGATATATGATATAATCTTTGTAAATTTTCATAATAGTTGACCAAAATGAAAAATAATCAGACCAACTAATAATTATGTCCATTGAAGAAAATTTTAAATTTCTTTATAACCCTCAAAACAAAGAATGTCTCTAAAGCCCACATGGGTTAATAGTCTCTGCTTATTTTCCCCAAGTCATCTAAGTTATATTTTCTCTTTAACTTTATACTATATTCATATGGCTATTTTTTGCAATGACTATTCTGGGTTTAACTTTTCGTGGAATATTTTAGAAAAAAGAATATAAAGATCAACTAACTATATACAAATCTTTTAATAAGCTAAAGTTGAAAAGATAGACTAAATATTTACAAAATTCAATACTCATCCTTTTTAAAGAAACTTTTAGTAAGTTTTTACTAAAATTTTCAACTTTTTAAAAAATTTTAAAAGTAAATGAACAAAAGCCTCAAAAATAAAGAAAAGACTCACTAAAGATTTTGGGCACATCAAATCTGAAGTACCCTACCTTCAACTTAAATTAAATATTGTCCCCAATGTTTTGAAATAAAAGCATGGCCAAATGGAAATTTAAGGAAAATCATTAGAATAATATTACTTGCACTCAAGAGATGGTGCATTGATGTGTGAATGTGGCCACCACAAAAGAAAAATGTAACATTTATAGTATGATTCAAATGACATATTGTGGATCTAGTTCTAATAAATAGGCTCCTTTGTGAGGATTTTCTCCTCTCCATTAGGGTTCTCATTTCTAAATATGTTCTTAACCACTAGCAAATAACTTTAATAATTTCAGAAACTTTTTCAATATCCATAGCCTCATAAGGATAGGCAGTCTTTACTATGTATGGGCTGTTCCAACCAAAGCGTAAATTTCATGGAAAGAAAAGTAGACAAGAATTGCAGAGTAGGACCCTCTGACCTAGTTGGTGGAGCTTTAATATTGCTCGTACTACATAAATGAATGTAGTATGTTCACACAACTGAGGTTGATCACATGAGGAATCTCACAAATTTGCAATGAATTAGATTCTATTTAGATCAATTAACTTCAGCCAATGAAAAAAAGATTGATCAAACTAGGAATTTAAAGCAATATGAAATGGAAACATGCATAGAATTACAAACTAGACTTAAAAGAAACTTACTAAAAATCAATACTAATCAATTAGACTAGAAATTTACCTAACTAATATGCAAGCAACCAAATAAAACTAATGAAAATTAGAATGAATCAAATTAGGCAACTAATCTTAAGGAAACTACCCAAATTAGAAATATTCCTAAATTAACACTTACACAACCTAAAACTTACTGAAAATGGAACTTTCTAGAATTCAAAAAGGAAATTTTCTATACCTAAACTATGATGACTTGCAAAGAAAATCTAGAATGAATTCATGAGAAAAGAAGGCTAAATGGGTGAACTAACTATGGAAAGTCAACCTAAAACTTAAGGTGGAATTAAGGTGAAAAACATAATTTTCTAATGAGGAAACTCAAGGTTGCAAGATATTTCTTTCCTTAGCTTTCACTACAAGAGAAGAATTGAATTGAATCTTGAGGTAATAAGCAAAGAAAACTAATGGAATGATTTCAAAGAAGATAGGAGAAGTTAGATGGAAAGAAAGGTGTAAAACTAGAAAGCAAAACATGTGAAATTGAAGCAATGAAAACTACACCAAATCAAGCAAACTACTAACCTAAATTGGAGAACAAATATCAAGAGGAATAACTAGAAATCCAAAGAAATAAAAGTCTAAAAATAAGTCCAAATTCTAACAGCAACTAAGCACCATAGGGGAGTTGATTTCAAGGTGTCTCACTCACCTCTACTTCAAAAAACATTGTTGGCAATCATTGGGTATATATATAGATGCTTTAAATTCCACTTGGATGAATTTTTAATCTAGGAAAGAGGTGGAGATCTAGATCTAGGGCTGAAGTGGAGTTTGAAGGACGAAAGTTTGGTGGAGATGATGTATAAGGGTGACATGAGAGAGAGAGAGAGAGAGAGAGAGAGAGAGAGAGAGAGAGAGAGAGAGAATCACAACTTGCAGATTTCTAAGTTAGGAAGGGGGAGGTGTCACTTTCCTTTGGAGGAAAGTGGATCTCCTTCCCTTATAATTGGATGGCTATTGGCTGGTGGGAAGTATGAGGAAATAAGAAAGAAATAAAGAGGGAAATTTTGGAAGAAAACCTAGGGCTTTTGCATGTTTTTGTGGACATGGATCTATGGTTTCTTAATTAAGAAACCACTTGAATTGTGCCAACTAAGCAAGGGGGCGTCCTCTTTTAGGAATGTAGCTCCCTCCTTGAGTTAAAAACTTAAAAACTTAGGGTGAATGGTGGATTAGGATTCGGAAATGGAATAAGAATGTTGGGTTTTCTCTCTTGATGGGTTCCTTAATGCATGATCATCTTACCTTTTACAATTCTCTCTCAAAATCCCTTAAAAAACACACTTTTAACATAGAAAAGTTCCTTGGTGGCTTATGTGGATTCAATATTTGTCTTTAAGACTTGAGTATCTCATATGGCTTATCACCCTTTTTCATGTCTTAGGTGGCTTAAATGATTCCCATGCAAAGGTGGTGCAAGTAATGGCTTGGACTTAAGTCCATTTCTAGTCACGTTTGCTTCTCCAATTACTTTTTTACTTGCCCTAGGATAGTCTTGAACCTTCATCTTGGATTGATGACATTTAGGCTTTGGTTTGTTTTGGTTTCCTAGTTAGACTAGGAAACCTCATGAATGGCTTCAATTCTTATCTCAATTAAGCTCAACCCTTGAATTCCCTTCTCAACACCTATAAAAGATGAAAAATCTTAATTAAATCCTTAAAAATTACGAAAATTCATATATGTACTCTAGATTAGCTTCTGAATCTACAAAATATCAAACTTTTGAACATTAGGTCAAAAATGCATGTGTTACAAAATATCAAAAATATCATAGAATTAATACTATATTTGATAACACATAGGTTACTAATTAAGCACTTTTTATACAAAATTGAACACTTTTGTTACCCCTCATTGAGCATTTTGCTAATCTAGAGCAAAACTTGCAAAAACTATGAAAATAAAATGGTTGTTGTTTTCATAGATACTCATGATTACATTTAGCATATGCAACAATCCCTCAAACCCCTAGGTTATTCCAAGAGGACAAGTTGGGCATCATAAGGGTTTGTTGTGAATATACCCACTTAATTCAATAAGGCTAAGTCCTTTGTTTCATCTCAGAGAATTATCATCCAGTAGTACTCTACTAACTTTAACAATTTAATAAAGATGAATGGAAAATTCTACAAGTTACTCGTATACCAAAGCATTTCATTCCAGTTTCATCGTAGAGTGCATGTGTGTGTACAGGCTACATAAGTCAGGACTTCTAAACAAATATACTTATTACTTCATTGAAAAGATGTCTTGACCTCAAATTTTCACTAGTATGCACTCAATAATAAAGCTCACAGAGATATGGGTTGAACAAATTTCTCTCTTTATGTGATTGAATCCATAGATACTGATGGTTCACATTACTTTTTCAATACTAAAAAGACAAAGAAATTTTGAAAAGAAAGGCATAAGGATTCAAAGGTTCAAAGCTAAGTAGAGGTCATCTCTTATTGTTTTAACAACTTCACTTTTGATTGTACTTGAAATGAATATCTTCTCTATTTCTCCATAACTTTTTCTTTTTCTTCTCTCTCTCTCTCTCTCTCTGTTTTTTTTTACTTTTCCTTGTATTTCTTGAGAAGGAACACTTGTGACTCTCTTTGGTGGCATCTGCTCATAAACCAAAATTCTATCAGTCCTCTATACAGCTACTTTTATCTTAATCTAGACTTGGATTATAATCTCTCCTTTGGACATATTTGTAATGTACTGTGACTGGATGAATCACACTGATACCAACTTTGACGACCCGGGTTTTTGAAACATGATTTGTAAAGTATTTTGAAAGGCAGGGCCCTTAAGAGTGTAAATTTTTTTCGCAAAACAAAGCAGCAGAAATTCTTTTCTTTAGAACTTGTTTTGAAAACCCAAGTCACCAATGCATACATAACATAAGTACAATTTGTGTACAAAATAAAATTCTATTGAAGGAATATACTTTTATTAAACTCCAGGATCCATCAAGTGGTTCACAGTATAGCCAAATCTAGTACAATACTTGTCCAAATTACATAATCCAAAACTCAAGCTCACCATACCATAAAACTCTCAACAAAAAAAATACATGACTTCAAGGGTATACCTTGAAGATTATTCTCTTCAAGTCTTCTATAGTCTTCAGCTCCTAACTCTCCTTCCCTGGATCTGAGATATTGCAACAAGTACAATATCTTAGCGAGTAATGCTTGGTAGGGGATTCAAGAAACATAATAAATGACAAGGTAATTCCAATACTTCATAATCTCATTCTCCTTAAACATACTCTTTACTTTGTAAATTATTTATATCTATATACATACATACCCTTCATGGGTAAATCAGTTAAATTTGTGAAAATAGTTAAATATCATTCCCAACTAAGCTGATCAATTCTCTTCATTTTGAGAATTTAGTACTTCAGCTAATCTTATACTAAGAATTTCCCTTCTTGGGAAATATTGGTAATATACAATTACCTAGTATTTCATTATGCTACAACATTAGGCATTTCACTATGCCTATTCTCATATGCATCATAGTGCAAAATAATCAGAAAGGTTGCTATGCTGCAGTCTGATCCGTACAAGAGTGCTTGGATAACTGCCCTGTTCACCACTGATACCACGGTGGAAAATATTATGTCACTGCCCGTATGGGGGGCAAGACTTTCACAATGGTGGCCTTCCCATAATTGCCACCACCTGACTTTTAGCCTCTCGTAGGGCAAGGTATCATCATATCATCAAATTTTAAGGAGCAGGTGGCCAAACCCTCATAACTCCTCTAGCAATAGCATTCCCCTAGGCTTATACCTATTAAAACAAACTCACAAGCCTCCAAGCTTGTATGTAAAATAGATTTCATATATATCAGACCATATGTATGTTTACTTAGGGCTGAAATATTTCCTAGTTCCCCATTCACTTATAGTTTAGTTCTTAACCATCTTATATGTGTTTGGTTGGATCATAAGGTTTTCAAGAAATTTAATACAAGTATTATTATTACTCTTGTCAACATAAGATCATGAGTACAATCATGTATGCATTCATCAAATCCTCATACCTTTAAGGATTGATCTCTTTTCCCCAATCTTCCATGATCCTGACTGATGTATGTAATCTGTACATCCATACATATTGTCAATATATAAATTATGAACAATCCTGTTGATCACTAGATTTGATGTTTAGAATGATCTTTAGATCATTCATATCTAAGTATTTTTCTATCTCTAAGTCTTTGTATGTCCATTTCCTTGATCTTGATCTTTCATAGATCCATTGATTGGCAATCTACACATGTTGACAAAGATCAAGGTCCTAGATCTTCTATCATCTAGTTCTTCTTTGATCTAAGTTCAGTTATTGGATCATCCCTATGGAGGATGATCTTAGTTTTCTTCCTTGAATCATCTTTGATCAAGGGTTTTGATTATCTAATCTAATGAACTATAACAAGTATACTAATAAACATGCATACTAAGTACAATATAGTGTTCTTATTCTTATTGTTCTTGATCATCTAAGATCTACTGATCTTGTTTGATCATCCTTATCTTACTTACTATTTTTATTAGGGTTAGGTAATTTACTAACCTTTTATGCTCTTATTATTATTATTCAACTAGTTAATGTCCTGGTTGAAGGTAGCTTATTCAAGCCTAAATCTAGACTGCTGCTCTTATTTCCAATTGGCCAAGGCTTACTAGCTGAATGGGTGAACACAAAGTGGTTACTTGAATCCTCATGTAAGGAGGTGTTTAGAACTCACAAACGTCAACGGAAGGTAGGAGAAGAGTGAGGCTCTATTAGATAACCCCCTTAACCACTATGTTCGTCATTCACTAGAATGACCATAGCTCAACCCTTCATAAGGTTCCTATAAGCATGTTTACCCTAAGTACTCTTTCTAATGGATTTTAATTAAGTCCATTGTTGATTGTTTAACCGCAAGTGCACAGGTTAGTGTAGTGTAGCTTATGCAAGTACGGGTCGATCCCACGAAGACTTGATTTAAAATGGAGTTTTCAATAAAATTCAATTAATAAAAGAATAAAAACAAAGACTATACTAAAAATAAACTAAAATCCAAATTTATTCAATTTCTGTAGTTTACACAATTATTTATTCGAAAAATAATAGAAAATAAAACTAAAAGGCGTCTTGAATAAGCTTGTCTTTGGGTTGCACTGTCCCTGAATTGCATTCTCCTTAAATAGTCAGAATGAAGATCAGGTAAAACCAGAATAGCATAGGGACACAGTTGGAATTAAATCAGGGACTTAGTTGAAATTAAATCGGGGACACAAATGGAATTAAATAGGGGACCCAAATGGAATTTCTGATAAAGGACAAAAGAGGAATTAAAATAGGGACTTAGATGGGATTACTGAGATCTTTCAGGGGCAGATGTGAAATTTTGGGGGTTTCTGGTTTTTAACCAAAAAAACCAGGAAAACAATGATGGAAGAAGAGGAGAAAACTAGAAGAGAAGGGGAAGGGGGAAGAAGGAAGAAGGGAGAAGAGGATGGAGAGGAAGAGAAGGAAGATGGGGAGAAAACCTCGGGGCCGTGCGATTCAGAGAAGAAGGGGGATTGAGAAGAAGGGAGGAAGAAGGAGGATCTGGGAATGGAAAAGGATTGGAAACCCGATCCGGGTTTCCTTCCTTAGAATGTCCAGGTACCAAAAACGCCAGAGGAGGAGATGGGAAAGCCGGTGCTGGACTTTGAAGGAGAAGAGGTTAGAGGTCTAGGTTGTTGGTGCTGACTGGTCAGATGACTGGCCAGTGCAAGGGTTCTGTCTGGATTGTGCGGTGTCAAATCTAGACTGGGTGCATACTTTCTGTGATGAACCAGACAGAGGCCGATGAAGAGGAGCAATATAGAGAGGGTGCTGTGTGGTGCCAAGACCGTGCCACATTGCTAGCTTAGTGCGGTGAAGGGAACAAGAGGGGCAGACGACGCAGCTACTCAGAGAGAGAGAGAGAGAAGGATTGGGAGTGAGGGTTGGGCATGAGTACTATCGAGTCTGGGTAGGTGGATGTAGAGGACTGGGGTTTTCTTCAACAGTGGAGAGAATCTGAGAGAGAGGAGAAAGATGTTGAAGGGAGATGGGTGATTAGATGGCGAGTGCTACTAGTTCCGTTTCACACCAATTGGTGGAAGAAGGCTGGGCGGCTATGGTGATATGTGATGGTATGTTGGACAGAGGAGGATAAGGGGGGAAGAGTGATGGAGTCGTGTTGTGAGGGAGAGATAGGGAGACAATGCAGTGTTGGAGTGGTGCTGGAGTGAAAGAGAGGAACAAAGAGATGAAGAAGAGAGTGGAGATAGAAGGAGAATGAGAGAAAGAAGAAGAGAATAGTTTGGGAAGTGGGGCAAAGGTTGAAGAGAAGGAGCAGTATACAAGTCTGTCCGGTGGGGGTGAGAACAAGAGAGAGGGACGGTGAGAGAAGAAATGGAAAAGATGAGCATGCCCGGTCAGAATGAGAAGAAGGGGAGGGTGATAAAGACGTTGAGAGAAGGAGAAGAAAAATAAGGAAAGTGGGTACGTGAGAGTGAGGAAGGGAAAAAGAAATGGAAAGAAAGATGGAAAAGGAAAAGGAAAAAGAAAGAAAAGAGAAAAGGAAGGAAAGAAGGAGAAAGGAAAAGGAAGGAAAGAAGGAAAAAGGAAAAGAAAGAAAAGAAAGAAAAAGAAAAGAAAAAGAAAAAGAAAAGGAAAGAAAGAAGTGGGGGAAGGGGTTGCCTTTTGCTCCTTGCTAATTTGGGTCCCCTCTCTTGACTTTGGAAACTCCTATAGATTTGCAAGTTGCCCTTTTTGTCCATGATTTCCACTTGAGCTCAATTATCGTCTAGGACACTATCCAATCCTTCTTTATGGTTGATCTGGCCCATCAATCCTTTTTAAAATGATCTGCACTGTTAGCTTTTAATCGTAGCTGTCCATGCGTCCTTTGGTTGATCTGCAAAAGAAAAGACTAAATTAGAATCATCTGAACCATACATCAGTCATTTAATGATCTCTAACGATCATTTGACCGTTGATTTTGACAAATTAAGGTTTGGATGGTCAATTGGACTTAAATTCAAAATCAAGCTAAGTTTTGTAAAATTGAATGGTTAGATGATCTAATTGAATGCTAAATTAGGGGTATTTTGACCAAAATTGAACACTTAACATCCATGACTATTTATAATGTCATTCATGGGGTTTATTATTCTTTTCCTAATTTGGGCCAAGGATTTGATAATCCTTATATTGTCCTACTAACTATAGCCCTTACTAATTAAGTCCAAAGTACTCCATTCTTATTTGTGTCATGAAACTCAACTTT
This sequence comes from Warburgia ugandensis, assembly GCA_035236585.1. Taxonomy (NCBI): domain Eukaryota; kingdom Viridiplantae; phylum Streptophyta; class Magnoliopsida; order Canellales; family Canellaceae; genus Warburgia; species Warburgia ugandensis. Next base: position 74,776,705 of record CP141131.1, on the reverse strand, counting down.
CTCATTAGAATACATTTTTGATGTTTTATGCTCGTTATCTCATAACAAGTAAATCTACTAATAACATTTAACCATAAATGAATTATAAATTCAAAGCATAAAACTACCTAATTTAACATTTAATGATAATGAGGCAAGGTACTTAAAATAATTAAATCTAGCACCTTATGATAACAATGAAATCACATATCATGCTAAAGTCTAAATGTTATACTATCATGCTTTATAACATAATCATATTTAAAATGCTATTATATAAAATCAAACTAATTACATTAACATTTTTAGAAACCTTTACTTATGATCCAACCATTTGATCTTAGATCTTTTCCTTGGATTAAGGATTTTAGTTATATTAAAGGAATTTTCTTTGTTAAGGTCAAAAGATCATATTGATCGATTTTTGTCATAATCCAACCATGATTTCCTTGGATTTCATCATATCAACATTTATTCTTCCCATCCCAAGGATCTGATCACACTTGATCTCATTGATCAAGTGGGTCCCTTTGTATTTTTAGGGTTTTTCTACCATAATGGGTAGATCCCTTAATATATCTCACATATATCCAATTAAACCATAGATCTCACTTTATTTCAATAGTATATCATTATTAAACCATATTTTCAAGATCTGATCATCTCAAATCTTGAAGATCTAGGTAATTGGAAACTTGTTTTTTAATACAGAAAGTTTTTACTACATAACATGTCCATTTTATCATTTCATCAGAAAATAGAGGTTTCAAGCTTTCCATAGGTTCTTTCCGATCTCAATTTGGAGTTCAGATGACTCCGGAATTGGATATGGAAGTTTACAGTCTTTCCTATGGCCTGGATTTGATCTGGGCCCAAGAAATGGACGGCTCAGATTTTTTGGGCGGAAAACCAAAGCTGGCGCGTGCATTTGGTTCATCAGGCGCGTCCACTGGGATGAATGGAGGAAGCGCCCTTGAGGTGCGTCCACAGACGCAGAGGGGACGAGCGGAACACTCGTCGTCCGCGCGCCCGTCAGCTTGGTTGTCGCCTGGCACGTCCGCTCGTGGATTTGACAGATGCGCCGTCGTATTGCTTGAAATGACACCCTACGCACAGCGCACGCCCCATTTTCGACGGTGCGTCACGTGTGCATTTTGGGAGCCGTTAGATCAGGAGATCAAACAGTCCATTCTGGACCGTCCAATCAATCCTCTCTCAATTGAAGGCCCAAAACATCTCTGATCTTTGTGAGAATTCTACCCTAAGGGTTTTGAACCTTTCTGGATCGATTGGTGTAGTCAGAATTTTCATCTGAGCACTCTATCATCCAAAATTAAGGGTTCTGGTGTTTACTTTATTTTTACCTTTTTATTACCAAAATAAATTACACTAACTAAAAATTACATAAAATAGTATTAAACATCTATGGAAAGTATTTTCACTTACCTGATTGGAGAAAAAACCTCGGTTATATGCCCAATTTTCAAAAATACCTTGTTGATGAAGATATGGCCTAAGATCTACCTTTCTTGGAAATGTTCGTTGTTTAGGCCGTTGGATCTTGAAATTTCTTTGGGAGTTTTATACAATAGATATGTTGGGAAGTTTTGGATGGTGGAATTTATCAAATTAGATCTGGAATAGAGTGCCTAATTGATTTTAGGTATCTTGTTCCAATCTAAAAAGAAAAACAAATTGAAAAGAGAGATATCTCTTGGAAATTTTGGGTTTTTAGGGAGGGATCTAGGTCTAATATTTCAGGGAGAGTGAAGAAAATTTCGTGGGGATTTTATGAGGATTTTTGGGGTTGTATTTATAGGCATTTTGGTTCTTTTTTCATGATTATAATATTTTATTTTTTATTATTAAATGGCATGAAAGTCTTCCATGCTCCATTTTTTCTTCTCCACATGGTGTAAAAAGACCATTTTGCCATTTATGCATAAAATTTTGGGTTTCATTCCCATGATCTCGGATTTGAGTGTACTTAGTGGCGTTGGATTTGTATTTCTTAGTACATTCTAAATTTTGATGTCTCATATTTTGATTTTTGGGTAAAATTACTATTTTACCCCTTTTGTTCAAGAAATGAAGAAACTTAAGGATTTCTTATCCGAATTCAGAATTTGTTGTTCTTCCAATCATTTTGAAGGGTTTGCTAAGTTTAATTTTAATTTTACATGTCTTATGATTTGATTATTCTTTTATAAAAAGTATATTCTAAATAACCCTAATATTTCAGCCCAAAATATTTCAAACTCAAACTTTATTGATTTTCTCAATCAATTACAAAAATTGGGGTTATTACAACACTTTTCTTTATACGTATGATATCTTTCACTTTTTTTACTTTTGTCCTTTTTTGAACTTTTTCTACCATCTCTGCTCATTTTTGAAGATAGGTCATGGATTTTACTAAGGTTTCTTTGGGTTAGGGTAAATGAGGTTTTGAAAAAAAGAAGAAGGTCTTACCAAGAGGCTCAAAGGGTCTAACTAGCAGTATAATATCTAGGTAGGCTTTATGTCTTTGGGCTAAAACAAGGATGCCCTATATCATTTCTTCGGTTTCTTAAAGGATATTAGATTCAATAAATATTTAGGAAAGAAAGTCAGTACTTTTAGTTCTTAATATTTTGACCAAAATAAAGATACTGGAATCTATCAAAGTAATGTTCCCTGAAGGAAATATGGAATTACTTATAACCCTCAGAATATATAGGCCTCCACTAATTTCTTTAGGATCTTTAAGTCATAACCATCTATTTGTCTAGACATGTGCACAGTCTGGAAGTGTGTTCTGAGATTTAACTTTCATATAATACTTTAGGATATGAATAAAATGCAAAATTAACCATATACATTTCTAGTAAAAAGTTAAAGTAGTGGAAATACTAAACATTAGACAATCCAATTCTTATTATAGTAAAAGAACTTTCACCTTAAAAACTTTGAAGACTAAAAAATTTTGATTTTTTTTCAAAAAATATGAAGAAAACTAGACATCTCATGCATGCCTACACCCCCAACCTGAACTAAACATTGTCCCTAATGTTTGGAAATATAGGACATATATATATATATGATAAGTGAGTGATGTAGAATAATGAGACTTTCAAAACCCTGGGTTGTCTCCTAGTGAACGTTAAGTTTAATGTCTTTAGCCATACCTACCTAATGTACCCAAGTCTAGACCTTATTAGTTTAACTTAATTTTCCCTAATTTGTACCTTAACAATGAAATGGGGAAATTTTTCATGCCACTTCAAAATCTCATGATAGTCTATATACATTCTCCACCTTGAAATTTTGGGTGGCGATAATTAACACACAATAGACCATCACAATTTTAAATTTTATGGGACCACCTTGATGATTCCCCATTTTGATAACTTCATGATAGTCAATAGACATCCTCCACCTTGAAATATGAGGCGGTGCTAACTTGATATCATAAAAGACCACCATGAAGTTTGTTGAACCATATTGAAATGACTAGTCCCCTTTTTCAACAAATTGAGGGATAATAAGGACTATAGCAATGAGTACAAGTTTTTCCTCCTTCTCCCTTACATTTTGTTGAAACGAAGTATAAGATGACTCTGCACTTCCCTAAGAGGTTGTCCTTGATCAAATGGAAATAGGGTGGGCTTAAACCCTTTATGTCTTCTAATGTGTAGCCTAGAGTGGTATGATGTAGGGTCTATACATCAATGGACTCTTCTTCTTCCTATTCTTTAGACATAGGTAAGATTTTAGTTACATCTATATTATCATCATGTTTGATCAAATAAAGTTTGTAGGTCCCAATTGGGTACTTCTTCTACACTATAAGACTCAATTTGATTTTCAAGATATGTAGAGGGTTCTACTAGGTCTTGCCATTGAGAAGTGTTCACTATAGCCTCAATGTTTGAAAATTCATTCTCTTCATCAATACATTCTCATCATTGTAATTATAAAATGGAGTAGGACATGACTAGAGTAAATATGTGTTGGAGGTTTGCAAGGATGATTGAAAATCTTATAACTCACATGGTGTTTCCATATTTGTAATTCTATTAAGGGTTTTCTCACTTTTCTCCCTTATTTGATTCATTTCCTCATTCCATTGTATAATGTCAGCATGCATTTAATCCATTTCAATGATATTAGATTGATACTTTCTCTAATTCAGGTGTATTCTAATGATTCTTTAGACTTGTATGGCTCATAGTGCTATGGCATTGGGGTTCTGAGAAAGTTTTGGACAGGATTGAACCATGATTATTCTCCCTGATATTCTTGATAATCATGGTAAGGTTGAGTAGGGTACAACCATGATGGTTCTTCTTAATAATTTTGAGACCATTGTTGCACACAATGCCTAACCCATCCATTATAAATATGGCAATTTTTCTTAAGAGAATTGTTATCGCCAAGATCTGGGGATGTAGTAGTGGGGTATGTGGTCAAAATAGGTATAGGAATTCTTGTACTGAGGTTGTTGACATAACCTAGTATAACAATTCTCTTACTGAGGTTGTTGATATGACTAAGTATTGGAATTACCATACCAAGTTTCTCGATGTGCCTCAAATTCTTGCCTAGAAGCAATTAACATATTCATTAGAATTTTCATACTATCTAATCGACTATCAATTGCATTAGAGAGATCAAGAGTATAACTTGTCTCTGTTTCACACATATCAGGTAATGGCTTAGGGGTGAAATAGTATGAAAGTTGTGGTTTTCCATCCCTTTTTTAGTAGGCTATTTCAATTAACTTTACATACGACGAAATAAATTGTTATGTACAATGAATGAGTACCTTTTTTTATTAAATGGAATACCCTAACTAAATGATCCATCATAACTAAATGTGACTCCTAACTCTAAATAATGCACAATCAATCCCCAATAGTGCATTAACAAGCTCAATTATTGATCTTTGATAATGAGTAGGGTGGTAGCTTTTAGACCTAAATCTAGACAACTCCTCCTTTTGTCCATGCTTGACCATTGCTTACCAGTTAGGTTCTACTCTAAAGTAGTTGATACAACTCTCATACAAGGAATTGATTTGATTACCTAGGTGGGCCAAGGGTCTTGTGATGAATCCAATCCTTATCTTATGAGGGTTTTTATGGGGCCCTTACTAACATCATGGTCCATCCATCATAGAGTAGTAAATGTGCAATGAAAGTACAAGTAAATTAATGCAACCTATATGCTATACAACCAAGGGTTAGATAGGTGCAATCTAATGGAACAACCCTAAATAAGATGCAAAATTAAGATGAATGACACTAAACTATAAGTTACACTACCAACAACTATGCAAATTACATTAAATGCAGCTACACTAAGAAAAGTAAAAGAGAGTGAAGAAGACTTATAGCGCGATTTTTTATGAAGGTGGTGTGGACCGCCATACCCCACACTTGCCCTGTATAAGTACAACCCATTCATAATGAAATAAAGAAATTGCAAGTTACAATGCGGCCTCACTACAAGTTCACTCAAAGGGAAAAATCCTAATCTAAGAAAGAAATCAAAATTTGATGAAGCTTTGGCCCACACGATCACCACTACTCCTTTCCCAAATTCCCCTTGCACAAAATAAGTAAAATGAATCAATTTATGAGGAATTAGAAAAATATACAAATGCATTGCGAAAATCCTAATATAATGCAACCTAAGACTATAGCTAAAGATAAACAATATAAACAAAGATCTAACCACAAATCCATTGCAATTCCCCAACCACAACACTAAAAGCTTGGTGTAGCTTCAATATTACTTGCAAGTGCATGAATCAATGCAGTATCTTCATGCATGTAAGGTAGATCTCATGAAGAATCTCATAGATTTGAATGGAGAAGATTCTATCTAGATCAATTAACTTCATCCAATGAGAAAGAGTTGTGATCAAAATGGGAATTTAAAGTAAGATGAAATGGAAACATGAATGAAATTAGAAACTAGATTTAAAAGAAACTTAATAAAAATTGAAACTAAGCTATTAGAATGGAAACTTACCTAACTAGCAACCAAAGGAAACTAATGCAAAATTAGAATGAATCAAATTAGGAAACTAATCTCAACGAAACAACTCAAATTAAAAACTTTCATAAATTAACACTTACTAAAAATGAAACTTTCTAAAATTCAAAAGGGAAACATTATAGACCTATACTAAGCTACAAATAAGTAATTTAAAGCTACCAAAATAATATTATGCAATTAAACTAAGAAGAAATCAAAGATGAATGTGGCCTAGTACCACACGCATGATCCATGGACTGTTTGCATAGTTCTAAGGTCCCAAAAATAGACCGAATTGATTTATTTAAAGTAAATGATCATACAAAATAATCAATGGATCTAATAAAAAAACATGTAAAACTAGATGGATTCTTAAGGATTCAAGCAAATACAATGTTTAGATAGATGAAAACAAAGCACAAAGTTAAGGAGAGAAGCATTCTATATTTCAACTACTTAAGAACATCAAACAATTGAAGCATAAGGAATCAGTTGAAACCAATACTCTTATGCAAGGAAATAGCTTAGATCTAAAGTACATTGATAAGAGAATCATTCCATAACAAGAAATATCCAGGAACTTTATTAAATTAACATCAAATTACACCCAAAATTGGGCTCATGATACATGTTCAAATGCTGGAAATTGTGCCCAGATTCTACGCATAAATCATATCTAAGAAACATTAATAATGCAATCTAATACTCACAAACAAAAGTAGATAACATGTAAAGGAAACCAATAAATGAATTCATGAGAAATGAAGGCTAAATGGGTGAACTAACTATGGAAAATTGACCTAAAACTAAGGTGGAAATAAGGTGAAAAATGTGATTTCTAATGAGGAAACTCAAGTTTTCAAGTTCTTTCATCTCTTGGATGTCACTACCAAAGAAGAATTAACTTGCATCTTGAGGGAATAAGTCAAGAAAACTAATGGAATGGTTGCAAAGAACAATAAGAATAACTAGAAATCCAAATGAAGAAAATCAGCAAAATAAGTCCCAAAGTCTAGCAGCAACTGGGCACCAAAGGAGAGCTTGACTTTTAGGTGTCTCGTCCACCTCTACTTCAAAAAATTGTTCGAAGCCTTGGGATCTATGTAGATGTTTTAGCTTCCAATTTGATGACCATTTAATCTAGGAAAGCGGTGGAGATGTAGATCTAAGGCTGAAGTGGTGTTTGAAGGAGGAAAGTTTGGTGGAGATGATGCAATAATGATGATATAAGAGAGAGAGAGAGAGAGTCATGGCTAACTAGTTACTAAATCAGGAAGGGGGGAAGCATCATTTTCCTTAGAAGGAAAGTGGATCCCATTCCATTCTAATTGGTTTGTGATTGGTTGGTGGGAAGAGTGAGGGAATAAGAAAGAAATAAAATGAAAATTTTGGAAGAAAACCTAAGATTTGTGCATATTTGCATGGGCTTGGATCTAGGGTTTCCTAATTAGGAAACCACTTGAAATTTTCCAACAAACCAAGGGGGGTCCTCTTCTAGGAAGGTGGCTTCCTCCTTGAGTTAAAACCTCGAAACCCTAAGGTGAATGGTGGATTAGGGTTATGAAATGGATTAGGAATGTCAGTTTTTTTCTCTTAATGGGTCCCTTAATGCATGATCTTCTTACCTTTTACAATTCTCTCTCAAAGTCCGTTAAAAATTAGGCTTTTAACAAAGGAAATTTGTTTGAATTGATGCTCCAATCATGTGGCATTCATCCTTGGCAAATGGCTCATTCTTTAGTGGCTTAAGTGGTTTCATTGTTTGGATTCAAGGCTTCAATAGCTTATATGGCTTATCACCCCTTTTCTTGGCTTAAATGGCTCCATGCAAAGGTGGTGCAATGCATGACATGGGCTTTGATCCATTTCTAGTCACCTTTTTCTTCTCCAATTGCTTCTTTACTTTCCCTAGAATAGTCTTGAACCTTCATCTTAGATTGATGACATTTAGACTATAACTGGGTCAAGTTTCCTTGTTAGACCAGGAAACCTCATAAATGGCTTGAATTCTCTATCTCGATCAAGTTTGGCCTTTGACTTCCCTTCTCTACACCTAAAAAAGATGAAAAACCCTAATTAATTTATAAAAAATAATGATAATTCATGTGCTTACTCTAGATTAGCTTCTAAACCTACAAAATATCAAACTTTTGAACTATTACGTTAGAAATGCATCAATTACAAAATCTAAAAAAATCCATAGAACTAATACTATATTTTATAACACATGGCCTACTAATTGGTACTTCATATACAAAATTCAGCACTTATCACTAGTTCAGACATTTTGAGCAATATGGATTTGTCATGAACCATCTTCAAATGATCTTTGTTCCTTTTGGCACTATTGTATGTCTCTCTCCTTAAGTTCTTCTAACTCTTGAAGTTGGAACTTTCTATGGGACCCATCTTTTTCATGGTCAAAGTTGAGGTATTTAATTGTCTAGTATGTCTTGTGTTCTTGCTCAACTAGCAAATAACAAGTTTTCCCACAAACTAGGCCAGATGGGGACATTCCACTAGGGGTCTTATATGATATTCTATAAGCCCAAATCACATCAGTTAATCTAAGAGACTAGTCTTTCCTACTGAAGTTCACCATCTTCTCTAGTATATGCTTAGTTTTCCTAACTTGTTCGCTAGTTTGGGGATGGTAGGGGGTTATATCTCTACGGGTAACTCCATATTTCTGCATTAGGACTTGAAATACCCGGTTGCAAAAATGCTTTCCTCTATCACTAATAATAGCACATGGAGTGCTGAAGCATGGAAAGATATTATCTCTTAAAAATTGAACCCCCACTTTGTGATCATTTGTCTTACACACTACTACTTTTACCCATTTGGACATGTAGTTCACTTCCACTAAGATTTACAAATTCCTAAAAGAGTTAGGGAAGGCACTGTGACGACCCGAGTTTTCTCATGCATTTTTAAATGCAATATCTAATTTCCTAAGGCGGGATGCATCCCTATTTGAAAACCATTTTATAAAAACCATGCAATGCAGCGGAAAATCTTTAGTTTTAAACTCATTTTTGAAAACCCCGAGTGTCATTTGCCTTCACACAACCAAAGTAGTTTTTGAAAAAACTCTAGAAATCATAAATGTTTTTCCCCAGGTTTATCTAGTCACAGCACATAGCCCAACTGTAAATAAATACAAATACATGTCCAAAGGGTAGAGAGTTTACTCACATGTACAGTTGTCTCCTTTGTTTATTCACTTGCTCGTAGCACTAATATCTCCTAAGATGTCTTCTATTTGTAAGTGGACCATCCTGAAAAATGTTAAGGATAGGGTGAGTATATACTATACTTAGTAGGAGTCTATCACTACTAGTTTTGCAATGCATGCTATGTTTAAAATCATATGCTCTTAAAAACATGTGCACGTTCAAACAATCATGTTCAATATTGATATTCAAAACCATTGTCAAATTGGAATACTAACGACTTAAAGAATTGCACAAACCAAGTCGAAAGTATCATATATTTATCATAATGATAATGATTTACATAATATGCTCCACTGAATCCAACTCATGGATATATGGTATGGTATGGTCGACCAACCTCATACCATGGCATATGCAATGCAAATAAGTCCACAAAACCATACGGTCCAAACTATGCCCACGACCTCGCCGCCATATGGTCCCCGGGTACCTGAGGACACTCGGTCATAGCCTCAATGGGGCCCATGACACGTTGACCCAATGTCGTGACACTAGTGGTAGCCCCCTGTACCACATGCAGTTGACGTAGGGACGTTGCCCTTTTTGGGTGTGGTACCCATCCACCTAATAGTGGTAGAGGCTGGATGCCAACCCAAACCTCTCGGCATAGCGCCCATGAGCTCATTAGCCCAAATCATATCAGATCAAACCAGCGAAAACATCTTTTTCAAAACCCGTCCTCTTTGGGTCCCTCACAACTGCCTACCTAGCGTCTTTTGGACACTCCAGCATCTTTTGGTAACCCTCAAGGACATACAATCTTTTAAAAACTCAATGCTCACAAATTATGCAATATATGCATTTGTTTGCAAAACATATCTATGGATAATGTATATGCAATCATTTGTAAAACATATCTATGCATAATGTATATGCAATTATTTGCAAAACATATCTATGCATAAAGCGTTTATCATATGTATGCTGAATTAAGTCAAGCTAAAGAAGTTATATAATTTGTACTTAAAACATGCATAAAACAATCATGGCTCTTTAAAAAAAGTCTAGTAGCAATAGAGCACCTACCTCAAAGTCTCCTGGAGTCGCGTCCTTTAGCACTCAACCCATCCCTGGGTCTCATTTATAAACTCCTGGGCATGCATGGATACAAGGTGTCCTTATTAATTTTAATCTATTAGACCGCTAAATCTACTGTTTAGGGTTAATGGTCCTTGCCTAATTCATTACCAGGCTACATCCTATGACATGGATCTACTTTCCAATAGTTAAACTCTGTAATTTATCCTTTAATCCTAATTTTTAAAGTCTCATTAGGTCTACGTGTCCCAGTTCCTAGGACACTCGTGCATCCTGGTTGGACCGCAACCACCTCAAGTGCGTGCGCGCCTAAAGGCCGTGCTAGGGACCACATTTCGCATGCACAAGTTTCCTTGTAAGATTAAGAAACCTCATGCATGGCTTCAATTTTCATGCAAAGTGGTGGAATTACATTGCTTTTGGCATGGATCATTTTGATCACTTTTGATGCTTCCAATTTCTTCCTTGGACTTCATTTACTTGCCTTCAGATAATGTTTAGGAATACTTCAACACAACAGGACTGTTGTGATATAACAAGACATGATTTTTTGAACTGCACCCCCCGATGAGCTAACTGCGTAACTCAACCCACAAAAATCTCTGCGATGTGCAATATATGCCATTGGATCATCTTCTCACTTCTTACAAAAGGGTAAAATCATTGATTAAATCCTAAAAAATCATGATAATTCACATATTTACTTTGGATTGGCCTCTTAACCTAAAAAATATCAATCTTTGGGATTATTAGGTCAGAAATGCATGTGTTATGCATTTTGGCAAAAAACCTAGACTTTTATACTCTAGTTTATAACACATGGACTACTAATTTGGTAGCTTTTATACAAAATTAAATACTCCTCAACGATCATCCTCCTCTAAGTCTACTACTCTTCCTATCCCAACTTGGGTCTAAAGCCGCTACTTTATCCTTTGTAGGAGAAGTTCCATTACCTCATAAATAGCATCACCTTGGGCTATGCTACTATCCTGGGCCCACTGACTAGGCTACCTATCTAAAATTAAGGGGAGGCCTGCCCTGCACATCTAAGGAGCCATTTGAAACCAATAAAACTTAAGTGAGACTCCTAACTAAGACATCTCCCTTATTGTAAACTTATTTCATAATTCTTAACACTTAGGATTATACAATGATCTTAGTCATGAACAATACAGCATGTGCTCTGATAGTTAACTTGTAACATCCCAATTTTTCTAAAATAATATGTGAATTTCTTTGAAAATGTAGCAAAAATTTCCTAGTTTTTAAAGAGTTTAATTTGTGATATAATGCAAGTATTTTTTGGAAAAATCCTCTTCTAGTCAAGTGTTATCCCTAAAACTTCCACTTATATGCAAAATAAATATCTAACCTCATGGAAGGTTAAATGTACATGTGTAGGATCTACTAGTCATGATTAAAATCACAGAATAACAATCACAAATGAATCAAAGTCCTATTTAAGGTTTATAAAATCCCAAACGTCAACAAAAGACAAATACATACATCTAAAGTCCTTGATATGTCAAAATCTAAGTCTAATAGTCACTAGAATCAAGACCATACATCTAGTATCAAGCAAACATCACTTTAGCCTTTTTCTTCTTCTTTATTACCAACCTATCTAGTATATCACGTGAAAATGTTGGTTGTAGGGGCTGAGCAAAACAACCACTCACTAGGAGCGAAACTACTATAAGCTAGCTGCCAAAATAATGGAAATCAATATTCTAATATACATATAGGTATCCCTATGGATACATATATCTATGTATGTATGTATCTGTATATGTGTGTGTGTATATATATATATCATAAAGGTAAGCATTTCTCATGGATGTCTCAGGATAGTGTGGATCAAGTATAACAGTTTAACAAATTCCTTTACATGATTGGATTCACACTTAGAAAGTGAAGTACCACATACAATCCTTACCATTGTTATGTCAACACATAATGTAAGAAGTTTGCAAATCCAAATCATAATCAACGTCCCCAAAATCCAATCATTCACTAGCCAAATTCAAAGTACCATCAATTCAGTAAATACTCAATAATCCATAAGTCAAAGGCATAATCCAAGGTCACAATCAAGTACAAAATCTCACATCCACAAAATGGAAATCAATTAATATAAACTAGATCTTTAGTGCAAATACATCAAACTTCTCTCCTTACTTATAGTGATGCCAGATCTTCAATGCAAACACAACTGTGATTAGCTCCAACATGTGTGCGGTAGGTCTACTCATGCTTCTTCAACTGTCTAGAAGCATATACAATGACTCTACTGTGTGGCATAAGAACACACCCGAGCCCCTTTCCTAAGCATTCCTATTTACTACAAAGCCACCACTACCCTCCTGTAAGGATAAAAATGGTACAGAGGTGAGCTTCTACTTTTGTTCCTAGATGCTGCTTTAATAATCCTCTATCTAGAGAAATTGTTAGTCCTTATATAAGAGGATATACAAAGATAGTTTAGAACTTGAAATGAACATTATGCATTATAGTAATGTCATTTGGCTTAATAAATGCTCCAGTCACATTCATGGATCTCGTGAATAGGGTATTCAAGCCATTTCTTGATAAATTTGTTATTGTGTCTATGAACAACATCCTAGTTTATTTATTTAGTCAAAAGGAGGATCAAGAACATTTGCATGTAGAATTGGATACACTTAGGACACTTAAATTGTATGCCAAATTCAACAAGTTTGAATTTTGGTTGGAGGAAGTTAGTTCGCTAGACCATAACACTTCTAAAAATGGGGTAATTCTAGACCGAGCAATGGTAGAGGCAATGAAGAAGTGGAAGACACTCAAGATGACAATGATATGGACTTTTTTAGGTCTTACAAGATATTTCCATAGATAGGTTGAGAGATTCTGACTTATTGCCTTACCACTGACTAAGTTGAAAAGGAAGGATATGAGATTTATGTATAATGGTACATGTAAATTGAGATTTCTAGAAATAAAGAGGAAGCTTGCCACTACACCAATACTTACATTACCATCAGGTAGTGGATGTTTTATTTTTCAGTGATGCCTTAGACAAAGATTTGGGTTGTGTATTGATGCGAAACAAAAAGGTGATTGTTTATGCTTCTTGATAATTGAAAAAGCAGGATATTAATTATGCTACCAATGATCTAGAGATATCATATGTGGTCTTTGTCTTAAAGATTTGGAGGAATTACCTATACATAAATAAATTTGAGGTGTTCATTGATCATAGGAGCCTCATGTATATCTTCTCGTAACAAGACTTGAATATAAGGTAGAGGAGATGGGTGAAGTACTTGAAAGACTATGAATTTTTCATTCAATATCATTTAAGCAAGGGTTATGTAGTGGAAAATGCATTAAGTCAAAAAGTGTAGGCAATGTGTGTGAGTAGGCTTTCTAAGAGCTAGAAATTTCAACAAGTAGTAGTTGAGTGCATGCAAGAAATCCAACACGAGGATAAGAAATCTTTTATGGAAAAATTGATTGTAAAGATCTTCCATGGTTGAGAGAGTTACTCAAATATAAAAGGATGATGAAGAAATATAAGCAATAGTTGGCAAGCCAACTTTCAATCAGAATACAGATCATAGTATAGGGATGCAAGGGAAATTGGTGGTTCCGGTGAGTGCAGCATTGAAGCTGTTATACTTAGAAATATGACATGCTATATTTAGTAGTTTTGAAGTTTAAAATTCACTTAGATATCACTAATTAGGGTTTATTTTCTATCTTACAAGATTAAGGACAACTAAAAAATGCTAATTTTAGCATTCAAAACCTTAAAAAAGAGTAACACCACTATCCAAGCAATGTCCTGGGTCCACATGCCATAAACCATGAAGTTTAGAGGATCACAATGTTATGGTGGTGTTCTCAGGTAAGTCAGAGCATTCAAAAATCCTAAGTGCAAGACAAGCCTTATCCACTCAAAAGAGGTGTTCTTATCAAAAGCAAAGGTAACAAAACTTTCCAGCATGCAAGTATTTCACCATCTTAGAAACTTCTAAGGAAAGTTCAAATCACATATAATGGATATAAATGTATAAGATCTTTTTCTAAAACAAAACAACTTAGAGACCAGGACCCACATAAAGAATTACTTCATTCAGTCTCTCTCCTACTCAACAAAAATAGTGGACCGCACTAAGAAGTACACAATTTTCTCTTGTAGGGAGGTGTACCACCCTTCATTCCTCATTTTAAGAGAGAAATGAGTGAAAATAAGGGTTAAGAATAAAGGAGCTACAGAACATGATCTTGGCAAGAAAGATTCAAAACAATCATATCCAATCAATCCTAAGTGAAGTATGATCCAATGGTGAGAAAATGAAGAAGAAATAGAGCTCAACCCTAGCCTTTATCTCACATTCTATACATGGAGATTCCACGTGATATATTAAGAACAAAGAAGAGGAAGTCTTTTTCCTAGAGTTTCACTTGATTTGAGATACAATTTAGGAAACTTCCTTAGCCATGCATGATCTTAATCATTCCATTCCACCATCAAAGGAAGAAGGAAATCATCCAACAATCCATCCATAATATCCCATTCAACCTTTCCAAACTCAAGGAGATCCTATCTTGTCTTCTTCAGTTCCTCTTAATCCTCTTCATTCTTCCTTGCTATCCTTCCCAATCGCTTTCCTTCATTCTTTCCTTCTCATCCTCATCACTATCCCATAACCAATTTCCTTCTAATTTCCCTCATCCAAAGCAGCCACTTTCCTCTAAATCAATTCCACAACCTTGGCCTCTTATTTGCCTTCTCCTTCCTTTCCTCCATTCTCCCTTCCATCTCAACCAATCCTTAAATCCTTCTCCTAATGATCTTAGACATCCAATCTCTAAGGCTTTCACCTTAGAACTTTATAAATAGAGGTGATGGAGAATGGATCTCTTACTTTTCCTAGCACCTAAAGAAAATCTTTTGAGAAATAGGGTTAGAGAGATCACTCTCACCATTACTTTCTTAGATCTACACGTCCAACTTTTGAGAATAGGTAAGAGTCTCAACCTACATCCTACATCCCTCCTCTCATCCTTCTTTCATTCCCTTGCTCTTCCACCCTCACCACTTCCTTCTTTTTTCTAGCATGCATCAATCCCTCACCATTCTATTACACCCATCCTTCACTTATCCTCTCTCTCATCCCCCTTCGTATTCTCCACTCTTGGTATTGCATGCAACCCCCATTGTCTCCCTTGCATGCGTTGGCCTTACATGCATTGATCTTGCATGTATTGCACCTACACACTTACCCCTTCCATGCACCCATTATCTTAGCGCTACATGCACCCTCCACTCTTCTTTCTAACCCTCTTTTCTATGTGATTTTTGAAATAATTTTTAAAGGAAGAAAACCTTGTGCCACTTGCCATGGCAGCTAAGGATTTTCTTTTTCTTAAAAGTGTTATGGTCTGAGGATTCACTTGGGTTTGTGGCATGTTGGGAGATTTTCCTCTTTAATTGTTGGCTACAAGTCATGTGCCTAAACAAGTAAATGAAGTTATAAGTTACTACACTTTGGGTTAAAAATATGTGTATAAGCCCTTGTTGAGTGACAAACATTAAAGCTATAAAATAGAAGTTCATGCCCAAAAAAGGAAGCGCACTTGTAAAGATCCTTGTTGAGTGACACAACAAAGGAATCCTACATCAAACATTCCTAGGAGTTTTTACATTATTTGCTTGTTTCTTTCTTTCTTGTTATTATATTTTGTTTCATTGTAATCCAATTCCATTAATTAAATTAACTTTTAGTTAGTTTGTTTTAGTTTTCTTCTCTTATTTATGTGCTTTATTTTAGTTTAGTACTTAAATTTATTGACTCTCATTAACCATAGTCTAGGTTAAGGTAATGTGTAGGATTGACCCGTATTTAACAATCTATACTACAATAGACCCATGAACTTGTAATATAATTAAATCTCATCAAATTTTTGGTACTATTGCTAAGGACTCACAACACAGTTTTCAATTAAATCTAGGTTATAATACTTTACCAATAGTCATAATTTTTAGGGTTGCATGTAGAATTATTGCATTTTTACATTACTTTCCTTATTCCTAAAGATCTTTGATACTCATTTCTCTTTTTGTTTGTGTAGGAATTTAAAGGACTTGGAGGAAGCCATGGAATAGTTACACATTTTTTACTTGAGTGAATTGTTATGATAACAATCTTGTAATTTTCCATATCATGATTCATTTAAATTAAAAAGGGTTATAATAATACTAGTCAAGGGTGGGCTACCATAACTCGGATGAGGAGGTGATACATGCATTGACCCATTTGTACGAGATGACTAGACCCCATTGTGAGCCATTCTAACTTTCTTTCTAATTCCTAGATTATGGTTGCATTAGTAATGAAATTTTGTAGTGTGGATGGTAGTGTAAAGCATATAGAAAACATTTTAATGTCTATTGCATTCTAGGGTTTAACATTAGATTTACTACTTCTGCTGTATTATAGGACACGTTTAGTGCTTTAAGGTGAATATATGTTGACCAAACTATTGTGGGAAGGTTTAATGGATTAATAAGAGCACTCACCCCTGTAAGATCAAGGGTTGATTTCATTACCATCCCTTGGACAAACTAGGTTCATCATCACCTCATGTGCAACCCTAGAACCTACACAATAATCAAAATCAATTAGAAGAAACTATAGTGGCCCACAAACTCATAGGACCCTATTGGAAAGAGGAGGATTATTGTCACTCTAATGGCCCCTATTGAATCAACTAAGGTGGTATTTAAAATATAGCTCTTCCAACACATCCAATGACTCAAATTACCTATAGCTAAATGAGGAGGGAGTCAAGAAGTTGATTACAATCAAGATCTAATTGGTAAGTAGTAAGATGAGTCTGAAGGAGAGGAGAAGCCACTTAGGTTAGAAATAATCTAAAAGCCTCTCCCATAAAGAAATTCAAGAAAAAAAAAACCTTTTAACTTGTTTTCCATAGGGTTATGATTATTATGTGTCCTTTGTTTGTTTGGTAGTGTATCACTTTGTATTTAGGTTACATTATCTAGTTTATGATTCCCTAGACTAGCCAAAAAACAAAAGTACTATATACAACAACTTGCTTCCGTTGTATATACACTAAAATCAACTGCACCATAAATTGGTGTATGCACTATTATAGATTCCTCAATCCAAATCTAATACTTTTAGACCAAAAGATTGAATAGAAAATTAGGTAAGGACTTAGGAATCAAGAAGATCTAGAAATCTTTGCCAAAGAAATGGCCAATGTAATAAAGAGTTCAAGACGTTGAAGGATTATTCTACTCTTGTCCAATGCAACTCCCCATCTTATATAGCTTTACTTATGACTACCACAAATCATTTTGAGTTAAGGCTAGGGGTTATTCAACTCTTGCCAATGTATTACTTGCTAAACAAGGAGGACCCATACCACCATGTCAAGGAATTTCTTGACATTTGATCTACATTTAAATACTACAAATTTTCTAATGATTCTATTAGGCTGAGGCTATTTTCATCCTCTTTGAAGAATAAAGCTAAAGCATCACTCAACTCTCTAAAAGTAGGGTCCATCACCACATGTGATCAACTATCTTAAAGATTCTTGAATAAGTTCTTCCCAGTCTATAAGACTAACACCCTCAAGCAAGAAATAATAAAATTCTAATAGAAAGAGGGATAGCATTTGTATGAATGCTAAGAATATTTGAAGGAATTCCTGTTGAAATTTCCACACCACGGCTTAAAAAAGTGGTGAAAGGTCCAATACTTCTATAAAGGTCTAACCCCATAGAATTGATATATGATTGATGCCACAAGTGGTAGAATCTTGATGAGAAAAAGTGATGTAGAGGCCTAGAATTTCATTGAGGCACTAACAGATAGGTCGCACCAATAGGAATACTCAACTAAAATTAAAAGGCATTCAATGCCTCAGAAAAAGGGTGGTCTACATGAAATAGGAGTCCCTCTAAATTTATACAACAAAATTGACATGTTGGCCCATATAGTGGATAAGATAGATGATCTTACTCAGCAATTAGATGCATTTATGATTACTGACGAATCATCTCTGTAACCTCAGTTTGAGGTTTGTTCAATTTGTACTAATCCCACGCATCTTACAGTTTCATGCCCATCAAACTCCCTTTATCAAAAAAAAAAATTTCGAGCAAGTGAATGCATTAAAAAACCCTATTTACAATTATCCCTCTTCTGAGGCATACAAATATGGATATACTAGGCATCCCAACATCTCATGGCCTTACTAAATATGAGAGGACCATCTAGGATCCCCCTCATCCACCTATCCCTAAAGCCTTAGTTCCATAAAAGCTATATCACAGTAGCAATTTCCTCCATAGCAAAAGAAACATCATTAGAAGAGACCAAGTTTGTTTATGGAGGGTACATTAGAGTTCCACAATGATATTAAACAAATAATGTAGCCCACTCATAATCTATTGTGAAGTTGGAATACCAAATGAATCAATTTTCTATTGCACTCACCAAAAGGGAAGAGTATAAAATTTATAGTCATCTTGTGCCCAACCCTGAGGGCCAACATGAGATTAGCACAACTTCTAATGAGAAAATATTACATGAATAGGCCAAAGTCATAGCTATCCTTAAGAGTAGAAAAATAATAGATAATCATGTACGCTTGACTAAGGATACTGAGCAAGTTGAGGAAAAAGAGAGACCTATAAAGAATAGGAATGGAAAAGAGAAATATAATCACTACCTACTTCCTCTGAGCCCAATCCTAAAGCACATTATATCTCGAAGGGTCTGTATCCTCAACATTTCAATATCATTAAGAAGGGTACTAATTTCGATGAGATACTAGATGTGCTTAAACATGTGAATATAAATATTCCATTACTCAGTGCAATCAATGATATACCTTCTTATGCCAAATTTTTGAAAAACTTTGCACACACAAGAGAAAACTTCAGGTGCAAAAGAAAAATTTCTTGTTGAGCATATAAGCTCAATCATGCAATACAAAACTCCACCAAAGTATAGAGATCTAGGGTACCCCACGACTTAATTTGGGGAACACACAATTTATAGGGCTCTACTTGACTTGGGGTCAAATGTTAACCTATTGCCTTATTCTGTATGTAAGGAATTAGTGTTAAGCAAGTTAAAAAAGACTACCATCACACTACAATTGCCAGATAGGTTAGTTAAAGTTCCCCGTGGTGTGATTGAGGATGTACTAGTTTAGCTTGATAAGTTTTATTTTCAGCAGACTTGCTAGTCTTACATACACTGCCTGTAGCAACCCATGGTAGTCAAATTTCAATCATCTTGGGAAGGCCATTTCTAGCTACATCAAAATCCATTATCAATTGTAAGAATAGTATGATGAAGTTTTCCTTTGCGAAGATGATCATTAAGCTCTAATGTCTTTAATATACAACAACCATACTCTACATATCTATTTGAAGTAAATATGGTAGAGAGTTTAACATCCCTACCATCCTCAAGCATTAATCCTCTTGGGGCATGTCTATCTCATTTTGGTTTTGATTTTGACATAAATAGCTCTATTGATGAAGTGAATGATTTACTTGATACTACACCATTAATGGATACTTCTAAATGGAAAAGCCCAAGTAGGATCCCTTCCATTTCTTAAGATTCCATTGGAACATTTATTGACAACACCTTCTATTGAACTCACCACCTATACCAAAAGTTGCACATTGTGACTGTTTTGGTTCATTTAATAACTTACCTATTATCAATACTTCAAACCCTGATATATAAAAGGAGAGAGAGTCTATTGGTATTACAACCAAATATCAATAAGCTTTAGTGTGTACATAAGATGATGAAGAGGGTATAAGTGTAACAACCCAATTTTCAAATCCTATTTCATATAATTTTAGAGTTAGTTTTGAATGAAATGTGAATTAGAATTTTCATCTGTTGAGTTTCATGAAATTGACTTTTTGAAGAACACCTATTGACCCTTAAAACCTCAATGATTGGATTGTTCTCAGAAATACGATTACAACGACACTAAGTATGCTAAAATTGAATTCCAAATGAAAAAGTAATGTATTGTGCAACCAAGGGAAAATTAGTAATTTTGATTAAGGGTCCCACCCATTAAAAAATATAATTAAGGGACGGGCCAAAATTTTATATCTACACCCCTGTGTCTCTGTTCTTACAACATGATAGAAAAGGGAAAACAGTCGACCAATCAGACAACCATCACCACCTTCCTCTCACCTTCTTTACTTCACTACATGGCCATAAAGCTCCACTACATGGCCATGAATAGAACGTCAGAGATCGATCACATGAATAAAGCCTTCTCCCCTAAGGTTCAATCAGGACAGAATGCAAACCCACACCCAACCTTTACTTCCCATTCCCCTTTGTTTTCTTCTCATATCAGCTTTAGGAGGTGACGGAACTAGAGTCGCTGGCCAACACACCCTTCTTCATCCTCTCCCTCTCCAACCAGCCTTCACAAGCATGCCCCCAGTTTTCATCCACCTTTGATTGATAATGATATCGGATTTTGGTTAGACAAGGGCACACATACGACACAGACACCCCAAAAACCAGCTGACATCAACCCCTTTTTCCTCCCTCCTATCTTCTCCCTTTTCCCCTTCCTCTTCCCCAAGAATCCTACCTTCCCATTCCTATCACTGATGATAGCTCTGTGATGGTGAAAAGAGATGTCATGTACAGTGCACATGAAGGCAAAACCGACTCCAATTGAAAATTTGAGCCATTCATTGCATTCCTCGCGCTGTCACAGATAAAACCTCTCAAGCAATTCGACAATTGGGGTTGATCCAATGAAGATCTGGATGTAGCAATAATGTATAGCCATGATCATGCTAATTTGTGATGATCCAATATGATCCAGTGGCTATTCAACATTTTTAGAGCTATAGATTGGTAAACTTTGGCCACTATTCTTTCTTGATAATTATTTTACAATTGAAAAGCTAGATATATGAACCAAAATAAATAGATCAAAGTTCTAGTGTTGATCTAACTATTAATTATTTAATCAATGCTTAGAAACACATGAATACAAACTTGGGTTAACTCAGATCTAACTGAGATCACAATTTAGACCTGAGGCCAATCAGACAATCTTAACTATTCAATCAGACAATACTAAACTTTTGTAAAAATAGAAAATTTGAACAAAAAATAGAAAAATAAAGTTAAGAAAACAAATTTGAGCTAATCCAAATTGATCAAGGACTCAAATAGTAAGATGATAAATGTTAGAGGAGGGAAACACTATGATTACATCCTAATTGTTGGATTAGACCCTTACACACTAGATCTGATTCTATGATCATTGGATTAAGACTTTAAATATTACATCTGACCACTCTAACATGTCAAATTTCATCCTTTATATACTTGGATCATCCATTAACAAGGTTATCTGATTTGTAAGGTAAATCTCAACCATTGGATCAGCTAAAAATTAAAATTTTAAATGTGTATAACTATTAGAAATGCATGAACCCTAGATCCAACTGGCCAAGATTTGATCTGGTCATGGATCAAGAGATTAATGTTACTAATCCACTAAAAAATAACTTATAGGCTTATGGATCAATAACTTCATATGTTGAAAGAGAGATTTAGACTGTGGATTGACAACTAGTAGTATGGATCTATTTTTCTAGCAACTATTGTAGACCTGGTCAATGATCAATGCTTGGGAAAGATCGATTAACATATTTAACAGTCATGATCATGCAGACCTGTGCTAAGTAGTGATGGAAAAGTGATCTATTATTCATCTTGACTGTAGATGATCACGAAAGTCCCAGATTACAAATGATGAAGAATTTTAATAAGGATGTGTGTATGTTTTGTCTATTTGCAAGTAAGCATGGATAAAAGCTTGAACAATCAATCATAACTGCTAATCAGTAAGTGGATTTGAATACTATGAAGCTAGTGGAACCAATAAACACCCCACAGGGTAGGTGGAGTTAAGATTGTTATGTTTTTTTAGTATATTAGAATTATGATTCTTATAATAGTTTCATCTGGATATATGATAAATGAAGTAATTATGTATGTTGTGTTTTGAACAATGATTAAACTACTCATGCAAAAGTACATGTCAGTAGTAAGAAATGTTAAAGATTGTGATCCATGTGATCATGGATACAGATAAAATAGGGTGACTATGATACTTGTTTCTGGCCCATGTAGAAACTACATTAAACTAATATGGTTAAAATAAGGCAACTCATAAGAGGTGACCCTAGCCCATCAAAAGACTGTGATCTATATGATCACATATATGCTTAAAATCAAGTACTCATGTGAGTTGGTCTGTCCCGTGTACTGTCTATGTTATAATGATATGGTTAAAATTGAGTAGCTTGTAAGAGTTGATCCTAGCCCATTCAAAGACTGTGATATATGTGATCACATATATGCTTAAAATCAGGCGACTAGTGTGAGTTGGTCTAGCCTATGTGTAGTCTATGTTATGACAATGACCAAGGCCCCATAGTAATAATATTGTCCACTTTGGTTGAAGCCGCATAGTTTTAATCTTCCCCACAAGCAAAACATGTTTCCATTACAGTTACCCAAACCCTTATGAGCCCAAATTCCTCTCATCGGATAATGTGGGACCAACTCTCAGGGTCACCCATAGCCTATCATTATATCCCTCTTGGACTGCCCACCAAGACCAACCTCCTTATCGCCCCTTAGGGAGCACACGTCCTTGTGTGGCTTAGCTTAGTGACAAACCACAAGGGGAACTAGCTCTAATACTAACTATAATGACTGAGGCTCCACAGTAACAAGATTGTTCACATTGGCCAAAGTTGTATGGTTTTACTCTTCCCTATAGGAAAAATGCATTGTTACCATTAGAGTTGACCAGACCCTTGTAACTAGCCCAACTTTCTTTCCTTGAGCAATGTGGGACTAACTCTCAATTCATATGTTTGATAAAAACTAAACTCAATATCATACGGTCGTAATACAAATATGAAATGCTACTTTGACAATACATGTCTAAAACATTTGGTCTTTCATATTCTCATATGCTCATAAATCAATCTCAAATAATCATCAACTAATGAAGCATATACATATAATAATTACCCAATTAGGACTAGATTTCAATATGTAAAATTAGGGCATGAAACCTTAATTTGTCAATGTTGGTGTAGCTTTAATATTACTCATAAGTGCACTAATCAATGTAGTATTGCATGAGAGAGAGGTCAATCCTATGAAGAATCTCACAAATTTGTATGTTGGATGAATCGTATTTAAAGTGCTTAACTTCAGGCAAAGAGAGAGAGAGAGATTGAATTTATTTGAATTTAAACTAGGAAAGTAAATGCATGAAATTAGAAATTACAATGAAAGAAAAATTTCTAAAATTAAACTAAGAAATGAAATTTGAAACTTACCTAATTAATGTGCAATGAATATTAGAAATTAATACAAAACTAAAATGAATTAAACTAAGTAACTGAAGTTAAGGAAACTACTCAAAAGGAAACTTTCCTAATCTAACACCTCTCTAAATAAGAAAATTTCTAAACTTAAAAAGGAAACTTTCTAGGCCTAAACTAAGACAACTAAATAACAATTACTAAAACAAGATTAAGCAACTAAATTACATGTGCATGATCCATGGATTGTGCGCATGGTTTATAGGTTGAAAGATGACCAAATTTGATGCTTTAAATGCAAACTAACATGCAACTTAAGCTATGAACTCAATAAATGATTTAAAAGGTGAAATGATTTTGTAAGGATTCAAGCAATTAAGTTGTTTTGATTGCTGGAAACAAAGCAAAAAGATTAGCCAAAAAAATTATTGATTTCAAGTACTTGAGAACATCAACTTAAATCAAGCATATAAAGTAACTAAAACAATAAATTTTATGCATTATAAAATACATATGTAAAGTACTTTAACAATAGAAATATTCCATAACAAGAATCTTCAAATAATTTCATTAATTCAATGCCAAAATACACCAAAAATTGTGCGCATAAAACATGTATAGAATCTGGAAATTGTGCACTATTCAAAGCCTTAAAACTTAATCTAAAATAGCACAAAAACTCAATCTAAAGATTTCAATCTAAATCATGATGACATGTAAAGAAAACTAAAAAGGAATTCATGAGAGAATATGGGTGGGATGATGAACTAACTATGGAATGAATGCCTAAAACTAAGCTGAATTGAAGGAGAAAAACATAAAATTCCTAAGGGAGAAATCAAGGTTGCAAGCTATTTATTTTCTTGGATGTCACAACCAAAGAAGATCTAATTTGAATATTTGGGAAATGAGGAAGAAAAACTAATGAAAGTGAAGCAAAGAAAATAGGGAAAGGTAAGTGAAAAGATGAGTGTAGAACTAGATAGAAAAAAAGTGAAAACTAAGACAATGAAACTAAAATAATGAAAGCAAATTACTAGCCTAAAGTGGAGAGAAAATAAACAGAAAACTAACTAGTAATCCAAAGGAAGAATAGTACCAAAGAAAACCAAAGTCCATCTCCAAAGATAACCAAGTAAAGAGTGTAATATTTCAAGGTTGACTCTTCGAACCTATACTAAGTAGAAAACATGGAAACCATGGGGGATTTATAGGTGGCTAGGTTTCTAACTTAGGAAAGGCTAAACCAAAGAGGAAAGGAGATCTGGATATAGGGTTCTACATGAGGAATGTTAGGTGAACATTTGAGGAAAGTTAGGTGGTAGATGATGTAATCAAGGATCACATAAGAAATGTCATGGCTGGTTGTTAATTTACAAAAGGGGGAACATCTGTTTCCTAGGATGGTGATTTGAATTGTAGAAAGGAGAGATCTATGGTGAGAGGGAAAGGTAGAAAAAATGGAAAGAGATATAGGGTTTAAGATGTGTTAAATGAATAAATCTATGGGTTTCCTAATTAAGAAACCACTTGAATTAAGCATCCAAACAATGGGGGAGGAGTCACCTTCTAGGAAGGTGGCTCCCTCTCTAAGACAAAATCGTGGAACCTTAGGTTTATCGGGTGGAAAAGGTTAGAAAATGGATTAGGAAAGTGGGATCTTCTCTCATGATGAGTCCCTCAATGCATGATTGTCTTACCTTTTACAATTCTCTCCCAAAATCCCTTAAAAATCACACTTTAATCATAAGATATTTGTTTGAGTTGGTGCTCCAACCATGTGGCTCCATGTGGCAATTATCCATGGCTTGGTGGCTCTGTTTGATGGTTCATTCCTTGGTGACTTTAGTGGCTTCGAGACTTGAGTAGCTTGGCTTTCTTAGGTTTCCTAATTAGACTAGGAAACCTCATCAATGGCTCCAATTGTTATGGAAATGATGAAAATGCATGACTTTTTGGTATGGATCATTATATTCACCTTTTATACTTCCCATTGCTCTCTGTCCTGTGAAAAACTCTGTGATGCGTAATATAGGTCATTGGATCATCTCCTCACTTCCTATAATAGAGTAAAAACCCTAATTAAATGAAAGAAAATTATGAGGATTTACAAACTTACTATGGATTTGCGTATAGATGTACAAAATATAAAACTTTTGAATCGTTAGGTCAAAAATGCATGTGTTACAAATTTCTAGAAAAAAAACCTAAAAATAATACTACAATTTATAATACATGGGCTACGAATTGTACTTTTTTTACAAAATTAAACACTTATAAAATGTTAATACATTTAGTTAAAATCACAAAACCATGATTTATATCAAATTCTCAACTCAATGAGAAAGCTAAAAATATAATGAAATGTGCACAAAACATCAAACTATCATCCAGACAGTCCTCTCAAAAACGGTGACGAAACACCCAATCCAAATCCTCGAAAACTCCATCAAGGAATCATACAAAACAAATAATTAAAGTACATCAATATCCTTAGCACCTTTAAGCTTGCTAGTGTCATGTTAAACCTGCTCTCATTGGCTACTCTCGCCAGTAAAACAACAGGGTCTTATAACACACCCCAAGCGACACCAACTTTGACATGTCAACTGATTTTTATCATATTAGAAAAATTTGCATCTATGAACATGCTAGGACCAACTCTCATGAGCAAACTAATTTTCTATATCTATAGAACATAGTCCTCAAGTGGGCCTGGACAAACTCTAGCAAGTCACCTAATTTTGACTATATGAATAAAATAGAATATGTGAACATGCAAGACCATCCTTCACTAGTCGCTAATTTTAAATGTATCTGCTAACTATAGTCTATAGCTAAGCTAGGACCAACTCTCATGAGTCTCCTAATTTTAATTGTATATGTAAATCACAATCTCTGGACGGGCTAGACCAACACTCACGACTCGACTTATTTTAACTGTATCTATGATCACATAAATTGTAGTCCTAAGATGGGTCAGGACCAACTCTCATGAGTCACTTAATTTTAACCCTATCAATAGAATAAAATATATAAATGGGCCAGGACCAACTCTTACGAGTCACTTGATTTTAACCATAACTATGAATCATAGTTTGTAGATGGCGATACCAACTCTTAGGGTTACCCATAGTCTGCCGTCTTATAGCTCGACATCCCTCTTGGACCACACACTAAGACTGACCTATAGGTCCCCTCATCCCACCTTAACAAACATGCATCCTTCTGTGGCTAGCCTAGTGGCAAACCACGTGCAATTAGGCTTAACATCACATCATGAGGGAAAAACACATTATTTTAATCATAGACTATAACACCAGATCGTAGGGTCCCATAGTAATAATATTATTTGCTTTGGTTGAAGCTACATGGTTTTAAACATCCCCGCAAGAAAACACATTGTTAACATTACAATTATCCAAACCCTTATAACTAACCCAAGTCCCTTTCCTTAAGCGATGTGAGACTAACTCTCTGGGTCATTCACAACCTGCCATCCTATAGCTCGACATCCCTCTTAGTCGATGGTCCAAGAGATATGTCAAGCTATAGGATGGCAACCTATGAGTGACCTTGAGAGGTAATCGCACATCGCTTAAGGAGAGGCAACGAGCTAATTATAAGGGTCCAAGTAACTGTAAAGGTAAAGATCTATTTTTCCTATGGGGAAGATCAAAATCGTGTGGCTTTCGCCAAAGTAGACAATATTGTTACTATGGGGCCTGAGTCATTACAATTGGTATCAGGGCCAGTTCTCCTCACGATATTGAGGATAACATCACGTGGCTTGCCACTAGGCTAAGCCACACAAGGATGTATGATCCTAAGGGGGAATGAGGGGGCCTATAGGTCAGTCTTGATGGGCAATTTGAGAGGGATGTCGAGCTAGAAGATGGCAGGCTATGGGTGGCCCTAAGTGTTTGTCTAGCCCATTTACAGACTATGATTCATATATACTGTCAAAATCAGGAGACTCATGAGAATTGGTCTAGCCTTTTTATATATTTTATTCTATTGATATGGTTAGAATTAAGTTACTCGTGAGAGTTATCCTAGCCCGTTCACATATTATGCTTTATTTATACAATTAAAATCAGGCAACTTGTGAGAATTAGTCTTGGCCCATTGACATATGTTGATTTACATATATGATTAAAATCAAGTAACTTATTAAAGTTGGCCTAACTTGGGATTTACTACTAAGAGATGCCGATAAGGGCAGGTGTAACATGGAACTAATAAGCTTCTAGGTGCTCAGGAATTTGAGGCACTTTGATTATTTATTTTGTATGATTCCTCCATAAAGTTCTCAAGGATTTGCATTGGGCATTTTTTCATGGAGATTTGATAGGACTGTCTAGATGATAGTTTAAAGTTTTGTGTATATTTCAATATATTTTTAGTTTTTGCATTAAGGTTTCATACCTTCATTTTACATATTAAAATCCAATCCTGATTGGATAATTATTGTATGAATATGTCTCTTAAGTTTATAAGTATTTGAGATTGATTTATGAGCATATGAGAACACAAACAATAGGACATTTTATATGTGTATTATGAAATTCGAATTTCATATTTGTATTATGAGCATATGAAATTGATTTCAGTTCTTAATAGACATGAATTGAGATTTAGTCCCACATTACTTGGGGAGAGGAAGACAGGCTAGTTCTAAGTGTCTTGTTAACTCTAATGATAACAACATATTTTTCCTATGGGGAAGAGTAAAACCATGCAGCTTTAGCCAAAGCAAATGAGCTTCGGTCATTATAGTTACAATGATAAGGTTAAAACTAAGTGACTCATAAGAGCTAGTCTTAGCCCATCTAAAGATTGTGATCTATGTGACCATAGATACAATTATAATCAGGTAACTCATGAGAGTTGGTCTGGCCTACCTACAAACTGTGATTCATGGATATGGTTAAAATTAGATGACTCATAAGAGTTGATCCTAGACCAAATAAATACTATGATCTATGTGATCACAAATACGGTTAAAATTAAGAGACTCATGAGAGTTGGTCTAGCTTGTTTCCATATTTTCTTCAATTAATATAGTTAAACTTAGGTAACTTTTGAGTGTTGGTCTAACCCATCTACAAACTATGATCCACATATATGGTTAAAATTTGGTGACTCATAGGGTTAAAATCAAGCAACTTGTAAAAGTTGCTCTGGCTTGGGGTGAGTTATAGGAACCCCTTTGTTTTATTGGTATGAGTAGCCGATAAGGGTGTGTGTAGCATGGAACTTGCAAGCTTCTACATGCTCAAGCTTTTTTATATATTTGGATTATGTTTTTTGTATGGTTCCTCCATGGTATTTTTAAGGATTTGTGTTGGGCATTTTGTCACTAAGATTGGACAAGACTATCTGGATTACAGTTTGGTGTTTTGTACATATTTCAATATGTTTTAAGTTGTCTAGCTACGCTGAGAATTTGATGTTGGTTGTGATTTTGGGACTTAAATGAAATATATTAACATTGATGCATTAAGGTTTTATACCTTCATTTTACATACAGAAATCATAATCCTAATTGGATATTATTATGTGAATATGTTTCATAAGTTCATGATTATTTGAGATTGATAAATGATCATATGAGAATATGCAAGATAAGATGATTTGGACATGTATTATCAAATTTTTGTTTCATATTTGTATTATGATCGTATGTTATTGAGTTCAATTCTTACCAAACATATGAATTGATAATTGAATAGTTTTGACATGAATGTATGATTTATAAATTGATAGAAGTGACATGTGCATCATGTTTTGAGATATACTTGTCTTGATTAGATATTATATACTGTTAAAAGCATTGATTTCTAGTAAATCATAAACTATGTTTCATTATTTATGTATCTTATTCCACCTACACAAGCATAATGTCATGAACTTGCCCTACAAGACCTGTGACCAAGGCTCACGAGCTCTAAGGGAGGTTTGCTCAACTCATGGTCATGGCCTCTAGGACTTAGGCATGTTTCTGAGATCTGTGGTACAAGGCTTGATTCTAGAAAGCCTAGTTTCTAGAGAAATCCTTGTAAATATCTAAATCTTATGAAGTAGTCTAAAGTACTCGAGGAGAATGGTAGAGTAGTCTAGACAGAGTAGGAGGATTCTAGAATATGATCTAAACCATTAGTGTGTTGACACTTGGAATAATCCTGACCATCCATTAAGGAGGTGGATGGGGGAGAGCAAGTATAAATAGGGTGTAGCTCCTCCTTTGTAATTATCTCAGATTACTCAATTGAGTTCATGTAAGGGATAACAAGTTCTCTTTGAGTAAGTCTCATTTCTGAGCTCCTCTCATTTCTTTAATGGGTGAGTAAGTGTAGCCCTAGCAAGTGAGAGTGAGAATTAAAGGATGACTTGTGCTTTACAAAGGAGTTGTACACAAGCACTGCATGGTTTTAGAATAGGTGAAACTGTGACCCTGTGACAAGTGGTATCAGAGCAGATCAAAGTGGGTATTGCTTATCAAGTATTGGTAAAATCTCGTGGCAACATTATGGCAAGTGAGTCAAAAGTAACAACATTCCAGTGGAGGTTCAACAAAAGTCAAGGTGGGAGAAGTCTAGAGACCCATCATGGAAGCTAGCTTTGGACGCTTGACTTTCTACTTTAGACGCTCGGTTCGATAAGTATAATAGACTTTATCTGACTATTTGAATAAATCTAGTGCATTACTAGATGCCTTGCATAGCCTCAAAGACATCACACAAAGCACGGTTGAGGCATCTAAGGTCACGGATGCTAAGATTGTTTAAGGAGTGGAGTGCATTTCTAATTGCCTTGAGTGTATGGAGGGAAAAGCAACTAGTCTACATGAGCAAGTGGCTGGTTTGGAGCTAGCAAAGGAATCCACAATGAATGTGGAGATACGCATATAGGTTTACCACACCTAGGTGCTATGAGGTTGCTTAGGTCTAATGATTCCCAAGAGAAAACAGTGATTGACAAGGGTGTTGACATAATTGTCGGCACAAAGGGAAGTGTGCCACAACGGGAGGATTTCACAAGGGACAAGACCAACCAAGGATGTGCGAGCACCACGATAGCCTATGGATGCCACACTGAAGTGTAAGAGGCACATCAATAAAGATTAGTTGCACAGAGGCACAAGAGGCTTTGCAAATCACAAAGGTGTAGGGAAAGACCCATATGACAATGAGGGAGGTTTAGGTTGCACAAACACGAAGCATGTATCATGACAGATTTCCCAACATTAAGAAAGTTGTGTTGATGAGGGTGTCAACATTATCAAGTGAGAGAGAATGTCATGAACATGCTTTGTAAGACTCGTTACCAAGGCCTGTAGGCTCTAAAGGAAGTCTGCTCAACTCATGGATGTAGCCTAAAGGACTTAGACCCATGTTCCTAGATTTATGGTGAAAGGCCTGATTCTAGAAGGCCTCATTTCTAGATAAATCATTGTATATATGTAGATCTTTTGAAGTAGTCTAGAATACTCAAGGAGAATGGTAGAGTAGTCTAGAAAGAGATCTTTTGAAGTAGTCTAGAATACTCAAGGAGAATGGTAGAGTAGTCTAGAAAGAGTAGGAGGATTCCAAAATATGATCTAAACCGTTAGTGTGTTGACACTTGGAATAATCCTGACCATTCATTGAGGAGGTGGATGGGGGAGAGCAAGTATAAATAGGGTGTAGCTCCTCATTTGTAATTAGCTCAGATTACTCAATTGAATTCAAGTAAGAATAACAAGTTCTCATTAAGTAAATCTCATTTCTAATTTCCTCTCATTGCTTTAGTGGGTGAGTGTAGCACTAGCAAGTGAGAGTGGGAATTAAAGACTGACTTGTGCTTTACAAAGGAGTTGTGCACAAGTGTTGCACAGGTTTAGCATAGGTGAAACTGTGACCCCATGACAACAAGCTTTCTTAAATATTGCAATTGTTTACAATATTTTATATCTGATGAAATAGAATAGAAGTAAGAAAGTGAAAGATAGAATGAAGAATTGAAAAAGAAATTAGTGGCAGTATCAAAGTATGTATAAGAACATACGTATGTCTCTTCTAGAATTGATGTATTAGACCTTCACATTATAACTTATGTTTTGTGGACATGCGGGCACATATATGGATGATGGCTATGACTGGATAGATTGTGGATATGATAAATTTTGTTTTCAAACTATCTCTTAAAAAGTTAAAAATGTTTTGTTTTCAAACGTATGATACATTTTGATATGATGGAAAGGAGACAACCTCCTTTATTAACATCACATGCAAAAAATGCATGATCTGCGAAAATCAAATGATACTCCACTAGAATTTTGGTAAAAATGAAATGATATTTTTTCATTTGATCCCTGTTTGTAAACACTCAAGGTTTTTATAAAATCTTTTCATACGAAAATGTTTTCTTAAGAATTTTTAAACGAGAGGTCTCACTTAAAAAATTTAAAATAATTGACAAAAAGTAATTTAAAAACCTAGTTCATAATAATGAGCCCCACTATTTCTCTGTCTCATGATAATAAAAACATCCTCTTCAGAAGATGTAGAAATGAGGAACATTTTTAGATATTTGATTTCGGCATCATGTGTACCCATTTTGACAATTCTTGGGATAATGCACATCTTGTTGTTCCTAGGTGTTTTCCCTTCATTGTAATCCACCATGCTATCTTGATATCCCTTCACGAATCACTGGGTAGAGAATGTACATTGATTACTGTAAAATTCTAAAATGGAGTGAGTTATTCTAGAAACTCCTTCATTGTTAGTTTAGGTTTAGGTTTAGAAGATTACTTAGTTAATCTACTTTTAGGTTCATGTAGTTGCATCTACATTATATAGTTTCCATTACTGGCCATATCAATAGATTCATGCACCATATCTAGCGAGCAAGTACTATCCTTCTAACCCTTCTCTCTCCACTTAATTATTTCATTCTTCCATGTTTTTATTTTAAAAGCATTGAAGACAATGCTTAATTCAAGTCTGGGGTAGGGTATTTCAAA
Organism: Warburgia ugandensis; assembly: GCA_035236585.1. Lineage (NCBI taxonomy): Eukaryota > Viridiplantae > Streptophyta > Magnoliopsida > Canellales > Canellaceae > Warburgia > Warburgia ugandensis. The sequence continues at coordinate 74,743,968 of CP141131.1, read as the reverse complement.
TTTAATGTGTCTAGAGTCTTGTTAGTTATTTTTCAAGTCTTTTCTTTATCTAAAAAATTAAAATTATTGAAAAATATATGAGAATTTAGAAGGATGAGAATTTAGATTATTAGAATATTTTGTATATCTTTGAAATTTAGCTTATTAATAGATTGGTATATAATTAGTTCATTATTTTATCCCTTTTCTATAGTTTTCCATGAAAAATTAAACTTAGAATATTTATTACACAAATAGCCATATATATAAATACTTTAAGTTGAAGAGTAAGTATAACATAAAGATCTTGAAGAAAATCAATAGAGACATATAACCCACATAAGATTAGAAATTTTCTTTCTTCTTTAGGGTTATATATAAGTTCCAATTTTTCTTCAACAGAAATAAATTTCCTAGTTTGTCTCATTATTCTTGTTTTGGTCAACCATTGACAAATAATATTTGAAGACTATACCATTTATCTCTCGAGTTTATGGTCATATTTAAGTCATATGATACCTAAGAAATGATAGAGCCCATATTTGTGTAAAACCCAAAGCCTTTAGCCTTTCTAAAGTTATTTCTGCTAGTTAGACCCTTAAGCCTATATATGAAGCCTTTCCTTTGGTAACCAATTCACCATGAGCCATATTTAACGCTATAAAATATCCACTACCCATTGTTTTGGAAATATGTAAAAATGATTGGATAATTATCTTGATGAAATAGTATGAGTAGTATAGCTAATGGAAAGCTATTTTCAAAAATCAAAGGAAAAAGGGAAAAGAAAAATATAGTTGATGGGAAGTGGAATGTTCACTCTTATGTGTAGAAAAGAATATTGTGAATGCTTCAATAGAAGACCTTTACAAATTTTAAAAAACACTTTTTTTTACCCTTATATCCAATTCCTAGATAACCCTGGCCTAAGCCATGTTTTGTCCTTATAAAAGTTCCATTTGATCTTAAGAATACTATGGCTTGGATGTGGTTATGAATGATTAGGGATTTTTGGTAAAGTGTAATATTCTTCACTAGTGGATATCCTTTCCACGAGACCTTATCAAAAAATTTCTAAGTTATCATTCTTTGATATCAAATATGTGAGAATTTGGCTTTGATGAACATTATTTTACTCATATATTGAAGAGAGATTTACCTCTTTCTGAGTGGCAAGAATATCCTATGAGATTTGAAGTCTTTCGAGTAGAAATTTAGATTATAATTTACTTGGAGACTAATAATTATGTATATACTCACTATATTCCTATATTGACACTTTGAGGTTGATGAAATAGTGGAATATATTTAGCATGAAGGAAGACTCTTGAACTTCTATTTATTTTTATTAGTATTCTAAGTTAAGAGTTTCTTAAAAGTTAAATAAGAGAAAAATCTCTAAGATAAATAAAGGACTTTCATAAAAGTTTTGAAATGTTTATGTATATCATTCTAAAAAACCTTTACGAAACTATAACTCATCCATTGGGGGTAACCTAAGGCTTTCTACATATGCTAAATGTAGATGACAACACCTACGAAAGTGGATATGATATTCTTTAGATTTTTTTATTTTTTATTTTTTAGTGTTGCTAGAGGACTAGCAAAATGTAAGTTTAGGGTACTTTGTATACTTAGAAATATGACATATAATACATCTATATTTAATAACTTCCAAGCCTGGAATTCACCTAAATATCACTAATTAGGGTTTATTTCATATTTTGTAGGATTAGGGTATAACTAAACAAATGCTACTTTTAGCACTCAAAATCCTAAAAAAGAGCAAGACCATTGTCCTAGCAATGTTATTGGCCTAGATTCCATAAACCATGAAGTTTGGAGGATAAGAAAGTTCTGGGGGTGTTATCAGCAAAGTCAAAGCAATTAGAAACCCTAATTGAAAGACTGACCTTATCTACTCAAAAGAGGGTGTTCCTATCAAAAGTAAAGGTGACGGAACTTCCTATGCATGCATGCAAGTATTCATCATCTTGGGAAGCTTCTAAGGGAAGCTCAAATCACATACAATGAATACAAAATAGATGAGCATTTTCTTAAAAAAAAAGAAAAAAAAAAGTCAAAGATAGGGACACACATGAGGACTTTTTTTCATTCACTCTCTCTATCCTACTCAACCAAAAGAGAGGATCACACTAAGGAGTACACAATTTTCCCATTTAGGGTGGTATACCACCCTTCATTCCACATTTTTACTTGGGAGAAATAAGGAAGAAATAAGAGAAAATAAAGGAGGTGAGGAGAAAGACAATTTATGGAAAATCTACCATCAACATTCATCTTTACTTTTGAAGTGTTTAATAGCCAAGATCTACCTTCATTGATGGATATCCTAAGGAACAAATAAGAACTCACTCAAGCAAGGATGGGCCAGTGGGAAGCAAGACTGCAAGGAAGAACAAAATGGAACCCCATTGGTGAAGATTTTTTCAATGGGCTGCCAACCTTATTTTTAGGAGAAAAACATCCTTTTCCAAGGAAGGAGACATCCTTCACTACTTAAACCTTATTGGCCAAAGAAAAAAATGGTGGGTTAGGAGAGAATAGAGGAAGAAACCTAGAGAGGATAAGGAAATCTCAATGGAATGTAAGGTATTCATTCTATGACATGCTAATACAATGGTTGAGAATAACATGATTTTTTGGAGAAGGAAACATCAAAGCAATCACATACACTCAATCCTCAGTGAACTATGATCAAAAGGTGAGGCAATAAAGAGGAAGCAAAGCTTAACCCTAGTCATTATCTCACATTCTATCGAAGGAGATTCCACATGATCTATTAAGCACATAGAAGGGGAAATCCTTTTCCAAGAATGTCACTTAATTTGAGATAGAAATTGGAAAACCTTCCTTATCAATGCCATGATCTTAATCCTTCAATATTCACCATACAAGAACAAGGAAAATCATCTAACCATCCATCCATAACAGCCCATTCAACCATTCCCAACTTAGGACATTCTATCCTATATCCTTTCATTCCTCATGACATCCTATCCTACATCCTTCCATTCCTCTTTATCCCTTGCATTACTTTTTTCTATCCTTTCCCAACTCTTTCCTCCTTTCTTATCCTTTATTTCCTTACCATCCTCATTAATATCCCATAGGCAATCTGCCTCTAATTTCCCTCATCCAAAGCAGCCACTTTCCTCTAAATCAATTCCTACACCCCCCCTGTTATTTCCATTCTCCTTCCTTTCCTCCATTCTCCCTTCCATCTCAACCACTCCTTAAATCCTTTTCCTCATGATCTTAGCCATCCAATACCTCAAGGTCCCACTTAGAACTCTATAAATGGAGGTGATGGAGAATGGAACCCTTACTTTTCCCAAAACCTAAATCAAAATTTTTGAAAAACAAAGGGAGAGAAATCATTCTCACCATCCTTCCCTTATAGCTACACATCCAACCCTTGGAGAAGAGGTAAGAGTCTCAACCTACACTTCCCCATCCCTCCTCTCATCCTTCCTGTTCAATTCCCTTTCTCTTCCACCCTCCTCCTTACACTCATCTCTCTTCCACCCTCACATTTTTGTTACATACACCCTCCTCCCATCCTCTCTCTCATCCCACTTCATATTCTCCACTCTTACTTTTGTAATCCACCCCCTTTGACTCCCTTGTATGCATTGTCCTTGCATGTATTGCAACTACATGTCTCCCCCTTCTATCCTTGCATTCCACACAACCCTTATCTTAGCACTACACACTCCCTCCTTTATTCTTTCTAGCCTTCTCTTCCATGAGATTTTGGAAATAATTTGGAAAGGTAGAGAACCTTGTGCCACTTGCTATGGTAGTTAAGGATTCTCTCCTTCCTAAAAGTGTTATGGTTTGAGGATCATTTGGGTTTGTGGCATGTTGGGACTTCCCTCTTTGCTTGTTAGCTACAAGTCATGCGCTTAAACAAGTAAATGAAATCACATTGATGATGAATCCTTGGTTGTAAGTTAGTGTACTTTGGGTTGAAAAGATGTGTGCAAGCCTTTATTGAATGACACACTAAAGGAGGTGTAAAGTTGAAGTTCAAGATTGAAAAAGGAAGAAAATGTGTAACGATCCTTGTTGAGTGGCACGATAAAGGAATCCTGTAACAAACATTACAAAGGAGTTTTTGCTTTATTTGCTTGTTCTTTCTTTCTTGTTATTGTATTTCATTTCATTGTAATCCAATTCCATTAATGAAAGTTGTTTTTAGTTATTCTATTTTACTTTTCTTATCTTATTTACTTGCTTTATTTTAGTTTAGTACTTAAATTTATTTACATTCCTTAATCATTGGCTATGTTAAGGTAGGATAATCTAAGTCTAAATGAAATCCCTTTATTAAAGAGTCTCATTTGATTGACCCATATTTGTGTGTTTATTCTACACTAGACCCATGCACTTATGGTGCAATTAAAATACATCTGAGATAAGAAATGCTCATAAAGGCATATCAGTCATAGTATGCCATTCATCTTGGTGGAATGAAGATGTATTGGGATTAGAAAAGGCATTTTTAGTGGAATGGCATGAAGAAGGGGCCAAGTTTTTGGAGCTATGTTTAACATGTTAACAGGTCAAGGATGAGCATCAAAGGCTAGGGGACTTCTACAGCCCCTTAAGCTTCAAAGTGGAAGTAGGATCTTATCACCTAGGATTTCATTGTGGGTTTACTTAAGACCTTGAGTAGACTTGATATGATATGGGAGATAGTTGATAAGTCAACTAAATGGGCACAATTTCTCCCAATTTGACAAAATTAGTCTACTAATAGTTTGGCACTCTGTACAGCCAGGAAACTATGACCTTAGATGGGATACCCATAACCACTACTTTTGACAAGGAAATTCAGTTCACATTGTAGTTTTGGAATTGTGTGCAAGAGTCCTTGGGAGTCTTTATTGAGTTTCAATATAACTTTTCCTCCTCAGATGGACAATTAGTTTGAGAGGATGATCCAAACTCTAAAAGATACATTGAGAGTTTGAGCTATTGAATGGAAAGGAAATCAAGACAAGAGCCTATCATTGGTTGAGTTTGCATATAATAATAGTTTCCACTCAAGTATTGAAATGGCTTCATATGAAGCTCTGTACAGGAGACCTTGTCATTCACTGATGTGTTGAACTGGCATTGGAGAGAATAAGATTACATAGTCAGAACTGGTAGAACAATGTGTTAATAAGGTAAGATGTATCTAAAAGCAACTCATTGCAACTCAAAGCAAATAAAATAGCTATGCTAACTTAGAATTTGAGGTTTGAGACCATGTTTTTAAAGATTTCCACCACTAAATGAGTCATGAGGTTAAATGTGAAAAGGAAATTGAGTCCTCAATTTGTTGATACCTTTAAGCTTCTAGATGGGATAGGTTCAGTAGAATGCTAATTAGTTTTACTACCATAGTTATCAAAAGTTCACAATATTTTCCATGTTTCCATGCTACAGAGCTATATACCTGACCCTTGACATGTGCTTGAACAAGTGCCAATAGAGTTGTAACTAGATCTAATGTTTGAAAGAAAACTCTTTTGAATTTGGATAGGAAAGAATGAAATTTGAGAAATGAAGAGATTTCTTTGGGTGATGTCTTTTGATAACAACATTTAGTTGAAGAGGCTACATGGGAACTAGAATATGAGATGAGAGAGAAACATATAGAATTGTTTGTAACTAAAGTTTAGAAGGACTTTGGGAATGAAATCCCTTGAAGGAGATAACAATGTAATAACCCAAAATTTTTAAACCATTTTTACTAATAATGATCAATAAGATTTTCTTGCTCATCCATGAAAAAAGTAGTTTTGACATCTAAATAAGTGATTAATGAGACATTAATGGATTAAGCTATGAAAGAGATTATTTTTATATAAATATGCCACAATTTGGCACCCAAGCTACCAAACATCACCATTATAGGAAGGAGAGTAGGTTTCCTTGGAAGCTTAGGATTTTACATCTGGGACATCTAGGACTTTAAGGAGGTTGAACATGTTAAGAAGATGTATTTTGGAAGGAGGCTAGGATGGTAAAGTTTAGAATGTGGCTTAGCAATAGATCTTGTATGTTTACAAATAAATTGATAAAAGTCAAATTGTTTCTTTGTCACCTTGACTCACCCTCCATTGAGGAACCTTGCTGAGGAACCCTTAGGCTTTTAGGTCATTGGATTCTCACCAATGTTTGCATTACTCAAACCATTATTCTTGCTTCCAAAAATGTGATTTAGGATGGAGAGACGTCTTATCTATAGGAAGGACACTATGTCATGTTTAAGTAAGATGTCAATTAGGAAGGTAGTTGTGTTAGGAAATTAGAAAGACATTATTAGAAAGTGAAACTATGAGTATAAGAAAGATATCTAGAACTCTAGTCTCTGGGACCCCTATGTTATAAGTAAAAACATGATTTAGGAAGGTGACTATTAGTGGAAATAAGTTGCACTATAGGAAGTTGTAGGCTTCCTTGGCCAGCAAGGAACTCCAAGAAGAGAGACATTGAAAGACATTAGGAAAGGGTCAACTAGGCTAGGCATTAAGAGGAAAGAAAATCCATGGGAGAGTGACAGAAGAAAGAGAGAGAGAGAGAGGGAGAGAGAGAGAGAGAAGAGAGAAGGAAAATGATGCCCCCTCTGTGCTAAGAAATAGACACTGAAAGATAGGAGAGAAATTAGAGAAATCATCAAAGACGTAAGTGGTTCTAAAACTATGAAGTTTTCACAAGTTTCAAAAGTTTTTGGAGATTTGAAATTTGTGTTTTTTCTCAATGATTTTGCATAATTAGAAACATGTTTTGGCTTATTGTAACATCTCAGATTTTTTGAAAATATTTATCAATCTTTAAGCTACAAAAGTAGTGAAAATTTTCTAGTTTTTGAAAAAAAAAATCAGAGTGACAATATGTAAGTAATTTTACAAAATACATCCATCTTCGTATTGAGAGTTATGTCCAAAATGCCTCGTATGTGTAAAATAGTAATTTCTAACCTAAAGGCAGTTAGAGGTACATGCCAGAGGATCACATACTAGCCACAAATAGAATCACACATACGGTTAAGATGATTTAAAATAGTCAATAATTTAGGTTCTACGTTCATCCCATGTGTTAAAAAAATTAAGTTATATAAATAGAACCCAAAATGAATTCCCTATCTTAGGAATCTGTCCAGCAACATCACAAAAATGGTATCAAATCTTACATGTAGATAGATATGGGTATCTTCACCTTCTAAGTATCCCTCGTGCTTGAAAACTTTGGAATGTCACCTGAAATGTTGGTAGTAGGAGGTAAGAAAAACAACAACTCACAATAGGAAGAAGAAATAATATAAGTTGGAACACTGAAAGTAAGACAATCAATGCTATATATATGCATATAGTTATTGAAATAAGCATTTTTGAAAAAAAAATGCAATAGATAAGCCCTAGATAGGCAAGACTTAGAACCTATTTTGAAATTTCCCCGAATATCATATGAAATAAGAAGGCACTACATCTGAAATGAAAATTCATGAGGAAAGCTAGAAATCCCAAGTTATGTGCAATATCCTAAGAGAAACCGATAAGCCAATTGATCCAATATGCTCAATAATTGCCAAAAGAAAAACCAAGGAGTGTAGCCCTTAGTCAACAATGTAAAACCCGAACCTACATCATCATGGAAAATTGATCACTCTAAACCATGATCGCATACAGTCTTACCATCTTGAACAATCATGGTCTAGACTCTTAAGAAATGATTGGCATGCCCAACATGCTAAAACCACACAAACACCTATGCTTGTAGGGGCCTTCTGTCACCATTTAGCTACTATCGTAGCCCTCTACATAGGCTCATCAATACTACATGGCCATGACTCATCGAACCTCATGGGAGCTACCCAACTAACACTCAAAATCCTTTCCCATGAGAAGCTACTCCTGCTGCCAGCCATCTCCATCAAAGGGCTGGTATCAATATCATCTCAGTGGATAGTGGCCAACTGCATCTCCTAGCGTAGGCTGTCAAGACTTACGGCACAACTACATAGTGCACCTACCTAATAGCAATCTGGGACTTACAACAACTCTAGGAGTGCCTACCAAAATCCTCATGAAAATCCATAAACTTAAGGCTCACCACCACTCATATATTTATAAAAATATAATGTCCCCAGGCTCTTGGCCATTCATGGAGGCCCAGCCTAAGACAGTGAAGAAAAAATCGAATATCTATATGTTCAAAAGCTTAAAGAAGTTTGATTTGTGATGTGAATATGTAATATATGTTGGCATCACATTTTGAGATTTGTTATCCCTTTTGAGTTTGATAGTGTTAGATGCGTTGTGAATCCCATTGTTATATTGTAGTACATCCTTAGTTAATGTTATCATTTTGATGAAATTCAAGGGTTGGATATTTGTGAATCTTTATTTCCATCTCTAGTGTTATGGAATTTAGTATTTTAGCAATCTTTCCTTGGTCAATAGCCTAATTAGTTTAGTCTAGGTTATAGATTTTATGCACTATACCTTTATTATCTTAAGTTTACATACTTCATCATGTTCAAGCTACTAAGTATGTCTAGTTTAGGATCCTAGTTCTCTTAACTTGATGATGTACAACCCTAAGGATTCACATTCTTATGACTTGGAGGAGCATGATCTTTTCTATAGTTCATAGGGTTAAGATGCACCTAGTACCTTATTAGTGATGTACTCCATTAGTTTTGATTATAGTGTTAATCATGAAGCCTATGGTATTGGCAATTTCCTTAACTTAGAGCCATGGTTTTACCTTGGTTTATAGGTTCATAACCTTATAATCTTATCTCTCATTTGGTCGTTCTATTATAGTCTTGTAAGTAGGCCAGAAAATATGGCCAAGGGTAGAAACTAGGGCCGTAAGAGAAATAAGGGGAGGGATTTCCTTACAACTATTCTTCATCAAGTACAAACACATTTTGTTCACTCATCTAAGTCCTAGCTCAAAATGGTTATGTTAGTATGTCCATTGGTAGGTGCTTAACAAGTGAGAACCATTAAGTAATCATCAAGGGAAGTGCCATAGGATTAAAGTTTTGGAACATGCCCACTTACTTATTACAATGGACTACTTCTCTCCTTCAAAATCTAGGTTCACCAAGGTAGTAATCCTTTTTGGTTGTTGGTAAAAGTTTTAATGCTTTATTTCTTTTTGTCCTTAGCTAGGTACTGATATCATTTAGTAATTGGAGTACTAGCCTCTAGACAGATAGCTCACTAAGTGGTGATAATCAAGATTAGTCTAATTTAGTTCTAGGTTGGTGATTTATGATAGGTGTTCAATTTTGTATAAAAAATACCCAATTAGTAGCCCATGTGTTATAACTTATAGTGTTAAATTAGGATTTTTGGCCGGCATTTTGTAATACATATATTTCTAACATAATAATTCAAAAGTTTGATATTTTGGAGGTTCGGGAGCTAATCCAAAGTAAGTATTTGAACTGTCATAGTTTTTTAGGATTTAATTAGGGTTTTTCTTCTTTTGTAGGTGTTAAGAAGGTAATTCAAAGGCTAAGCTTGATCGAGATAAGAATTGAGGCCATTCATGAGGTTTCCTAATCTAACTAGGAAACTTAAGCAAGTCAAAGCCTAAATGATATCAATCCAAGGTGTGATGAAGGTTCAAGATCATCCTAGTGCAAGCAAAAAGGCAATGGAAGAAGCTAAAGGCGACCAAAAATGGACCCAAGCCTAAGCCATGCACTTCCACCACCTTTGCATGGCAGTCATTCAAGCTACTTAGTTATTGTAGCCATGAAAAAGGATGATAAGCCATGCAAACTACTCAAGCTTTGAAGTCAACCATTGACGCTACGTAAGCCACCAAGGAATGAGCCATCAAGCAAAGGATGAGTGCCACATGGAGCCACATGATTGGAGCATCAATTCAAACAACTATCCCATGTTAAAAGTGTGATTTTTAAGCGATTCTTGAGAGATAATTGTAAAAGATAAGATGATCATGCATTAAGGGACCCATCAAGAGGGAAACATCCACTTTCCTAACTCATTTCCCATACCTAATCCACCATTCATCTTAGGTTTCTATGCTTTTAAGTCAAGGAGCCACCATCTAAGGGTAGGAACCCGCTGCTTAGTTGGCAAAATTAAGTGATTTCCTAATTAGGAAATCCTAAATCTAAGTCCATGCAAACATGTAAAAATCTTACATTTTCTTCTAGATTTTTCTCTTTATTTTTTTATTTTTTCCACTCTACCTACCAACCAATCACCATTCAATTAAGAGGGTGGAGAGCCACTTTCCTTCCATTGAAAATGACGCCTCCCACTTCCAAAATTAGCAACTAGCAAGCCCATGCTTACTCATCTCTCTTATGTCATCTTTATGATATCATTCCCACCTAAATTTCCAACTACAAAACTCTTCCTAACATTCCTCAATCAATACCCTAACCTTAGATTTACTTTCTTCATGGATTCACCCTTTCCTAAGTTGGGAACCCATCTATATATAGCCAATGGTTCATACGAATTTTCCAAGTAGAGATGAGTGAGACATCTCCCTTTTGGTGTTATTTGCTGCTGGACTTTAGAACTTCTTTGGTGTTTTTCTTCCTTTGGTTTTCTAGTTATTGTCTGGTTTAATTACTCTCTAATTCAAGTTAGTAGTTTACTTGTTTTGATATAGTTTCATTGCTCTAAGATTTTCTTATTTTGTTCTTTAGTTTACATCCAACTTTCCAGCCTCCAATCTGCCTCCTTTCTTGCTTCAAGTCTTTAAATTTTATTTCTTAGTCAACCAAGATTTAAGTTAGTTATTCTCTAATAGTGACAGCTTAGAAATCTCCACTTGAATTCCACGTTTTTTTTTTCCTTGTTCACCACTTTAGTTTACGTCCATTTTCAATTAGCTAGTTCACCCATTTAGCCTTATTTTCTCTTAAATTACTTTCTAAATTTTCTTTGCATATCATTATACTTTGGATTGGGAGCTTTATATTGAAGTTTTCAGCAGTTTAGATATAGTTTTACAAGCTTGAATAGTGCACAATTTCCAGAATTTGTAGATAGTTTTATACGAATAATGTTGGTATAATTGGGAAGTGACTTGACAATGTTTTGCAAGATTTCTTGTTATGAAATGTTTCTTAATCAAATTACTTTATATCTGATTGTTTTTCTTTCATAAAAGTTGTACTTTCAATTGCTTCCTTATGCTAGATTTGTTTGATATTCTTAAGTAGTTGAAATCTTGAATTTTCTCTCCTTAACATTGTCCTTTTGTTTCTAGCCATCAAAACACTTTATTTGTTTAAATACTAATGAAATCATTTAGATTTTTAGGTTGTTTTCTTAGTGCCTAGCTTAGGTTGCATGTTTGTTTTCATTAAAAGAGTCAAATTTGGTCACTTATGCACCTACGAACCATGTGCAAAGTCCACCTTTGATCTTGGTTCATGCACCTATTTAATTTAATTTAAAAGTATTTAATTCATTGTTTACAACTTAGTTTAGGTTTATAAATTTTATTTATTATTTTGAAAAGTTTCATCTTTAGGAAGTTTTAGGATTTAGAAAGTCTCCTTAATTATAGCTTCCATCATATGCATGTTTCTATTTCTTCTTTTAGTTAGTTAGATCTCATTGGTTACTTTTTTTTTGCATGTTAGTTTAGTGTTACAAAGTTTCCTATTTTGATTTTAGAAAGTTCTATTTTTAAAAGTTTCTAATTCTAGTTCAGAAAAGTGTTAATTTAGGAAAGTTTCTAACTTGAGTAGTTTCCTTGAGATTAGTTTCCTAATTTGATTTATTCTAATTTAGCATTAGCTTCTTTTAGTTTCTTGCATGTTAGTTGGGTAAGTTTCCATCCTAATTGCTTATCTTTATTTTATCAAGTTTCTTTTAATTTTAGTTTCTAATTCTATGCATGTTTCCTTCTTAGTTTGTTTTAATTTCCTAGTTTAATCACATCATTATCTATTTGGCTGAAGTTAATTGATATAAATAGAATCTAATCCATTGAAAATATATGATATCCCTCATGGAATTAACCTTGCTTGAATGAAAATATCACATTGATTCGAATACTTGCGAGTAATTTTAGAGCTACACCTCTTTACATTAACTACTAATAGAAACTTAATAGATCACTAGGAAGGAGGGATTTCACCCCTCACTCCCCATTCCATCTCCCCCTTAAGGGACTCACCCGGAACCCTCTTATAAGGTCCCCCCGTATTCACTTGTGGAATTCATGGGGTGCCCCATTATATTCCATCTTCCACCCTCACCTTACACCCCTAGTGTCTAGGCACCCATACTGAATAACTTACTAAACTTCCAAGTTGTGAAGCTTCTTCCATTGAAACTCTTAATAGGTAAGTTTTCCTAGTGACTAAACATCCCTCATTTTGGTAAACACAACTATTTTAAATTATCTTACTGTTCTTGTTTTGAATGGATTTTTCTGTAGAGTTTAAATAGCTTACTAGCATCATTTTCCTACAAAAATCGTGTAGGTACAGAGTTTAAACCTATGCATCCTGGTTGAACCGCAACCACCTTACGTGCGTGCGCGCCCAAAGGTCGTGCCAGGGACTACGTTTTGCACGCGCATCATCGCACGGATGCATCTTGTAGCATGGTGCGTCTCAGCTCCCAGGGCACTCCGTGCATCCTAGTCGAGCCAGGACCTGTGCCCTATGTCACGCCCGCACCTGAAGGCCGCACCTGGGACAGTGTACGCACTGTCGTACGCCCGGATCCCATCCCTGGGACCCTGTCCCAGGCGCACATGGAGCAAGGCGTCCATGGGACACCTGGTTCGTGCAAGGTCGTCTGAACCTAATTTAGGAATGTCTTGTTCATGTAGGCCAGCCCAAGCTAGCTTGGAGCATTTTCCGGCCAGGAACCTGACTGGAAAATGGCTGGAAATGCTAGATCCAGTATGGATCTAGCCTGAGAGGAGGAAAGAAAATAAAAAAAGGGAATAGAAAGGCTTACATGGTAGCCTGGGGAGTACCATCGCTGGTGGTAGAGCCCCATTTCATTATGAATCTTCCTGCTCGCCAGAAAACTCAAAGAGAGGGGAAATCGTGCAAGGTCGGAACAAGAGAAGAGAGGGGCATGGGGAAAAATGGCAATGGCTGGCCTGACTTGGGCCTGGCCATTGCCGGAAAACGCAGAGAGACGGGTTTCTGGTTTTTGCCAGAAACCCCAGTCCAAATGTTGCCGGAAAACGTGTTTTTGGAGAGGGGGAGATGGGGTTTTTATAGAGGGGTGAAGGCGGTGCCCCTCAATGGCGGTGCCGCCATGGTGGTGGCAGACTTCTCTAGAAAATTCAGGATTTGAGGGTTTTTGGAGAAATCTGAGGAGGAAGATGACAGGGGGTGCCGTTATCAAAATGGCCCCCTGCGTTTTTGGTCCTTTTTCGTTTTTCTATTTAATTTATAGAAATACCCCTGCTTTTTAAACGGCCATAACTTCTTCATACGAACTCCGTTTTGGGTGATTTTTGAGGTGTTAGATTCCATTTTTCTAGTAGAATCTAATGGTATCAAGTTTCGTCACAAATTCCTTCCTTTGCTATTTTAAATAAAGTGAAACATTTAACTCAACTTATTTCCTATAGAATGTCCAATTTTCGTTAAAAATAGTATAAATTGCTCGGGCGTTACATTATTACCCCCTTAGAAGAATTTCGCCCTCAAAATTCCATAAATTATCACCTTCAAGGTATTTTGTCTCTTAGATAACTTCTTGGTGAATGCATTCTCCCCTTAGGAATCAAATCTAGGTTCATCCTTAATTTATCATTTTTATTATTCCTTCTACAAGGCCTTACTTATAAGGGCCGCTTTCGTTGTGTACTCTAATGCATACTCTTATACGTGCCAGTTTAACAATACCAGTTTCTAGGGGTAATTCATCTATCTCAAAATCTTTAGATGCCTACACTTTTCTCATCATGTATAGGATAGTCTCCTCGTAGGATCATGCTTCTTTATTCATGTATAAATTTCTCCATACTTCTTTCAAGATCATACCATCTTATTTCTCATAGTCCTTTTTTTGAATATCATAAGATGATCCCTTTTTCTTCTTGTCTTTCATCTAGTGATCTCTTCATTATCCATATCTCCTTCTAATGGTTGGTTGTATGTCATTAGCAAGAGTCCCCCAAAAAGTTACCTTCTTTCTATTGTATCTAACGTTGGTTCTTACCTTTTATATTTGTCTCCAAGATACTTCAATAACTGATATGGTATCATGTGCTCTACAGCCAAACTCTTACTTAACTTTGAATTTCAACTGTCCGTCATTTTCCATATGTGACTTGATTTCCTTGACCAAGGTTACATTCAAAATAAGATCATGAAAGCCAATTAGTAACTTCTTCCATTGAGGACCTTATCATATACTGAAAGTAAAATGTCCTAACTCTATATCCATTTTCATAATTATTGAATTCATTAAACACCTTTCTTTGTGAAGATTTTATCCAAACTCATGTCGATTCATCATCATGGGTCAAATGTTCTCGTCCAGAGGCCTATCTCACTATTCACATCAATTTGTCATTAGGATTTTCAACAATGTTCCCATTTATGCAAAAAGTCTTTTATTCATAACCGAGTACCCTTACATGGTTGAATCCTTTGTCATTATCTTCTTTATCATTTCCTTGCTTGATGATTTTTCTTCGTAATCTTTCAGACCAAAAGTCCTATACTCAATCTAGTAGGGTTAGTCCTTAGGAAATTCCTTCAATTGATTTTTTTTTTGTACTTGGTATATGTACATACCAACTAACTTTTTGTCTAAAGGCACTATAACATCAAATCTTACCTTATAGTGTGCTAGCCATCTCATCTTTTCTCCTTCCATCCTCTATGTCAATATATTGTTAAATATTTTATCAAGGCTTCATCGTCAACCATGCAGTCTGTACTGTCAGGAGGTATCCTCATAAGTAGTGATTTTCTCAATTCCTCAAAATTTATTTTTCAAGTGCTTCCTCATACTTAGCTTATAATAGTAGTTCTCGTTCAATAGCTACCACATCAAATTATGCTGAAGCTGTTAAATCATCAAATTTGAGAAACACTCAGGTAAGCATGGAACATTTTCGTAGACACATAGAAAGACTTTATTTGATTACCTATTGGTCTCTTTCCAAATATATCTTTGTCATAAATTCAAGGGTCTCTAAAGTGATCGGTACTTATCTATCTTTCTTTTCAATCCAAGTCAGCAGCATCTTTCGGACCCACAGTGATTTCTATGGTTTGTCATGGTATCTATTCAGGTTTGGAAAAATCTGTCTCATTGGTGGAGATCGCTCCTTATTTTTGCTCCCATCTCAGTTGCAATTGTCCTCATCAACTAACCTCATACCCTCAATTGACTTAGTTTAACAAGTACTTCTTTCAAGGAAAACTCAAGTCTAAAGACTTATAATGTCCCTCTGTATATAACTTCGACTACTAACATATTTGATTAAATATGGTGGGATACCCTTATTTTAGTCAATAGTACTCTAAAAATAATGGTCTTAAGATATTTGCTCTTCCAATCTATGATAGCAAGACCTTCATTTGATCCTTGATGGTACCCTTCTTGCTGAAGATAGATAGATGGACAAGTCACTGTCTTGGCCTAATTCCTTTTTCAATATAACTCTATTTACTCATGTAGTGGCAAGGTGAGATATCACCAAATTTTCCTTTTTATTATATCCATCGGTGTTCCCCATAAGCTAATGAATCCGATACGAATCTAATTGTAATTATTGATATCAAACCATTTGTAGAATTTAATTTCTAATTGGTCATTATTCCTCTGCCAAAATTTCTTGTCCCATAATCTCCTGAGATTCGATACTCTACTCAAAGTCTTAAACCCCATATGCTTTCTCTCTATTATACATATTTTCAATAACATCATTGCCAACTTAACTATTATTATTCCTTCAAATTTGATTGGTTTATCTTCCGAGATGATTCAAGATGAAAGATTTCTATGGATCTATTCTTTCCTCATTAAAGTCATGACCATTTTCTTTTGAATATTCAATATTCATTGAATACTGGTAGTTACATCTCTATCTCTTTCTTTCTTTTCTTCAAAATCCTCATTTTTGTCTACCTAGATCAATGTCTTCATAATCGATACTGCATCTACTCTTTTATTTATCAGATATGATAAGCTGAATGCTTCTCAGAAATTTTAAACTGTCTTAAGATCATTGAAATCCTCAATTGCCTATGGCCTCAATAAAATTCATCCAATGCCTTAATAATGGCATTGACGTTTTGGTCATGCTATACTTTACAAGTTCCTGTTAGGATCAATCTATTATCACAGATCTATCATCCCCAATATTATCGTAAAAAATCTTTTGATAACTCAGTCGAATTCATTTCCTTATCATATTCGTGTTATGTTTCTTATAATATGTCACTTGTATACATCTTCTGATTTGCTCCATAATACTCAGGTAGTTATTATTCGATGTCACTTCACTCTTCATGAGACTCCAATGAAGGTATCCAAAATTGAGCTAAGTCTTTCAAGATCCATACCTTTGTGATCTAGTACGAGTCACAGTTATTTCCTAATATTATCTTGCATTCTCATCCCTCTTAGATTATCATCAAAATCTTCTCAAAGTCTATCTTTTACATCCCTTATCATAATCATATAATATCCCTTATGATATTGTGCTCATATTCTGATATTCTTTATGATGGTAAGATAGCCATCTAGGTTCTTCGATTTTCTCACCTTTGGTGAGATTGATCTATTACAGGTTAGAACTATCTACTAACAAGTTCACTAACATCTTCATTCATCATTCTCATTATGATATGATCCATATATGAGTTTTCATATTTGCACCACGCAACAATCCTTAATCCTTAAGTCGTCTCAGACTAGATTTTGGATAAGGGTTGCACCAAGTTGTATTTCACCTATTTATTTATGGTGAACTGCTTTGAGCATTAATATTGTAATCCTCAAATAGAAGTAGTCATCTCTACTACTTCTATTTATACTACTTCTTCTTGATTTTCTCTATTCTCTATGACCTTTGGACATGCTGGACTGGCTATGAAAGGATAAAACTTGAGCTCTGATACCAATTATGACGACCTGGGTTTTCCCATGCATTTTTAAATGCAATATCCAATTCCTATGGCGGGATGCATCCCTATTTGAAAACTATTTTATAAAAACCATGCAATGCAGTGGAAAATCTTTTGTTTTAAACTTATTTTAAAAACCCCGAGTGTCATTTGCTTTCACAACAGCCAAAGTAGTTTTTGAAAAACTTTAGAAGTCATAAATGTTTTTCCCAGTGTCTATCAGTCCACAAAGACATAGCCCAACTGTAATTAAATACAAATACATGTCTAAAGGGTAGAGAGTTTACTCACATGTATAGTTGTCTCCTTTGTTTATTCACTTGCTCGTAGCACTAATATCTCCTGAGATGTCTTCTATTTGTGAGTGGAACTATCCTGAAAAATGTTAAGGATAGGGTGAGTATATACTATACTCAGTAGGAGTCTATCACTACTAGTTTTGCAATGCATGCTATGTTTAAAATCATATGCTCTTAAAAACATGTGCATGTTCGAACAATCATGTTCAATATTGATATTAAAAACCACTGTCGAATTGCAATACTGACGACTTAAATAATAGCATAGTCCAAGTCGAAAGTATCATATATCATAAACAAAATGATATGCATAATATGCTCAACTGAATCCAACTCATGGATATCTGGTATGGTCGACCAACCTCATGTCATGCCATAAGCAATGCAAGTAAATCCTCAAACCATAGGGTCCAACTATGCCCACGACCTCGCCGCCATGTGGTCTCCGGGTACCTGAGCACACAGGGTCATATGCCTCCACGGGACATATGACACTTCGACCCAGTGCCGTGACACCAATGGTAGCCCCCTGTACCACATGCAGTCGAAGTAGGGACGTTGCCATTTTTGGGCGTGGTACCCATCCACCTAATAGTGGTAGAGGCTGGAGGCCAACCCAAACCTCTCAGCATAGCGCCCACGAGCTTATCAGCCCAAATCATATAAGATCAAACAAGTGAAAACCTCTTTTTCAAAACCTGTCCTCTTTGGGTCCCTCCCAACTACTTAGCCCTCACAACTGCCTACCCAGCGTCTTTTGAGCACTCCAGCGTCTTTTGGTAACCCTCAAGGACATGCAAACTTTCAAAAACTCAATGCTCACAAATCATACAATATATGGATGAGTTAACAAAAGACGGCATTGAGTCCATACCTTTTCACATTAGTTATGGATGAGTTAACAAAACATCTGCATGAGGAGATTCCCTGGTGCATGCTATTTGCAGACGATATAGTCCTACTTGATGAGACAAGGGAGGGTGTCAACATAAAGCTAGAGCTATGGAGAGAAGCATTAGAATTGAAAGGATTTAAAATTAGCCGAACTAAGACAGAATATATGGAATGTAATTTTAGCAAGGAGAGTAGGAGTGGAGCACCAGTCAAGATTGATAACCAAGAGGTCCCCATGAGAGACCACTTCCGATACTTAGGATCATTGATCCATGAGAGTGGAGAGATTGAGAGGGAGGTTACCCAGAGAATCCAAGCGGGTTGGAACAAATGGAGATGTGCATCGGGGGTTTTATGTGATCGGCGGGTGCCACTCAAACTAAAGGGAAAATTCTATAGGATGGCTATAAGGCCGGCCATGCTCTATGGATCAGAGTGTTGGGCAGTTAAGGAACATCATACTCATAGGCTGAGTGTTGCAGAAATGAGGATGTTGAGATGGATGAGTGGTAAGACAAGAAAGGATAGAATTAGAAATGAAAATATTAGAAGAAATTTAGGGATAGCACCAATAGGTAACAAGATGAGGGAGAATAGACTTAGATGGTTTGGACATGTTCAAAGGAGGCCAACAACGGCACCAGTTAGAAGGAGTGAGGCAATACAAGTTGAAGGTTCTAAAAGGGCAAGGGGAAGGCCCAAAAGAACGTGGATAGAAGTAGTGAGGAAAGATTTAAAAACTTTGGGACTAAATGAAGCCATGGTATTAAATAGAGTGGAATGGAGGAATAAGATTCATGTGGCCGACCCCTAATTGGGATAAGGTCTTGATGATGATGATGATATGCATTTATTTACAAAACATATCTATGCATAATGTATATGTAATTATTTACAAAACATATCTATGCATAATGTATATGCAATTATTTACAAAACATATCTATGCATAAAGCATTTATCATATATACGCTGAATTAAGTCATGCTAAACAAGTCATATACTTATACTTAAAACATGCATTCTCAAAACAATCATGGCTCTTTTAAAAAGTCTAGTAGCGATAGAGCACTTACCTCAAAGTCTCCTGGAGTCGCGTTCTTTATCACTCAACCCATCCCTGGGTCTCATTTATAAACTCTTGGGTATGAATGGATACAAGGAGTCCTTATTAATTTCAATCCATTTAGACATTAGATCACTAGCTCTGCCTATTGGGTCCTTGGTCCTTGCCTAATTCATTTGTTAGGCTAGATCCTATAATATGGATCTACTTTCCAATAGTTAAACTCTATAATTTATCCTCTAATCCTAACTTTATAGTCTTATTAGGTCCGCATGTCCCAGTTCCTAGGACACCTGTGCATCCTGGTTGAATCACGGCCGCCTTACGTGCGTGCGCACCCAAAGGTCATGCCAGGGACCGCGTTTTGCATGCGCACATGCATGCTCAAGTGGCGCGCTATAACGCGCATCATCGCACGATTGCATCTTGTAGCATGGCGCATCTCAGTTCCCAAGGCACTCTGTGCAACCTGGTCGAGCCAGGACCCGTGCTCTATGTCAAGCGCACACCCGAAGGCCGCACCTGGGACAGTGTACGCACTGTCGTACACCCGAAGCCTATCCTTGGACCCTGTCCCAGGCGCACATGGAGCAGGGCATCCATGGGACGCCTGGTTCGTGCAAGGTCGTCTGAACCTAGTTTAGGAATGTCTTGTTCATGTAGGGCCAGGCCAAGGCGGCTTGGAGCATTTTTCGGCCAGGAACCCGGCTGGAAAATGGCTGGAAATGCTAGATCCAGTATGGATCTAGCCTAAGAAGAGGAAAGAAAATGAAAAAAGGGAAAAGAAAGGCTTACCTGGTAGCCTGGGGAGTGCCCATCGCCGGTGGTAGAGCCCCATTTCATTATGAATCTTCTTGCTCGCCAGAAAACTCAAAGAAAGGGGAAATCATGCAAGGCCGGAACAAGAGGAGAGAGGGGCATGGGGAAAAAAGGCAATGGCCGGCCTGACTTGGGCTTGGCCGTTGCCGAAAAACATAGAGAGATGGGTTTCCAGTTTTTACCAGAAACCCCAGTTGAAACGTTACCGAAAAACGTGTTTTTGGAGAGGGGGAGATGGGGTTTTTACAGAGGGGTGAAGGCGGTGCCCCTCAATGGCGATGCCGCCATGGCAGTGGCAGACTTCTCTGGAAAATTCGAGATTTGAGGGTTTCTAGAGAAATTTGAGGAAGAAGACGACAGGGGTTGCCGTTATCAAAATGGACCCCTGCATTTTTTGTTCTTTTTTGTTTTTTTCATTTTTCTATTTAATTTACAAAAATACCCCTAATTTTTAAACGACCATAACTTCTTCATACGAACTCCGTTTTGGGTGATTTTTGAGGCGTTGGATTCCATTTTTCGAGTAGAATCTAATGGGATCATGTTTTCTCACAAATTCCTTCATCTAATATTTTAAATAAAGTGAAACATTTAACTTAGTTTATTTCCTATAGAATGTCCAATTTTTGTTAAAAATAGTGTAAATTGCTCGGGCATTACAATGTTGGAACTTGATTTGGAAAATTTCCAAGCTTATGATTCACTTCCAGAGGAGTTTTTGTTGCTTTAGAATCAAGCATTCTAGTTTCAGCCAGAAGATCTAGCACATACTTCAATTGAGACAAAAAAATCCCTTGATCTGATCTTATAATTTCAATTCCCAGGAAATATTTAAGTTGTCCTAGATTCTTCATTTCAAATTTAGTATCCAAATACTCCTATAACAACTTCATTTCGTCTGGATCATCTCTTGTCAAGACCATATCATCAACATACACAATTAAGGCTGTCACCTTTCCTTCTTTGTGTTTTACAAACAAAGTATGGTCTGAACTACTTTCCATATAACCAAATTCCTTCATTGCAGAGGAGAACCTCCCAAACCAGGCTCTAAGTGATTGTTTAAGCCCATATAACGATTTCTTCAGTTTACAAACTTTGTTTCTGCTCGAAGGACTACATTTCACACCTGGGGGCAATTCCATGCACACTTCCTCCTCTAACTCCCCATTAAGAAACATGTTCCTAACATCAAAATGCTGCGAAGGCCACTCCCGATTTGCTGCTATAGATATGAGAATATGAATGGTGTCAAGCTTAGCCACCAATGCAAAAGTGTCTTGGTAATCCACCCCATACCTTTGTGTATACCCCTTTGCAACCGACCTCACTTTATACCTTTCAATGCTTCCACCTGTTCTAAGTTTTATAGTGAACACCCATCTAGATCCGATGGTTTTCTTTCCTTCAGGCAATGAAATAAGCTCCCACATAGAAATTTTTTGTAAGGCCTGCATCTCTTCGTTCATTGCATTAGTCCATTTTGAATCTGCCAAAGCCTCCTGCACATTACTAGGAATAGATACATTGGACAATTGATTAATAGTAAGTGCATACGATTTAGACAATCTATGAGTAGAGACAAAATTATTGATTGGGTATTTAATAGTGGCTCTAAGGTCAGGTTCATATTGATTTTTTGGGATACCCTTATTGGATCTATGTGGATATCTTGGAGCTAAATTTTTAGGGGAAACAAAGGACTCATCAAGGGGGACAGTTGTATCATGGGAATCATCAGATATGGGATTTGAGGTTACTTGGGGATCAGAATTCTGACTTGATTCTTCAGTTGATGGTATTAAGCAACTCTGTATTCTCAATTAACACCTCATGACTGCCATCAAAAATTTATTGACCAAAACTCATTTCCTTCACCATCTTCTTGTAACAGATTTCCTTCACTGGAATTCTCCCCCTGAATGGAATGAGTTAAAGTTCCCTCAGAATAATAAGGTTCTAACTAATATATACAGCAGATTTTACAGCTTCTCCCTAATAAAACCTAGGCATGTTCATGGCAAAGAGGGAGGCACAGACCACTTCCAGTATTTGTCTATTCTTCCTTTCTACCAATTCATTCTATTTAGGAGTATAAGTGCAAGAAGTTAGATTTCGAATTCCATATTCACTGAGAAATCTTCCAAAGGATGTGTCTACAAATTCCATGGCGTTATCAGTTTGCCAAACACGAATCTGTTTTTGATACTGAGTGCCAACCATACGATGAAACACCTGATATGCTATAGAAACACCACTTTTTTTGTGAAGTAGAGACACCCAAGTCATACGTGTACGTTCATCAATAAATATAGAAAAATAACGAGCCTTAGAAATAGATGGAATTTGGGTAGGTCCTCATACATCAGAATGAATAACAACAAAAGGTTCTGAACATTTATTCAAACTTGGCAAATAAGGAACACAGTGACTTTTGGCTAGTTCACACACATTACAATGAAAATTTGAATCATTTAAACTAGAAAAAAGATGTGGTTTTAATTTTCTAAGATACCCAAAAGAAAGATGCCCTAGTTGTCGATGCCATAACCAAATAGTTGCTCAAGCTTGCTCTTCACTGCTAGTTTGATATGCATGACTAAATTTTTGTCCTCCATTTTCTATTAATTCCAAGAAATAGAGTTTGCAATGTTTAACACCATAACAATGAATCTTCCGAGTCAGAATGTCCTAAAAAACACAATAAAAAAAAGGCCAGAAGGTTACAGTGCAAGCAAGAGTTGAGGTAATTTGGCCCACTGATAACAAGTTATATGCAAGGGATGGGGCAACGAGGACAGAATTTAATGTGAGAGTTTCGGACAAGATGACAGATCCTTCTCCAATAATAGGAGAGGTACTGCCATTGGCTATAGATATAACGGACTGGGAAGAAGGGTTAAGGGATTGTAAATGACTAGAGTCTCTAATCATATGATCGGATGCACCTATATCAATAATCCAAGTATCTTTCTTAGAAGTTGCAGAGAATACATTTGCCTTACCAACAATACCTAGGTGAGCAACATTTTTCATAGGTTGCGATTGGTCCTCTACATTGTACTGGACTTCATTTGTAGATGTCACCATAGCTTTTCCTGCCATCTTCTTTCTTCATTTTTTTGAAAAGTACCACCATGCAGGATAGCCAATGATTTCATAACATCCCTGTTTTGAATGACCTGATTCACCACAGTGACTACATACCAGATTGTTAGTCTTTCCAGTTGATTGATTATTGCAGTTCTTCACCCAGCCAGATGATGGTTCTTGTTGAGTTTTGTTTGCTAGCATATCCTAGTGTTCTGAAATTGGACGAGATCCTCCCATTGTCTGTCTTTGTTGATATTCCTTTCTCATGTATGCATACGTGCTCTCCAAATCAAGTCTTGGATCTTTCCGTAAGATTTCTCCACGAACCTGATCAAATTTAGAATTAAGTCCACTGAGAAATATATGAACTCAAAGCCTAGCCATTGCTGAATGTAACTGGATCACTCCTTCAACTGTTCCTTCTTGAGGTATAGTCCTTTGATCAATCTCCTGAAAAATAGCAACAAGTTCATTATAGTATGTTGACAATGGTCTACCATCTTCTTTGGTAGAAAATGACTTCTAATTCAACTCAAAGAGACGAGTTTCATCCAATCCATCATAGAAGGTTCTTGACACAGCCTCCCATATTTCTTTGGTTGTGGAAAGGCGAATAAATTGTTGCATCAATAATGGATTCATTGAGTCAATAAGCCAACTTTTTACTCTCTGATTTTCAGTAACCCATGTTGCAAAAGTAGGATCTTCAAGTGCAGGTTTCTTTGTTTCTCCGGTGAGGTATCCAAGTTTGTTGTAAGCCCCAATGCGCATCTCCATAAGTTGTGACCATAATGGATAATTGGTCTCATACAATATGATACAGGTAGGGAAAACATAGTTTTCTTGGTGGATAATAATAGGTGGTGTTGGGTTGTTTGGTGTAACTTCAACAACTGAAATCGAATTTCTCATTTAGTTTTCGAGTACGAGATTCGAAAGAAAAAAATAGATTCATGTTTTAGTAGTTCTATTGAAATTGAACCTGCTCTGATACCATGTTTGCATAATAATTTATATGTTTTTTCTTCTCCATCATGGAACAAATTTGTATGTACAATTACATCTCAAAAATAGGAAACAATCCTACTTTAAGGAAACTATATATTCCTACATTAATATACAAGATTGGTCAACTAATAACTAGACTCTTAAAATTATGAAATCAATTCCTATAATTACAAACAAATCATATCAATCATGATTCCATAATCAATTCCTTGAAAACTCATGGCAACAAAGACACATAAAAAAAAATTTTACATGATGTAAACTAAATCATAGGTTTCAATTTAATGTCTGGACCATTTTCCTGCTATTGTGTGCAAAAAAATGGGGCATACCAATCCTTTGAGTTTGGTGCTCCGCAATGATTAGAATAGGAACAGAAAGATTACATCTTTTTATGTAAGGCTCATGTTTAACCATCAATGAAGAGAACCTAGAAAGGAAATTCAAAAAAGAGGTGGATCATAGGGATGTTCATGTGTGTGAATTATCCCATGTTTTCCCATCTGCATGTAGATTCAAAATAGAGCACGACAACAATAGTTAGAAGCTCAACGATTCCAATAAATAATGATGCATTCCGAATCTTGCATTGTATCTACAACTACTAATATATAGTGTACATTTGATTTACAAGTTAAAATCATCATTAAGCAACGATGGAAGTGAAATATATCAAGAAGTCGATGCATGATCCAACAATGGCAAAAATGAGGTTCTTTTGCACATTTTAAAGGAAAGCAAACACAGTTGCCTGTGCTAAACCATTCAACTACTAGTTATCCTTCCTATAAACAAAACCCCTACTCAATTTACTTCTAGGAGACGACTCTATGACCAGTTTTCCCTAGTTGTAGGTGCTTTTTTTTCTGCATGAATCTCCACTCAGGCAAGTTCTTCACTGCCTCTAATTCGCCAAACACCTTCCTCTTCTAGCCTCCATCAAATCCCAGGTTCACCATGCTCCTCACTCTCTTCCCAGATCAACTCCTCCACCTTCTTCACCAAGCTTCCACCTTGCTTTTCCTGCTACTGGTTTTCCTTCTTCATTGCGTATGGGCTGAAATTGGTTCTAGCCCATTAGTTAAGTTCATTTTATACTTGGATGGTTAGGGCAGGTGGCGTGGTGGGAAAAGCCAGCTGCCCATTAATTGGGACCCACATGGTAGGTTAGTTTTCCCCACTTTAGTTGATCATCTCACTTACCTGTTTTTAAAGAAAACCCCCATATTTTGTCCTGATTTCTCAATTGCAATCTATTCAGGGTTAATTTTGCCATTATACCATTACCACTAATATAAATAAAATTTTCATTCCCATCTTATTAGTTGGAATTTCTCCATGTGCTTTGAGTTGGATTAGGCTAGGACTTTCCTTTCACAAGTGGCCTACTTATTCATTGTTTTAGAAACATTTTTTTTAGATTACAATTGTCTTTTAGAAGATCACTTAATGGAATTTTTAATCTTTCATTTATCTCAAAAAATTGTTTCCAAACCTTCAGATCATCCCAACAATCACTCCTCAATAGTTATCCTAACTTAATTTCATGTTGCGCTCATTCAATGTTAGTAAATACTTCTCCTTTAATAGAGGAGATGTGTAAGGAAATAATTTTAAAAAATTATCCTTTTTTGTAAATGCATTGATTTATTCATTGGAATTGTATATTTACATATATTACGCTTGTATTTGATGATGGTTTTTGAGTTATAATATATACCTATAAATCATAATTTTAGGTTGTCAAATAACCCAAGTCACACTACTAAAATTTGTGCTTTATAAGAGAGCAAGTATAAGATGATTTTACCACAACTGTCTTATATAAAATTTATATAAGACAACTATGATAAACCTTCTTATATATTATAATAATATAAGATGGTTTGAACATAACTGTCTTATATAAATTTATATAAGAAGGTTCTTTAAAAACATCTTGTATTATCCTAATAATATAAGATGGTTTTCATGAACCATCCTATATTTTAAAATAATATAAGATGATTTTTCAGAATCATCATATATAAATTTTAAATAAATGATGGGATAACCTATGCACTTTACAAGTTTCTAAGATTTTAAGGGTTCAAAAAACTGGTAAAACTACTTAATTCAAATAAGACTGCTATTAATAAACTGCCTTTTATTATTCAAACAAAAATTTACTCGAGAACTTATCAGTTTGAAAGTGACCTTTAATATAGGATGATTTTTGAAAACTCATCTTATATAATTATTCAAATAGAGGATGGATTTTACAAAACCATCATATATTCATGTGAATAAAGGACAGTTTTCTAAAAACCATCCAATATATGTTTTTAAATATAGAATGCTTTTTGAAAAGCCATCCTATATTTATAAAGAATATAGTACAATTTTTGAAAAATCATCATATATTCCTAATGAATATAAGACGGCTTTTGAAAAACCATCCTATTTTCACACATCAAATATTTCAACACTGCACCCCCCGCCACCCCCATATGAATTTTTCAAACCCAAACCCCCAAAACCCTTAAGAAAAGAAGAAGAAGAAGAAGAAGAGAAGAGGGGAAAGAGGGAAGAAGCAGAAGAAATAGGAGAGGAAGACGAGAGGAGAGTAGAGAAATCACGTCCCCCCAACCCACATACAAATTTTTCAAAACCCACAAAACCTTTAAGGAGAAGAAGAGGAGGAGGAGGAGAGATTTCACGCACCCCCCTACCCCCAAAAAAGTTTCTAGCCTAAAACCCTTGAGGAGAAGGAGGAGAATAAGAAAGAAGAAGAGGAGAAGAGGTTGGATCATTTTTCTCTCATTAGGTTGGATCTCTCTCATTTCTTGATTTTGTGCCTCTTTAATGCTTGTAAATGGTTGAAATTGATTATTCTAAATAGCCTCCATTGAGTTTAAGAAGACCCATGTTTTTTATTTTGATGTCTCATTCAATAAGATGTGCAAAATATTGCTTGAATATGTGTTATTTATTGTATGTGTTGCTGAGTTTTTTCTTCTTTAATGCTTGTAAATGCTTCAAATTTATCATTCTAGATAGCCTACATCGAGTTTAAGAAGACCCATGTTTTAGATTTTGATGTTTCATTCAAGAAGGCATACAAAGTGTTTCTTGATTATCCATTTGAATATGCATTTTTTTACTATATATGTTGTGATTTTCTGCTTCTTTAATACTTTTAAATGGCTGAAATTGATCATTCTAGATAGTCTCTATTGAGTTTAAGAAGACCCATGCTTTTGATTTTTATGTTTCATTCAAGAAGGCATGCAAAATGTTGCTTGAATATGAGTTTGTACTACGCATTTTTTACTATATATGTTGCTAATTTTTTGCTTCTTTAATGTTTGTAAATGGTTGAAATTGATCATTCTAGATGGCCTCCATTGAGTTTAAGAAGGCCTATGTTTTAGATTTTGATGTTTCATTCGAAAAGCAAGAAAAATGTTGCTTGAATATGTGTTTGAACCATGAGTTTTTTACTATATATGTTGCTGATTTCTACTTCTTTAATGCTTTTAAATGGTTGAAATTGATCATTCTAGATAGCCTCCTTAAGTTTAAGAAGACCTATATTTTAGATTTTGATGTTTCATTCAAGAAGGCATGCAAAATGTTGCTTGAATATGAGTTTGAACCATGCATTTTTTAATGTATATGTTGCTGATTTTTTGCTTTTTTAAATGCTTGTAAATGGTTGAAATTGATCATTTTAGATAGCCTCCATTAATTTTAAAAAGACCCATGTTTTAGATTTTAATGTTTCATTCAAGAAGGCATGCAAAATGTTGCTTGAGGTATGCTTCTTGTAATACACATTTGAATGGTAACATTATCATGCATCTTTTACAGTATATGTTGCTGATTTTTTGCTTCTTTAATACTTGTAAATGATTAAAATTGATCATTCTTGATAGCCTCCATTGAGTTTAAGAAGTTCCATATTTTATATTTTAATGTTTCATTCAAGAAGGCATGCAAAATGTTACATGAAAAACCAACTTGGAAAAGGTTGTAAGTAAGATTTACTACTTCTTTAGTTTAACCCTATAACTTATAGACGTATAATTACACATCATATTTGAACCTTATGATCTGCCTATTGACTTTATTGTGCAGTTCTCTAGACAACAATCTAATTGGGAGTGTGGGTATTATGTTCTCAGATATATAAGAACTCTCATTTGGGCAGGATTTACAATCTTCCAATTGAAAAAGGTTCAATTAAGTGACTGACCAGCATTCTTACAGTTTTCTACATATCTTAAATGACTTCAAAAATAATGTCTTGATTAATGTAACATTTGTTGTCTTGCAAGTTGATTTGGGTAGCAAGATTTTCTCCTAATTAGACGTAGATGACATTAGAATGGAATGGACTGAATATCTTTTGACTTTTATTTTGTAGATATCTAATATTATTGAATGTAAAATAATTTTATCACAAAAATATAATTTACAATTGCACTAATTGGATGCATGTGTTCGTTTTTTTTTAATTTAAGTCTATGTATATTTTCTTTATTTCACTAAAAAGTGTGTACAGAGAAGTTCAACATGGAATGTTGGAAATGTTGAATGTGCATGAATGTATTTTGTAAAATTATTTATAGTCTTCAAAAATGAAGTGTTGAACTTCAGAAGCTGCAAGAACAATGTATAAACAGAAACCAACAAAGTAACACACAATTTGTGAAGAAAGTATAAGCAATATAGGATTGTTTTTGAAAAGCTATCCTATATTTCTCAAAAAAGATAGGATGGTTTTTAAAAAATGATCCTATGTACTGTTCAATATATGATGGTTTTTAAAAAACCATCCTATATATACTAATAAATATAGGATGATTATTGAAAAATTGTCATATATACTCATCTATATAGGATGGTTTTGGAAAAACTATCCTATATACACATCATTATAGGATGGTATTCAAAAAACATCTTATATACTATCTATATAGGATGGTTTTTGAATAACCACCCTATATGTTTTTAGTAATATGGGACAATTTTTCAAAAACGATCTTATATTTTTTTCATATTTATAAGATAGTTTTTGAAAAGCGTCTTATATGGTCTTGCCTAATTCATTGTCAGGCTAGATCTTATGATGTGGACATACTATTCCATGGTTAACTCTGTAATTTGTCCTCTAATCCTAACTTTAAAGTCTCATTAGGTCCGCGTGTCCTAGTTCCCAGGACACCTGTGTATCCTGGTTGAACCGCGACCACCTTATGTGTGTGCCCCATGTCGCGCGCGCACTCGAAGGCTGCACCTGGGATAGTGTACACACTGTCGTACATGCATGCCCAAGTAGCACGCTACAGCACGCGTCCCAGTCAACATCCTGCGAATGTGTCTTCGATGCAGGAGGGCCGCGTCTTGGTGCCTAGGATGCCCTGCGCATCCTGGACGAGTCAAAAGCCTACCGCACGCTTGTGTGCGCGCGATGCTGGCCCTCAGGGGACGCGTCACTCATGTGCGTCACAGGGTGCATCCCGTGACAACTGGTTTTGGACGGGTTTCAGAGGAAACCCGTCTTCTCTGGTTTCCACAACATCTCTCATCCAGAAAACACCCTGATCCGGCGTGGATCTGGGCAGGGAAGAAGGCAAACTAAATAGGAAGGGGCGGGGGCTCACCTGGGTGGTCTGGGAGAGCCTATCTCCGGTGGTGCATTTTCCTCCACGCCTACTGGAAATCTGGATTGCTGGAAAACTCAAAGAAGGGGGAAACCCCATTCCCAAGACCAGAAAGAAGAGAGGGGAATGGGGAGACAGGAAGGGCCGGCCTAACTTGGGCCTGGCCATTGCCGAAAAACTCAGGGAGACGAGTTTGAGACGGGTTTTCAGTTTTTGCCCGAAACACCAGTCCTAAAATTGCCAAAAACCATGTTTTTGGAGAGGGGGACATGGGGCTTTTATAGAGGGGAGAAGGCGGTGCCCCTCAGTGGCGGTGCCGCCATTTCCCCTGGTGTGTTCTGGAGAAATTGGGAAAAAGGGTTTTCTAGAGAAGTCTGGGGGTGGAAGACGATAGGCGGTGCCGTTATCAAAATGGCCCCCTGCGTTTTTCATTTTTTCGTTTTTTTGTTTAAATTACAGAACTGCCCCTGATCTTTAAACGACCGTAACTTCTTCATACGAACTCCGTTTTTGGCGTTCTTTGAGGCGTTGGATTTCATTTTTCGAGTAGAATCAATGGTACCAAGTTTCCTAACAAATTCCTTTGTTTACTATTTTAAATAATGTCAAACATTCACCACAGTTCATTTCCCATAGAACGACCAATTTTTGTTAAAAATAGCGTAAATTGCTCGAGCGTTACATTATTACCCCCTTAAAAGAATTTTGTCCTCGAAATTCTATAAATTATCATCTTCAAGGTATTTTGTCTCTTAGATAACTTCTTAGTGAATGCATTCTCTCCTTTAGAATCAAATCTAGGCTCAATCCTCAATTTATCATTTTTATTGTTCCTTCTACAAGGCCTTACCTATAAGGGCCACTTTCCCTGTGTACTCTAATGCATACTCTCATACGTGCCAATTTAACAATACCGGTTTCTAGCAGTAATTCATCTATCTCGAAGTCCTTGGATGCCTATACTTTTCTCATCGTGTATAGGATCATGCTTCTTCATGTATAAATTACTCCATACTTCTTTGAGATCATATGATCTTATTTCTCCTATTTCATTTTGAATATCATAGGATAATCCCTTTTTCTTCTTGTCTTTCATCTAGCAATCTCTTCATCATCCACATCTCCTTCTAATGGTTGGTTATATGTCATTAGTAAGAGTCTAAAAAAATTACCTTCTTTCTATTGTGTCTAACTTTGCTTCTTATCTTTTATATTTGTCCCCAAGATACTTCAATAACTAACACAGTATCATGTGCTCTACAGCCAAACCCTTGATTAACTTTGAATTTCAACTGTCTGTCATTTTCCATATGTGACTTGATTCCTTGACCAAAGTTACATTCAAAATAAAATCATCAAAATCAATTAGTATCATCTTCCATCAAGGACCTTATCATATACTGGAAGTAAAATGTCCTAACTCTATATCCATTTTCATAATTATTGAATTCATTAGACGCTTTTCTCCTTGAAGATTTTATCCAAACTCATATCAAATGTTAATGGTCGATTCATCATCATGGTTCAAATGTTCTCGTCCCTATCTTACTATTCACATCAATTTGTCATTAGGATTTTCAATAATGTTCCCATTCATGAAAAGCAAAAGGTCTCTTATTCATAACCAAGTACCCTTACTAGGTCATGGTTGAATTTGGTCCTTAAAATGGTACCATTAGGTGTGTCTCAGAAAAAGGAATCCAACAAGACCAAAATCACCCAAAACGGAGTTAAGATGAGCTAGTTATGGCCCTTTGAAGTTTAGGGGTAAAAATGTAATTTTTATAAAAAACGGTTTTAGCCTGCAAAACACAGGGGCCCATTTTGATACGGGCACCCTTCATCTTCAACCTCTAGAGGATTCTAGAACAGCAGTGATTGGAGGAGAAATCACCGCCATTCTGGAGGTTTCTCCACTGCCATTCAAAGGCGATGAGAGCCCCTCCAGAACCCTCTCATAGCTCTATAAATAGAGCTCTTTCGTGCTTCTAATGGAAGCCCAAAAGGTTGGAGAAAACCCGTTGTGGAGGAGTGACCTAGATGGGAAACAAGGAGAAAAACCCAACAACGAGCCAGGTATGCCCAAGATCCCTCAAAATCCATCTCCACCGTAGTTCTAAGATCAATTTCCCTAGGTTTTTGCATGAAAAACCATGCAAAATGGAGCCCTGGACACTCACCAAGGACCTAGGGACGTTCCCTGGGTCGCACTGGTTCGACCCAGGGTGTCCTGAGGATGCCCCGGTTCCCCAACAAACAGGACGTTCCAGTCGAAACGTCACACGTCGACCTCGTTTGAAAAACCAAACGGGCACGTCTGGGGACGCACCCGCAAAAGAGAAGGACAAGCAGCAAAACCCGCTACGTCTTCAGACGCGCCCCCTGAGGTGCACGCCACAGATGCGCAGCACGCTAGCGGTATGGAGTTTTCTCATTCCTTAAGGAAGCCAGGGCGCATGGCACTGACGCGCAGCGCCCTAGCATTCCGCCTTTTCACTCTTAAGACCCCTATGTACGTGCGACACTAAAACACTTATAACTTGAGATCTAAAGCTCTGATTGAGGCGCCGTAAAAGGTGTTGTGTCCGTGTCAATGATGAGGACACATACAAACTATAAAATCCCTAATCAAGGCCCAATCAAAGGTGGGCATGACCCTTAGAATAGGATGGTGGCGCGTGGCTGCTAAACCATTGGAAAACTAAAGATACCAAGGCCCAATTAGGACCTTAGGACACCCATAGGCGTAGGGATGGACCCTTAATGCCTAAGTGATAAGACCAACTACTCTAAAACCCATAAAATATGGGCCAAACTAACCTTGATTCCCCAAACCATGTGCAGGAGCGTACGAGGACAAAAGGGTTAATGCAACCTAGCCAGGTAGGTGCTCTATTGCTACTAGATTCTTTTAAAAGAACTATGATTGTTTTGCAAATACATGATTTAAGTATATGACTTGTTTAGCATGCATGTGACAAATACTTTATGCATAGACATGATTTTTATATACATTATGCATAGATATGTTTTGCAAACTATTGCATACATTGCATGATCTATGAGCATTAAATTCTTGCAAAGATTGCATGTCCTTGAGGGTTGCCAAAAGACGCTGGAGTGCTGAGGGCCAAGCAGTTCTGAGGGACCCAAAGAGGACAGGTTTTGAAAGGAGGTTTTTCGCTTATTTGATAGTACATGATTTGGGCTAGTAAGCTCGTGGGTGCTATGCTGAGGGATGTGGGTTGGCCACCCAGCCTCTACCACTATTAGGTAGATGGGTACCACGCCTAAAAAGTGCATGTCCCTGCTTCGATTGCATGTGGTACAGGGGGCTACCACCGGTGCCATGACACTGGGTCGAAGTGTCATATGCCCTATGGAGGTATATGATCCTGTGTCCCTAGGTACCCGGGGACCACACAGCGTGAGGTCGTGGGCATAGTGGGACCCTATGGTTTCATGGATTTATGTGCATTGCATATGGCATGATATAAGGTTGGTCGACCATACCATGATAGATATCCATGAGTTGGATTCAATGAAGCATCTTATGCATATCATAATGTTATGATATGTGTGTATATGATACTTTCAATTTTGGATTATGTGATCCTTTATGTTGTTAGTATTTCAGTTTGACAATGGATTTTACTATCGATATTGTGTCACGAGCCGGGTTTTTATATGATGCAATTTTGATAAACAGGCAAGATCTCTTGTTTTAGAAATATGAAATTCATGAAAATCTTTTTCATTTGGAAAACAACCTTTCATAAAAACCCCGAGTGTCAAAATACATTCTCAATTTATTTAGCCATGGCAAAGTTTAAATCAATATTATTCGCAAGAAAGTGTTAGTCACAGCCCCAGCTTTTAGAGAGTAACTACAATCAAGTAACACTGAAAGATAAGGTAGGGGTTTTACTTACTTGTACTTAGTCTGGATGGTTCCTAGCACAAGCGGTCCTTGCCCTTAGGTATTTGCTTGGTGTCTGAAAAATGTTGAGGATTTGGGTGAGTATATATTATACTCAGTAGGAGCATATCACTACTAGTTTTATAATGCAAGAGATGTTTTAAAATCATATGCTCATTCAAAACATGTGTATGTTTGAATACTCAAGCGCAACATCGATATTAAAATCCATTGTTTAACTAAAATACTAACGACTTAAAGGATCATATAATCCAAAATCAAAAGTATCATATACATATGTATCATAACATCATGATATGCATAAGATGCTTCATGGAATCCAACTCATGGATCTCTAGTATGGTATGGTCGACCAACCTCATATCATGCCATATGCAATGGACATAAATCATCAAACCATAGGGTCCACTATGCCCACGACCTCCTCATGGTGTGGTCCCCGGGTACCTGAGGACACTCGGTCATAGCCTCCATGGGGCCTATGACACGTCGACCCAATGCCGTGACACCAGTGGTAGCCCCCTGTACCACATGCAGTCGACGTAGGGACTTGCCTCTTTTTAGGCATGGTACCCATCCACCTAATAGTGGTAGAGGCTGGGTGGCCAACCCAGACCCCTCAGCATAGCACCCACGGGCTTACTAGCCCAAATCACACAAGATCAAATAAGCCAAAACCTCTTTTCAAAACCTTTCCTCTTTGGGTCCCTCACAACTGCTTGGCCCTTGGAACTCCAGCATCTTTTGGCAACCCTCAAGGACATGCAATATTTGCAAGTACTTAAATCATGCAATGTATGCACTTGTTTGCAAAACATATATGTGCATAATGTATATGCAATCATTTTACAAAACATGTCTATGTACAAAGCATTTATCATGCATGCTAAACTAAGTCATGCTAAACTAGTCATATATTTAAAACATATGTTCTCAAAACAATAATAGTTCTTTTAAAAGAATCTAATAGTGATAGAGCACCTACCTGGCTAGGTCGAGCTAACCCTTTTGTCCTCGGATGCTCTTGATCATGGTTTGGGGAATCAAGGTTAGTTGGGCCTATCTTTTATGGGTTTTACAGTAATTGATCTTATTATTTAGGCATTAGGGTCCATCCTTATGCCTATGGGTGTCCTAAGGTCCTAATTGGGCGTTGGTATCCTCAGTTTTCCAAAGATCTAGCGGCCACGCCTTTTACGGTGCCTCAATCGGAGCTCTAGATCTCAAGTTATAAGCGTTTTAGTGTCGCACGTACATAGAGTCTTAAGAATGAAAAAAACGGACTGCTAGGGCGCTGCGCGACTATGTCGTGTGCCCTGGCTTCCTTAAGGAACGAAAAACCTGCAGTGCTAGCGTACTGCGCGTCTGCGGCATGCGCCTCAGCGGGCACGTCTGCAGACGCGCCGGGTTTTCCGCCCAACTGTCCCTTTTGCAGGCGCCTCCCTGGACGCGCCCATTTGGTTTTTCAAACCGGGATCAATGTGGGACGACGTGTAACGTTCCTATTGGATCGTCTTGTTCGTTGGGGAACCGGGGGATCCTCAGGACACCCTAGTTTGAACCTGTCGAACCAGTGCGGCCCAGGGGACGTCCCTGGGTCCTTGGTGAGTCTCTAAGGCTCCATTTTGCATGGTTTTTCATGCAAAAACTTAGGGAAATTGTTCTTGGGACTATGGTGGAGATGGGTTTTGAGCGATCTCGGACATACCTATCTCGTTGCTGGGTTTTTCTCCTCATTTTCCCCTCTAGGTCACTGCTCCATGACTGGTTTTCTTCAACGTTTTGCGCTGCCACTAGAGGCGCCCAAAAGCTCTATTTATAGAGCTAAGAGAGGGTTCTGGAGGTGGCTCTCACCGCCTTTGAATGGCGGTGGAGAAACCTCTAGAGTAGTGGTGATTTCTCCTCCAATCACCGCCGTTCTAGAACCCTCTCGAGGTTGAAGATGAAGGGGTGCCCGTATCAAAACGGGCCCCTATGTTTGCAGGCTAAAATCGTCTTTGTAAAAATTATAGTTTTGCCCCTGAACTTCAAAGGGCCATAACTTGCTCATTTTAACTCTGTTTTGGGTGATTTTGGTCTCGTTGGATTCCTTTTTTTGAGATGCATCTAGTGGAACCATTTTTAGGACCAAATTCTTAGGTTAAGTCAAGGTGAATGGTGAAATGACTAAAATGCCCTTATCTTCAGAAACTGATCTTTTCATTGCTAAACTTGGAATTTCAATATTACAAAATTAGAGTCATTACATTCTTACCCCCTTAGGGGAATTTCACCCCCGAAATTCTACTATATATACAGTCAAAAGATCTGAGGGTACTTTTCTCGCATTTCTAACTCCAGTTCCCAAGTCTCTTCTTCCATGTGCGCATTTCTCCATAAAACTTTGACTAAGGGTATGTCCTTGTTCCGTAGCTTCTTATTCTTACGATCCTAGATCTCAACTGGTCTTGTCTCTAGCTTGAGATCCTCCATCAACTCTATGGGTACCTGGTTGATGACATGAGTGGGGTCAGGCACGTACCTCCTTAGCATACATACACGGAATACGTTATGCACTTCGGATAGCTGAGGGGGTAGTGCGATCCTGGAGGCCACTTTTCCCACTTTCTCTAGGATTTCGAAAGGTCCTATGTAATGCGGACTAAGCTTGCCTTTGATACCGAACCTCATAACTCCTTTAGTGGGAGATATCTTCAGGAAAACATGCTCTCCTATGTCGAATTCCAATGGTCTCCTCCTTCGATCAGCATAGCTCTTTTTGCGGCTTTGAGCTTTGAGGAGGCGTCTTCTTATGAGTTTGACCTTCTCGGCACATTGCTCTACCAGCTCGGACTGGAGCACCCTGGACTCTCCAACTTCACTCCAACTGGTGGGTGATCGACAAGGTCTCCCATAGAGCGCCTCGTATGGAGCCATGCCAATGCTTGACTAAAAGCTATTGTTGTACCCAAACTCGACTAGTGGTAGGTTTTCATCCTAGCTTTGCTTCCAATCAAGGGCACAAGTCCGCAACATATCTTTGACTATCTGGATTGTGCGCTCTGATTGTCCATCGGTCTGTGGATGGAAGGCTGTGCTATAGTTCAAGGAAGATCCTAAGGATTTTTGGACAGACTTCCAGAGTTGCGAAGTGAAGCGGCTATCCCTATCTAAAGTGATGCTAAGGGGTATACCATGTAGACTTACTATCTCTTTGATGTATAGCTGAGATAGGCTATCAGTGGATTGGGTATGACATATAGGAAGGAAATGGGCTGTCTTAGTTAATCTATTGACAATTACCCAGATCATGTCATGACCCTTAGAGGTTCTAGGTAGCCCTACGATGAAGTCCATTGTAATATGGTCCCATTTCCATTCGGGTAACTCAAGGGGTTGTAACAATCCTGCAGGTCTTTGATGTTCAGCCTTTACTTGTTGACATGTTAAACACTTTGCCACAAATTCCCCTATGTCTCTTTTCATACCATCCCACCAATATTGTTTCTTTAAGTCCTGATACATCTTAGTCCCTCCTAGGTGTATAGTATACTTAGACCGATGAGCCTCTTTTAAGATTTCTTGTCTTAACTCTTCATTAGCCAGTACCACTAATCTTCCTTGCATGTAAACGCTACCATCTTCCCTTTTTTAAAACCTTAGCTTCCCTATGAAAGCTTGTATATCCGGATCTCCTTTCTGTTCTTGTTTAACCTTTTCATTAATAGCTAACTTTATGGTTAGACCTACCATAATGATCTTGTGCTTACTTATGTCTAGTTTCCATGTGATTACTTCTTGTAATAGCTTCCATCTCTTAGTTAATAAACTTGCACTCATCCCTTGGGTTTTTCTACTTAATGCATTAGCTACCACATTAGCTTTTCCGGGGTGATAATGAATGGAGAAGTCATAGTCTTTTAAGTATTCCATCCATCTTCTTTGTCACATGTTTAAGTCTTGCTGGGAAAAGCTATATTTAAGACTCTTGTGATCTGTAAAAACTTCAAACTTTTCCCCATATAAATAATGTCTCCAGATTCGCAAGGCAAAGACTATGGTTGCTAATTCCAGGTCATGGGTCGAGTAATTGACTTCATGCTTCTTGAGTTGCCGAGAAGCATAAGCAATCACCTTCCCATGTTGCATAAGTATGCAGCCTAGTCCTTGTTGCGAGGCATCGCTGTATATCTCAAATCCGCCACTTCCTAAAGGTAAGGTAAGGACAGGTGCGGTAGTCAACCTTCTTTTTAGTTCTTGGAAGCTTTCCTCACATTTATCAGTCCATTCAAATCTTGTGTCTTTCCTAGTCAGCTTAGTTAGAGGTAAAGCCATTTGTGAAAAATCTTTGATGAATCTCCTATAATATCCGGCAAGTCCTAAGAAGCTTCTTATTTCTGTGACTGTCTTAGGTCTTTCCCGATTCGCATCGATTCAACCTTAGTGGGGTCAACTGCTATGCCATCTTGAGAAATAATGTGTCCTAAGAAATTAACTTTTTCCAGCCAAAACTCACACTTACTGAATTTTGCATATAACTTGTGTGCTCATAGGGTGCTTAATGTTATCCTTAGATGTTCCATATGGTCTTCAGGAGTTTCAGAATATATTAAGATATCATCCACAAACACTATGATGAATTTATCTAAGTACTCCTTGAACACCCTATTCATGAGGTCCATAAACGCGGCTGGAGCATTAGTCAAACCAAAGGACATCACTCTGAATTCATAATGGCCGTATCGAGTCCTAAAGGCTGTCTTGGGGATATCTTCTTCTCTAACTCGAAGTTGATGGTACCCGGATCATAGATCAATCTTAGAGAAGACTCTGGCTGACTGAAGTTGATCGAAAAGATCATCAATTCGGGGAAGAGGGTACTTATTTTTAATGGTGACCCTATTCAACATCTGATAGTCTACGCAAAATCTCATGGAGCCATCCTTTTTCTTAACAAAAAGGATTGGAGCTCCCCACGGAGATACGCTAGGTCGTATGAACCCTTTGTCAAGTAGTTCCTGTAACTGGGTCTTCAATTCTCTTAGTTCTGCAGGAGCCATTTGGTAAGGAGCTTTGGAAATGGGGGAAGTACCGGGTATAAGGTCAATGATGAACTCAATTTCCCTTGGTGGAGGTAGACCTGGTAAGTCCTCAGGGAATACGTCAAGAAATTCTCAGACTACCTCGACATCCTCTAGCTTTGGTTGGGGATTCTCGATGGATTCAATCTTGGCTAAGAAGAAGGGGCATCCTTGAGCAATGTGCTTAATTGCTTTCATGCCAGAAATAACACACGCTCTAGAATAATCCTTTCTTCCTTGGAGGGTGAAAGTATCTCCATTAGGTAGGGTAAAAGTGACACGTTTCTGACGGCAATCAACAAAGGCTTGATGAAAGGCTAGCCAGTCCATACCTAGGATGATGTCAAAGTCATTCATATCTAAGTGGATAAGATTGGCATGTAGCAAATGGTCCTTAATCAAAATGAGGACATCCTGGAGATAAGAATAGGTGGTAAGTGCCTGGCCTACAGGAGTCATGACTTCTAGACTGAAGTCTAGGTCCTGTGGTATAATGTCCAAGGATGATGCAAATTCCCGGGATATGAAAGAATGAGTGGAGCCTGTATCAAATAGAACTTTAGCAGGTGTATCAGAGATAGAAAGAATACCTTCGACAACTGCATTTGAAGCTTGGGCTTGAATGGAAGTGAGGGCAAAGACACGTCCTTAGCTTTTTGGAACTTATTCTTCTTTACGCTCTTGTACTTTCCTTTTTGGACAGTTACTAGAAAAATGTCCTAATTCTCTACAACTATAGCAAGTGATGTTGAAAGTGGGACATGGTTTGCCTGGATGATTTCTGTTACACCTAGGGCATGCCTTCCAGTCTAGTCTTCTTCCTTTGTTTTCAAACGGCTTCTTGAAAGGTGGCCTGGGTCCAGATGATGGAAATGGTCTCTTTCCTTTATTTCTCATGGTGTTGATGTTCTTAGTTTCTCTTGTTGCCTGGTTCCTTTGATAATCTTTTTCGTATAGGGAGGCCATCTCTACGGCTTTGGCTACTGTGGAAGGTTGGAAACCTAGAACTCTGTTCCTGAGTCCTGGGTTGAGTCCATCTACAAATCTTTCGGCCGCATCTTCCTTATCAGCACAAGCACGTGGTGCAAATCTTCAGAGGCTGATGAATCTACTTTCATACTGTTGGACGGTCATATTTCCTTGTTCTAAGTCCATAAATTCCTTTTCCTTCTGTTTCCTTATATCTTTAGGATAATATTTGTCGTTAAAGACCTTTTTAAGCTCTTCCCATCCTATTGTTTCTTGCTGATCAAAATAAGTTCTTTCTGCTATTTCCCACCAAAAGGTAGCCTCTCCTCTAAACACAAATGTGGCCATGGGTACTTTTCTTTCTTTAGCTATGTTCATGGCTTTAAATATCTTTTCAATGTCAATTAGCCATTTTTCAGCTGTAGATGCTTCATCTTCTCCTGTGAATGAGGGAGCTAGTTTCTGAAACCTTTCTAATTGAACCTCAGTCCTATCTATTGCCTTATCAGGGGAAGGATCTCGGGGGGTAGGAGTTTGGCTTTGACTATTCATGTATTGTCCCATGTTTTGTAAGAATTGTTTGAATAACTCAGCCATCCCGTTGCCTGACCCAGTGGAGTCCACTGGTGGGGCTTCAGGTCTTGGAGCATTGCTTCCCTTCTTCCTAGGCATTTGTTATCCTATTACCCCTTACTCTTTCATGGATGAAACTTGATTATAAGTTATTCTCCTCATAACTGGGCTGTGAGTAACGTTAAACCGTGCTCTGATACCAACTGTCACGACCCGGGTTTTTATATGATGCAATTTCGATAAACAGGCGAGATCTCTTGTTTTATAAATATGAAATGCATGAAAATCTTTTTCATTTGGAAAACAACCTTTCATGAAAACCCCAAGTGTCAAAACACATTCTCAATTTATTTAGCCATGGCAAAGTTTAAATCAATATTATTCCCAAGAAAGTGTTAGTCACAGCCCCAGCTATTAGAGAGTAACTACAATCAAGTAACATTGAAAGATATGGTAGGGGTTTTACTTACTTGTACTTAGTCTGGGTGGTTCCTAGCACAAGCGGTCCTTGCCCTTAAGTATTTTCTTGGTGTCTAAAAAATGTTGAGGATTTGGGTGAGTATATATTATACTTAGTAGGAGCCTATCACTACTAGTTTTATAATGCATGAGATGTTTTACAATCATATGCTCATTCAAAACATGTGTATGTTTGAATACTCAAGCGCAACATCGATATTAAAATCCATTATTTAACTGAAATACTAACGACTTAAAGGATCATATAATCCAAAATCGAAAGTATCATATACATATGTATCATAACATCATGATATGCATAAGATGCTTCATGGAATTCAACTCATGGATCTCCAGTATGGTATGGTCGACCAACCTCATATCATGCTATATGCAATGCACATAAATCATCAAACCATAAGGTCCACTATGCCCATGACCTCCTCGCGGTGTGGTCCCCGAGTACCTGAGGACACTCGGTCATAGCCTCCATGGGGCCTATGACATGTCGACCCAGTGCCGTGACACCAGTGGTAGCCCCCTGTACCACATGTAGTCGACGTAGGGACTTGCCTCTTTTGGGGCGTGGTACCCATCCACCTAATAGTGGTAGAGGCTGGGTGGCCAATCCAGACCCCTCGGCATAGCACCCACGGGCTTACTAGCCCAAATCACATAAGATCAAATAAGCCAAAACCTCTTTTCATAACCGGTCCTCTTTGGGTCCCTCACAACTACCTGGCCCTCGAAACTCCAGCATCTTTTGGCAACCCTCAAGGACATGCAATCTTTGCAAGTACTTAAATCATGCAATGTATGCACTTGTTTGCAAAACATATATGTGCATAATGTATATGCAATCATTTTACAAAACATGTCTATGTACAAAGCATTTATCATGCATGCTGAATTAAGTCATGCTAAACTAGTCATATATTTAAAACATATGTTCTGAAAACAATAATAGTTCTTTTAAAAGAATCTAATAGTGATAGATCACCTACCTGGCTAGGTCGCGCTAACCCTTTTGTCCTCGGACGCTCCTGATCATGGTTTGGGAATCAAGGTTAGTTTGGCCTATCTTTTATGGGTTTTAGAGTAATTGGTCTTATTACTTAGGCATTAGCGGTCCATCCCTAAGCCTATGGGTGTCCTAAGGTCCTAATTGGGCCTTGGTATCCTCAGTTTTCCAAAGATCTAGCGACCACCATCCTATTCTAAGGGTCATGCCCACCTTTGATTGGGCCTTGATCAAGGATTTTATAGTTTGGATGTGTTCGCATCGTTGACACGAACACCACACCTTTTGCGGTGCCTCAATCGGAGCTCTAGATCTCAAGTTATAAGCATTTTAGTGTCGCACGTACATAGAGTCTTAAGAATGAAAAAAACAGAATGCTAGGGCGCTGCGCGACTGCGTCGTGCGCCCTGGCTTCCTTAAGGAACGAAAAACCCACAGCGCTAGCGCACTGCACATCTGCAGTGTGCACCTTAGCGGGCGTGTCTGCAGATGCGCCAGGTTTTCCGCCCGACTGTCCCTTTTGCGGACGCGTCCGTTTGGTTTTTCAAACCGAGGTCGACGTGTGACGTTCCTATTGGATCGTCTTGTTCGTTGGTGAACCAGGGCATCCTCAGGACACCTTGGTTCGACCCTGTCGAACCAGTGCGGCCCAGGGGACATCCCTGGGTCCTTGGTGACTCTCTAGGGCTCTATTTTGCATGGTTTTTCATGAATAAACCTAGGGCAATTGTTCTTGGGACTATGGTGGAGGTGGGTTTTGAGCGATCTCGGACATACCTGGCTCGTTGCTGGGTTTTTCTCCTTGTTTTCCCCTCTAGGTCACTGCTCCACGACTGGTTTGCTTCAACGTTTTGGGCTGCCATTAGAGGCACCCAAGAGCTCTATTTATAGAGCTAAGAGAGGGTTCTGGAGGGGGCTCTCACCGCCTTTGAATGGCGGTGGAGAAACCTCCAGAATGGCAGTGATTTCTCCTCTAATCACTGCCGTTCTAAAATCCTCTAGAGGTTGAAGATGAAGGGGTGCCCATATCAAAACGGGCCCCTGTGTTTGCAGGCTAAAACCGTCTTTGTAAAAATTATAGTTTTGCCCCTGAACTTCAAAGGGCCATAACTTGCTCATTTTAACTCCGTTTTGGGTGATTTTGGTCTCGTTGGATTCCTTTTTCTGAGACGCATCAATGGAACCATTTTGAGGACCAAATTCATGGGTTCAGTCAAGGTGAATAGTGAATGACTAAAATTCCCTTATCTTCAGAAACTGATCTTTTCATTGCTAAACTTGGAATTTCAATATTACAAAATTGGAGTCATTACATATTGAACTTGAGTATTCAGACTTGCACATGTTTTGAACTAGCATATGATTTTAAAACATCTCATGCATTGCAAAACTAGTAGTGATAGACTCCTACTGAGTATAGTATATACTCACCCTATCCTTAACATTTTTCAAGATAGTTCCACTTACAAATAGAAGACGCCTCAGGAGATATTAGTGCTACGAGCAAGTGAATCAAAAAGGAAACACATATACATGTAA
Source organism: Warburgia ugandensis (assembly GCA_035236585.1). Taxonomy (NCBI): domain Eukaryota; kingdom Viridiplantae; phylum Streptophyta; class Magnoliopsida; order Canellales; family Canellaceae; genus Warburgia; species Warburgia ugandensis. The sequence continues at coordinate 74,700,455 of CP141131.1, read as the reverse complement.
TTAAATTCTCAACCCTTTGGACATGTATTTGTGTTTATTTATAGTTGGGCTGTGTGCTGTGACTGGATAGATCTGGGGAAAAACACTTATGATTTTCTAAAGCTTTTTCAAAAAAACTACTTTGGTGGTTGTGAAAGCAAATGACACTCGGGGTTTGCAAAATGTGTTTAAAAGAAAAGGATTTTCCGCTGCATTACATTGTTTTTCAAATCGGGATCCCACCTTAGGAATTTAGATTTTTCATTTAAAAATGCATGAGAAAACCCGGGTCGTCTCATCTTCGTAACCTTTCAGTCCAAAAGTTCTATAATCAATTCGGTAGGGTTAGTCCTTAAGAAATTCCTTCAGTTGATTTTTCGTACTTGGTATATGCACATAAAATCTAACTATTTGTCTAAAGGCAACGTAACATCAAATCTTCACCTTATAGTGTGCTAGCCATCTCACCCTTTTCTCCTTCCATCCCCTATGTCAATATATTGTGCAATCTTTTATCAAGGCTTTATCGTCAACCATGCAGTCTGTATTGTAAGGAGTTATCCTCATAAGGAGTGATTTTCTCAATTCCTCAAATTTTATTCTGCAAGTGCCTTCTCATACTTAGCTTATAATAGCAGTTTTCATTCAATAGCTACTACATCAAGTTATGCTAAAGTTGTTAAATCATCAAATTTGAAAAACACTTAGGTAAGCATGGAACATTTTCGTAGACATATAGAAAGACTTTATTTGATTACCTATTGATCTCTTTCCAGATATATCTTTGTCATAAGCTCAAGGGTCTCCAAATTGATTAGTACTTATTTGCCTTCCTTTTCAATCCAAGTCAGCAGCATTTCTCAGACTCAAAGTAATTTTTTCACCTTGTCATGGTAGCCATTAAGGTTTGAAAAAATCTTTGACATTGGTTTAGATCACTTCTTATTTTTGCTCCTATCTCAGTTGCAACTGTCCTCATCAACTGACCTCATACCCTCAATTAACTTAGTCTAACAAGTACTTCTTTCAAGGAAAACTCAAGTCTAAATACTTATAACATCCCTCTGTATATAACTTTGACTACTAACATATTTGATTAAATATGGTGGGATACCCTTATTTTAGTTAACAGTACTCTAAAAATAATGGTCTTAAGATATTTGCTCTTCCAATCTATGATAGCAAGGCCTTAATTTGATCCTTGATGGTACCCTTCTTGCTGAAGATAGATGGATGGACAAGTCACTATCCTCGCCTAATTCCTTTTTCAATATACTTTATTGGCAAGGTGGGATGTCACCAAATTTTCCTTTTTATGGATTATATCCATTGGTGTTCCCCATAAGCTAATAAATCTGATAAGAATCTAATTGTAATAATTGATATCAAACCATTTGTAGAATTTGATTTCTAGTTGGTCACCAATCCTCTTCGAAAATTTCTTGTCACATAATCTCTTAAAATTCGATACTCTACTCAAAGTCTTAAACCCCATATGCTTTCTTTCTTTTATATTCTTTTACAATAAGATCACCAACTCATCTAGTATTCTTCCTTTGCATTTGTTTGATCTACCTTCCTATGGGATTCAAGATGATAGAATTCTATGTATCTATTCTTTCCTCAATAAAGTCATGACCTTTTTCTTTTGAATATTCAATATTCATTGAATACTTATAGTTGCATCTCTATCTCTTTCTCTCTTTTCTTCAAAATCCTTATTTTTGTCTGCCTAGATCAATGCTTTCATTTGAGTGGTTGCATATATTTGATCTACGTGGCAGTCAAGAGAAACTTAATACTTCCAGGAAATGTTGAAGTTTCCTAATATCATTGAAATCCTTAATTGCCTATAGCCTCAATAAAATTCATACAATGTCTTTATAATGGCATTGATGTTTCACCATGCTATACTTCCCTTACAAGTTCATGTTAGGATCAATCTATTATCATCCTTAGTATTATCATCAAAATCTGTTGATAACTCAGTCAAATTTATTTCCCTATCATATTCGTGTTATGTTTCTCTTAATCACATAATATGTCACTTGTATACATCTTCTGATTTACCCCATAATACTCAGGTAGTTATTATTCGATAGCACTTCACTCTTTATAAGGCTCCAATTATGGTATCCAAAATTGAGCTAAGTCCTTCAGGATCCATACTTTTGTGACCTAGTATGAGTCATAGTTATATCTTGCATTATCATCCCTCTTAGATTATCATCAAAATCTTCTCAAAGTCTGTCTTTTACATCCCCTATCATACTCATATCATATCCCTTGTGATAGTGTGCTCATATTCTGATATTCTTTACGATGGTAAAATAGCCATCTAGGTTCTTCGATGTTCTTATCTTTGGTGAGATTGATCTCTTACATGTCAGAACTATCTACTAATAAGTTCACTAACATCTTCCTTCATCATTCTTATCATAATATGATCCATATACGAGTTTTCACATTTGCTCCACACAACAATCCTTAATCCATAAGTCATCTTAGACTAGATTTTTGATAAGGTTGCACTATCCTCTGCCTAATTATTTGTTAAACCAAGTTGTGTTTCACCTATTTATTTATGGTGAAATGCCTTAAGCATTAATATTGTAATCTTCAAATAGTAGTAGTCGTCTCTACTACTTCTATATATACTACATCTTCTTGATTTTCTCTATTGTCTAGGACCCTTGGACATGCTGGACTGGCTGTGAAAGGATAAAACCTGGGCTCTGATACCAATTGTGACAACCCGGGTTTTCCCATGCATTTTTAAATGCAATATCTAATTCCTAAGGCAGGATGCATCCCTATTTGAAAACCATTTTTATGAAAACAATGCAATGCAGTGGAAAATCTTTAGTTTTAAACTCATTTTGAAAACCCCGAGTGTCATTTGCTTTCACAACAACCAAAGTAGTTTTTGAAAAACTTCACAAATCATAAATGTTTTTCCTAGGTCTTTCCAGTCACAGCTCATAGCCCAACTGTAAATAAATACAAATACATGTCCAAAGTGTAGAGTGTTTACTTACATGTATAATTGTCTCCTTTTGATTTTTCTTGCTCGTAGCACTAACATAGGTGTCCTCTACTCGTGGATGGAACTATCCTAAAAAATGTTAAGGATAGGGTGAGTATATACTATACTCAGTAGGAGTATATCACTACTAGTTTTACAATGCATGCTATGTTTAAAGTCATATGGTCTTTAAAACATGTGCATGTTCGAACAATCATGGTCAATATCGATATTAAAACCACCGTCGAATTGGAATACTGACAACTTAAAGAAATAGCATAATCTAAGTCGAAAGTATCATATATCATAAACATAATGATATGCATAAGATGCTCCACTGAATCCAACTCATGGATTTCTGGTATGGTATGGTCGACCAACCTCATGTCATGTCATATGCAATGCAACTAAATCCTCAAACCATAGGGCCCAACTATGCCCATGACCTTGTCGCCGTGTGGTCCCCGGGTACCTAAGGACATAGCGTCATAGCCTCCACGGGACATATGACACATCGACCCAGTGCCATGACACTAGTGGTAGTCCCCTCTACCACATGCAGTCGACATAGTGACGTTGCCCTTTTTGGGCGTGGTACCCATTCCACCTAGTAGTGCTAGAGGCTGGAGGCCAACCTAGACCTCTCGGCATAGCGCCCATGAGCTTATTGGCCCAAATCATATAAGATCAAACAAGAAAAAACCTCTTTGTCCAAACCTGTCCTCTTTGGGTCCCTCACAACTGCCTACCCAGCGTCCTTTGGGCACTCCAGCATCTTTTGGTAACCCTCAAGCACATGCAATTTTTCAAGAACTCAATGCTCACAAATCATGCAATATATGCAATTGGTTGCAAAACATGTCTATGCATAATGTGTTTATCATATGCATGCTGAATTCATTTATATGCTAAACAAGTCATAAAATAAGTCATGCTAAACAAGTCATATACTGATACTTAAAACATGTATTCTCAAGAGGATCATGCCTCTTTTTAAAACGTTTAGTAGTGATAGAGCACCTACCTCAAAGTCTCCTGGAGTCGCGTCCTTTATCACTTCAACCCATCCCTGGGTCTCATTTATAAACTCCTGGGTATGAATGGATACAAGGAGTCCTTGTTAATTTCATTCTATTTAGACATTAGATCGCTAGATCTGCCTTTTAGGGTCCATGGTCCTTGCCTAATTCATTGTCAGGCTAGATCCTATGATGTGGATATACTATTCCATGGTTAACTCTGTAATTTGTCCTCTAATCCTAACTTTAAAGTCTCATTGGGTCCGTGTGTCCCAGTTCCCAGGACACCAATGTATACTAGTTGAACCGCACCCGCCTCACGTGTGTGCGCGCCCAAAGGCCGTTCCAGGGACGGCGTTTTACATGCACACTCAAGCGACTCGCTATGACGCGCATCCTGAATGGCATCGCACAGACGCACCTTTGGTGTAGCATGGTGCGTCTCAGCTCCCAGGGCACCCCGTGCATATTGGTTGAGCTAGGACCCGTGCCCCATGTCACGCGCGCACCCGAAGGCCGCACCTGGGACAGTGTACGCACTGTCGTACATGCATGCCCAAGTAGCGCGCTATAGCACGCATCCCAATCAACGTCCTACGAATGTGTCTTCAACGCAGGCGGGCCGCGTCTTGGTGGGTAGGACGCCTTGCCCATCCTGGACGAGTCCAAAGCCTACCGCACGCTTGTGTGTGCGTGATGCTGGCCTTAGGGGACGCGCCACTCGTGTGCATCATGGGGTGCATCCCGTGACAACTTGTTTTGGATGGGTTTCAGAGGAAATCCGTCTTCTCTGGTTTCCACAACATCTCTCAGCAGGAAAACACCCAGATCCGGTGTGGATCTGGGCAGGGAAGAAGGCAAACTAAATTGGAAGGGGTGGGGGCTCACCTAGGTGGTCTGGGAGAGCTTATCGCTGGTGGTGCATTTTCCTCCACACCTGCTGGAAATTTGGATTGCTTGAAAACTCAAAGAAGGGGGAAACCCCATTGCTAAGATCGGAAAGAAGAGAGGGGAATAGGGAGACAGGAAGGGCTGGCCTGACTTGGGCCTGGCCATTGCCGAAAAACTCAGGGAGACGAGTTTGAGATGTGTTTCTGATTTTTACCGGAAACCCCAGTCCCAAAATTGTAGGAAACCATGTTTTTGGAGAGGGGGAGATGGGGCTTTTATAGTGGGGAGAAGGCGGTGCCCCTCAATGGCGGTGCGGCGATTTCCCTTGGTGTGTTCTGGAGAAATCAGGAAAAAGGATTTTCTAGAGAAGTCAAGAGGTGGAAGACGACAGGGGGTGCTGTTATCAAAATGGCCCCCTGCGTTTTTCATTTTTTTCTTTTTTCTGTTTAAATTACAGAACTGCCCCTGATCTTTAAACGACTGTACCTTCTTCATACAAACTCTATTTTCGCCGTTTTTTGAGGCGTTGGATTCCATTTTTCAAGTAGAATCTAATGGTGCCAACTTTCCTCACAAATTCCTTCATTTACTATTTTAAATAAAGTCAAACATTCAACACAGTTCATTTCCCATAGAACGACCAATTTTTGTTAAAAATAGAGTAAATTGCTCATGCGTTACATGCTCCTTGGGAGCAGGATGATGGTTCGAAAGATAAACCTAGATTATGGTCACTAAATGAGTACTCATGATCTAATTGGTAGACGTTTCCAACAAAAGTTGGAAATCCTATTAGCACAAGAGACTGCCTCAAATAGTTATTTAAATATTTTACTATTTGAAGATATCTGACTCATGATTTTACTTGAAATTATCAAGTAGCAATATTCATGCTCTATAGATAGGGATGGGTACAGATACACATGCATGCAAAGGAGTGGCTATGATGCATTGCATGAAATGACTAATAAGAAATTATTCATGTGGTTTTCTCACAGTAGAAACATGTTTTCATATCATCATACTATAATGACGTAGATTTCAAGTTTGTTGTTCGAGTTCTATCTACTGAATATACCTCATCTACTTACCCACCCACACCACAAATCAGTGTGACAAGGAGAAAGTTAGGAGCGAGAAAATCCAAAATCTAGATGTGAAATGAAAAGTGAGACACCAGACATATTGAAGTGTTCTTTTATTGTTATTCTGTTAACTATGAACATACTCAAGCACTAAGTACTAGATCATATTTCATTTGATCTTGGCATTTTAATTTGGCAATGATTAATAAAACTTGGGATTGTTTTGACATTAAATGGAATATTATACAACTTGAATGGATAATGATCAGGTATTTTGGAAACAATTTTTAAGGAAAATTTCTTCTATATGATTTGTTTTTAAAAAAAATACAAATAAGGATCCTGCCTTTCAAAATGAATTTTAAATATGAAATGGTGTTTTAAAATCCCAAGGTGTTATATATGTAGACATAATTAAGTACATGTATGAGGGAGTAGTAATAAATTATAGGACCACTAACAAAGAGATAGATGATATCCTTATCACTATAGAATTTGTTGTGATTTTAAAGTTAACTCGCAAGAGCATGAATCAATTGTAATATAGCATGCTAGTGAGGTCAATCCCACAAGGAGTTGAACAAATGTGATGCTAGTGGTCCCTACTTTAAACTATCTAACCTAGACCAAATTTAAGAAATTTTTAACCTCAACTAAGAATGAAAATTAGCATATGGAAATGAAAATTATGCAAAAGTTAGAAATATGCTAAAATTAAAAACTTTCCTAAAACACACTTTCCAAAAATAAAACATTCCTAAATGAAAATTTCTAAATCTATCACTTTTCTAAACTAAGAACTTTCCTAGAATGCAATTTTAACAACTTTCCTAAGCATGAAATTAAGCACCTAACCTAGGGAAACATGGATTAAACAACTACTTTCATAATCATGCAACTAGTAAATAAAGCAATTAAACTTATAGAATGGAAACTCTAAGAACTAAAAAGAATTCAACAACATGCTAACAAACTAATGAAGACAAACAAACAACCACTAACTAGATAACTTTTGCTATCATGAATAAATTCAACAACTTAGATCTCAACAATCACTCAAAACCATGCTTGATTGAATGAGCAATGAACCCAATGAACTATGAAGGAACAATCAAGTTGGCAAATCATTCAAGCTTCAACCTTAAATGATTTCAAAACCATGTGTTCCACTTTTGAATGGGATGCATTGTTTCATAAGTCTTTTGATTGGCTTGATTGGAAAGTTGCAGCACCATTCTTATGTTAACCAACAAACCATGGAAGTAACATGTAAACAAAACAACCTTGCTATCTTTTATCAATTGAAAGTATTTTTTAATCATCAAAAATGTTGCATACAATTGATTACATGAAGGATGCATTCCACTTTTGATGAGCAAGCACCACTCTTTCTCCCAACTTAAATTCAAAATCAAATCCTAACAATGATTCCTCCTCTAACAAGATTGATATTCAAGGAAAATTTTAAGGAATATAATGGCAACACTCAAGGAAAACTAAGGAAAACAATGCTGGAATTCAAGGAAACTAAAAGAGAACTAGAAGGCAATGAAAAGTAAAGTGAAAGATGAGATTCAACATGACCTCCCTTAGCTGTCACATCAAGGAAAAGATCATCCTTGGATCTAAATCTTCAAGCAAGGAAAAACAAAAAGATAGCAAACCAACAACTAGCACAATGGAAACTAAGATAAAACAATGTAAGCAAGGAAAAATTAACCAACCTTTGAAGAACAAATCAAACACTAAGGACCAGGCATGGAACACATGAGGAGATGCCCACACACCATGGGAAAGAGTAGCATCCACCCAAAAGGAGAGGAAATCCAAGAAAAACAATGGAAGAAGGAAGGTTAGGAAGAAGACACCCTCCTCCAAGTGTAGGAGGCATCTTTTTCCTAAGAGGAAAAGAGAGCTTTAACTTATGTTTTTGCTGGAATTTTATAGTTTTTCTCCTATTTTTTGTAGGGTGTCCTAGTGATTAGGTGTTATGGGGATGAAAAAAAAGTCATTTGGATGGCTAGGAAGGGGGTACAAGTTAGGGTTTTTTAGGAGGAACCAAGGTTGCATGGTTGCTGCCCTTTGGAAGTGGAGTGGGTGGGAGACACCACTTTTTTAGGAAGGGGTATCTCCCCCTTCAAAAATCATCAAACACCCTAAAAATATGGAAAGCGATTGTATGGTTGAGGTAGGAAAGAGATAAAAATAAGAAAAGAAGGTGAGAGGAAAGAGATGGTTAGAAAAAATAGGAAAGTGAGGTAAGATGGAGAAATTTGATTAGCTCAGAGATTTCCTAAGAGGTGGGAATTGATTGGGTGATTGTAATGGGAGTTTAGGAAGGTGGAGGAGTCTTGGAATGGTAAGACTCTTGAATTAAAAGTCAACTTCGTGGTGCTATTTGGTGATGGGGTGGAAAGTGATAAAAAGGTGGGAAAAACATGAAAAATAGAAGGGTCTATTCATATTGGTGCAAATGCCAACTTATCCTAATGAATTTTCATTAGGTTATAACCCTTAGAATCTCATGGATAATCTTCTTGATTTTTCTCCAATCCTAGCCTTTCATTTAGCTTAGCTTAATGGTTTTGATGGATGACTTTGAGAGCTCCATTGGCTAGGATTTATGGCTAGCTTAGATGTCTCTCTTAGCTTGGATTCATGGCTCCATCCCTTTGCTTGAGTGGCTTGAAGTCCTTATCTTGTCACCTTCTCTCATGGCTTTATATAACTAAGGTGGCTTACATGCAAAGGTACTGAAAGTGCACAACTTACTTCATGGGCCTCGTTGGGCACCTTTAGCTCCTTCGATTGTATCCATTGCTGGTCCTAGAGATGATCCTCATCCTTGATCTTATGTTAAATTGATGATTCTTAAGTTTTGGCTTGATCTTTTGATCTTAATCTTCAATGTTCATGTCAATCGATTTTGACCATTGGATCACCATCTCACTTCCTTCAAAAGTAAAAACCTCTAATTAAATCCTTGAAAAATATGATTAATCACATACTTTCTTCGATTTTCCTCTAGACCTACAAAATATTAGAATTTTGAGTCATTAGATAAAAAATGCATGTGTTACGAATTTTGGTCCAAAACCCTAATTTACTCCTATAAGTTATAACACATGGGTACTACTTGGGTGGTTATTATGAAAAATTAAAAACTTATCAGAATTCCACTATGGATAGGCATTGAACCCATACCTTTTCATGTTGGTTATGAATGAGTTAATCAAACATATGCATGAGGAGATTCCATGGTGCATGGTATATCCAGATGATATAGTTTTGATTGATAAGACAAGGGAGGGCATAAACACAAAGCTAGAGTTGTGGAGAGATGCTATAGAGTCTAAACAATTTAAATTTAGCCAGACTAAGAAAGAGTATATGGAATACAATTTTAGTAAGGAGTGGAGTGGGAGTGAAGTACTAGTAAAGAATGATAACTAGAAAAATCCCCAAAAAGACAACTTACAATACTTTGGTTCGATAATTCATGAGAATAAAGAGATTGAGAGGGATGTTACTCAAAGAATCCAAGTGCATTAAAAAAAATGGAGATGTATCTCTAGAGTTTATTGTGAAAGCAAGTGCGAGGAAAAGTAAAATAAATTCTATCAGATGGCTATAAGGCTGGCCATGATTTATGGATTAGAGTGTTAGTCAGTTAAGGAACAACCTGTACATAGGATGAGCATATGTTGACTCAGGATTTTAAACAATAATTTTCTCAATTCTTTTTTAAATTTGTGGTCTCTCTTTGAAAATTCCTTTCAAAGTCCAAACAGCAAAAAAAAAAATTCATTAAAAGATGTTTCTAAATAATTTGAGTGTCATCTTTCTTTCAAGAACTAAGGATTTAGAGGTGCAATAAGTTGTTCATTTCTACCAAAACTCTAGTAGAGTTTTCTTTGTTTCTCAAACTCTAGTAGAGTTTTCTATATTTCTCAAACATTGTACATTTAATGCATGTGATGTGAATGACCTAATAAATCATTAATTTACGTAATAAATCATTAATTTACAAAACTAAAATAACCAGAGACTTTGTCTCCTTTTTCAATCTCAATTTAATAAGAAACACATACATAAATCTATCTAGATCCATTGAGCCACAACTTATAGGCCAACTATATAACTATAATCCTACATACTTGCATGTCCAGAATAAATAAAATCATATACTGTAATGCCCGAGCAATTTACACTCTTTTTAACCAAAATTGAACATTCTATAGGAAATAAACTAAGTTAAATGTTTCACTTTATTTAAAATATTAAATGAATAAATTTGTGAGGAAACTTAGTACCATTAGATTCTACTCAAAAAATGGAATCCAACACCTCAAAAATCACCCAAAACGGAGTTCGTATGAAGAAGTTACGGCCGTTTAAAGATCAGGGGCAGTTCTGGAATTTAAACAAAAAAACGAAAAAATGAAAAACGCAAGGGGCCGTTTTGATAACGGCACCCCCTATCGTCTTCAACCTCTAAACCCCTCCAAAAACCCCATTCCTAGAGAATTCTGCCACCGCCAAGGGCGGCACCGCCATTGGCAGCACCGCCATAGCAGGGCTATAAAAAGCCCCATCTCCCCCCTCCAAAATCACGAGTTTTCCAGTCGTTTGAGACTCGGGTTTCCGGAAAAATTGAAAACCCGTCTCTCTGTGTTTTTCGACAATGGCCAGGCCCAAGTCAGGCCGGCCATTGCCATTTCCCATGTCCCCTTTCTCCTTTCCAGTCTGGCAATAGGGTTTCCCCCTTTGTTCGAGTTTTACAGCGAGCAAGCACACCCACCGGGCAAAAAGGGCGTTTTCCAGGCTACAGGTAAGCCGTTCTTACCTTTTCCTCTCCGTTTTGCTTCCCTAGGGCCACATCCATGCCGGATTTGGTCTTTTCTAGCCAGGTTCCTAGCTGAAAAATGTTCCAAGCCAACTTGGGCCGGCCCTACACGAACCAGGCGTCCCAGGGACGCCATGCTCCACGAGCACCTGGGACTGGGTCCTTGGGATGGGTTCCAGGTGTACGACAGTCCGTACACTATCCAAGGTGCGGCCTTCAGGTGCGCGCGACATGGGGCACAGGTCCTGGCTCGACCAGGGTGCACAGGGTGTCCTGGGAGTTGAGACGCGCCATGCTATAAGGTGCGTCCGTGCAATGATGTGTGTCGTAGCGCGTCACTTGAGCATGCATGTGTGCGTGCAAAACACGGCCCCTGGCACGACCTTTGGGCGCACACGCACGTAAGGTGGTCACGGTTCAACCAGGATACACGGGTGTCCTGGGAACTGGGGCACAAAGACCTAATGAGACTTTAAAGTTAGGATTAGAAGATAAATTACAGCGTTTAACTATTGGAAAGTAGATCCACACCATAGGATCTAGCCTGACGAATGAATTAGGCAAGGACCATGGACCCAATAGGCAGATCTAGCGATCTAATGTCTAAATAGAATGAAATTAAAAAGGACTCCTTGTATCCATTCATACCTAGGAGTTTATAAATGAGACCCAGGGACGGGTTAAAGTGATAAAGGATGCAACTCCAGGAGACTTTGAGGTAGGTGCTCTATCGCTACTAGACTTTTTAGAAGAGCCGTGAGTGTTTTGAGAATGCATGTTTTATGTATAAGTACATGACTTGTTTAGCATGACTTAAGTATAAGTACATATGGTAAATGCTTTATGCATAGGTATGTTTTGCAAATAATTGTATATACATTATGCATAGATTTGTTTTGCAAACAATTGCATATATGATTTGTGAGCATTGAGTTTTTGAAAGATTGCATGTCCTTGAGGGTTACCAAAAGACGCTGGAGTGCCCAAAAGATGCTGGGTAGGCAGTTGTGAGGGACCCAAGGAGGACAGGTTTTGAAAAAAAGGTTTTCGCTTGTTTGATCTGATATGATTTGGGCTGATAAGCACGTGGGCGCTATGCCGAGAGGTTTGGGTTGGCCTCCAGCCTCTACCACTATTAGGTGGATGGGTACCACACCCAAAAAGGGCATGTCCCTACTTCGACTGTATGTGGTATAGGGAGCTACCACTAGTGTCACGGCACTGGGTCGATGTGTCATATGCCCCATGGAGGCTATGACACTGTGTCCTCAGGTACCCGGGGACCACACAACGGCGAGGTCGTGGGCATAGTTGGACCCTATGGTTTGATGATTTACTTGCATTGCATATGGCATGACATGGGGTTGGTCGACCATACCATACCATATATCCATGAGTTGGATTCAATTGAGGATCTTATGCATATCATTATGTTTATGATATATGATACTTTCGACTTGGATTATACTATTCTTTAAGTCGTCAATATTTCAATTCAACAGTGGTTTTTAATATCAATATTGAATGTGATTGTTCGAACATGCACATGTTTTTAAGAGCATATGATTTTAAACATAGCATGCATTGCAAAACTAGTAGTGATAGACTCCTACTGAGTATAGTATATAGTCACCCTATCCTTAACATTTTTCAGAATAGTTCCAGTCACAAATAGAAGACGTCTCAGGAGATATTAGTGCTACGAGCAAGTGAATAAACAAAAGAGACAACTATACATGTGAGTAAACTCTCTACCCTTTGGACATGTATTTGTATTTAATTACAATTGGACTGTGTGCTGTGACTGGATAAACCTGGGGAAAAATATTTATAATTTCTGAAGTTTTTCAAAAACTACTTTGGTGGTTGAGAAAGCAAATGACACTCGGGGTTTTCAAAATGAGTTTAAAACTAAAGATTTTTCGCTGCATTGCATGGTTTTTATAAAATGGTTTTCAAATAGGGATGCATCCCGCCTTAAGAATTTAGATCTTGCATTTAAAAATGCATGAGAAAACCCGGGTCATCACATATACTCACATTATCAATATAGTCTCATGCCACAATTGTCCTCATCTAAGATTCCTTTGACCTGTTGTAGCTTTTCTTCATGTTGAATGCTCCTGATTTGAGATATTGTAAAGAACTACAATGTCTTAGCAAGCTTAAACTTGTGTAGATGGATGAAGATGCCCTTATACCTACAGAATCATTGGTTACATGATCAGAATTACTTTTAACATGCCTTTATGTTGAAAACCAAACCATGCCATTTCCAAATTGTTTTCACACAAGATATGATGGATTTTGTAAAATCATGAACCCATGGATCACATATCCAATCTAGGGTAATTACAAATAATTTATATTCATAATATAATTCTAAATTGTCGATGCCATAGTATTCCATTTGAAAACAAAATTACTTTCAAGTCCTTATGATGAAGCACTCATGTCAATTGCCATGCGTAAGTTAGCCAAATGCATTATGAGTTCAATTTCAAACTATGCATGTGTCATGTAAGCATAAAGCATTTAATCAATCTATCAACAATAATCTGATAAGATTTATCTATCAAAGACCATCAATATGCACATCTTTTTACTTCCAAAACAATCTATAAACTTGAAATTAATCAATGCACAATCTAACACAATCTATAAATGTATAATCAATCAATATAACAATTCGATGACTGTTTGTGTCTGGTTAGCTTAGTAGATAATACAGTTCATAAATGTTTGTGAACATCTAAATCATCAGGTAAAACAAATCTATAAAATCAATAAACAATAATCAGTTGATAAAAAATTAGTAATAGTCATTGATTGATAAATTAATCAATAAGGTTGTGTTAGTCTCGGAACAGTCTACGACCAACTCTTACCAACCACCTAATTTTAACCATATCTATAACTCATAGTTTGGAGATAAGCCTGGACCAACTATCAATGAGTAGCCTAATTTTAACTATATCAGCTAATCAGTATCTATAAATGGGCTAGGACCAATTTAAGCAGTTGTTTAATTTTAACCATGTCAATAAATAAATATCTTATGTCATTGATCACCTGTGGAATATGTGACGACCCAGGTTTTTGAAACATGATTTGTAAAGTATTTTGAAAGGCAGGGCCCTTAAGAGTGTAAAATTTTTGCGCAAAACAAAGCAGCAGAAATTCTTTTCTTTAAAACTTGTTTTGAAAACTCAAGTCACCACTTCATACATAACATAAGTACAATTTGTGTACAAAATAAAATTCCATTGAAGGAATATACTTTTATTAAACTCAGGATCCATCTAGTGGTTCACAGTATAACCAAATCTAGTGCAATATTTGTCCAAATTACATAATCCAAAACTCAACCTCACCATACAATAAAACTCTCAACAAAGAAAAATACATGTCTTCAAGGGTATACCTTGAAGATTATTTTCTTCAAGTCTTCCATAGTCTTCAGCTCCTAACTCTCCTTCCCTGTATCTGAGATATTGCAACAATTACAATATCTCAGCAAGCAATGCTTGGTAGGGGATTCAAGAAACATAACATTGACAATGTAATTCCAATACTTCATAATCCCATTATCCTTAAACATACTCTTTACTTTGTAAGTTATGTATATATATATACATACATACCCTTCATGGGTAAACCAGTTAAATTCGTGAAAATAGTCAAATATCATTCCCAACTAAGCTGATCAATTCTCTTCCTTTTGAGAATTTAGTATTATAGCTAATCTTATACTGGGAATTTCCCTTCTTGGGAAATATTGGTAATATACAACTACCTAGCATTTCATTATGCTATAACATAAGGCATTTCACTATGCCTATTCTCATATGCATCATAGTGCAAAATAATCAGAAAGGTTGCTATGCTACAATCTGATCCGTACTAGAGTGCTTGGATAACTGCCCTGTTCACCACCGATACCACGGTGGAAAATATTATGTCACTACCCATATGAGGGGGGCAAGACTTTCACAGTGGTGGCCTTCCCATAATTGCCACCACCCAACTTTTAGCCTCTCTTAGGACAACGTATCATCACATCATCAAATTTCAAGGAGTGGGTGGCCAAACCCTCATAACTCCTCTAGCAATAGCATTCCCTAGGCTTATGCCTATTGAAACAAACTCACAAGCCTCCAAGCTTGTATGTAAAATAGTTTTCATATATATCAGACCATATGTCTATTTACTTAGGACTGAAATATTTCCTAGTTCCCTATTTACTTATAGTTTAGTCCTTAACCATCTTATATGTGTTTGGTTGGATCATAAGGTTTTCAAGAGATTTAATACAAGTATTATCATTACTCTTGTCAACATAAGATCATGATTACAATCATGTATGCATTCATCAAATCCTCCTACCTTTAAGGATTGATCTCTGTACATCCATACATATTGTCAGTATATAAATTATGAACAATCCTATTGATCACTAGATCTAATGTTTAAAATGATCTTTAAATCATTCATATCTAAGTATTTTTCTATCTCTAAGTCTTTGTATGTCCATCTCCTTGATCTTGATCTTTCATAGATCCATTGATTAACAATCTATACACGTTGACAAAGATCAAGGTCCTAGATCTTCTATCATCTAGTTCTTCTTTGATATAAGTTCAGTTATTGGATCATCCCTATGGAGGATGATCTTGGTTTTCTTCCTTGAATCATCTTTGATCAAGGGTTTGGATTATCTAATCTAATGAACTATACCAAGTATACTAATAAACATGCATACTAAGTACAATATAGTGTTCTTATTCTTATTGTTCTTGATCATCCAAGATCTAATGGATCTTGTTTGATCATCCTTATCTTACTTACTATTTTCATTGGGGTTAAGTAATTTACTAACCTTTTATGCTCTTATTATTATTATTCAACCAGTAAATGTGCTGGTTGAAAGTAACTTATTCAAGCCTAAATCTAGATTGCTCCTCTTATTTCCAATTGGCTAAGGAAAACTAGCTGAATGGGTGAACACAAAGTGGTTACTTCAATCCTCATGTAAGGAGGCGTTTAGACCTCACAAACATCAACAGAAGGTAGGGGAAGAGCGAGGCTCTATTAGATAACCCCCTTAACCACGATGTTCATCATTCACTAGAATGACCATAGCTCAACCTTTCATAAGATTCCTATAAGCATGTTTACCCTAACTACTATTTCTAATGGATTTTAATTAAGTCCATGAATATTTATAATGTCATTCATGGGGTTTATTATTCTTTTCCTAATTTGGGCCAAGGAGTTGATAATCCTTATATTGTCCTACTAACTATAGCCCTTACTAATTAAGTCCAAAGTACTCCATTCTTAATTGTGTAATGAAACTCTACTTTCTCATTAGAATACATTTTTTTATGTTTTATGCTCTTTATCTCATAACAAGTAGATCTACTAATAACATTTAACCATAAATGAATTATAAATTCAAAGCATAAAACTACATAATTTAACATTTAATGATAATGAGGCAAGGTGCTTAAAATAATTAAATCTAGCACCTTATGATAACAATGAAATCACATATCATGCTAAAGTCTAAATGTTATACTAGCATGCTTTATAACATAATCATATTTAAAATGATATTGTATAAAATAAAACTAATTACATTAACATTTTTAGAAACCTTTACTTATGATCCAACCATTTGATCTTAGATCTTTTCCTTTGATTAAGGATTTTAGTTATATTTAGGGAATTTTTTTTATTAAGGTCAAAAGATCATATTGATCTATTTTTGTCATAATCCATCCATGATTTCCTTGGATTTCATCATATCAACATTTATTCTTTCCATCCCAAGGATCTGATCACACTTGATCTCATTGATCAAGTGGGTCCCTTTGTATTTTTAGGGTTTTTCTACCATAATGGGTAGATCCTTTAATATATCTCATATATATCCAATTAAACCATAGATCTCACTTTATTTCAATAGTATATTATTATTAAAACATATTTTCAAGATCTGATCATCTCAGATCTTGAAGATCTAAGTAATTGGAAACTTGTTTCTTTAATACAGAAATTTTTTACTAAATAGTATATCCATTTTATAATTTCATCAGAAAATAGAGGTTTCAAGCTTTCCATAGCTTCTTTCCCATCTCAATTTGGAGTTCAGATGACTCTGGAATTGGATCTGGAAGTTCACAGTCCTTCCTAGGGCCTGAATTTGATCTAGGCCCAAGGAACGGACAGCCCAGATCTTTCGAGTGGAAAACCAAGCTGGGCAGAATGAGTCGGGCACTTCCGCTGCGCTGAAATGCGGAAGCTCCCGCACAGGGTGTCCATGGACGCGCGAGGGACGTGGATCGTCCGATCGAGAGATCGGACAGTCCATTTGGACGTCCAATCAATCCCTTCTCAATTGAGGGACCAAACCTTCTCAGATCTTTGTGAAAATTCTACCCTAGGGATTTTGGACCTTTTTGGATCGATTGGTGTAGTCAGATTTTTCATCTGAGAACTCTATGATCTAGAATTAAGGGTTTTGGTGTTTACTTTATTTTTACCTTTTATTACCAAAATAAAATACAGTAAACTAAAATTTACATAAAATAGTATTAAACATCTATAGAAAGTATTTCCACCTACCCGATTGGAGAAAAACCTCAGTTATATGCCCAATTTAAAAAAATACCTTGTTGATGAAGATATGGCCTAAGATCCACCTTTGTTGCAAATTTCTGTTGTTTGGACCGTTGGATCTTGAAATTTCTTTGGTGGTTTTGTAGAATAGATATGTTGAGAAGTTTTGGATAGTGAAATTGATCAAATTAGATCTAGAATAGAGTGCCTAATTGATTTTAGGTCTCCTATTCCAATCTAAAAAGAAAAACAAATTGAAAAGAGAGATATCTCTTGAAAATTTTGGGTTTTTGGGGAGAGATCTAGGTCTAATTTTTCAGGGAGAGTGAAGAAAATTTTGTGGGGATTTTATGAGGACTTTTGCGGTTGTATTTATAGGCATTTTTTGGTCTTTTTTCATGATTATAATATTTTATTTTTTATTATTAAATGGCATGAAAGTCTCCCATGCTCCATTTTTTCTTCCCCATGCCCCATTTTTCTTCCCCAAGACCAACTGATGTTTGTTGACCCATGACTTCATGTGGGCTGCTGATAAGATTTGTTTTTCGGTCCCTTGTGGACCCCACATGGTGTAAAAAGATCGTTTTGCCATTTATGTATAAAATTTTGGGTTTTATACCCATGATCTCGGATTTGAGTGTACTTAGTGGCGTTGGATTCGTATTTCTCAGTACATTCTAAATTTTGATATCTCATGTTTTGATTTTTGGGAGATTTTGATTTTGGGTAAAATTACTATTTTACTCCTTTTGTCCAATAAATGAAGAAACTTAAGGATTTCTCATCCGAATTCAGAATTTGTCATGTTTACAGTCATTTTGAAGGGTTTGCTAAGTTTAATTTTAATTTTACATGACTTATGTTTTGATTATACTTTTATAAAAAATATATTTTAAATAACCCTAATATTTTAGCGCAAAATATCTAAAACTCAAACTTTATTGATTTTCTCAATCAATTACAAAAATTGGGGTTATTACAATCTTCCCTCCTTACAATAATTTCGTCCTCGAAATTTGTAATACACTACTTACTCAAACAAACTAGGGTGCGTCTTCCTCATTTCTACTTCAGTTTCCCACGTGGCTTCCTCAACAAAGTGATGTTGCCACAGCACTTTGACTAACGGAATGCTTTTGGTTCTTAACTTCTGTTCCTTGCGGTCTAGAATTCGTATTGCCTTCTCTTCGAAGGTTAGGTTAGGCTTTAGCTCTTTTGGTACCCTTTGAAGTATATGAGTGTCGTCTTGGAGGTATTTCCTTAGCATAGACACATGTAAGACACTATGTATTTCTGAGAGTTGGGGTGGTAAGGCTAATTTGTAGGCCACTGGACCAACTCTTTCTAAGATTTGAAATGGACCAATGAATCTAGGACTAAGTTTTCCTTTGCTTCCAAACCTCATTACTCCTTTGGCAGGTGATACCTTTAGAAATACGTGCTCCCCTACATCAAATTCCAGGTTTCTACGTATTTTATCTGCGTAACTCTTTTGTCAGTTGTGTGTTGTTAACCTCTTTTGTATCAATCTGACCTTGTCTACACATTGTTCTAGTTCTGACTTTATCAGCTTTCTTTCTCCAACTTCACTCCAACAGGTTGGTGATCGACATGGCCGTCCATACAATGCTTCATATGGTGCCATACCAATACTTGCCTGAAAACTATTGTTATATGCAAATTCTATTAAAGGAATATGTTCATCCCAACTCCCTTTCCAATCTAATGCATATGCTCTCAACATATCTTCTAAGATTTGAATAGTCCTTTCTGATTGACCATCTGTTTGAGGGTGAAATGTTGTACTGAGTTTAATTGAGGTTCCCAAGGCTTGTTGTACACTCTTCCAACATCTCGAAGTAAATCTTCCATCCCTATCCAAGATAATGGATAGTGGAATCCCATGAAGTCTTTCTATTTCTTTGATGTATAACTTAGCCAGACTGTCAACTGATTGGTTTTGTCTAATTGCAAGGAAATGTGTTGACTTTGTTAGCCTATCCATGACCACCCAAATCATGTCATGGCCTGCCCAAGTCCTTGGCAATCCCACTACAAAATCCATAGTGATATTGTCCCATTTCCATTTTGCAAGTTCCAATGTTTGTAACATTCCAGTTAGTCTTTGGTGTTTAGCCTTTACTTGTTGACAATTTAGACATTTAGCCACAAATTCTCCTATTTCTCTCTTCATGCCTTCCCACAAAAAGTTTCTTTTTAAATCTTGATACATCTTTGTACCTCCAAGGTGTATAGAAAACTTTGACTAATGGGCTTCTTGTATCAATTCCTTTCTCAGACATGTATTTAAAGGAACCACCAATCTCTCCTGAAAACGTATGCCCCCATCTGTAGCCTTAACAAATCCTTTATTTTCACACAATTCCTGAGTTGTTGTATCTTCTTCTTGGGCTTTAAGGACTCTTTCTACAAAAGCTGATTTAATTGTGATGTTCGTGAGTAGAGCTCTTAGTTGTTTACTTAATGCATCAGCTACTACATTTGCCTTTCCAGGATGGTATTGGATGGAAAAATTGTAGTCTTTGTGTAATGACTCCAATTTTGTAATATTTAAATCCCAAGTTAGCAATGAAAAGTTTAGTTTTTGAAGATAAGGGCATTTTGGTCATTTCACTATTCACCTTGACTGAACCCAAAAAATTGGTCCTAAAAATGGTACCATTAGGTGTGTCTTGGAAAAAGGAATCCAACAAGACCAAAATCACCCAAAACGGAGTTAAAATGAGCAAGTTATGGCCCTTTGAAGTTCAGGAGCAAAAATATAATTTTTATTAAAAAACGGATTTAGCCTGCAAAACACAGGGGCCCGTTTTGATACAGGCACCCTTCATCTTCAACCTCCTAGAGGGTTCTAGAACGGCGGTGATTGGAGGAGAAATCACCGCCCTTCTGGAGGTTTCTCCACCGCCATTCAAGGGCGGTGAGAGCCCCCTCCAGAACCCTCTTATAGCTCTATAAATAGAGCTCTTGGGCACCTCTAATGGCAGCCTAAAAGCTTGAGGAAAACCCGTTTTGGAGAAGCAACCAAGAGGGGAAACGAGGAGAAAAATCCAGGAACGAGCCAGGTATGCCCAAGATCCCTCAAAACTCGTCTTCACAGTAGTCCTAGGCTCAGTTTCCCTAAGTTTTTGCATGAAAAATCATGCAAAATAGAGCCCTGGAGAGTCACCAAGGACCCAGGGACATTCCTTGGGCCGCACTGGTTTGATAGGGTCAAACCAGGGTGTCCTAAGGATGCCCCAGTACCCCAACGAATAGGACGTTCCAAATGGAACGTGATGCGTCGACCGTGTTTGAGAGAACCAAAGGAACGCGCCCGCAAAAGGTAAAGACGGGCGGGAAACCCGGGGCATCTGCAAACGCGCACGCCTCAGACACGTAGTGTGCTAACGATTCGGGATTTTTCGTTTCTTAAGGATGCTGGAGCACATGCCACTGATGCGCAGCACACTAGCATTCGGCCTTTTCCTCTTAAGGTCCTTATGTACATGTGACACTAAAAAGCTTATAACTTGAGATCTAGAGCTCCGATTGAGGCGTTGCAAAAAACGTTGCGTCCGTGTCGATGACGCAGACACACACCAAAACTATAAAATCTCTGATCAAGGCTCAATAAAAGGTGGGCATGACCCTTAGAATAGGATGGTGGTGCGTGGCCGCTAGACCTTTGGAAAACTGATGATACCAAGGCCCAATTAGGACCTTAGGACACCCATAGGCATAGGGATGGACCCTTAATGCCCAAGTAATAAGACCAACCACTCTAAAACCTATAAAAGATAGGCCAAACTAACCTTGATTCCCCACACCATGTTCAGGAGCATACGAGGACAAAGGGGTTAGCGCGACCTAGCCAGGTAGGTACTCTATCGCTACTAGACTTTTAAAAAGAGCCATGATTGTTTTGAATGCATGTTTTAAGTATAAATTATATGACTTGTTTGGCATGACTTATGTTATGGCCTATTTAGCATATAAATGAATTCAGCATGCATATGATTAAATACTTTATGCATAGACATGTTTCGCAAATAATTGCATATATTGGATGATTTGTGAGCATTGAGTTCTTGCAAAATTGCATGTCCTTGAGGGTTACCAAAAGACGCTGGAGTGCCCAAAAGACACTGGGTAGGCAGTTGTGAGGGCCAGGCAGTTGTGAGGGACCCAAAGAGGACAGGTTTTGAAAAATACATTGTGCATGTATTGCCAAGACATGTGCTACATGCATAGATTGCATGATAAGTGTAGCCTTGACTGATGAGGGCGGGCCGATGAGGGCGGGCCAGAGAGAGCTGACAAGGCTTCTAGGCTGTCAGGCTTCTAGGTAGGGTTATGACTTTGAATGCAATACATGAGCAGATTTTATGCATTGCATGCACATTTTGCAACCGATTGCATAAATTGCATGATTTACGACGAATACGTGTCATAGGCCCTGTTGAGGCTATGACCGAGTGTCCTCAGGTACCCGGGGACCACACGGCGGCGAGGTCGTGGGCATAGTTGGACCCTATAGTTTTGTGGACTTATTTGCATTGCATATGGCATGATATGAGGTTGGTCGACCATACCATACCAGATATCCATGAGTTGGATTCAGATGAGCATCTGATGCATATCATTATGTTTATGATATATGATGCTTTCAACTTGGATTATGATATTTCTTTAAGTCGTCACTATTCTGGTTTGACAGTGGTTTTTAATATCGATATTGAACATGATTATTTGAACATGCATATGTTTTTATGAGCACATGATTTTAAACATAGCATGCATTGCAAACCTAGTAGTGATAGACTCCTACTGAGTATAGTATATACTCACCCTATCCTTAACATTTTTCAGGATAGTTCCACTCACAAATAGAAGACGTCTCAGGAGATATTAGTGCTACGAGCAAATGAATAAACAAAGGAGACAACTATACATGTGAGTAAACTCTCAACCATTTGGACATGTATTTATTTACAGTTGGGCTATGTGTTATGACTGGATAGACCTGGGAAAAAACATTTATGATTCCTAAAGTTTTTCAAAAACTACTTTGATTGTTGTAATAGTAAATGACACTCGGGGTTTTCAAAATAAGTTTAAAACAAAAGATTTTCTGCTGCATTGCATGGTTTTTATAAAATGGTTTTCAAATAGGGATGCATCCCGCCTTAGGAATTAGAGATTGCATTTAAAAATGCATGAGAAAACCCGGGTCGTCACACTTTGATATACTGTATCCATCTTCTTTGTCTCATATTCAAATCAGCCTGAGTGAAGATGTATTTGAGACTCTTATGATCTGTAAATACATTGAATTTTTCTCCATAAAAATAATGTCTCCAAATTTTCAATGCCAAAACTACAGTTACCAATTCTAGGTCATGTACTAGGTAATTTATTTCATGTTTCTTCAATTGTCTAGATGCATAAGCAATTACCTTCCTATTTTGCATCAACACACCTCCTAACCCTTTGCCTGAACCATCACCGTATATTTCATATCCCCCACTCCCAGCTGGCAAAGTCAATACTGGTGCTGTAGTTAACCTCTTCTTTAGCTCTTGAAAACTATTTTCACATTCTTCTAACCAAGTGAGTTGTACCCCCTTTCTTGTCAAAGAAGTCATAGGAAGAGCTAGACAAGAGAACCCTTGAATGAATCTGCGGTAGTATCCTGCTAGTCCAAGAAAACTACATATTTCTGTTACTGTTTTAGGTTTCTCCCAATTCATTACTGCTTCAATCTTGGTGGGGTCCACTTCTACTCCATTCTTGGAAATTACATGACCTAAACAATTGACCTTCTCTAACCAGAATTCACACTTACTAAATTTACCAAACAGTTTATGTGTTCTGAGGGTATTTAGTACAATTCATCAGTGTTCTTGATGTTCTTTGATAGTGGTAGAGTAAATCAGTATATCGTCGATAAATACAATCACAAATTTATCCAAACATTCTTTGAAGATTCTATTCATCAAATCCATAAACACTGCTGGTGCATTGGTCAGCCCAAAAGACATGACTAGAAACTTGTAATGCCCATATTGAGTTCTGAATACTGACTTGGGTATGTCTTCATCCTTAATACGCAATTGATGATATCCTGATCTAAGGTCAATTTTAGAAAAGACCTTAGCAGATTGGAGTTGATCAAAGAGATCATCAATGCAAGGTAAGGGATACCTATTTTTCACTGTGACACTGTTCAACATTCTATAATCAATGCATAATCTCGTTGACCCAACCTTCTTCTTCACAAATATTACTAGTGCTCCCCATGGTGAACTACTTGGTCTAACAAACCCTTTTTCTAACAATTCTTGCAATTGTCCTTTTAACTCTTTCAACTCTGTTGGAGCCATCCTATAAGGTGCTTTAGAAATTGGAGTTGTACCAGGAATTACTTCAATGGTAAACTCAATTTCTCGGTGTGGGGGTAACCCTAGTAGTTCTTCAGGAAAAACATCTTGGAAATCCCTGACCACTTCAATTTCTGTTATCCTGGGCTGTTCAACATCTAAGGAAACCACTGTTGCTAAAAACGCCTGACACCCCTTGGACATATGTTTGACTGCATTCATAGCTGAGATGATGGATTTGTCTAAGTCATTTTGTTTTCCATACAGTATTAATACTTTCTCCCCTGGTAACTACCCAGTATTTTGCTAACCAGTCCATACCCAGTATAATGTCAAAATCCTCCATGTTCAATAAAATGAGGTCTATGTCCATTCTTTTGCCCAATACTTCTAGAGGTACATTATGCAAGTATTCTTGTAGTTTAACTGTTTTTCCAATTGGAGTTGTTACATCTATATCAAATCCCAAGTTTTTCATTGATAGTTGTATACTAGTTGCTAATTCACAAGATATAAAGGAATGCGTAGATCCAAAATCAAACAGTACTTTGGCATAGTTGTCTACTACAAGTAGTGTACCTTCAATTACAGCATTGGATGGTCCAGCTTGGTAATTAGTGATGGCGAAGACCCTTCCTTGGTGTCGAGGAGCAATTTATAGTTTTACTTCCCTGACTGCCAATGGTTTGGTACAGTGGGCGACAATATGTCCATACTCCCCACAATTGTGGCACTTGATTGGAAATCATTGTGGTTGTTGTTGTATAGGTCATGGACAAATATTGCCTTGGTGAAATTTTCTACATCTTAGACATGGCTGTCTATTTGGCCTTGGTGCATTGTTCCTTTGATTTCTTTGAGGTTTAAAATTGTTCCAAGGTCTTTTATTCTTTTGGAAAGGCCTTGGGTTATTGTTTCCTCCTCCACTGAACTTGGTAATTTGACCCTTTTTGTACTCATCTTCAAACTTGGAGGTCATTTTCACACAGTCTGCCAAGGTAGTGGGTTTAGTACCCAGCACCTTTATTTTCAGCCCTGGGTGTAGCCCTTCAATGAATCGATCCACGGTGTGTGTTTCTGTGTTACACACATGAGTCGCGAATCTCCTCAGTTGTGTGAACTTGTTATCATAATCCACCACTGACATATTCCCTTGCTTTAGGTCCAAAAATTCTATCAACTTCCTTTGTTGTACATGAGAAGGAAAATATTTATGGTTGAATACTTCCTTAAATTCTTCCCATGTAGTATCTTCATAATTTGAGAAGAAGGTGTTGTTAGCTGATCTCCACCAAAATGCAGCTTCTTGTTTGAATAAGTATGTAGAAAATTTCACCTTCAACTCTGAAGGAGTACGTAGTGCACTAAAAGTCTTTTCAACTTCATATATCCATTCTTCAGCCTTTTTAGCTTCACCCTTGCCATCATACATTGTAGTCCTCTTTTGAAATCTTTCCAGCATTTTGTTAACTTTTTCTAGTGCTAATGGGGATTTTCCAACTTCTTGACTTGGTACAAGGGAAGATTGCCCTTGTCCTAGTGTGGGAGTAGCTGGGGGTGGTGTTAGTGTAGTACGTCTCACTTCAGGCTGAGCCTGAGCCTGCGTACTTGGTATTTCTACAGGAGGTGATGAACCTTGGGTTGCTGTAGGTGAGGAAGGAGGTTCCTTAACATCCTTGTCATCATCTCTTCCATATTACTCATGGTTACTCTCTCCATATTGTCTTCTGGAGTATTTTGAGTTGTCTGCCTTGTGACTCTCTTTGGTGGCATCTGCTCATAAACCAAATTTCTATTAGTCCTCTATACAGCTACTTCTATCTTAATCTAGACTTAGATTATAATCTCTCCTTTGGACATATTTGTACTGTACTAGGACTCGATGAATCGCTTTGATACCAACTGTGGCGACCCGGGTTTTGGAAACATGATTTCTAAAGTATTTTGAAAGGCAGGGTCCTTAAGAGTGTAAAAAAATTTCACAAAACAAAGCAACGAAAATTCTTTTCTTTAGAACTTATTTTGAAAACCCAAGTCACCACTTTATACATAACATAAGTACAATTTGTGTACAAAATAAAATTCCATTGAAGGAATATACTTTTATTAAATTCCAGGATCCATCCAGTAGTTCATAGTATAGCCAAATCTAGTACAATACTTGTCCAAATTACATAATCCAAAACTCAAGCTCACCATGCAATAAAACTCTCAGCAAAGAAAAATACATGTCTTCAAGGGTATACCTTGAAGATTATTTTCTTCAAGTCTTCTATAGTCTTCAACTCCTAACTCTCCTTCCCTGTATCTAAGATATTGCAACAAGTACAATATCTTAGCATGCAATGCTTGGTAGGGGATTGAAGAAACATAATAATTGACAAGGTAATTCCAATACTTCATAATCTCATTATCCTTAAACATACTCTTTACTTTGTAAGTTATGTATATCTATATACATACATACCCTTCATGGGTACACTAGTTAAATTTGTGAAAGTAGTCAAATATCATTCCCAACTAAGCTGATCAATTATCTTCATTTTGAGAATTGAGTATTACAGCTAATCTTATACTGAGAATTTTCCTTCTTAGAAAATATTGGTAATATACAATTACCTAGCATTTCATTATGCTATAACATAAGGCATTTCACTATGCCTATTCTCATATGCATCATGGTGCAAAATAATCAGAAAGGTTGCTATGCTGTAGTTTGATCCATAGTAGTGCGCTCCGATAACTGCCCTGTTCACCATTGATACCGCAGTGGAAAATATTATGTCATTGCCCGTATGGGGGGGCAAGACTTTCACAGTGGTGGCCTTCCCATAATTGCCACCACCTGACTTTTAGCCTCTCTTAGGGCAAGGTATCATCACATCATCAAATTTCAAGGAGTGGGTGGCCAAACCCTCATAACTCCTCTAGCAATAGCATTCCCCTCGGCTTATGCCTATTAAAACAAACTCACAAGCCTCCAAGCTGGTATGTAAAATAGATTTCATATATATTAGACCATATGTCTGTTTACTTAGGGCTGAAATATTTCCTAGTTCCCTATTCACTTATAGTTTAGTCCTTAACCATCTTATATGTATTTGGTTGGATCATAAGGTTTTCAAGAGATTTAATACAAGTATTATCATTACTCTTATCAACACAAGATCATGAGCACAATCATGTATGCATTCATCAAATCCTCCTACCTTTAAGGATTGATCTCTTTTCCCTAATCTTCCATAATCCTGACTGATGTATGTAATCTGTACATCCATACATATTGTCAGTATATAAATTATGAACAATCTTATTGATCACTAGATCTGATGTTTAGAATGATCTTTAGATCATTCATATCTAAGTATTTTTCTATCTCTAAGTCTTTGTATGTCCATCTCCTTGATCTTGATCTTTCATAGATCCATTGATTGACAATCTACACATGTTGATAAAGATCAAGGTCCTAGATCTTCTATCATCTAGTTCTTCTTTGATCTAAGTTCAGTTATTGGATCATCCCTATGGAGGATGATCTTGGTTTTCTTCCTTGAATCATCTTTGATCAAGGGTTTGGATTATCTAATTTAATGAACTATAACAAGTATACTAATAAACATGCATACTAAGTACCATATAGTGTTCTTATTCTTATTGTTCTTGATCATCCAAGATCTAATGGATCTTGTTTGATCATCCTTATCTTACTTACTATTTTTATTGGGGTTAAGTAATTTACTAACCTTTTATGCTCTTATTATTATTATTCAACCAGTAAATGTGCTGGTTGAAGGTAACTTATTCAAGCCTAAATCTAGACTGCTCCTCTTATTTCCAATTGGCTAAGGCTTACTAGCTGAATGGGTGAACACAAAGTGGTTACTTCAATTCTCATGTAAGGAGGCGTTTAGACCTCACAAATGTCAACGGAAGGTAGGGGAAGAGCGAGGCTCTATTAGATAACCCCCTTAACCACTATGTTCATCATTCACTAGAATGACCATAGCTCAACCTTTCATAAGGTTCCTATAAGCATGTTTACACTATGTACTATTTCTAATAGACTTTAATTAAGTCCATGAATATTTATAATGTCATTCATGGGGTTTATTATTCTTTTCCTAATTTGGGCCAAGGACATGATAATCCTTATATTGTCCTACTAACTATAGCCCCTACTAATTAAGTCCAAAGTACTCCATTCTTAATTGTGCAATGAAACTCTACTTTCTCATTAGAATACATTTTTTATGTTTTATGCTCTTTATCTCATAACAAGTAGATCTACTAATAACATTTAACCATAAGTGAATTTTAAATTCAAAGCATAAAACTACATAATTTAACATTTAATGATAATGAGGCAAGGTACTTAAAATAATTAAATCTAGCACCTTATGATAACAATGAAATCACATATCATGCTAAAGTCTAAATGTTATACTAGCATGCTTTATAACATAATCATATTTAAAATGCTATTATATAAAATAAAACTAATTACATTAACATTTTTAGAAACCTTTACTTATGATCCAACCATTTGATCTTAGATCTTTTCCTTTGATTAAGGATTTTAGTTATATTTAGGGAATTTTTTTTATTAAGGTCAAAAGATCATATTGATCTATTTTTGTCATAATCCATCCATGATTTCCTTGGATTTCATCATATCAACATTTATTCTTTCCATCCCAAGGATCTGATCACACTTGATCTCATTGATCAAGTGGGTCCCTTTGTATTTTTAGGGTTTTTCTACCATAATGGGTAGATCCTTTAATATATCTCATATATATCCAATTAAACCATAGATCTCACTTTATTTCAATAGTATGTTATTATTAAAACATATTTTTAAGATCTGATCATCTCAGATCTTGAAGATCTAGGTAATTGGAAACTTGTTTCTTTAATACAGAAAGTTTTAACTTAATTGTATGCCCATTTTATAATTTCATCAGAAAATAGAGGTTTCAAGCTTTCCATAGCTTATTTCTGATCTCAATTTGGAGTTCAAATGACTCCGAAATTCGATCTAGAAGTTCATAGTCCTTTTTAGGGCCTAAATTTGATCTAGGCCTAAGGAACAGACGACTCAGATCTTTCGAGTGGAAAACCAAGCCGGGAGGAATAGTCAGGCGCGTCCGCTGCGCTGAAATACGAATGCGCCCGCACAGGACGTCCATCGACGCGCGAGGGACGTGAACTGTACGATCGGGAGATCGGACAGTTCGTTTGGACCGTCCAATCAATCCCTTCTTAATTGAGAGACCAAACCTTCTCGGATCTTTGTGAAAATTCTACCCTAGGGGTTTTGGACCCTTCTGGATCAATTGGTGCAATCAGATTTTTCATCTAATAACTCTATCATCCAAAATTAAAGGTTCAGGTGTTTACTTTATTTTTACCTTTTTATTACCGAAATAAATTACAGTAAACTAAAAATTACATAAAACAGTATTAAACATCTATAGAAAGTATTTCCACCTACCCGATTAGAGAAAAACCTCGGTTATATGCCCAATTTAAAAAAATATCTTGTTGATGAAGATATGGCCTAAGGTCCACCTTTCTTGCAAATTTCTATTGTTTGGACCGTTGGATCTTGAAATTTCTTTGGGGGTTTTGTAGAATAGATATGTTGGGAAGTTTTGGATGGTGTAATTGATGAAATTAGATCTGGAACCGAGTGTCTAATTGATTTTAGGTCTCTTGTTCCAATCTAAAAAGGAAAACAAATTGAAAAGAGAGATATCTCTTAGAAATTTTGGGTTTTTGGGGAGGGATCTAGATCTAATTTTTCAAGGAGAGTGAAGAAAATTTTGTGGGGATTTTATGAGCATTTTTGGATGATTTTTGGGGTTATATTTATAGGCATTTTGGGTCTTTTTTCGTGATTGTAATATTTTATTTTTTTATTATTAAATGGCATGAAAGTCTCCCATGCTCCATTTTTTCTTCTCCATGCCCCATTATTCTTCCCCAAGACCAGCTGATGTTTGTTGACCAATGACTTCATGTGGGTTGCTGATAAGATTGGTTTTTGGGTCCCTTGTGGGCCCCACATGGTGTAAAAAGATCGTTTTGCAATTTATGTATAAAATTTTGGGTTTTATACCCATGATCTCGGATTTGAGTGTACTTAGTGCCGTTGGATTTGTATTTCTTAGCACATTCTAAATTTTGATGTCTCATGTTTTGATTTTTGGGAGATTTTGATTTTTGGGTAAAATTACTATTTTACCCCTTTTGTCCAAGAAATGATGAAACTAAAGGATTTCTCATTCGAATTCAGAATTTGTCATGCTTATAGTCATTTTGAAGGGTTTGCTAAGTTTAATTTCAATTTTACATGTCTTATGATTTGATTATACTTTTATAAAAAGTATATTCTAAATAAACCTAATATTTCAGCCCAAAATATCTGAAAATCAAACTTTATTGATTTTCTCAATCAATTACAAAATTTGGGGTCATTACACGAAGAGCACTTATGAAGATGCTCCTACAGGCACATTTTCGTGTGGTGTCCCAGGAACTAGATCATATAAAGAAGATCAAATAGTCCATTTTGGACCATCCAATCAATTCCTCTTCAATCAAGGGCTCAAAACTTGATGAAATTTCTTTAAAATTCCACCCGAGGGGTTTTGGACCCTTCTAGATCAATTGGATAGCTTAGATTTTCATCTGAGCTCTCCATCATATATAAATGAAGGGTTCTTTGTAACACTCGAGTAATTTACACTATTTTTAACAAAAATTGGACATTTTATAGGAAATAAACTGAGTTAAATGTTTCACTTTATTTAAAATATCAAATGAAGTAATTTGTGAGGAAACTTGGTACCATTAGATTCTACTCGAAAAATGGAATCCAACACCTCTATAATCACCCAAAACGGAGTTCGTATGAAGAAGTTACAGTTGTTTAAAGATAGGGGTATTTATGGAATTTAAATAGAAAAATGAAAAAGACGAAAAACGCAGGGGGCCGTTTTGATAACGGCACCCCCTATCATCTTCAACCTCTAGACCCCTCCAGAAATCCCATTTCTAGAGGATTCTGCCACCACCAAGGGCGGCACTGCCATTGGCAAGCAGGGCTATAAAAGGCCCCATCTTCCCCTCTCCAAAAACATGGTTTTCCAGTCATTTGGGGCTGGGGTTTCCGGCTAGAATCGGAAACCCAGTTCCCTACGTATTCCAGCAATGGCCAGGCCCGACTTCGGCCATTCTCCCCATTTCCCTTCTCTTCCCTTCTGCGATCTTGCTTGACGATGGGGTTTTCCCCTTCTTCATGGATTCCAGACAACACAGAATTTCGGCAACATAAGGGTTTAGGCAGGCGAGAGGAGCACAATCTATGGCCACCCAGGTAAGCCATTTTTCATTCCTTTCTCTCCATTCCCCTTCCCCTGGTCAAAACCAGGCCGGACCTAGCGTTTTTCGGCTGGAAATTGCAGAACCCAGGACCGGACCAACGAAGGAGACGATCCTGGGCGTGGTGCATGATGCACACCCGACTGAGCCCATGGACGGACCCCAGGCATGGCATTATGCACGGGGGCATGCAACTATGTATGGGCGTCGTCTTGGTGCGTCCCAGGCACAGCCCTAGTTCGACTGGGACACATGGGCGGCCTGGGAGCCAAGGCACATTTCACCTACACCAAGGTGTGTTTGCACCATGTCATCCAGGACACGCATCATAGCGTGTCGTTTGGGCATGCATGTGCACATGCGAACACTGTCCCTGGTGCAGCCTTTGGATGAATGCATGACATAGGGCACGGGTCCTAGCTCGACTAGGATGCACGGGGTGCCTTGGGAGTTGAGACGCGCCATGCTACACCAAAGGTGCACCCATGAGGCGCCATCCAGGATGTAATACCCCTAATTTTTTATAATGAAATTGAATAAATATTGAAATTTAGAATTTCAATAAAAAGGCTAGAATATTAGGGTTATAAAATATACACTCCTCATAGAAGTGACATCAAGGTATAAGACTTGTATAATTGAAAACATATGCGACGAATGCTTTAAATTGACTATAGGCATGTCAATTTCTGAATATGGATGAAAAATCTGTATTTTTCTTCATTTTAGTGAATGAAAGGGCAAAATGGTAATTTCACAAATAACCAAGACTTGAGACCTCAAAATCTGGAATGTACATAGAAATCTATTTCAATTAGACGTCGATTTATACCTGTTGAAAGCCCATCTTTACCATTGGATATGTTCGGACAAGGGCTATTTACAAAAGCCCCTTAATTTTATGATGATCCACATCTTGGATCGCCGAAAAAATGAAAACGAAGGGAAACCCAGTAAGGGTTACCGTCTCCGGCAGTTTCTTCAAGCTATTACGGCCAATCAGGCCGTCCAATGGTAATCTTGAACCGTTGGGAGTCTTAAAAATAGGGTTTTCTTCAAAAACCCCATGGATCTAAACATTCTCTGGCAACGGGGACAGAGAATATCTCCCAGTATGTTTTATCCGGTGTCTAGGGTTTCTGCATCTTCTCTGACTGGTTTTTTCTTCTTCTCCAGTGATATCCTCCTCCCCAGACCGGTACAGGTAGGTGCATCTCCACTTCTACTTTCAATTACGGTAAGCTAGCATGGCTTTCCGGCCATGAAGAGATCTCCCCAGCCGTAGATCCGTCAGAGATGATGGATCCGGCTTGGGTGGTGGAGATCTCATCACAGACAGCTCAGATGAATCTTCTGAGCCATTGGATGACTTTTTAGGGTTCCAAAATCCCAGGACATGAAATATGGGCATCAGAAGTTACTGGATGGAGGAGATACAGCGACAGGCGATCTGATGGTCCAGATTGGACCGTCTTGCCAGTAGCAGGTCACCTCTACCCAGCTACCTGGGATTGGCGGTAACAAGCACGGGACGCTGGTTGTCCAGTATCCGAACCCAGATATGATCTGGCCTGTCCACTCAGTTAACTGAAAATATTATTTCTTCAATTCAGAGCCCTATAGAGCTTTGAATTTAGATCAAAAAGTGTCTACAGATTCCTTGTCAATTTATCTAGATATTGAATATATTATATCCATGTTTCAAGTTGTGATTATATATGTTATTTTGTAAAATCAGTATCCATGATCATAGATCGGATGACTCTAAAAGACAAATCGGAACCAATGGATGTCTTCAGAGACACTCTAATACCTTAGGATCAAGTTCATAGTTAGATTTATATTCATATATATGAATGAATTGATCAAAAACAAAAAGGATGAAATTCAGCCCTTAAAATGGGCTGAAATAT
Organism: Warburgia ugandensis; assembly: GCA_035236585.1. Lineage (NCBI taxonomy): Eukaryota > Viridiplantae > Streptophyta > Magnoliopsida > Canellales > Canellaceae > Warburgia > Warburgia ugandensis. The sequence continues at coordinate 74,667,301 of CP141131.1, read as the reverse complement.
TGAAATATTAATTCTGACTTTAATTGAACTCTGATTTTAGATCAGAAACTTTATTTGGAATAAGGTTGATGTTATTAATTCACTGAAATTATTAGATCATGTTTTTAAGTAGTATTTACATGAGTTTTTTGATGAAATCGGTGCCATTGATCATGGATCATGGCCCACATGACCCCAAACATGAAATCTGAACCGATAGATGTGTTCATAAGATCCAAAAACCTTAATATACATATTCACAGTAGAATTTTTATGCCTCTATATCAGTCCAAAATGATCACAACAGTAAGGTGAAATTCAACCCTTAAAAAGGGCTGAAATCTTAAAATTTCAATTCCGATCTCAATTGAGATCCAAATTGAGATCAGAAAGTTAGGATGGATTCCTTGTGATAATAAAAATGTACTGAACATATAAATTTTTAATTTTAATTAATTAAAATTTCTGTAATTAAGTGGATAAGTAACTAACATCCTTGATCTACAAGATCTAGGATGATCAGACCACAATTACCTTATTGGATGATTATTTTATAACATAATAAATAATATCAATAGATTAAATTATATTTATTAGGCAGATCTTAATAGATCTAGCCTTAAGGGTTACTAAAACCCTTAAAATTGAATAGTATCTCCTAGATCAAGATGATCCAGGATGATTGGATAGCATGGATGTATTTTGATGATGATCTTGAGATAAGATCATAGGGATTTAATGAAGGGATGATGTGGATTTGGGCTAGATCAAGATCTATGCCCTTAAATGGTACAAAGTAACCTAAGACCTCCTTGATCGGGTAGATCAAGGAAGATCAAATCAATGGATGAGATAAATCCATGATTTAATAATTAAATTACATCAATATAATATGTTGGATCTAAAATAAAATGAAGGATCAAGATCTAAACCTTAAAAAGATGAAGGATGACTATGGATCAATTAAGACCCTTGGATCATGATAACATGTTAGATTTCTATTTCAATTATTGAATATTATGATAATTGTCTTTCATTTCTTAGTTGAATTATTTATTTAATTGGTTATTTAAGTGTTTATTTAAGTGTTTAGCTAATTGTTTATTCATGCTTTAAATTTATGCTTCAATGCTTAAGTAATTGTAATTTCATTGAAATGGAAATTAAATGAAATTAGAAGGAAGGGATATTCACATGGAATGTATGACATGAATTTAATGATAGTAAGGACCATAGTTAGTATGATAATATAAGGAATATAAACTCCTTGGTCCAACTTAGGAGAATAATAAATCTCCATGAATGACATTTTAATTCATGGATTTAATTAAAAACAATTAGAAAGAATTCTTAGGATTAAATGCTCATAGGAACCTTATGAAAGGTTGAGTTAGGGTCAAGCTAGTGAATGATGGACATAGTGGTTAAGGGGGTTATCTAATAGAGCCACGCTCTCCCACCACCTTCTGTTTACATTTGTGAGGTTTAAACGCCTCCTTACATGAGGATTGAAGTAGCCACTTTATGTTCAACCATTTAACTAATAAGCCTTAGCCAATTTGACATAAGAGGAGCAATCTAGACTTAGAATGAAATAAGCTACCCTCAACCAATAAAACATTAATTGGTTGAGTAATAATAATGAGAGCATAAAATGTAGTAAATCATCTAATCTTGATAAAAATTGGAAATCAAGATAAGGATGATCAAACAACATCCATAGGATCTTGGATGATCAAAAACAAATACTAATGTAGTATTGTATAGTATGTATGCGTATGTAGAAGAGCATAGATAGAGAATCCCAAACCCTTGATCAAATTTGATTCAAGGAAAATTAGGGTATCATCTATAGGAATACATACTTGAATAGGGAAATAACCTTGTATATATGGTATGACAGATGGATGAATCCAGACCATGATGGACATTGTTAAAGAATACACTAGAGATGTATGAATCAAGATACTACTTTGAGGTAGGTGGATATACAATGATATATTAGAGATTCATGTATAAATATACATGATTATCCATCTAAAAATATAGACCTTCATTATATCAGTATGCTTCGTACCTTAGCATAGTCATGATCCAAACAAGTGGTCCAAAACAGATGATCCAACTAAGTGATCCAAAATACATGATCAAATTAAAGGATCCAAAACATATGATCCAATTAAGGGATCCAAAACATATATCCAATTAAGTGATCCAATACGCATTGATCAAACAAAGTGATCCAAAATATGGGATCTAACCAAATGATCAAACAAAGTGATCCAAAACATGGGATCTAATTAAATGATCAAACAAAGAGATCTAACCTTATAATCTAATCCACTTGATCAAATTTATTGATCAAGTTTAATGAGGTGAAAATGATGAGATATAGAGACTAAGGAAGCCTTAAGAATAGGGTATGTATAATATTCCAGCCTTAGTTAAACAGACATATCGTCTGATATGTACAATATATTTTCCATACAAGTATAGAGACTTGTGGATTTTGATTTACACAGACATAGAGACTGGGGATGCTATGCCAGGGAAGTTATGAGGGTTTGGCCACCCACTTCCTGAAACTTATATGATGATACCATGCCCAAAGAGAGGCTAAATGTCAGGTGGGGCAGTAATGGGAAGGCCTTACTGTGACAACCATGGTCCACCCCATGAGGACATGGATTGATTATTCCACAGTTGGTGTCAGTGGAGGATTATACAGTTATCCGGGTGCGCCGTACGGATTGAGGTTGTAAGCATAGTAGTCCTAATGTATTTTGCATTATAATGCACATATGATAGGCATAGTATGATGCCATGGCGTGATGATATGCTATTACATGAGTTCCTATAATGAAAACCCTGTATGAGGATTGGCTAGGTATTGCTCTCCTATGTAAGAGTATAGCTAGGGGAAGGAACAAGTGTTGAATAATCTTTGGCTAGGTATTGCTCTCCTAAGTGGGAGTATAGCCAGGGAAAGTAACAAGTTTTGAGCAATCTTCACTATATTAACTAATTTTTCATATACTACATAAGTAACGTATGTACCCTGTGTGGAGATATCTTATGAATGGATAACTATAATGAAATAAGGACTGAGGTATATACTGTTATGTTGATGAAGTAGTGTGTTTTTGTATTCCCCTACCAAGCATAGCTTGCTGAGGTATTGTACATGTTTCCATGTTTACAATACCTCAGATACAGAGAAGGAGGGTTAGAAGCTTAAGACTATAGAAGACTTAAGAAGATGTGGATGAATAATCAAACAAGATACCTCCTCTTGAAGACATGTATTTTATTTGAGGGAATTGTATTGTATTGAGAGTTTTAATGTATGGTGAGGTTTGTATATTTTGGATTATGTAATTTGGGCAGGTATTGTACTAATACTATGCTGTACTGTGAACCACTGGATGGTTCCTGGAAGTTTATAAAATTATATTCATTCAATGGAATTTTATTTTGTACACAAATTGTACTTATGTTATGTATGAAGTGGTGACTTGGGTTTTCAAAACAAGTTTAAAAAGAAAAGAATTTCCGCTGCTTTGTTTTGCGAAATTTTTTTACTGAGGGGACACCCTTGCCTTTGAAAATTATATTATAAAACGTGTTTCAAAAATCTGGGTCGTTACACAGGATGTGCGCCATAGCGCGTCGCTTGAGCATGCATGTACGCGTGCAAAACGCGGTCCCTAGCACGGCCTTTGGGCGCGCACGCAAGTAAGGCGGTCGCGGTTCAACCAGGATACACGAGTGTCCTGGGAACTTGGGCACGCAGACCTATTGAGACTTTAAAGTTAGGATTAGAGGATAAATTACAGAGTTTAACTATTGGAAAGTAGATCCACACCATAGGATCTAGCCTGACGAATGAATTAGGCAAGGACCATGGACCCAATAGGCAGATCTAGCGATCTAATGTCTAAATAGAATGAAATTAATAAGGACTCCTTATATCCATTCATACCTAGGAGTTTATAAATGAGACCCAGGGATGGGTTAAAGTGATAAAGGACGCGACTTCGGGAGACTTTGAGGTAGGTGCTCTATCGCTATTAGACTTTTTAAAAGAGCCATGATTGTTTTGAGAATGCATGTTTTAAGTATAAGTATATGACTTGTTTAGCATGATCTAATTCAGCGTGCATACGATAAATGCTTTAGGCATGGATATGTTTTACAAATAATTGCATATACATTATGCATAGATATGTTTTGCAAATAATTGCATATACATTATGCATAGATATGTTTTGCAAACAAATGCATATATTGCATGATTTGTGAGCATTGAATTTTTGAAAGATTGCATGTCCTTGAGGGTTACCAAAAGACGCTAGATAGGCAATTGTGAGGGACCCAAAGAGGACAGGTTTTGAAAAAGAGGTTTTCACTTGTTTGATCTGATATGATTTGGGCTGATGAGCTTGTGGGTGCTATGCCGAGAGGTTTGGGTTGGCCTTCATCCTCTACCACTATTAGGTGGATGGGTATCACACCCAAAAAGGGCAATGTCCCTACTTCGACTGCATGTGGTACAGGGAGCTACCACTGGTGTCACGGCACTGGGTCGAAGTGTCATATGTCCTGTGGAGGCATATGACCCTGTGTCCTTAGGTACCCGGGGACCACACGGTGGCGAGGTCGTGGGCATAGTTGGACCCTATGGTTTGAGGATTTATTTGCATTGCATATGGCATGACAGGAGGTTGGTCGACCATACCAGATATCCATGAGTTGGATTCAATTGAGCATCTTATGCATATCATTATGTTTATGATATATATATGATGCTTTCAACTTGGATTCTGCGATTCTTTAGTCGTCAGTATTTCAATTCTACAGCGGTCTTTAATATCGATATTGAACATGATTGTTCGAACATGCACATGTTTTTAAGAGCATATGATTTTAAACATAGCCTGCATTGCAAAACTAGTAGTGATAGACTCCTACTGAGTATATACTCACCCTATCCTTAACATTTTTCAAGATAGTTCCATCCACGAGTAGAGGATGCCTATGTTAGTGCTACGAGCAAGAAAAATCAAAAGGAGACAATTATACATGTAAGTAAACACTCTACCCTTTGGACATGTACTTGTATTTATTTACAGTTGGACTGTGAACTATGACTGGAAAGACCTGGGAAAACACTTATGATTTCTAAAGTTTTTCAAAAACTACTTTGGTTGTTGTGAAAGCAAATGACACTCGGGGTTTTCAAAAATGAGTTTAAAACTAAAAGATTTTTCGAATAGGGATGCATCCTGCCTTAGGAATTAGATATTGCATTTAAAAATGCATGAGAAAACTCGGGTCGTCACATTCTTACCTTGATTTTTATAATTTTTAACCTAAACATAATTTCAAGAAAATAAAAATTATATAACTAACATGAAATAGGTATGGGAAGAGTTTCCAAATACCTAATTGGAAAAATATATATGTTTTGTATCCCAATTTTAAAGAAATATCCCGTTGATGATAAGATTGCCCGATCACTGCTTGTTTTATGATTTCTTGTTTTGTAGATAAAGTATTATAGGACAATATGAATGGTGGGATTTGTGAGATTTGATTTGGAATAGAGTGCCTAATTGAATTTAGCTCTCTTGTTCCAATCTATAGAGGAGAGAGAAAGTGAAAGAAGAGAGATTTTTTGGAATTTTGAAAATTTGGGAATGAATATAGATCTGTTTTTTTCGGGGAGGCAAGATAATTTCTAGGTAATTTTAATGACCATTTTTGGAGGATCTTTTGGGGTGTATTTATAGATGTTTTTAAATTTTTCATAATTACTTATAATAATTATGTTTCGGTTCTTTTGAATATTAAATTAACATTGGATCCTCCACTACCACCTCCTTCTCCACTATTAGATGGCAATGGTTTGACCACTCATTACATATTTTCTGGTCATTGGATTCATTTGTGGGCTCCACAGAGGTGTGAAGGGACCATTTGCCCTTTTATAGAGAAAAATCTGTTTTATTCTCCTGAACTCAAAATTGAGCACACTTAGTGGCGTTAAAATCATATTTCTGAGTGCATTCTAAATATTATTGTATTAGATCTCGATTATGGGTAAAATTACTATTTTACCCTTTTATTCATAACAATAAAGAAAATTAGGGATTTTTCATTTTAACTCGGAATTGAATGTACTTAGTGTCATTTCAATCAGTTTTTCAAGTACTTTCATAATTTTCAAGTTTTAAATCATGTTTTAATCTCTATAAAAAGTAGAATTTCCAACAACCTAATATTCCAGCCCAAAATTTTTTAAAATTCAAACTAAATTATTTTTATCAATCAATTTACGAAAATTGGCATTATTACATCACCTACATTCGATCACCCAACAGCGATCTCCGTTTGCCAATGCTCACATTCCTTCCCTACATAGATTTTTGTTCGCCGGCCTCGATGACCCATTTTCCCCATCTTCCAATCTCCTTCTTCCCCATCTACGGCGCTGATTTCTTGGTATTTTCCCTCTTTGGCATGTACATCCATACATATTGTCAGTATATAAATTATGAACAATCTTATTGATCACTAGATCTGATGTTTAGAATGATCTTTAGATCATTCATATCTAAGTATTTTTCTATCTCTAAGTCTTTGTATGTCCATCTCCTTGATCTTGATCTTTCATAGATCCATTGATTGACAATCTACACATGTTGATAAAGATCAAGGTCCTAGATCTTCTATCATCTAGTTCTTCTTTGATCTAAGTTCAGTTATTGGATCATCCCTATGGAGGATGATCTTGGTTTTCTTCCTTGAATCATCTTTGATCAAGGGTTTGGATTATCTAATTTAATGAACTATAACAAGTATACTAATAAACATGCATACTAAGTACCATATAGTGTTCTTATTCTTATTGTTCTTGATCATCCAAGATCTAATGGATCTTGTTTGATCATCCTTATCTTACTTACTATTTTTATTGGGGTTAAGTAATTTACTAACCTTTTATGCTCTTATTATTATTATCCAACCAGTTAATGTGCTGGTTGAAGGTAGCTTATTCAAGCCTAAATCTAGACTGCTCCTCTTATTTCCAATTGGCTAAGGCTTACTAGTTGAATGGTTGAACACAAAGTGGTTACTTCAATCCTCATGTAAGGAGGCGTTTAGACCTCACAAACATCAACAGAAGGTAGGGGAAGAGTGAGGCTCTATTAGATAACCTCCTTAACCACTATGTTCATCATTCACTAGAATGACCATAGCTCAACCTTTCATAAGGTTCCTATAAGCATGTTTACCCTAAGTACTCTTTCTAGTGGATTTTAATTAAGTCCATAAATATTTTTAATGTCATTCATGGGGTTTATTATTCTTTTCCTAATTTGGGCCAATGATTTGATAATCCTTATATTGTCCTACTAACTATAGCCCTTACTAATTAAGTCCAAAGTATTACATTCTTATTTGTGTAATGAAACTCTACTTTCTCATTAGAATACATTTTTGATGTTTTATGCTCTTTATCTCATAACAAGTAAATCTACTTCTAACATTCAACCATAAAGGAATTATAAATTTAAAGCATAAAACTACCTAATTTAACATTCAATGAAAATGAGGCAAGGTACTTAAATTAAATCTAGCACCTTATGATAAGAATGAAACACATATCATACTAAACTCTAAATGTTATACTAGCATGCTTTATAACATAATAATATAAAATGAAACTAATTACATTTACATTTTTAGAAACCTTTACTTATGATCCAACCATTTGATCTTAGATCTTTTCCTTTGATTAAGAATTTTAGTTAGATTTAGGGAATTTTCTCTATTAAGGTCAAACAATCATATTGATCTATTTTTATCATAATCCATCCATGATTTCCTTGGATTTCATCATATAAACATTTATTCTTTCCATCCCAAGGATCTGATCACACTTGATCTCATTGATTAAGTGGGTCCCTTTGTATTTTTAGGGTTTTTCTACCACAAAGGGTAGATCCCTTAATATATCTCATATATATCCAATTTAAACATAGATGTCACATTATTTAAGTAGTATATCATTATTAAAACATGTTTTTAGATCTGATCATCTCAGATCTTGAAAATCTATGTAATTGGAATCTTATTTCTTTAATACAGAAATTTTTTACTGAATAACATATCTTTTTTATTATTCCATAAGCAAATAGACGTTTCAAGCTTTCCATAGCTTCTTTCCGATGTCAATTTGGAGTTCAGATGACTCCGAAATTGAATTGGGAAGTTTACAGTCTTCCTATGGCCTGTATTTGATCTGGGCCCAAGAACGGACGGCCCAGATCGTTCAGGCGGAAAACCAAACCAGGCGGACCTAGTCAGGCACTTCTGCTGCGCTGACATGTCGAAGCACCCACACGGGGCATCCATGGAAGCGCGCGGGACATCGTTCGTCCGATCTGGAGATTGGACAGTCTGTTTGGACTGTCCAATCAATCCCTAACCAATTGAGGGACCAAAACTGCTCAGATCTTTCTGAAACTTCTACCCTAGGGGTTTTGGACCATTCCGAATTGATTGGTGGAGTCAGATTTTTCATCTAAGTACTCTATCATCATGAATTAAGGGTTCTTTTTTACTTTATTTTTACCTTTTTATTACCCAAATTAATTACAGTAAAATAAAAATTACATAAAAAAATACTAAACATATATGAAAAGGATTTTTACTTAGTTGATTGGAGAGAAAACCTCATTTATATGCCCAATTTAAAAAAATACCTTGTTGATGAAGATATAGCCTAAAATCCACCTTTCTTGCAAATACCGTTGTTTGAACCGTTGGATCTTGAAATTTCTTTAGGGGTTTTGTAGAATAGATATGTTGGAATGTTTTGGACAGTGGAATTGATCAAATTAGTCTGGAACAGAGTGCCTAATTGATTTTAGGTCTCTTGTTCCAATCTAAAAAGAAAACAAGTTGAAAAGAAATCTAACTCTTGGAGATTTTGGGTTTTTGGGGAGGGATTCTAGATCAAATTTTTCAAGGAGAGTGAATAGAATTTTGTGGGGATTTTATGAGGATTTTTGGAAGATTTTTGGGGTTGTATTTATAGGCGTTTTGGGTCTTTTTTCGTGATTATAATATGTTATTTTTTTAATATAAAATGGCATAAAAGTCTTCAATACTCTCATGCCTAATTTTTCTTCCCCATGACTAGCTGATCTTTGTTGACCCATGTTTCACATGGGCTACTAATCAAATTGGTTGTTGGGGACGTGGTAGTCCCCATGTGGGCCCCATGTAAAAAGTCCATTTTGCCCTTTATGCATAAAATTTTGGGTTTTATTCCCATGATCTCGAATTTGAGTGTACTTAGTGGTGTTGGATTCGTATTTCTTAGTACATTCTAAATTTTGATGTTTCATATTTTGATTTTTGGAATATTTTGATTTTTTGGGTAAAATTACTATTTTACCCCTTTTGTTCAAAAAAATAAAAAACTTCAGGATTTCTCATCTGAATTCGAAATTTGGCGTGCTTACAGTCATTTTGAAGGGTTTGCTAAGTTTAATTTCAATTTTACATATCTTATGATTTGATTATACTTTTATAAAAAGTATATTTTAAATAACCCTAATATTTCAGCCCGAAATATCTGAAACTCAAACTTTATTGATTTTTCTCAATCAATTTACAAAAATTGGGGTTATTACAGTTTCTCCCCTTCAATCACTAGCGACACGAAGAGACACCGATTCCCTACCCTCTGGTGTCAGGCTCTTTCTCCTCCTCTCCCCCCCTTCATTTTGCCCTCTATGATTTCCCCAGGCACCTCCATGGCCAGGCCTTCAAGCAGGCCAGAATGCCTAGATCCCTCTACTCCTCCCCTCTCTGATTTGTGCACCCATTGGATTAGGTCGCATGATCCTATCTTCTTTTTCCCCTTTCCCCTTCTTAGTTTTTTGGTAGTCGGGTTCTGAGTAGTGATTGAACTAGCACCCGATGCCCTCACCCTTTTTGCCTCTTTTTTCATTTTCATCACTGACTTAGCATGGTCAGGGATGGGCTTGCGAGCCCAGACTGGTTTTCCTATCCCTCTTTTCCCCTGTGGCCTGGATCTGACAGTGACTAGATAGGAAGCCATAGCCGGCCACCTCTCCCTTATTCTTCCCTTAACTCTAGCGAGTCAGGGTTGAGTAGATTCGCCAAGTCAACTCACCCTGACTCGTTTTGGAAGGGATTGAGGTAATTGAATGACCCTATTCAACCTTGAACTTTAACCTTGAATTCTGACCAATCAAAGAAGGATCTTAGAGATTTGAGATAACCCTTGCAATCCTAAAAATGCAAGGAATAATACCAATCTCCCCAATTATAGATCAGGGAAGATCTAACTGTCAATTTGACCAGACCATTGATCAAACTTCAAATCATTCGATCTAAGATGATCTGATGTCATTTTCATATCTAAATATTCCATTGTGATCCTCCTAAAGTGTAGATTAAGATCCATGCAAGATATTTTGGATCTAAAATATCTATGGAGATGATTTAGTTGATCTTGATCAATGACTGAGATCAACTAAAGATCTAGGTATGAAATTGCATCCAATTTGATGTTTCGAATCTGTTAGCACTCTTATTTAGATTAATTAGTTAGAATTATTAAATTGTTATATGATATGGGCGATTAGGTGAGGATCTTTGATGGGATTCAGCATGGATATCTAATGATCGGGCATAGTTGAGGAGATTAGTGGATAATCCGACCAAGCAAATAGTTAGATGTTATTTAGTTTGACTTGTTTAGGGTAGGATTATTATCTTAATCATTTGATGGATTGATTTGATTACAATTAGATACGAATGATTATAAGATTCATATAATAATGCCTGATTAGTTGATTTAAATGATAAACTACCTAAGATTGATATGATCTGAGCTGAGTAGCTCTGAAATAGGCAATCATATGATCAAGAAGAAGGATTAAATGGTTGATTGGGCCCTATTCAATATGATTTGAAATATTAGCCAATTAGGGTGGGCCCTACCTTGAGATTTCAAAGCTAGGAATCATTGGAATATCTTGAATGCGATGTAATGAAATACGAAAACATAATATTGTATAATTAAGAATCCAAGTTAGATAAATTGGATTCTGAGTATGACTAGATGTGATATGTATTTAGCTAATGGAACTGTGGTGGACTAAGCTAGAGTTGAGTTCAAATGAATTGTGAGGTACAAACGAGTAGTACATCGTCTGAGGTAGATGATTACATTGAAAATTTTCATGATTTATGAAGTATGACATGCTATTTGAGAGCCTTGAACCATGAGTTTTATGCCATAATGTTTTCATGAAAATGCTTTTATCATGCGCTGTTGACATTATGACGTCTTGATCCACATGATTATTCCATGCTTTAGCATATGAATGATGACATATTATTATGTTTTTTATTTTATATCGTTGAGATTGTTTACACATGTGGATCCTCGTGATTTATAACATTTTTGTCGCTATTTTATGACAAGTGTTTCTACTTTGTGGATGCTATGCTAGGAGGGTCGTAGGGTTGGCCACCCACCCTCTGAATTTACATATTATAAACACCAACCCTAATATGTGGGCAACTGCGTGTGGTTTGTGGTAATCATGGGTAGGCCACTCACACAAGTCCAATTGACTCCCATGCCTAGGCTAACACTAATATTCCGTTTTGGTGTCGACAGTGAGCGACAGTGGTTTATACCCCAAAGTGGTTGCCACTGCAGCATAGCAATCCATGTTCTTATTTTGTATGCTCATTTGGTATGGATATATTGGGTGAAGCATATGGGCTAAGTGAGCTTCCTGGTGTGCGAGCTACAGATGAGGAACCTTGGGATCATATGTGGTATTGATATATTGGGTGAAGCCTATGTGGGAGGTTGGATGTGGGTAGGCCTATGGGCTAAGCTAGCTATTCGGTGTGCAAGCTACAGATGAGGAACCCTGGAACTAGAATGAGTACTCATTACCAATGATATGAGTGTAGTTTGGAAGATTTTAACAACCCCAAAATTTCACTATTCCACAATCAAGTTATGCATTTTCAAGAGGTATTTCCTTTTATAGAAGTATAATTTGGAACTAATAAAATCATTAGATAGTGCTCAGAAAATGGAATCCAACAAGCCAAAGAACGTTGAAAACAGAGCCGTATGAAGAAGTTATGGGCCTTTGAAGTCAAGGGCAATATGGTAAATAATAAAATAAAATAAAATAAAACACACAACTTAATGGGAGGGGCCCAAATTGATATTGGCACCCCCCTCACGTTGCAAACCCAATGAAATGTCAGGTTCTCTCTCTCTCTCTCTCTCTCTCTCTCTCTCTCTCTCTCTCTCTCTCTCTCTCTCTCTCCACTGCAAAACCTAAGGCTTTTGCCCTGCTCGAATCTTCCATTAGCATGGTGAGCTTCCCCTTGCTCTGATCTCCCACCAGCAAGCTTCCTTGCACCCCCTTTTTCATGAGACTTTCCAAAAGAAAGAACAGATCCCACGATCTGTTCTTCCAGCCATGAAAACCCTGCCTCGACAACCCCAAATGGGATGCAAAAAACCCCCTTTGATTGGATTACCCTTCCATCTCCAATATTCCCCTCTCTTGCAAGGTAAATCCTCTCCCTACTCCTCCATTTCCCTCTTTCTTCATTCTTCTCTCTCCAACGTAGCCTAATCCAGTCGACCTTGCTGATGTCTTATCCATCTTCGATCGCCTAGGCTGCCTTTCACCGGCAGCTTATCTTTTCCCCAATGCGGGTCACCATATCTCCATCCCTCTAGTCAGCCAGCCGTGGAAACCTGTTTGCCTTTGCTTCTCATCATTTTGAATCAGATATGTTATAGAATGTCTATTTGGGATGTGTTTCTTGGCACAATACAATTTCTGAATTAGCTGGGTACGGATTTCCTAAAGATGGGTTTTGTCTCTTTGGTGAGAGAAACAGGCAGGAATCAATCCTAGTCAATTGAGCTTGGGGGAGATGTGAATGCAACGGATCACAAGGGGTAGACGGTGATGCACTGGAGCATCATGCAAGGTGGATGCATTTGGAAGAGTGTTGCAGAGACAGTTAGGCTTCTTTGAAGGGAGTGGAGGGGTTTTGGCTGGAGACATTGTGCATAGAATCACCGCGGAGGCTTTTGACATTGTGGATACTCTTTATGCTCTTTTGAATAGTATTATGCCAAATACCCTCCAGTTAGTTGAAATGGCAACTCAGGTGTGGATGATCAATCCTATTCTTTCACTTATTTTAGCCTTGGTCATTTCGTGCATGTCTGTTGTCATTGCTTATATAGGTGAAAAACTTTGAATGATATCTAGTAGGTCACATCTTACTATTGCTAGGCTTTCATCTTACCTAAATGAGGTCCTCACATCAATGCTTGTTGGGAAGGCATACAATGAGTTGAAGCGCATGGGGTGGTCAATCGTGAAGAAGAGTGTGATTAAAGCTAGTGGAACTGGTGAATGTGTTACATGTGGTAGGTGGAAATTTAAGACTGCATGTCTAAATCATCAGATGCATGTTATAAACATGATCTTATTTCTGCTTATAGATGTTCTGAAATTCAAATGGTATGATTTATATTCTACATGCTTTAAATTGTAATGATAAAAATAATGTAATTAAACAAATTGCATGTTATGATTGATGCTTATGACTTGTACATCATGCATGTGAATTGTGAAATTATGTTATGGTACATGGATACCATGTCAGTATTGATGATAAATGAGTCCTGGTTTATAGGATACACCCTTGGTGGGTTATCACCAAATAAGCAAGGATGTTATTCTTGTTATGAAATATATGAACAGATGAATTGCCTGTTATTATGATTATTTTACATCCGGGTATGGAGGCTTGAGAGTTTTGTTTTAGACAGGCGTAGGCCTGGGGATGCTATGCTAGGAGAGTTATGAGGGTTTGGCCACTCACTCTTCAAAATTTATTATGTTATGGATACCATGCACTATGTGATGCAAAAAGTCAGGTGGGGCAATCCTGGGAAGGCCGCCACTATGACAGCCATGGTCCTCCCCATGCGGACATGCATATTATGATTTCCACCTAGGATGGTATAGGTGGATTGTTGAGCAGTTATCTGGGTACGCTGTACGAATTCTGACTGCATGCATAGTAATCTTTATATTTAACGCACTAGGGTGCATATCCTTAAGGGTTGCCAAAGAAGCTGGAGTGCCTAAAAGACGGTGGTTAGGCAGTTGTGAGGGCTAGGCAGTTCTGAGGGACCCAAAGAGGACAATATTGTATACATTGTGCATTCTGCCCACGAGACATTTGTATATGATGGCATTATGAGATGCCTTATATGATATGGCATGATGATATGTCTTATATTGTTTTCCTGGCAATGGCTGGAAGATTGTAGACCTCGTATAGTGAGGGGCATGAGGATTATGTTGATATACCAACAGAGGCTGGATAATTATGAATCCCACATGATGAGGGGTATGATTCTGAAACCCAATATAGTTTGGGAATGTAAATTGGGTGACGTGGATTATATTCATAATTTTGTATGTCCTTTAACAATTTTCATATATGTGTATTATTGTTATATTAATATGATTGAGGGAGCAGTTTCGTATATGTTTTCATATGGGTCAGTGAATGAGTAGAATTGTATGCAGAGTATGTTTCATGGAATTGAAGTATTTATTTGATGATAAATTATAAGGATATCTGATTTATCAATGGAATTATTAATAATGATGTAAACATGTAAATATTTGGCTTACAAATGGGTTATTAAGATATGAAACATATTGTAAATTCAATTTAACCTAATTGCTATGGAAATGAATATTCTAATTACTATTGAATAATTAATGTATCTTAAGATTTAGCATGCTTCTTAAACTCCCCTACCAAGCATAGCTTACTGAGATTTTGTAAATATTTTATGTTTACAATATCTTAAATACAGAAAGACAGGAGAAGATGTACACAACAAAAGGAATCTAGCAACCATAATTCTGCGCACAGGTAGACATTTTATTTAAAGCTTTTGTATTGTGTAGTTAGTCATTTGAATTGTGATATTGGACATTTAATATAATGTTATAGGGGTTATACAAGTGAACCACTAGATGGGTCCTGTTTTCATAAATAAATTTCTATCTTCTAGAAAACTATATATATATATGTGTATAGTGTGAGCATGAAGGTGACATCTGGGTTTTTGGGAAAATGAATTTCAAAGAAAAACCTTCCACTATTTTTGTATTTTAAAATTTAGAGGCACGCCATCTTTTGAAATAATCGCAAAAAATTTTCATTAAAAACTCGTGGTGTCACAGCCTTAATTCCTCCACATACATTATTGGGCCATTGATTGGGCACCAGATGACTTGATCTGTGACCGATCTAACCATCCATTGTGATTTGACCATTGATTTCTCTAATGTGGAAAATTTATGATCGATCTGATTGCCCATTGTGATCTGGCCATTGATCTATATTCAATGTGACAGATTTGTAATTAATCAACCATCTATCGTGATCATTGATTTGTCCCTAAATACGAAATATGTGAGAAATTTGATCATCCATCATGATCTAGTTATTGATATATCGTTAAATGCTAGATTGATAACTAATTCATCCCCTTGTGATGATCTAACCGTAGATCAACCACCTAATGCCTTGATCAGTGACCAATTTGAGGTTACCTTTAGATCTAGCCATAGATTAAGTAATAGATTGTCTAATCCACTACAAATATGTTCTTACACTATGACTCGACTATTCATTAGTTACCAAAACCTAAAATTTGTGCATTAGGGTGCTCTATTTCCCTGATCAACAAACTAAGCACTTAATCAATGCCTTCTATTTTTAGATTTTTTATCAAAGGTGACCAAACCCAATCAGGCCATGTTAGACACTACATCATACATGGATTTAAGTGATCAAAGGTAAGATTGCTAACAAATCCCATTTAAATTAATAAAATTTTATTTTATTTTGATTATGCATAATAAATTATGAAAAATATACAAGATTTAGAATGGATTAAACCTTAGGAAAAACATTTAAGCTTTTAAATTATTAATTAGACTAATTTAGCTATAAGATTATTATGGTAACTTTAGATAAGAAAATTTTTGGTTTTGGATGACTTGGAACTATTGATCAGACCTATCAAAGTTCCATCAGACTATCGGGTCTATAGATCATACATTAAGACATGAAATAGAATACATTAAGTCCAAGATCAATAGGACTATATGAATTAGGAATGAGAATGATAGGATAGAAAGTGATGACATGTTATATGTGTGATTTGACAAATATGCCAATCTGGATGGACTAGAGGGATTGCGTATTCTAAAGGATTATTCCCTCATTTTGAGATGGGTGGAATTTAAGATACTGATTTCTTACTTGCATGATCTTTGTATAAGAATGGTGTGATTTACATCCTACCATGAGATTTACAAAGTATGAACTATTTTAGATTCAAATTTTACTGCAATTTGTTACACATGCAATAATGATGATGATATTATTATAATGCATCATGATTTCATGTTTGATATGCATGTCATTTATTTAAAGAGCATAACTTGAAAATTGTGCTGCATTTTCAATATTACATGATTTGATGTAAAAGCCAAATAGACTTATTTTTGGTATGGGGTACCAGTTAAGCACATGATTTATGTAGATTTCTAGTGGACAAGCATTTAGCTTGAGGATTTCAATATGTTTAGGCATGGGGGCCTGATGAATTTATTTTCAAATAGACATAGCCCTAGTGGATACTATGCTATGAGGGTAATAGGGTTGGCCCCCCACCCTTTGAGATTATTGATATGTAATGGACACCCTGCCCTTTATACAATTTTCCCTTTATACAACAATTCAAATTCCAATTTAATCCTTTTTCAACTTATTCTCATTTTGTCCTATCCTTGTTCTGCCTATACCGGTTCTATGTTATTCTTAGCTTAATCCAAGAACTGTGGTATCCAAACCTATTTTATTCAAGCTTAACCAAATCAATGGTCTAGCATTTCTTTAATTCTTGATCTTTTCTATATTAGAATTCAAATATATTCCTAGATCCTATTCTCAGGATAATTCCTAGTTGATTCATCATCCCCGATCTTCAATTTGAAATTTAAAGATTGGATATAAACCATCTATTAGCCCACATCATCTAAATTATAGGAAATCTGAACAATCCAACCATTCAATCTTTAATCATAAGCATCAGTGAGAGATTGATGAAGGCTTATTAATGTTAATGATAGCATATTTGAAGATTTTTTTTCATAATCAAGCTAGGGAAGTAGATTTTATTTGTTTTTTAGTTAATTTTCTATCTTTCTGAAGTTGGATTTCTATAATTTTCTGTAGTTAAATAGATTTTAGTTTACAATTCATTGTTATTTAATTTTTTTTTTTAATTTTTAGATAATTAAATTTTATTCAAACTCCATCTTTTTAAGTCGAGTCCCCATGAGATTGACTTGTACTTGTATCAGTTACACTACAATAGTCCATGCACTTGTGGTAAAATAATTAACAAGTTTTGGCACCGTTACTAGGTACCCGTAATAGAGTTTTCATAAATTTTAAAAGTAAATTTTTTTAGGAATTGCATTGTTTTAACATTTTTAAATTTTTTAGTTCATAACCACTATATTTCCTAAATTTTTGGTACTGATTGACATTTTTGTTTTTCAAGAAATTGGAAAAAGTGGAATTCAAGGAGAATCTCAATTAGGATAACCAAAATTTTGTTTTGAGTGAACTGTACGTTTCAATTATAATTCATTTAAAAGGGTTATAATAATAATGATCAAGGGTGGACCATCATAACCTAGATGTAGAGGTAAAATGTAAATAGTCCTACCCTTGTACGAGAAGACCTTATCTTGGACCCCACTATGAGCAATCCTAACTCCTTAAAATTCCTAGATTAGGGTTTGCATTATTAGAATAATTTTGCATTCTTAGAATAATTTTGCATTTTAGGGCTAGCATTGGTTTATTATTTTTAATTGCAATCTTAAGAGACGTTTATCTCTTTAAGGTGATTTATATATTGATCGAACTACTATGGAGTGTGAAAATTAATTAGTATGAGCACCCAACCCCACAAGATCAAGGGTGGATTTAATCACCACTTCTTAGCCCACCTAGGATAATCACCAGAAGCACACAACCCAGCCATTCAAATTAATTTACAATTAATTAGAAGAGACCTATAGAGGCCATCATATGCTCGTAGGACCCTCGTAATAGGACATAATCTATTGTCACTCCAATGGTTTCTCAGAATTGTGGTTATAATAGGTGTCGTAAATTCAAGTTATTTTCCTATGCCCTCCATTGACTTTTGTTGAGGTCTAAATGCCTCCTAACATGAGGATTGTATTAACCACTTTAGAGCAGAACCCAACTAGTAAGTAGTAGTCAAATTTGAAAGAGAGAAGGAGCATTAAATTAGGCTAATCTAAAAGCATCTCCCCCACACAAATTTAAGAAAAGAAAATTATTTATGTTTATTAGCCTTAGGGAATTGTTTTATTGTGTCCTATGTTTGTGCATCATTCTAGGCACTTAGGTTGCATCATTTAGGGTAGTATTTTTCTAAAAACAAAAAACAAAAACAAAAAAAGAGAAAGAGATCTTTTGTTGTATGAACTTTTGGATACGCAACAAAACCTGGAGGTTAGTCAAGTATGACCAAAAAAACATACAATCAAATTAGTTACCACCAATGACTGATCAACGATCAAGGGATAAATCACCCCATGGTAGTATTAGAGGTGATCAAGGCCCTCACTCATCATGAATGAAGACCCACCACCTCTAATTGATGATCAATATCAACCTCCACCAAGGATGAATAATTATTCACACATGTAAAGAGATTGGAGACGGAATGGAAATAAAGAGTGGGACCAATAGAGAAACCATGGAGACAATGATGTTTATCAAAATCTTCATGGAAGAACTTTAAGAGATCACCTTCAGCCTACATGTACAACTACACCATCTTGTGTCATTCTTCCTTAGAATGTTTGTGCACTAAATTTAAAAAGGGAGTAATTCAATTACTTCCCAAATTCCATGGGTTAAATAGTGAAATTCCTTACTTGCACCTTAAAGAGTTTTATGAGGCATGTAGTACCCAATAAACACAAAACATTAGTCTAGATACTATGAGGCTTAAGCTATTTCCTTTCTCTTTAAAGGAAAAAAGCAAAAATGTGGTTTAATGCATTGCCAACAGGTTCCATAAGGCCCTGGAATGAAATAAATAGGGAATCCTTAAAAAACAACATTCCCACATAAAAAACAAATACTCTTTGCAGTAAGATAATGAACTTTACCTAGAAGGATAAAGAATTATTCCACCAATGCTGGGAAAGGTTTAAAGATCTATTACTCACATGCCCATATCATGGCTATATGAACCATGGTGCAATATTAACTTCTTTTATGAAGGAGTTAATTCTAACATGTGCCAATTTCTAGAGATGATGTCCAATGGCAACTTTCGGAATAAACAACCAAATGAGGCAGAAGAGTGTTTGGAATGGCTAGTTGAAAGTGCACAAACATGGGATGATTCAGAAAGAGTAGAACATTCAGATAGACTCAAGCCCACTACCACATCTACTAGGGGAGGCATGTATGCCATGTTTGAAAAATATGAACTTAATGCCAGAGTAGCAACCCTAGCTAGAAAAGCAGAAGCCAATAAAATGGGACAGAAAAACTCGAATAAGGATGAATAAGTGTATAGCATCTTTGAAAGTACAGCCTGTCTTACTTAAGATATCCTACTATTCCAACATTTCAAAAGGTACTTAATGATTAGGCTAATGTACTTATTACTTATAAAAGACCTTTCTCCCCATATTTAGAGACATATAATCCCAAATGGAGAAACCACCCTAATTTCAAATGAAAAAATGGACCCACTGCAAATGTCTCACAACCAGACCCATACTTGCCTCACCAACAAAATTAAGGACTTCTTCCTCTACCCCCATATCCAACTCATCAACCTCCTTCTTCTGGACTTTACCTACCCCCTCCTAAAAGGCCTGTAGAGGACAATATCATTCAACTCCTTCAAAACCAGGAGCGGAAAAATTTTCTAGCTCAACCATAAGCAAACCCTAAGGGTGTGGATGCAATTAGCAATAATACACATAATGCATCATCAAGCTCTACCATGGAAGAGACTACAATTGTCACCATTCTTAGGAATGGTAAAATAATTGAGAAAGATGAGCCCCAAAAGACTAATAAACTAGAAAGACCAATTAAAAAAAAATAAAACATGGACCCCACTCCACCTGTTGAAGCATGTCCAATCCTTGCTCCATTTCCTCAAAGGTTGAGTCAAGTCACAAAGAGTACCACTAATGATGAGATTATGGAGATATTTAAGCAAGTCAAGATTAACATACCGATCTTAGATGCAATAAAAGAAATCCTATCATATGCCAAATTCTTAGATTTATGCATAATCAAAGGAAAATTGAATATGCAAAAGAAGGCATTTGTGACTGAACAAATAAGTTCAATTCTTCAGCATCACACATCCTAAAAATACAAGGATCTAGGTTGCCCCACTCTCACTTGTATCATAGTCAACCATAAAATTAATTAGGCCTTATTAGATCTTGGATATAGTGTTACATCATTATCATACACATTTTATGTTCAATTAGGACTAGGAGACTTCAAGCTAACATCCTCTACACTCCAACTATTTGATAGATCAGTAGTCATACCTACGGGCATAGTAGAGGATATGCTAGTCCAAATAAAACAATTATTTTTCCTAGTTGATTTCTTAGTTTTGGACACACAACTAGTGCTAAATGAATAGCAAGAAATTCTTGTTATCGGTAAACTACAGAAACGGTGTCATGAAGCTTTAATTTGGCAACATGACCCAAGAACTAAACATCTTTAATATCTGTAAGTAACTAGGAGAAATCGTAGATGAACAGTGTCAACATGATAAATTCAATCATGCAAGATCATTTTAATGAATTTAATGAGGATGCATCAATAGAGAAAGTTAATGCCCCCGTGATTCGTGCCCCTATTGACACTAAAAGATAGAAATCTCATTTCGAGGAACTTCCATCGAGGGAGTCCACTCCCATTCCATCCTTATTTTGACCTCCTAAGCTAGATTTGAAACCTCTACCTTCTAAACTCAAATATGCATACTTAAGAGATGAAGAAACTTTTCCTATTATAATTGCCTCTCAATTGCAAAAATCTCAAAAGGAACAATAGATCAAAGCCCTTAGGGAACATAAAACTACAATAGGATGGACCCTGGTGGACATTAAAGGTATTAGCCCTTTCATATGCACCCATAGAATCTACTTAGAGGATGATGTTAAACCATGTCTTCAGTTTTAGTGAAGGTTAAATCATAATATAAAAGATGTGGTTAGAGTAGAAGTCCTTAAATTGCTTAATGTGAGAATCATCTATCCCATAAGTTATGGCAAATGGGTAAGTCCTACTCAAGTAGTTCCAAAGAAGTCTGGAGTAACAGTGATCACTAATTCCAACAATGAATAATCCCCACAAGAGTTACCACTGGTTGGCTTATGTGCATTGACTCTATAAAATTGAATGCTTTCATTGGGAAGGATCATTTCCTTTGTCTTTTGTTGATCAGATGTTAGAAAGGGTTGTAGGACACCAGTATTACTATTTTCTAGATGGTTAAAGGTATAAATAAATAGAAATTGTACTCGAGGATTAGAAAAGACTACTTTTACATGTCCTTTTAGTAGTTTTGCTAACAAAAGAATGCCATTTGGATTATGTAATGCCCTGCCACATTTCAATGCTGCATGTTGAGCATTTTTGGTGATATTGTAGAGAGAATTTTAGAGGTTTTCATGGACTACTTTTCTATTTTTAATGTTCCTTTGACATATGCCCTGAAAATCTAAGAAAAGTCTGAAGTCATTGTGAAGAAAAGAACTTAGTGCTTAATTGGGAGAATTGCCATTTCGTGGTTCTGAAGGGAATTGTCCTTGGCCACATAGTGTCATACAAAGGTATAAAGGTAGATAGAGCCAAAGTTGACTAATTACCAAGCTACCCATCCTAAAATCTGTTAGGGACATTTGGTCATTTCTAGGTCATGCAGGATTCTATAGGAGGTGTATTAAAGATTTTAGTGCTATATAGAGACTGTTGTGTCACCTCCTCACAAAGGATACCCCTTTTGAGTGGATTGATGATTTTCAAAATGCTTTTATAAAGTTGAAAGACAAGTTATCTACACCGACTATGTAGCCACGTGATTGGAGCCTACCCTTTGAAATCATATGTGTTGCTAGTGATTATGATGTAGGTGTTATACTAGGACAGAGAAAAGAGAAAAAGCCATATGCCATCTACTATGTAAGTAGGACACTAATTAGCACTCAAATGAATTATTCCACTACAGAGAAAGAACTCTTAGCAGTTATCTTCATGTTGGATAAGTTCAAGTCTTAATTAGTTGGATTTAAAATGGTTGTCTTCACTAATCATTCACCCATCATGTATCTTCTTTCCAAAAAGGGTGCTAAGCCTAGACTAATTAGATGGATTCTTTTACTCCAAGAGTTTGTCTTTGTGATAAAAGATAAAAAAGGAGTAGAGAATATTGTAGCTGACCACTTCTCTCACTTAGTATTAGCAGAACCTTTGGATGAGTTGCCAACTAAGAGTACTTTCCCTGATGAGCAACTTTTTCATGTCAAAGTCCTCCCTAGTTTGCAAATTATTTAGTCATAGGGAAGATTCCTGAACATAGGAACAAATTAGAAAAGGAAAAATTCTTTTCCAATTTTAAGCACTATTTCTAGGATAATCCATATCTATTTAACTACTGCCCAAATCAAATAATTAAGAGATGTGTCCCTGACTTAGAGTAACATAATGTCATCTCCTTTTGTCATTTGGAAGCATGTGGCAGACACTAAATCCCCATGTGATATACTATACTAATAAAACATTAAATGTTGCACAACTCAACTACTAGACCATAGAAAAAGAGTTGTTAACTATAATGTTTGCTCTGAATAAATTTAGATCTTACTTGTTAGGGTTTAAAGTTATAGTGTACTCAGATAATGTAGCTTTAAAGTATCTCCTTTCTAAAAAGGATGCAAAGCCTAGGTTGAACAATTGGATACTCCTACTACAAGAGTTTGACTTAGAAATTTGGGAAAAGAAAGGTTCTAAATATGACATAGCAAACCACTTATCCAGATAAGTGGGGGAGCACATTAGCGATAGTATGCCTGTAATTAAATCATTCCTGGATGAACAGTGAATGCATATTTCCCAATTGTCTTGGTATGGAGACATAGTCAATTATTTTGTTACAAGACAAATGCCCAATCATTAGACCAAACAAGATAGAAAAATATTCTTGACTGAGGTTAGATACTTTACTTGGGATGATCCAACTTGTTCAAGTACTATCCCGATCAGGTGATTGGCAGATGTGTACCAGATAGTGAGCATAGTTAAATTATCTCCTTTTATCATGATCATGCATGTGGGGGCCATTTTAGCTCAAGATAGAAAGCTACAAAAAATTTACGGTGTGGTTTTTATTAGCCCACCATTTTCAAAGATGCAATGATTACTGTAAAGCATGTGTAAGGTGTCAATGGTTAGGAAGCCTAGCAAGGAGACACATGATGTTCTCAAACCCAATCCTTATTGTAGAGCAAATCAATGTTTGAGGCATAGATTTTATGGGACCCTTTCCTAATTCTTTTGGGAATGTATACATTCTAATGGGAGTGGACTACCTGTCCAAGTGGGTGGAGGCAATACCCTACAAAACAAATGACCACAAGGATGTGGTAAGATTGTAATGACTCCATTTTTGTAACCTTGAAATCTCATGTTGGTAATGAAAAGTTCACTTTTTGAGATAAGGGTATTTTGGTCATTTCACTATTTTCCCTAACTAGATCCAGAAATTTGGTCCTTAGAATGGTACCTTTAGGTGTGTCTCAGAAAAAGGAATCCAACAAGACTAGAATCACCCAAAACGGAGTTAAAATGAGCAAGTTATGGCCCTTTGAAGTTCAAGGGCAAAATTGTAATTAAATTTAAAACAAATTGGCCTGAGAAAGTAGGGACCCATTTTGATACCGGCACCCCCTTCTTCCCAAACATACTGCATCACTGACATTCTAGAATGTCGGTTTGCAGGGGAGAAACCACCGCCATTTTGGAGGTTTCTCCACCGCCATTCCAAGGCGGTGGAAACCCCCCTCAAGAACCCTCCTTAAGCTCTATAAATAGAACTCTTGGGCACCTCCAATGGCAGGCCAAAACCCTGGAAAAAACCAATCTTAGAGTTGCAGGCAAGAGGTGAAACTATGAAAAATACCCAGCCACTAACCAGGTATGCCTTAAACAACTCCAAACCCATCTCCCCCTCAATCTTAGGTTGAATGTCCTTAAGTTTTCGCATGAGAAACCATGCAAAACGGGGTTTTAGGGAGCCACAACAGACCCAGGGCAGGTGCCTGGGGGTTCTGGTTTGACAGGGTCGAACCAGGGCGTCCCGAGGATGCCCAGGTCACCACAAAACCAAAATGGACCCAGTGGGCGCGCGCCGCTGACGCGGGACGCGTTAGCGTCCCAGGCGCCCGCCTCATATGGGCCTGCGATGGTAGTGATGCCCGGGAGCATGCGACCACACGTGTGGGCCGGTCGCCACTTGACCAGGACGTAGGTGCGTCCTGGGAGCAGGGACGCATGGCTTATTTTGGGCCTTCTACGTATTCTTAACACTAAAATACCCATAACTTGAGTTCTAGGACTCCGATTGAGGAGCCGTGAGAGGCGTTGTGTCCATATCGACGGCGCGGACACACCCAAACCATAAAATACATGATCAAGCCCCTATATAAGGCTAAAATCACCCTTAAACCATGATAGTGGCGCTGGGCCACTAAACCATTGCAAACCTAACTATACCAAGGCCTAGTTAGGGACCTTAGGAGGCCCTTAGGCATGGGAATGAACCCTTAATGCCTAAGTAGTGAGGTAAACTATTCGAGAACCTATAGAAATAGGCCAAGCTAACCCTTTTCCCCTAAACCATGTCCAGGAATGTACGAGGACAAGGGGAAAGAACCCATGATGCTTTGAGAATACATGTTTTGAGTCATGGTTTCTTTTCTAATGCATGTTTTAAGTTTTTAAGTTACATGTCCTATCTTTATGCGTATATCATATAAACTTATGTTACATCCTTATGCACATGACTTGTTTAGCATGAATTGATTTCATAAATGAACTTAGCATGCATATGAAAAATACATTGCGCATATATTGCCAAGACATGTGTTACATGCATAGACATGTTTTGAAAAAGGATTCTTGTCTGCATGATACATGCATCGACATGTTTTGAAAGAAAAAAAAAAAAAAGGTTCTTGCCTGCTTGATAGTATATGATTTAGGCTAGTAAGCTTGTGGGCGCTATGTCAAGAGGTTCAGGGTGGCCTCTCAGCCTCTACCACTATAGGTGGAAAGGGTACCACGCCACAAAGGCTTGTCCTCACTTTGATTGTTGTGGTAAACGAGGACTACCACTAGAGGTGTCACGGCACCCGTCGAAGTGTCATATGCCTCGTGGAGGCTATGACCGAGAATCCCTAAGTATCCGAGGACCACATGGCGCTGAGGTCATGGGCATAGTGTGCCCTATGTTTTTAAGGATTTACTTGCATGCATATGGCATGACATGAGTATGGTCGACCATAGATCCATGAGTTGGATTCAGTTGAGCATCTTATGCATATCATATTATATGTTTATGATATCTATGTTACTTTTGACTTGGATTATGCGATTCTTTAAGTCGTTAGTATTCTATTTTGACAATGGCTTTTAATATCGATATTGAACATGAGTGTCCAAACATGCACATGGTTTAAAGAACATATGATTTAAAACATAGCATGCATTGTAAAACTAGTAGTGATAGACTCCTATTGAGTATAGTGTATACTCACCCAATCCTTAACATTTTTCAGATACAAGTAAACACTTAAGGACAGGATACACCCGTGACGGAGAACATCCAAATTAAGTATAAGTAAGTAAACCCCTACCTTATCTTTTAGTGAATGTTACTTGATTGTAATTACTCTCTATAGCTGGGGCTGTGACTAACACTTTCTTAGGAATAGAGTTGATTTAAAACTATGCCATGGCTATATGATTTGAAAATTTGTTTTGACACTCGGGTTTTATACGAAAGATTGCTTTCCAAAACAAAATATTTTCATGCATTTCATATTTCTAAAGCAAGAGATCTCGCCTTTTTTATGAAATTTGCATCATATGAAACTCGGGTCATCACAAAGATTTTTAAAGGAAAATAGTTTTGCAAGGTTTGGTGTTCCACATGCAATAATTAGTGATGGAGGAAAACACTTTTCTAATAAAGTGTTTGAGAATCTAATGGAAAAATATAGTGTCAACCATAGGATAGCTACCCATACCATCCTTAAACCAGTGCTCAAGTAGAGGTATCCAATAGGGCAATCAAGCACATCTTAGAAAAGACAATCAATCAGAGTAGGAAGATTGGTCTATGAGACTCACTAATGCTTTACGGGCCTATCCCACTTCTTATAAAACTCCTATAAGCATGTCACCCTACCACCTAGTATATGGAAAGGCTTGCCACTTACCAGTAGAGCTAGAACACAGGGCATATTGGGCTATCAAAAAGCTCAATTTTGAATTAAATGCTACTAGGACCCATTGAAAACTTCAACTCAATGAGTTGGATGAATTGAGAAAGGATGCATATGATTCTGCACTCTTAGAAAAGGACCGAATGAAGGTGAACCATGATAGCCAAATCTTAAGGAAATCTTTCACACTTAGACAAAAGGTCTTATTGTATAATTCCAGATTGCATATATTTCTAGGAAAGGTCAAATCTCGATGGACTGAACCCTATGGAAGACGCACTGTATATCCTCATGGGCCATCGAGATAGAGAAGGATGGGGAAATCCTAAAAGTTAATGGACAAAAGCTTAAACCTTTCCTAGAGCTAATTAACCCTAAGGTCAAGGAAACATTGCTAGAGGCACCAAAATACCATGATCATCTTAGAATGATCTAGAGCACCTTGTAGATCATATTACTTACAGTCGTCATTACGTCTAGCTGAAAACATAAAACTTAGTGCTCCTTGGGCAGTAACCCTAGAAGCTTTTTAAACCATCTTCTACATATTTCCCTCATCATATGGGGTCCTATGTTTTTAAACATTGAGGGCAATGTTTAGATCAAGTCCTGTTAGAATTTGAAGTAAAATGACTTTAGTATATGGATAACCTGTAGAATTGTCATACATCTCTATGAAGTTGTTTAAACTAGTAGAGTACTAATGGATGAGGATTCTCTGAGATAAAATAAAGGACTCAACCTTTTGAAATTTTGTGGGCATATTCACTGCAAACCGTCATGAGGCTTAACTCATCTACCAGGGGTAACCTAGGTGTTTCAGGGCTTCTTGCATGTGCTAAATGCAATTGTGAGTACCTATAAAAATGATAGCCATTTTCTTTTACATGATTTTTCACATGGTTTGCTTGGGACTAGCAAAATGCTGCTTGGGGGGTATGATAAGTATTCAATTTTGTATAAAAATCACCTAATTAGTTGCTCATGTGTTATAACTTATAACGTCAAATTAGGGTTTTTAGCCAAAAATAGAACACATTCATATCTAACCTAATATACCAAATATTTGATAATTTGTGGGTTTAAAAGCTACTCCAAGGTAAGTATGTGAATAATCATATTTTTTTTATTTAATTAGGTTGTTTTCTTTTGTAGGAGTTGAGATGATGATCTGATGGCTGAGATCGATTAAGATGTAAAATGATAATCAAGATAAAAAGATCAAGTAAAAGCTTAAATATCATCAATCCAAAATCAAATCAAGGGTCAACACATGCAAAGGATAGAATTGGACAAGTCATAGGTACTAAAGTGGGCCCATGTACAAGCAATGCAAAGTCCACCACCTTTTCATGGGATCCACTCAAGCCATGTAAGCCATGACAAAAGGTGATAAGCTAAGAGAGTCATGAAGCATAGCCAAGCCATTAAAGCCAATGGGGTGAGCTATCAAGCCAAGCTAAATGAGGCCTCAAAGCAAGCCATCAAGTCATTTGAGCCTAGCTTTATGGAAAGCCATGATTTAAAGGAGAATCCAATGCATTAGTCAAATAAGTCATGCTCATTGAGTGCCATAATTAAAGGAAGAATTATGGCTCATTATTTTCTCTCTTTCCATCATTAATTGTCCTTCTCTTTTCTCTCCCATTCCATCTACCACATCATTTCTTCCATAGGATTCTCCATTCATGGGAGAAAAATGGAAACATCTCCCGGCTCTTTTGCCACCATGTTCCCTCCTTATGATTACCCTAAATAACCACCATACCTCATCATTAATTGTCCTTCTCTTTTCTCTCCCATTCCATCTACCACATCATTTCTTCCATAGGATTCTCCATTCATGGGAGAAAAATGGAAACATCTCCCGGCTCTTTTCCCACGATGTTCCCTCCTTATGATTACCCTAAATAACCACCATACCTCATCCTACCCATCCATTCTTTTTCCAACCTCATCCCACCATTCCTTTTCCCTTAGATAACCTTATAATGAGTTCAAAACACCTATAAGTAGCCCCCATGAGGGCTTCCACGAATTTGGAACATATAGGGGGCATCTCCCTCCTTCCCATCTCTTCTCCCTCTCCAACTCCTTCAATGCAATCATCTTTTAGAGCTTGACATCTTCCTTCAGCATTCCATGCCTCCTCTTTTGGGATTATGATCTTAATTTCATGCTTGAATTCTCTTTAAAGTTAAGATTAGTTGCTTGTCTTTATTTCTTGTTTTGTTGCTTTTGATTTATTGTTGTTTAAATCTTAAGTCACGCCTTGTTTTCCTTTTGTTACTTCCTAGTTTTCCCAACTCATTTGATTTTTGTTTAAGTCATAAATCCTAGATCAAAAGATCACTAATCTCTTGTAGTAACAACCAAGAGACTTTGATTCTTTGGATCAAGTTGTTTGGCTTCCTAAGTTCCTTAAATTCATTGCTGTCCATTGCCTTCTTTCTCATTGTTTCTCCATCTCTTTCCTTAGATCTCTATTAAGCACTTAAATGTTTGCTTGGATTGGATTACATAGAAGCTACAGGAGAGATTTTGGAGTGTAATAAGCTCATTGAATGGTGCATACACTCCATGGAGAGTTCGTACCACTAACAATCATTCATCAATAAAAATCCATTTCTTCTCATGTTAATGATCTTAAATGCGGCGCAATATACATGTATGTTTTAATTGCCATAAATCTTGTTTTTTCATGGTTATGATTTATGCTCTTATTGATCAATAATCCATGCACAAAAATTGTTTAGTTTTATTCATACTAAAGTTTCTAAATTAATGTTTGTTTACCTTTAGCATGCTACCATATTCCATGTTTACATTTATGTTAAGTGTCCATCCTTAGTTTAGGATAAAAATCACTCTCTTTAGCTAGGGTAAGTAGTTTAAGGAAAGGCCCACTTAATGCATAAATTGTTCGATTCCTCGTAGGATCAACCTCATTTGCATGCTTGTACTACAATCGATTCATGTGCTTGCTAGTTTAACTTTAAAATACACAACAAAAGTTAGTGGAGACCTATAACCTAAGTGAGTTTGAGATTCATTAATGATTTGTGAGAGGTTATAAATGTGCCTAATTTTCTTTTATTGTGCTTAAATTAAAATTTAATCCATCAATTTTTAAATTTGGCTAATTACCCAAATTATTAGAGTATTACTTTTAAAATTCTAGAAGTTCATTGAATTTGATAGATTATATGAAACCTAGAAAAGGATTTAGGCCATCATTGTTGCTAACATAGAGACATAAAGGTAACCCCAAAAGGGTATCTTTACCACTAGTTAGCCAAATTGAGCCTTTTATATAACCCTTTTATTTTCTCACCCAATTTATCCTTTACCCATATTAACCCAGTATAAATTATCCATTACCTATCTTCTTCAAAAACTAAGTTAGAGATGAATGAAGATATACTTTTTAGTTACAATAAATGTAGAAAAGTGAATATTAAGTAAAGAAATGTTCTTCAAAGAAAGTGAAGAGTGTTGAATAAAAATGTTTTAAGATTGTAGAAAAGAAAAAAAAAAATTCAGTTCAAGCAAACAAAGTAAAGAAGAATTGTCAACTTTAGTAGAAGACCTCTAGTTATTTTTTGAAGAAGTTTGAATTTCCTTTGTACCCTTTCTTTTGTATCCTATCCTAGGCATATGTTTTGCCCCAATTAAAGACCTATTGACTCCAGGATCAATATAGTCTTGATGTGGATAAGAATGAATAATATTTAAAGAGTAGTATTTCTAAATATTCAAAGTAATGGCATCCATTCTAAAGGGATCAAAACTAAATTCCTTAGTAACTCCCATTCCTTCATGGGCATATGTGAGATAAATTTTCTTTTATACTCTTCTCACATATTTAAAAGAGTGATGATTTGGACCTTTACTCTGAGAGATTCTATTTCTGAGTGTATGTCATTAGTGAGGAGTGAGGTCAAAATGTATTTTGGATGGAGTTCAAAAATTAGAAGTATACTTAGAAATAAAGATTATTCTATATGTAGACTGTATACAACACTCTCACTCTAAGATCTGAGCCTAAGTTGAATGTTTTTAGCATATGGGTAGGGTTTTGAATTCTTCATTCAATTATTAGTATGCTAAAGTTGACAAATTTATTGAAGATAATTCTCTAAGGAAAAAGTGGAGCTCACTTGAAAATAAATTTTGGAATTTGCCTTTTCACATATTTTGCTCAAGACTAGCAAAATGCTAATTGGAGGGGTGAGTTAAGTGTTCAATTTCAGCCAAAATATCCTTCATATAACATCTAATTAAATCATCTCATCAATCAATTTTGAAATTTAACTTAAAATGTTTTATTTTAGCTCCAATTGATCATCCAACCATTGATTTGCAAAATTTAATGGTCAGATGATCATCAGAGTTAATCAGATGTATAGCATACAGTTTAGATTATTCTAATTTAGTCCTATGTTTTACAGATCAACCAAATTGGAATTGGCCATACTAGATCACGAAGGAGGAAATTTCTTTGAAAGAGAAGAAATTGAAGATAATCAGGAAACAAAGTACAAAAGTTGGACAAGAGAGAAGAAATGGAGTTTGAATCAAAATCAAACTCTTATGGATAATCTATAAAAATGGGTAGCAAGGTTGAAGAAAAAAAAAAAATGACAGAACCCGCACTACCTCCATCACCCTCTCTACTTTCTTTTCTCTCGTACTCCCCCTCTTCTACTAATTCTCTCTCTTTCTACCTCTTTGCTATTTCTCACCCACACCCTCTTTTGCATTACCACACCCCACTTTCATTATAGCAATCTCTCTTCCCTGATCTCTATCCCCCTCTATTTTCTCTTTCCCAGTTCCTCATCAACCTGTGTCACCCCTATCCCACTCTCCTTCTCCCTCTCTATGACCCTTCTCTTTGCTATCTGTCTTTCACTCTCTCCCTCTCTTCTCCTTCCCTCTCACACTCTCTCTCTCTCTCTCTCTCTTTGCGTTACCATTTCCTTAGCCAACATCACTGACCCAACCATAGACATTCCTGCACCTCACTGCTCTCCTTCCCTCTTGGCTCCCTTTGTGTAATACATGCCAATTTGAGAAAATATATGAATGCCTAATTACATGGAATTTCAAAATTTTGTGGAAATTGAAATTTCAAGAAATTAAAAATTTTTATAAATAAAATCATGGACTAAAACCTCAATATTTGAAATGTACATGAGAAATGAGTCCAATGATACTAATAATGCTAAAATCAGAGACCCGACGAAAATATGCTAATTATTTTAATTTGAATATTTAATAAATTAATTAAGGAGGGTAACTTGTAATTTCATGTGGGGCCCACAAAATTGGGCCCTGAAAACCATGATTGGATGGGCATTTATGGGGTATGGCGATGATTACTAGCCACTAATGCTAGTAATCATTTCAGCATTGAATGGAAATAAAAAATTTTAATTAAAATAAAATAAAAATTAGATTTTAAGGGAGGGCTTTAAATGTGCCTCCCCCTCATTTAATTCCCTCTTGAACTCCCCCTACATTAATTTCCTCTCCATTTACCATGCTACTAGCAATAGCACTAGAGACGATGCCCCAAAGCTGACCAGTGGTTGCTCAGCGCATGTGACCCCGTTTCTTCTTATGCAGTGATGGAACTTTGCATGATTGGCCAGCCCTGACAAGGTAGGCTGTCCTTCTCCCTCCCCTTTTCACTCAGTGCCAGTTTATCTTTATTTTCCAACTATTAACACCGAAAACAGCGATGGGATGGCGTTTTTCAGTGAAATGTTGAAATGTACTATTTTTATGAAAAACCATATATGTAGCGGTGCCAGATTGATTATCTGGACCATTCATCTTGTGTATCACAAACCCACGATAGCAACCCCTTTGGTCTCATGGTGATCCAATGAGTAACGATGCCGAAAAAGTGGAAAAATAGTAAGAAGGGGGAAATTTTCTAATTTGTACAAATTTGACTAAAAACCCTAGACTTAGGAAAAATCCGGGGATAAAAGTATCATAAAAATAAAATTCATAAAAATCCCAACAAAATGACACAAAAATTGCTAGTTTTCATGACTATGTGCATCGCCAACAATGACCAAAATTTGGTCATCTTCTCCAATGACGATGATGTCATTTCGAACACCTAAGACACCCGTCGGAGATGCACCATGGCGCCAACTCACGCATGTGGATGGGGTGTGCGTCATTCTCGACCATGACGAAATGTCGTGCATCCCAAAGACAAAGATGCACGTGGGGTGCGTTTCGGGCACACATCACATGCATGTGCGTCCCTATGATGCCACTTTTGGATTTATTTAATGTAGAAAATTCTGGACCATTTAAATAAGGCTAAATCCTTAAAATCTCAATTATGAGGGCTACAGAGGTCCAAATCATGGTTCGAGACATCGATTGGATTCATCTCAATGACATGGACCTAGGTTTAACATCAAAACTCTTATTTGAACTCTTTGAAATAGATCAAATCACAAAATCTTATCCAATAACCTAGATTAACCTAATCAATTGATGATAAGGCCTTAGAAACTGAATGCATATATCAATTAGCAGATGATATAGTGAAATAGAAGGACATATCTCAAGTAATTATCAAGTAAAATGATCTTGACTGTCGATCTAATCATAGGCCTTAGAACTAACTGATCAGAGGACGATCGACCGTCAGATCTATGTATCATCATGGACATACACATATATTACTAAATAAACATAGAAATTAGTTTGATTATGATGAGAAAGACTATAATTGATGATCTAATGTTAGATCTAAGTACTAAAGAATGATCCAACAGTTGGATCGTCCTCAAACTTAACAAGATGAAAAGGAATTGGTTCTTTATTGATCAAGGGATACTAATTGATGAATTATAACTTAGATTGATTATCAAAGCTAACATATGATCATCTAGATGTTAGAAAAACCAACATCTAGTCCAGTATTAGCTTGATTAAGGGTTAATTAGACAATTTGGATTGTTAATCTAGGATTAACTATCAGATCAGAGAGACCATCATCAACTGGATTAATGTACTCTTGGGGATTTAAGAATACCAAGTGAATGGATAGAGATTAAGATGAATAATGAAGACACAAATTAGGGCAGTAATGATTTTGTGTGGTATTATGGTCTGTAAGGTACTTCAAAGAGCACAAGTTGATATAGTTTATGCATCTGCTTAGGAATACCTTGCATTTGAGGTAGGTGATTACATTTAGTAATTTCCTTGACTTCATGGATCATGACATATTACTTGGGAACCTAAGTGCATGGATTTTATGCTCTATCATGTTTTCATGAGAATACCTCTGTCATACATGATTGATATTATAACATCATGCAACACATGATTTATAGCTCATTTTAATGCATGATTGATGATACTTTGGCATGTCTCTTGACTTGATCTTCTTAAGATGGTTTGCATATGGGAATTTCTATAATTTATCTCGTGTTTTCGTTGTTTTATGATGGGTGTTTTTGCCCTATGGGTACTATGCTAAGAGGGTCGTAGGGTTGACCACCCGCCCTTTGAATCTACACATTACAGACACCGCCCTGATGATGAGCACTGTGTACGATTTGTGGTAATCATGGGTAGGCCACCCATGCATGTTCCACCATTTCCTATGCATGGCAAATAGTAGTCTCCTATTTTGGTTTTGACAGAGAGCAGTAGTGGTTGAGACCCTGGAGTGGTTGCTATTGCAACATAGTAGCCCATAGTCTTATTCTGTATGCTCATGTGATATTGATATATTGGGTGAAGCCTATGTGGTGGCCAAATGTGGGTGGGCCTACAGGCTACGCAAGCTACCTAATCTACGAGCTATAAGTGAGGAACCCTGGGATCTCATGTGATATTGATATAATGGATGAAGCCTATGTGGGAGGCCAGATGTGGGTGGGTGGACGGGCTAAGCGAGCTACCTAATGTGGGAGCTATAGGTGAGGAACCTTGGAATTGGAATGAGTACTCATTGTCAGTTATATGAGTGTAGTGGGACACTCTTAGGCATGCTTATGTATGGTGCCTTGTTTATCATGACATGTATTCATATTTTTTATGATGAAACTGATCTTTACTTGATTTTGATAGATGCATAACCATGCACTATTCATGGCATGCATGCCATGGTGATTGGATATGATGTCTTTATGTTTAGGCATAAACTATGCTTTGACCACCATTGATTTGTTCAGACTGATAATCTTTCATGTGCTATTTACAATCGATGACTGATGATTTGACATACCATGTAAATGTTTTACTCTTTGAGATTTTCCATGACATTGCTACTCTTACACTGTATTATTACATTACACTTCTTATTAAATGTGATCACCTACACAAGCAATAGCTTGCTTAGGCATTCCTTTGGTTGCAATGCCTCAGATTTGGAGCTCGATAGGGCTAAGGGCAAGTAGGTGGAGCAGCATTGAGTGAGGGTACCATGAGGACCATCTACTACATTAGGGATTGATTGGATGTGTGCTTTCATTACTTGCCATTGGATTTCTTTTTGGGCTATTTAGACACACTTGTTTATGAGGATGGTATTGGACCCGACCTTTATTTGTACTGTATACACACACACACATGTGAGTGGATGTGGTGATCATGGATGGGACCTTAGGGCTTATGCATATTTATTGATTGTGTTATCTCTTATCATGACTAATGTTTTAACCAGGTTTGGGTTTTGATTGAGCATGCTTTGTATTATATCGCCTTGGCCTTGGATTTGGATGACCCTCAGGGTTTTCATTTGGGAATTTTCTTTGAAATGATTATTGTAAATATATTAAATATGAGCTTCCTCTTTCGGGGATCCCAACTATTTTACTAAACACTATTATTATTATTATTGTTGTTGTTGTTGTTATTATTATTATTATTATTATTATATATGAAAAATGGTTTTATAAAACTTGAGGTGTCACACTCTGTCTTCCTCACTACCATACCACCCTTATCTCTCTCTCTCTTGTTTTCTTTGCTCCCTCTCCATCGAAGCATAGCTACCAGGAGAACCTACACAGCACTACCTTTGTCTAAACACACCGCATAGTACCACCCCTGGAACCCACCTTTCTACACCCTCCTTGGCAGTGCTACCTAACCAACACACAAAGCCTACCTTCTCTTTCTCCCCCATCTAACTCTATCTATCTCTTTCCCACTCTCTTGTCTTCTCCTACACTCCCTCTCTCTGATCTGCACCAAACCCCTTCGTTCTCCTCTAGCCAACATTGCAAGTAGGCTAAACCATGCTAGCCCGTCTATCTTCCCTTGTCTTGGGTTCCAACTGGAAACCAAAAATTTCAACTAATATGCACCATAGCTGGCAGCTTCCTTCTCACTCACACTCTCCCTCTCATCTCCCTCTTTGTAGTTCGACTCCGACGACCTCAGGAGGAGAAAACCCAATTTGTGTATTCCCTATTTTTTCTCCTTCTCTGCATCTCCATCTCCACTGTTGTCTTCTTCTTTGTCATTGGGTAGTTCCTATGGTTTTCATTTAAAATAAAAAAATCAACAAAATTCCAAATTTCCCCTTTTTATAATAATTCAAATTTCATTTTAATCCTTTTTCAACTTATTCTCATTTTGTCCCATCCTTGTTCTACCTATCTAGGTTCTATGTTATTCTTAGCTTAATCCAGGGGCTGTGTTATCAAAACCTATTTTATTCACAAAATCAATGTTCTAGCTTTAATAAATAGGATTTCTTTAATTCTTGATCTTTCCCATATCAAAATCCAAATAAATTCGTAGATCTTGTTCCTAGGATAATTTCTAGTTAATTCATCATCCCTGATCTTCAATCTAAGATCTAGAGATTCGATCCAAGCCATCCAAAACCCAAAAGCATTATTTAGCCCAAATCATTTAAATTTTGGGGAATTTGAACACTCCAATCGTTGGATCTTTAACAAAAGTATCAGTGAGAGATTAATGAAGGTTGATCGATATTGATGATATCAAATTTAAAGAATTTTGTCACAATAGAGCTAGGGAAGTGGATCTTATTTCTTTTTGAACTTGGATTTCTATAATTTTCATTGGTTAAATAGAATTTTTTGTCTTTTTTATTTTTAATAAATTATTTTTTATTTAAACTCCATCTTTTTAAGTTGAGTCCCTTTGGCATTGACCCATACTTGCATTAGCTACACTACAATAGCCATGCACTTGGGTAAAATATTCAACATAGTGTTGACTAGATGGATATGTGGATTTGGTAGTGGTTGGATGATTGTGGGCTCTTTATAGTTAGGGGTGTGATGACTGATGACTATTTTCACAACTTCTATGAGTTTAAATTTATTTAACTCATGTTGCTATTCAAAAGTTTTATTTGGGATCCTAATTATGATTTACACAGGACATTGTGTCCTTGGTTCTATTTATGATATATACATCTATTTAGAAAGTTTATTTGAGATCCTGATTATGATTTGAATTTGATAATGCACTGTTGGATTTATTCATAATATTTACATGAAATACTTTAAAATTTGATATTCTAAAGTTTAAGATGATCTTAAATTTAATCATTTTAATTATTGATGTATGATACTTAGATGAGCTAGGACCAACTCTCACAATTGTCTAATTTTAACCATATCAATAAATAAATATCTTATATCATTGACCACTTGTGAAATATGACTTTGAAAAGTTCTATAAGTATGCATTTCTTAACTATTAAATGATACACATATTCAGCCATGAAACATGACTCATTAACTTTCCCCAAAAATTCCAACTTTTAGTCATTCCACATGCAACCATAAAAGCATGTGACTTCAACCATTCTTTGTATGAATACTTTAAGTTATGAAACATCAAAACATCTCCAAAGACTTTCAAATTGCTCAATTTGAGCAATATAACCGAAATTACATGTTTTAAAACAATAAAACTTTCATTCATGAGAAGAGATGTTTTCAATTATAACATATGTCATCTCTAACTACAATTTGGTTTGAAAGTTCACAACAGAATCTATCAACATAGTGCATGCCTCAAAGTAATGTATGCATGGAAAGAAATTTGTTTCACATTCAAATGAAAATTGTTTTTTCTCATTTATCTCATGTTCCATCATAACTATATGTTATATGATAACTAAAAGAAAATATGGCAATCTCAAAACCACCTAATTTGTGTAACTTTTATCTATTCCACTAGTTTCATAAAATCAATCTCATTTATACCTTCCAAACCACACTTTAGTCCATAATTGATGATGTAGGAACTTCCAAAATAGAAGGTGAAATGTGATTATTTGATTTCACTCTTTGGATCATTGGCTGGGATTGGTAATTAAATCAAAACATACCAATTAGCAAGTGAAAAGTCTTGGATTTACTTTACCAACCATAACCCAATGTATGAACAGGGAGATTTAGAACTAGTATAGCTAGTCTAGGTCCTGAATTGCTATTTTGGCTACAGATCAACCCTCAATCGCCTCTTGATGAATAGAGTAGCAAAATCTCTAATTCTAAAATCCCTTTATCTACCTTTATGTTATAACTCTACCATATAAATCACCAACAATCATCTAATACTATCTGTCAGATTCTAGTTGCACATCAAAACCATGGAACACAAATTAGAACCATTAATTTATTGTTTCCAACTATTAATTGATAGTCTATAGAATATATACTATAATTGGCCTAAATTCATGGTTTTCTAACAATTAGATTGGTGCATGATCAATGGAATTCAAATACAATTCAGCCAGTTTGATTTTTATTACTAATCTATACATTTAATAATTGATCTACAAGGAAAATGGCTTAGCTCAATCTTTCTAGTCACTGTATGCATGGAAATCTACAATTGATCTAAAAAATGGAACTCATATATCAAGGCGTTTGATCACTAATCAAAATTCAGTTGAGGTTAGGAGTATATTTTCCCATAGACCTACAAGATTTGATCACAGATTAGCTAATTGGAAGACAGTTCAATATTAGGGATCGAATCAATCAGATATGAACCATCTAGTCACATAATTATAGGTGAACGACTCATATCTTCTTTAAAGTTGTAGATTTGTGCTAGATCAATGAAGATCATCACGATATGTGAAATGGCCGATTAGATTCACAAATCACAGATCAACGATCAACGATGATATATCAAGATTAGATCCAATTTTGGACAATCAAATGATCTCAAATCTCACCAAAACCTACGTCATTGGGTAGATAATGTCAAAATAAGCTAGAACCATATTTTCTATTAAAAAATTATAAGTCGTCAGTGATGACTGACCGTCATTGGAGAAAGTGATTAGAGACATCATTGCTAGTAGCCATTATTACTCCATACTTCAAAATATCTTTTAGAGAAATGTAGATCAAGATCTTACTTACAATCCCTTCAAATTTGATGAAGATTTGTTGTCATTTGATGCCAAAAAATCAAGTTTTCCCCTCAAAGCTTTGCCAAAAAAAATTCGCGGTCATTGATGATCACGTTTTTCCATCCAATTTTGTTGAAATCTTGTTGTTTCTCCACATGGATTGTAGATCTATTTGGCCTTCATATTATCTTCTCCATCAAATTTACGTTGTTTTTCAATGAGTTTTAGCCAAAAACTTGTTTCCTTAATAGTTTTAATGTTGCACACAGTCAACATCATTCGTGACTGTGTTGTGCCAATGACCATGGGAGGAAGAAGGTGGTGGAAAGGAAGAACATGAAGGGAGAGGGAGAGACAAGGAGAAGGAAGAGAGAATAGAGAGAGAACAGTAGGCCAAAAACACAATTGGCTATCATTTTGTTTATGGGTGGGGGTGATGTTATCCATTTTTGGTCCCCTATTCCATCTGTAAAAACTTGATAATTTTCTCATCTAGTGTTCATTTTTTGTGTTCTTAGTTTGGTTGGAAAGCTCTTTCATAGAACTCATTTCCATAGAAGTCAACTTTGAGGGAATTCGATTCCTCATTCCAATTTAGCTTATTATTTGACAACATTACTTGGAAAGGATTGCAAAATTAGGAATGTTATGTTCTTCCCTCCCAAGAGGATTTTTTTCCTCGAAATTTGTTTTCCACATCAACAAATCTTTTTTTGAATAATTTTGCATTTTTTCTTGAAGACATAATCTACCTTTTATTTTCACTATACATCACTTCTATATTTTAAAATTAACTTCATTCCTATTTTAGTTTCCATTACAATACCCAACAACTAAGAATCACAAATTTGAACTTCTTCAAACCTTTCAAATGCAACCCAAGACATCTTGGAATACTTTTACATTGAAAAACATTGGTTCAATCAAGGCAATTGGATTCATAATCAGAATAGAATTAGAAATGAAAATAATAGAGAAAGCTTAGGAGTAGCACCAATAAGTAACAAGATGAGAGAGGGTAGACTTAGGTGGTTTGGACATGTACTTCAATGAAAATGACACTAGTTAGAAGGATTGAGTTGATCCAAGTCAAAGCTCTAAAAGGGCAAGAGGAAGGCTTAAAAGGATGTGGATAAAAATGATGAGAAAATATTTAAAAACATATGACTAACTGAAGCCATCATACTTGATAGAGGGGATTGGAGGAACAAGATTTGTGTAGTTGATCCCTAATTGAGATAAGGCCTTGATGATGATGATGATGATGAAGGATTTGATCATTCAAAACTGTAGACTACACATTTACTTTTATTACAAAAACCCAAAAGAGGGTGTGGCATTAAGACTAAAGTATAGGAAAATCAACTCCCAGTCAATGTTTTTAATTTAAAGTCAAACTCTTAAAATTAAAAAAGACTTACAAAATTTGAGAAAAAAGGCTAACCAAAGCAATGTTAAAATATCATGTGTCACATTAAGAGGTAGCTCTATAAAAACTCTTGGTTAAAGACATTAAAAATGAGCCAATACTAAAATGACACAATTTTGTGATGGATATAAATTGACAAAGAAAGATAATCTTACATAAAAGGGGGGGGGGAAACTCTAACATGAATTTGTTTCAATGCTTGATTTAGAGTATTATAATTTCATCAATTAAATTAGACAAGGATTATTCATCATATGCAAATTAGAAAACTAATTTAGATTGCTTAGTAGGAATTCATGAGAAATTAAAATACAATAGAAACTATTGATATTTGGAGAAGTTAAAATAGAAAAGGAAACTAGTTGTGTGAGTGTGACACAGTGTAGCAAGAGTGAGGCTCAATCTTGAAGCTTGTGTGACATGGTGTAGCAAGAGTGAGGCTCAATCATGAAGGTCACAAGTTTGATGCTACTCAAAGGTGTGTATGTGACTACTTGCATCCAACATTACAAAAGAATAAAAGAAACTAACAGTTTGTGTTTGATTTGCAGATTATTGAAGAGGACTATAAGGAAGTTGAAGTTTAAGGGTATTGTTTTTCCTTTTCTCTTTCTTTACTTCTTTTTAGTAAAGAATACATCAAGAGAATTTTTGTAACATACAACATGGTAGTAAATTCCTATAAAGACTATGGGTATTGTAAAGATGAGTTTGCACATTAGAGAAATTAAGACAGGAAAGTAAAAAACATAAAGTAATTATGGAGAGAAAATAAGAAAGTCTAGAGGAAAATAAAATAATTTAAAGTAACTACAGGAGAAACTAAGAAAGACTAGAGGAAAAATTGATAGAGAGGATTAAGGTGTCAATAACTATTACTAAGGACTTGAGAAAAATAGTAAAAAACTCCTATAAAAGAGAAAAAATTAATGACAAAAGTACCACATGTCAGCATAATGGAATATTCGAGTGCTTAACCCTTTTGCTTTAGTGTGTATAGTAGAACACCTTAAGATAATAACCAAAAATTTAATCATTCATAGTAAGCTAATACAAAGTGTCAAGTCCCAATATTAGTGTGGTAAATTAATAAACTTGCTAAACTAACAAGATAATAAATTTTCAAATTTTTTTTAAAGGTCCACCAATTATATAAAATAATATTCTCAAACTGAGGACTTCATTGTAAAGAAAAAGAAAATAAGAATTAAAGTTGTTCACTTTTTACAATGATTGAGAGAAGGGGACAGAGAGAGGGAGAATATGGTAGACAAAGGCAATGCACACTTTGTTGGAGAGAAGATCAGATAGGAGAGAGATTTGCCAATTTACTGGATTGAAAATTAGAAAGGAGAGATATATGTTTACTAGTTAAGAGAAAATTAGGAGAAATATGAGGAGATAAAGGCAAAGAGAGGAATTACA
Source organism: Warburgia ugandensis (assembly GCA_035236585.1). NCBI lineage: Eukaryota > Viridiplantae > Streptophyta > Magnoliopsida > Canellales > Canellaceae > Warburgia > Warburgia ugandensis. The sequence goes on along the minus strand of CP141131.1, from coordinate 74,625,255 downwards.
AAAGTAGAAAAGAAAACTTTTAGAGAAAGTAGAAATGATATAAATCCATTCAAAAGAAGAAGAAAAAAGTTAGAAAATACATAAAATATTATTAAAATAACAAAATTCCTATACGTATTAATTTAAGGCAGCTATTGGATAAAATAAAATTCCTCTAAATCAATAGAGAATCTTTTACCCCAAAGCTATTAATGTAAGGGAGTTTTACTGTGGTGGATATGTAAAAACAAGCAAACACGTGGCTAAAATGTGATGTTCCAAGTTCCTTGCCCAAAAGACATCACCTATGAAATGGCTCTCCTAATTGGAAACATTTCCTTGATGGCCCTCTTAGGCATATAGTAGACTTTCACCTTGTAGCTAGTATTCTCTTTAGCAAATTGATTAGGAACAGGATTACAGTAAATTCACCAAAATGGCATTTATAAGGCATGATTGGATATGAATTTGACTATGGATGAATTGCTCCAATCATCAAGCTGCCCTAGGCTTTTACAGTGGTAGGATCGGGATAAGATCCCTTCACTACTCATTTGTATATGGACCTTAAAAATAAAACAAAGCAATAGGCCAATCACAAAAGTGGATGGTTAGGACAAGCCAATATTTAGACTAGCATTTCCTGAGTTCAATGAATAAATGGTCTAGACAATGCATATAAGTCTTCCATCAAAACGGCACTTGCGCTTCTCGTATTTTCTTCAGAGATATTTTTGTTCTTGAGTTGTGGGGTACTACAATTTGAAAAAAAATCGGAACCATGCAAATCACTCCTTGAAGAAAGCTCAAATTACAAATTTGAAATCTAAAAGTTCGTGTTACTTAAAACTCATTGGCATCTAAATCACTGGACATACGAGAAAGCTCCGACATTGACTATAAGGTATCATCAATTCGATTCTCAATCCATGATATTCTCCTCTCAAGTTTCAACACCCCCCAAGATGCATGCTTCGAACAACAACTTTCACAAGCCTAGCACAAGCATGGAGCAATATATAGTAATCAGCATGTGCGAAATAAGTTATCCTACCACCTATTCTCTTCCTATTGTAGAGAAGATAATCTTGTTTCTTAGAAGTTGGTCTAGGAGGAAGGTAAGTAAACATGTTCTCCTCCATGTTTAATTTTAGCTTCCTTAGAGCCCTCTCCTTATAAGTAGTCAAAGGATCACTAGCTGCTTGACTGAACTTGAATAGCTCTGACTGTTTGAACTCCCTCTTGCACCATTGTCTATGTCAGTTACTCTATTCTTGTGATCTCCTAACACGCTAACATTTCTTTCATTCGATTGAATCATGGTGTTCTTGTTGACTGTTCTATAATCCATGATTCCCTGTACTTCAGCCTTGGACATCTTCTCATTGATATCGACATGTCTCTTGTCTCTCAGTCTTTTGTCGTTAAAGCCACCATGTTTTATCTCTGAATCCATTGCTGGCTTGATATTCTGAAATTAGAAAGTAAATGTCAAGGCTGATTCCAGATCTTATGGTACATATAAGATAATTGGTGTTTGAATTTTTTAGGAAAGTAGCCTATTTTTATTTAAAATATTTATTTATAAATAGCAGATGAATACAATTCAAGAACAAACCAACATTCCCCACTGTGTATGCATGGCTACATAGAAAGCCAATATAATGTCATGAACAGAGGTTGTGATCATCATGGAAATCATAAGCAAGGTATGTTAGGACTAAAAACATAAGATGCCAAAGATCAACTTTCATGTGATGCACCCCAATTGGGCCCTCTACATTAGGTAATTTGTTATTTTCTCTTATTTACCCATGGTTATATTGCCAGTAATGGATGTCTATGGTGTCAGATGATCTATGGGGTAAAAATACTAGGTTTAGTCTGAATACTTGGATATCTTCTAAGCAAAGATGAACATGGTAAGTATCCATTACAATGTCGGCATCCATGTCACTTGATTATATCTTTTATAATCACAAGGGCCCATTGCATGTGTTACTAAGCATATAATTTCTGTAGTAGTTTTAACATCTTACTAACTCCGTATTGTCAAGGACTCAGTCTGCAAAAGTGATAGATCTAACACTCTTTGCACAGCATCTTCTCTGATAATTGTTTAGGCTGTTACACCTTTGAAACAAATTTTATGTCAAAGATCACAATGTACATACACAACCTTAAAATGGATAGGGAAAACAGTGCTATCATGAATTCTATTTAAGCTTATGCAAATGCTTAGTTTTCTCCAAAAATGAATCTATTCTTCTCTTAATTTCATGTCTACAAGAAACATCTTTGCAGTTATTTGTTATCCAATTCTAGTAAGATAGCACCTTAAGCGCAAACTTGGCTGATAAGTTCCTTGAAATAAGAAGATGAAAATATTCCAATTGCACATTTGAATTGAATTAAATAATATAAAAGTCTGTCAACCTTGTGAAAATCTGATACTAGTGCTTACATTAAAGAATTTACAAGCAAATCTATGGAGATCGCAAGTGAGACTCATTTAGCCTAATGGTCCAACATATAAAATTATGAGATTATCCAAGGCAAATCCATGAACTAAAGTCATTATATTGAAAACTGAAACATGAATTTCCGATAAAACTTATAAATTTAAGTTGGTTGAAGACGACTGTGCAGAATTATCAAATTTAATTTGCATTAACTTCAAAATTTCCAAATTATTTTGATCTTCGAAGACATATCTAATATCGTTCTTTCTCACAAAATCTAGTTAGTGTTGACAGCTTATACTTTCCTCAGCATTTCCAAACACTTCAGCAACTTCAAGATTCTCTAGGACATTGTTACCAAGTTGAGAAATGAATTTGGAAAGTAAATTAAATTGAAAGAAAGAAAGAAATGTAGAAAAATGGAAAATGGAAACAAAGAATTGGAAAGATAGAAGACAAACATCTAAAGAAACAATATAGAAACATTTTAGGAAACACATAAGAGGCGTTTGAAAATCTAGAGGGAAACATTTGGTTAACATATAAGAAACATTTGCAACATATAATAAGACAATGTTATACGTACAAAAATGGGGAAAATGGGCAATCATATATCTCATGTGCCTCACGCAAGTTCTCCTAGCCATTTCCCATCTGTTTCTACCATTTTCTAAGAGAAGTAGAGGAATTTCAAGTGATTATGTGCTCCAGTATAGATATATGTAACCAATCACCAAGAAATTTTTCAATTATTCAATATGCTTAAAAGTAATCAAATAAACAAAATGCCAATGGAAGTTAACTGCTGCTAGTCTCTTCCTCTCTTAGGCAAACAAAGCAAGAAACTTTTATGAAATTCTAAAGTAATATCTCAATATAATAGAGGCCCAAATGCATTAAACATCAAATAAAAAAATTACACAAGCTGATGTGAGCTAATAAAAGTCACAAAGAGATTATCTAAATATAGTAATAATAAAATTAACCAAACTAAACCTTGTGAATGGAGCAAATTACCTCTTCATTCTCATATAAATTCCATAGCTCTTCAATTATGTTTTCCTCCTCATAGGATGTTGTTACTCTGGCAAAGACAACATCCTCATAGTGATTGAGGTGCTAGGGAATATCCCTCAAATAAGCTAGCAATGAACAAGAAAAAATCAATAAATATAGAAAAACATAGCAATTGAGGCTTTGTCCTTCAAACCATATAAAATTCTCATATGCTTAAGTATCCACATGCAAAGAGGTTATTGTATTTCAAGTTTCTAGAGTGCTTGTAATTAAGAACATTCTAGCCATGGAAACAATCACAATCAAAGGAAAATTATTGAATGTGATTGAAGAGGTTAAGCTATAGGTAGATTACCAGGAATGTCCCCGAGCTTTTCATATGTTCTTTTGAGGTGACAAAACAATTGTGTAATATCATCTTAGAACTTTGAATATGTGATGATGACCTAGTTGGTGTTGTATCCATTTCAATTGTATAGGAATTGGCAGCAACACAATGATTAGCACCAACGTCTTGTTCTTTAGATGTCTATGGAGCACTTAATTCTTCTGATCCACAAGTAAGATCAACTATTGGCTTACATGAAAGAAGTGAGCCATTACCACCCATGTATGTTATACAAAATTCTTATTGCTACTATTGGTATTAACATCACACAAACACGTCTTGGCAGCCTTCATGGATTCATTACCAACCATAAATCTAGGGGCATGGACCATTCAAAAATACAACATGCATGAAGAAGAATTTTTTCAATGGGAAGGAAAAGCTCTTTGAGATAGTGATGAGCTATTCCATAAAAGTTAACTGTAGGAAGATGCAAGCCTATCTGTTGAGCAATGGAACCTGCAAGTGATTCTAACTCTAATGCTCCAACAACTTTGTGGGGCCTAAACAAAATCCTTGAACTTAATGGGCACACACTTGAAGGACTCCCAATATATTTCTCAATTTCATCAAATATAGCCACATAGGGGAGCTTCCCCTCAATTATTCATTTTGCTATGTCTGTTGGTAGAATTGCCTCCCTAGCCACATGTCAAGCTAAAAAAGAAATAGCCAAAGATGAAGCTAGTGGTATACTCCTTTCTAGATATTTAAACTAAATTATAGCTGCCTTGTCTCTATTCAAATTATGAGGTTCTCCTTTGTATCCACTACTAGTAGTCTTATGCAGCCTCTATTTTTCTGTAAATCAAAGATAAATGTTCAGTGAAAATGTAATTGATTATGTAAGATGTATCATCTTATATGCATGAGACATATGCTCCATACATCTTAGTGCAAAAAATGCAACAACACATTGAAGAGAAAACAAAGGAGGGGAGGGGTTTACTTAAAATGAAAGGCATCATGTTTGGAGAATAACAATTGACATATGAAGCACTTTGTCTCATGAATTTTGTTCTCTTGTAAAAGATAAACTTCGAATCTTTATGTGTAATGATCTTGTAGAGTTATTTAAAATGAAAGGAAGCACATTTGGAGAACAACAATTGACATATGAAGCACATTTTCTTATGAATTTCATTCTCCAATTCACATTAGAGAAGATTGTCAAAGATAAAGTTCAAATATTTATGAGGAATGATCTTATGAAATGCACTCTCCCTAGAAGCTCCAATTCTAAGCTAAAGTCATTTGATAGATCAACATGAGATATAACTTGAATCTACCATAGCTAATATCACCCTAGATCAGATTATCCTAACCACTCAATAAGTGGCTTATGGACTAGTTAAACTAAACTTCAATGATTTACAAGTTACTAGATGGTTTTAATCTTAAACTACATGCAATCCAATAGATGGCATCTCCACAGAAGGGAAGTAACACGAATGGTCTACATAATAGTTGCAATGTGAGGGAACCCCATCATAGTGTCATCAAGTGTTATCTTAGTTGTTTAACTTATCACTCCCAAAGTTTGAGTTATCTCCTTAAGTATAAACTAGTTTGTGCATTTTTCAATGCAAAGGCTTCTAAAACATTGTTAAATTCCAAAATAAGAGTTATTGATATTGATGCAATATTCATTTAGTAAGAATGCATGTTTAATTCTATAAACCTTGTATTTTTGGATTTTACATCTAATCACTCAAATGAATTACGTATGCAAATAGAGGGAGCTGCATCATGAATTGAGAGTCTTATCCAAGCATCCCAACTTATCACTTCCAAAACTTAAACAAACCTATACAAATGAATGATTAGCTGGAAATATTTAAATAACTAATAATTTGCTAACTTAGAAAAAAATTACTGAATAAGTAAGTTTTATTGATTGGGGGACAAATAGTATGCCCAGAGGCAATGCAATTTGATAGAGAAGATCAAGAATATTTAGAATAATTTACTAATGATTGTCAACTAGAGGAGTTAATCTATCAGAAATTACCTTTGTTAAACAACTAGAATGATCTTGATGGAGAGAAACATTTCTTGTTTATTTTCCTATTTATCATTTTTATATCTTGTTATTATATTTCTTTCTTTATTGGTATTTTTTATTTTTGTTCTTTCTCTGAACAATTGAGCCTTGGTACTTGCAAATTTCAATATTTCCAAGCCATTGTTTTACCTTTTTCTTTACTAAAAAACTCATTCTTTGTTTCTCCTTCAATATTTATCTTTCATTTATTTTGCCTTCCATATGCCTCTCTTTTTTTGCATTATTTTTTATTCTCTAATAATCTAACTATCTAATAAATATTTCTTCCTATATTTTTTTGCTTAAAAATCTCATCTATCATAATGTAATAAGAAAAAAATAGAGATTCACCTATCAACAAAAAGAAAAAGAAAAAGAAAAAATTAGAGGTTTGCATGTGAACATAAACTAAAGGCCACTTTTCTTTGGTTTATTTGTTCTCGTCAATAAAACTTAAAATTTGTCATATTTTCTACTAGAAAAACAACAAAAGAAATTTAAACGCTTCTTTTGTTATTGCTTTTGATTATTTTATAAAGTCCTTAGAAGATCTATTCTCAAGCCTTACTACAAGGAAAAGTAAACTTAATAGAATGTTTGTTGGATTTGTACTTAATGTCTTTTGATTTCCTAACATGAAAAATATAGGAAAAGAAACAAAAGGAACTTATTGAGCTACCAATCCTTATAGGGAAAAATATTTTTAATTTGATTGTACAAAAGACAAAAATTATTTTTTGAATCATTTGAAGTAGCAATACTTGCTTGTCTCATTCATTCCAAAAAAAAAAAAAAAAAAAAGGTATTGTGAGATTATGAAGAGAGGAAAAAGTAAGTTATTACAAAAAGAAAGACCATCCCATTGAAGGAAGAGGGGTTGATTTTTTTTAGGGCCCTAATAAAGGTTTTGGAGATAAAGGAGTCAAATATTTAATGATAAAAATTAAATATAAAAATGAAATGTGACTTATGAAATTAAAGAAAAGCAATAATTGTTTGTTGAGCCTCCATGAGAAGAAGTCCACGCCCTTTTTGTTCATGCATGTTGACTTTTTTTAGTGGATCTACTACCACTTATTATGTACACTATACCAAAAATAGGGAACCTACTAGAAACCAATTCATTTGGATGATTCTACCTACATGTTGTGGTTCTTTGAAAAAATTAATGAAAATGGATTGATAACTATTTTTTACTAAAAGGAACATGGGGCATAAAGTTTAATCTTTTGCCTATCGAAGCCATTGTGAACACGATGAATGGCTTAGATGTACTGAAAAAATTTCACCGTGCATGGAAGAAAGGGCGTCGCATTCTTGCTACGCTGTTTCAGCGTGTATCGCTTACGGGGACTTTTCTTATTGTAATATACAAACAAATAATTACATATGCATGTTGGATTTTAAGTACACTACTAATTAAACCACACCAGTGCTTCTTCCTTTGTTTCTTCTTAGAAGAATCATTCTGACATTAATTTAAGGGACGTGATTTCATATTATAGCTCAGTAAACTAGCTGTAGAAGGCAAAAGATGACCTTTTCCTTGTTGCCCGACTCACTTCTGAAGTGTCACCTCAAAATCAACAATTTCATCACTTGCCCACCCTGGTTCGTCCTCCCAACAAACTGTTGGAGATGTGCACATGTGCCTTAGTCTGCAAAACTAGTTTTTAGGAATGTTGTTATTTGTTGCTTGATTTTAGGAAATAAATTTAGATGTTGCATATTTTTCTTGAAGTTGTTATGATTTATGCTTAAAAGTAGTTGGTTGTTATGTTTTATCTCTATATAATCAGTAATGAAGAAGTGGTATGTGTGAGTTTTAATGTCATATGAAAGCTAGCCTCTTCTGTCTAGTATTCTTTTAGTTTTAATATCTATGTTCCCTTTTTCTTAACACATTCTTGACTACAAAGTGGTACCAGAGCTTTTATCTTGAGGGACCTATAAGATTGAGTGATGAAAACACAAGATTTCACAATGGTGGCTAATACACAATCATCTTTCAGTCATATTGCTCCACCAGTTTTTGATGGCCAAAATTATCAAGCATGGGCTGTTATGATGACAGTCTACCTCGATGCATTGATCTTTGGGAGGCTGTAGAAGAAGATTATGATGTTCCACCGCTGCCAGCAAATCCAATGGTGACTCAAATGAAGAGTCATAAGGAGAGAAAGACAAGGAAGTCAAAGGCCACAGCATGTCTTTTCTCTGCCGTTTCTAAGGCCATATTTACCAGGATCATGAACCTGAAATCAGCCAAAGCCATATGGGACTACCTCAAGTAGGAGTACCAGGGCAATGAAAGAACTAAGAACATTCAAGTGCTCAACTTGACCAGAGAGTTAGAGATGGTGAAGATGAAGGAGTTAGAAATGATTAACGACTACTCCGACAAGCTGCTGGGCATTGTTAACAAAGTGAGGTTGCTAGGTAAGGACTTTTCTGATGAAAGAATTGTTCAAAAAATTCTTGTCACCTTGCCTGAGAAATATGAATCCAAAATCTCTTCTTTGGAGGAGTCTAAACATCTGTCAAGCATATCCTTGGCAGAGTTAGTTAATGCTTTGAAGGCTCAACAGCAAAGAAGAATGATGAGAAAAGAAGAAGCTATGGAGAATGCTTTCAAAGCTAAATCAGAAAGTTTTGGAGGAGGCAAAGACAAGAAGATTAAGGAAAAGAAGAGCAGCAAATCTAACAATGACAACAAAAATGATCAAGTTCACCTTGCCCACATTGCAAGAATCGAACCATATGCCAAAGAGGTGTTGGTGGAGGCCTGATATCAAGTGTAGAAAGTGTGGCAATATGGGACACATGGAGAGGGTCTGCAAATAGCAACAGCCTGAAGCAGCAAAAGTGTCCACAGAACTACAAGAGGAAGAACAACTCTTCGTGGCAACATGTTTTGCCACCAATAACAACTCAAGTGATTCCTAGTTGATAGATAGCGGCTGCACCAACCACATGACCAACGATCAAGCTCTTTTTACAGAGATTGATAAGACTCTCATTTCCAAAGTAAAAATTGGAAATGGTGAGTTTATATCAGTCAAGGGAAAAGGAACAGTGGCTATTGCAAGCTTGACAGGTTTAAAGTACATTAATGATGCCTTATATGTGCCTGACATTGATCAAAACTTGCTTAGTATTGGACGGCTAGTTGAAAAAGGCTTCAAAGTTATTTTTGAAGACAAGTGGTGCTTGATCAAGGATGCAAGGGGAAAAGATGTGTTTAAAGTGAAGATGAGAGCCAAGAGTTTTGCCTTGAATTTGATGGAGAAAGAGCAAGCAGCACCTACAAGTCATGAAAGCAATGCAGAATTGTGGCACAAAAGACTTGGGCACTTTCATCATGATGGTCTTCTTTATATGCAGAAAAATAACTTTGTGAAGGGTGTACCATTGTTGGAGGATAAACTAGCAGATTGTGTGACTTGTCAATGTGGAAAGTAAGTTAGAAAACCATTTCCTCAATCAGCCTATAGAGCATCACACAAGCTCCAACTTGTACACACTGATGTTGGAGGACCCCAAGCAATTCCATCCTTGAATGGTAATAAATACTATATTGTCTTTATAGATGATTATACTTGATTTTGCTGGATTTATTTTCTTAAATCCAAAGCTGAGGTTGCTAATATATTTTGGAAGTATAAAGCTTGGGTGGAGAATCAAAGTAATTGCAGGTTATGCATAATAAGGTCTGACAATGGGAAAGAGTACAAAAATGAAACTTTTGATAAGTTTTGTGAGGAAGCAGGCATTGAGCATCAACTCACAGCACCTTACACTCCACAACAGAACGGTGTAAGTGAGAGAAAAAATCGAAGCATCATGGAGATGGCGAGGTGTATGCTTCATGAAAAGGAGTTGCCAAAGAATCTTTGGGTAGAATGTGCAAGCACTGTAGTTTTCTTATTAAACAAGCTGCCAACTAGAGCAGTGCTAGGAAAAACACCATTTGAGGCCTAGTTCGGTTACAAACCAGATTTACAGAATCTGAAATTTTTTTGTTGTCTCTCTTTTTCTTATGTGCCACAGGTGAAACAAGATAAACTTGATAAGAAGGCAAAATTGGGTATTTTTGTTGGATATAGCAGCACTTCCAAAGCTTACAGAATTTTCCAACCACAAAATGGGAAAATTATTGTAAGTCAAGATGTCAAGTTTATGAAAGATAAACAATGGAGTTGGGAAGAATCATTAGAAAAGCAATTGCTAGAGAATTCACAGTATCTTGATGACAATATAAATGATGTCCCAGTTCATGGCACAAGACCTCTGTCTGATATCTGTGAAAGAAGCAATGTTGCTGTCTTTGAACCTGCTAAATTTAAAGAAGCCGAGAAGGATGGCAAATGGATTGAAGCCATGAGAGAGGAGCTTCGTATGATCAAGAAGAATGGCACTTGGGAGTTGGTAGACAGACCTCAAAACAGAAAGATCATTGGAGTGAAATGGGTTTATAGAACCAAATTCAATGCTGATGGTTCTGTGAACAAAACAAAGCCAGATTAGTTGTGAAGGGATACAGTCAAGTTTTTGGGGTAGATTTTTCAGAAACTTTCGCTCCTGTTGCACGCTTAGACACTATCAGGATGTTGTTAGCCTTGGCTGCAAAAAAAGATTGGAAGCTTTACCAGTTGGATGTAAAGTCGACCTTTTTGAATGGTTATCTTCAAGAACAAATCTATGTTGAATAGCCAAAGGGATTTCTAGTCAATGGATAGGAGGAGAAAGTTTATAGATTGAGAAAAGCTTTCTACAGCCTTAAGCAGGCTCCTAGGGATTGGTACAGCAGAGTTGATGATTATCTTCAAAGTCTTGGATTTGTTAAAAGTCCAAGTGAAGCCACTTTATATGTGAAGAAATCAGATGCTAACTTAATTATAGTATCTGTTTATGTTGATGATTTGCTTGTTATAGGAAGCAATGAGAAGCTTGTAGATAAATTTAAAGCTGAGATGTTCAAAGCTTTTGAAATAACAGATCTCGGTTTATTGACCTACTTTCTAGGCATGGAGGTGAAGCAAGGCCATGATGGAGTCTTCATATGTCAAAAGAAGTTTGCAAAGGAAATTCTTAAGAAATTTCATATGGAAGATTGCAAAGGCATCAACACACCAATGAATCAAAAGGAAAAGTTTAGCAAAGAAGATAGAAATGAAAAAGTTGATGAAAGGCTATACAGGAGTCTGATCAGTTGCTTGATGTATCTCACAACCACAAGACCAAACATAATGTTTACAGTAAGCTTGCTATCAAGGTTTATGAATTATGCCAATGAAGTGCATTTTGTAGCTGCTAAACATATTTTAAGATATATCAAATGCACAACAGATTATGGCATTAAGTATTCTTGCTGTCATAATTTTCAGCTCCAAGGATTTTGTGATAGTGATTGGGTAGGTTCTATTGAGGACATGAGAAGCACAACTAGTTTTTGTTTCAATTTTGGTTCGGGTATTTTCTCATGGAGTTTAAAAAAACAAGATGTGGTTGCTCAAAGTACAGCAGAGGCAGAATTTATTGCAGCTAATGCTACGATGAACCAAGCAATTTGGATCAAAAAATTACTTGCAGACTTGCACATGGAGCAGATTGAGCCAACAGAGATTTTTGTAGATAATTAAGCTGCTATTGCAATCTCAAAGGATCTTGTTTTTCATGGAAAAACAAAGCACTTCCACATCAAGTTGTATCACTTGAGAGAAAAGCAGAAAGCTAGTGAAATCAAGTTGATTTATTGCAAGACTGAGGAGCAGATTACAGATTTGCTGACCAAAGTCCTTCCAAAAGCAAGATTTGAAGATTTAAGAAACAAGTTAAGTATTTGCAAATACTAAGGCAAGGAGGAGATTGTTGGAGATGTGCACACGTGCCTTAGTCTGCAGAACTAGTAGGAATATTGTTATTTGTTGCTTGATTTTAGGAAATAAATTTAGATGTTGTATATTTTTCTTAAAGTTGTTATGATTTATACTTAAAAGTAATTGGTTATTATATTTTATCTCTATATATTCAGTAATGAAGAAGTAGTATGTGTGAGTTTTAACGTTATATGAAAGATAGCCTTTTCTGTCTAGTATTCTTTTAGTTTTAATATCTCTGATCCCTTTTTTCATAACACTATCTTGACTACACAAACCTTAGCCAACGCACAAAACATAGCATTAACCCCGAATTTCTCCACCAACGCCTCACACTGCTTCTGTATTATTATTTGAATTCCCTGCACGTACCACCGTAAACAAATTCCAGAAGCAAGTGTGTCGGCATTTGGATGCAAACTCTTCCGCTTCCCGAAATCTGGAGGAACAGAAATTTCATCTTCGCCGGAATATGGCTTTTCCTTCGTGTTTGGGTTTATGAAACTCCGGCATGGGATCTGGGATTGAGTTTGGGAGAGGGGTTCAGTTTTGACGCGCGCCTGAGACTCAGATTTTTCTCGGAAGAGGACGTGACTGTACAGGCTGTTGGCTATGTCTTCGTCACCTTTGGTGGCCATGTCGATGACTTCTTGCAATTGGAATCCGCAAGAGCGGCAGTAGAAGAAACCGTCATCTCCATCTTCGAAGCCGATGCTTCCACAGTTATCGCAGTATAATTTGTCGATATCGGCCATTTGAATTTGCGTTTGAGGAGGAGAATGAGAACTGGCAGCGCTCGGTAGGGTTTCTCTTTTCTTCTTCTTCTTACTTGTATGTTTGGTTCTGCAGTGAGGTGTGTGCCCGACTTCATTCCAGCCAGCTGTGGAGTAGCTGGAAGTTCAAACGCCCAGCTAAAAAGGGAAAGGCCCACGAGTTATGGGGATATCTAAAACGTTAACACGGTAAAGCAGAAAGCTAAATTCTACATGCCAACAAGAAACCTGTTTTAAATTTGTTGGCATCTGAAATGGAGTCGCCTACGAATAAAGCAAATAAGAGAATTAGAAATTTTTTGGTTTGCTGCATGGACTTCATTGCAAGAGAAAAGTTATGGAATTGAACGCCTGGGGACAATGTTGAGATATCGAAGATGGTCAACTTCGTTATCAACTAGTCTGAGTACGAATTGCTTGGGCAGAGTGGGAACCAATAATATTCTTACTTTTGTTTTGGTATTTGTGCATCGCTTATTACCCCTTGCTATTTGTGCTTCAGATACTTAAGTTGGTTCCCGGAAGTAAAAGTGTGCATGACATATTTCCAATTTCAGTCGCCGCTCGTGTTGCTAGTTCTATAGTTGACTCCGGTAAAAGAAGTAGAATCTATGGGTAATGATATATGCTAGAATGTCCCCTGCTGTACTGAACTATCTTACTATTTAAGTGCAGCTTTTGTCTTTTTAGTGTAACGTTTCTGTTTTTTCTCCCGTCATTCTTCTGCTGACGGCTTTTTCTTATTTCTAGTCATTTTCATTTGCCTTCAAACCAAAAAAAGTTGAGAGCTTGGAGGCCAGTAGTCTGGTCTACAATCTTCAGATTGTAGCATGTGATAGGGTCCCCCAAGTACGCAGTTCGGACAACACCAACAAAAGCATACATTGGAAGGATCCCTTGCTATGTATACAATTTACTGTTGTAGTAGACATGAAGCGGGCAGTTCTAAGATTGACTGTGACTATGTTACCAGAGGAATAACAGTCATTTCCTTGCGTGACTGATCTAAATAAATGTGCGTCTGACTCTTCCGTCGTAATTCATTTTCCTATTATATTTGGTTGTTGCAGATTGAACCAAGAGGAAAGGATTGTTTGCCTTCTTTTACTGTTATTCACATGCATGAACGCATTTCCCGAGGATATGAAGTTTTTACATTTTTCGGCTACCCCTTTTGGCAGCCAGAGTTAGTTATAAGCAATATTGATGTTCTGCGGAGGGCAACCCTGGAATATGATTCGTCAGTATCTGCAGCCCTGTGCCACGACAGTTTATTGTGCAGATTAGTAGCACTAGTTGTGAACAAGAAGTGCTTACCGGTCATACTTCTCACGTCAGATAGGAAAATCTTAAACTTGTTATTCGTTTATACTTCTACTTATACAATATCTTCAAAAAAGTATACATCAATTCAACATTGAACTCTAATACCGGCCAAAGGGTTTTGGATAAACAACCTCACCCTTCTAAGGGTAAAGGAAATCCACCACCTTTGGGTTATAGGGCTAGAACCGTTTCACCAGTCAAGGTATTCTCCTAGGAGATACAACAAAGGAAAGTAAACTACAAACTCTTAAGTTTTTTAATGAAAAGAATATGCTTAAAACTATTTATCTTTATGCACAATGGAAAATTCTATAGAGCCTAGGAACAACCCTCCAAGCATAGATAAGTGTTTTGGATACTTTTAATGCAATAAATGAGACTTTTGTCTTCCTATGTCTTCTATAAGAATTTGACTATGGAGGAAAAATTATCAAAAGACAATTACATGACCTTTAACTTAAAATATACTTAGAAATATAATTTATGTTACAGATTCTAAATAGCATAAAAAAAAAATTAGACCATATATATGACGCCCACATCATGTTGATCAGTTAGTTCCTCTTGTGGTTCAACATCAATTGTTTGAAGAAAAGATACTCCTGTGTCAGTAGTGAAAAATTAGTTATATTAAAAGTGTCTTCAAATTCTACAAGTAGTTCAACTTTGTAGGCATTGTTTGAAACTTCAAATTCTGTAAGCAGTTCAACTTTGTACGCATTATCACTAATTTTTGTTCAAAATTTTGAAATGTTCTACTACTCTTGGCTTATCTTGAACTTAAAATATTATCCTTGAGGAATCCTTCCTAAGGTATATCCAAACTAAGTCACCTTCATGGAATTCAGCAGATTTTTAGTATTTATTGGCTTGACCCTTATATTTCTCATTTTGCTTTTCAATCTTGGCTTGAATCTACTCACATAACTTCTTAATTCGCTTTGCTCTCTATTCAGCATCTCCATTGAAATTGTTGGCCATTGGAAGAAGTGCTAAATTCATAAGACTAAAGGGATTCTTCCCACAAATAATTTGAAAGTGATTGCAACCAATAGTTTGGCTATAAGAACTGTTAAAAGAAAATTCAACTTGGGCTACAAGTAAATCCTATTTACAAATGTTCTTTCCCACAAAACTTCTTAACAGATTTCCCAAACTCCTATTAACAACTTCACTCTATCCATCTGTTTGTGAATGACGAGATGAACTAAATTGTAACTAAGTTCCAAGCTTTTTTCACAATGTGGGCCAGAAGTGACTTATAAAATTGGGATCTCGATCCAAAGTGATGGTCTTGGAAATATCATGAAGTCTATCACCTTATTTAAATTATAAGTCAGCCACATGAGAAGCATCAATAGTTTTTGGTCAAGTTATGAAGTGAGACATCTTAGAGAAACAATCAACAACCATCATGACTAAATATTTACAAAAGGTGGAGTACATAGACTTGTGTTTTGATTATGACTCATTGCTCAATGACAACTTTTGTAGTGTTCCACATGCTTCGAAACATCTTTCTTCAATTTTGGCAAAACAACTCATGCTTCACAAGAGCAAGAGTTTTATCCCTCCCAAAGTGTGGTGACCAATATTCTCAAATACTAGAAAGATGGAGATATTCACGAGTTCAAAATCATAGGTTGGAATCAATCCCATTGAAAACATCAAATGAAAACATGAGTAAATTTTTATTTATTTATTATATTTTTATAACAAGAATGAGAATAATAGATGTCCATGCAAACATGAAGCACCAAATATAAAAATTGTATCTAAAAGTCATAAGCAAAACCAGCATATGTTTGGACCCCAAACACATAATCACAAATGATGAAAACATAACCCCAGGTTAATCTCTCACAATACCATCTGCCATAACGTAAACATAATTTTCTACCATAAATGGCTACAATTCACCATGA
Organism: Warburgia ugandensis; assembly: GCA_035236585.1. Lineage (NCBI taxonomy): Eukaryota > Viridiplantae > Streptophyta > Magnoliopsida > Canellales > Canellaceae > Warburgia > Warburgia ugandensis. The sequence continues at coordinate 74,609,462 of CP141131.1, read as the reverse complement.
GTCTAGAATGAATAAGAGTCTAAAATTAAAAGGAAAAACTAAGTAAGACATCTTCTCACTTTTCCCAAATCATTGTCTCAAAAATGCTGGCTCACTTCTTGACCTTGGTTTTTACTCGAGGATCTATAGAATATCATAGGTTGAGTATTTCTACAAATACCTAGTTAATAAACTTGAACCTCTTAGAAAACACGGCAACTAACATTCATACGAATTGAAATCATTATATTAGTTCAATAAAACTACACCTCCTTGCTAGAGTCATTATCATGCCTCAAGAAATCATGAATTTAACATGATATATCATAAAATCATGTTAACATTATATAACAAATCATATCATTAGCATATGAACAAAGTATATATGAATATCTCACATCATCACATAAATATATATGAAATTGAAAGAATATGATACTCACAAGAACTATGGTGAAATCATACCAAACGCATCTCATCCATAACTCATATGGATCTCAATCACACCATAAACTCATATAGTGAAATCACTAGACCATGCATTGGGTCCTTACATAATATCAACTCTAGTATCTTAAATCTAGGGCATGTTGAGCTCACAACTAGATCACAGCATCGTGTGGTTTCCAATATCCTAGAAAGACTTCAATGGCATCCATACATAATATCAATTTTCGTATCATAAATCTGGGGCATGCTAAGCTCAAGACTAGTTTTCTGCATTATGTGCTTTCCAATATCCTAGAAAGACTTCAACTATATTCTCATGGAGCTTACTGCTAGCCTCGAAAGGGCACCTTGAGTCGGCAATTCTAGTCCAATTGCCATCCAAGAATATGCCTCTATGGGGAAGTGGATATCATGGCACCCTCAGGTGGTCAGAGGTTGGGTAGCCAAACCTGTACAACCCCCTAGCATGTTGATTATTTTACCACAAGTGCATGGGCTATTGTAGTGTAGCGTATGCAAGTACGGGTCGGCCCCATAAGGACAACTTAAAAAGATGAAGTTTAAATAAAATTTAATTGTCCAAAAAAGAAATGACAAAGATGATGAATCAATGAGGAATTGTCCTAAGAATAAGATCTAGAAATTGATTGAAAATAAGATAAAAGAAAGATCAAGAATTAAAATTATCCTATTATTTGAAGCTAAATTGTTAATTCAGTTAGGCTTAAATCAATTAAGATTAAATTAACTAATTCTTGGGATTCATCTAAGAACAAAGCAAAACCTGGATAAGGTAAACAGGGATAGAGATAAAGACAAAGTAAGGAAAATGATGAAAATGGGATTAAGATGGAATTAGCATTATTGTTCAAAGGGTAGAATGGAATTTTCATAGAAAATTGCTTTCCTTCTTCTTCTTGTACCTAAGAGAAAATGTAGAAAAGGTAGCGAGTTGTTTCAAACAGCTCCCTATGTTGTTTGAAATGAGAAAAGAAGGGAGGGATGGGGATTTGAAGTAAAAATCAATTTGGGTTTTGGTTAAAATAATGGAAAAATTGTGAAACTAAGAAAATTTAAAGGAACACAAGGTGGGAAAAAACTGAAAAACAAATCCACATTGAAATAGACGAAAATGGCAATGATGGCAGATAGTGAAAACAAAAGAGAAACTAGGAAAGATTGAGAGAGAAGCTGTAGAACAAAGGGTGAAGATGGATTACTAATTTTGTGAAGCCAGAGAGAGAGAGAGAGAGAAAGTGGTGCTAGCCAAGTTTCCCTATATTGCCAAAGCAGAGAAGATACACAAAGCTTGCAAGAGAGATGGTTGCGAATGAGAGAACAACTGAGAGAGATGGGAGATGGGTTTGGGTGAGAGAGATTGAGGTAGAGTGAGAGTGAGAGGGAAGGAGAATAGAAGTGGGAAGAGATGAAAATAACCCAATGCTGATTATGGTTCTTCTATGGAGATGGTAGTCCTAAAGAGATCAAGACAGTGGGTGCATTTTAGGTTCTACTGGAATGCAGGGAAACAAGGAGGTAAAGAGATAGAGAGATAGGGGTGATGTGAAAAAGGAACAGACAGTGGCAGTAGAGGGAGGAGTGTAACGATCCTAATTTTTAAATTTCATTTTAAAGGATTATAAACTAATATTGATAAACATAGATGGGGAGAATCTTCAAATTTAGGTTCCATAGAATTCACCTTTTGAAAGACATCAAATTGGACCCCAATACCTTCCTATTTGGATTGTACTTGGAAAGACGATTCAAGCAACACTAAGTTTACAGAAATCGAAGTTCGGATGGAGGAGATATGAGTATTTGAATATGAGGGGCAATTTTGTAAAAATAAGGAAAAAAAAGAGACAAAAATGCCTTAAACGAAGGGGACTACATTTGATACTGGCACCCCCCTCACTTAAAGGAACCCAACATAATGTCGGATCTGTTCTTCCCAAACTCGATAGACTAGGAAAGGGGAAAGAACCTGATGAAGGGGAGAAACTGGGGAAGAAGAGAGAAAGGGAAGAGGGGAGAAGAAGAGGAGAGAAAAGAGAGGGAGCCGGAGCAGGAGATGGAAGGTCAACCTGCACATCGAAGAAATGCAGCCATGCTAGGGAAGAAGAGAAGGTGGGTTGGGGTTTTTCATCACAAGAAAAGGAGAAGTTCACCGGTGACAATGGGAGCTCAGACCCCAAATCCGAACCATTTATTTGGTACGCCCCTATGTCCAAAGAAAAAACCGTCTAGTTCCATCATAATTAGAGGAGGAATGACATTAGATTTGAGGGGGAAAGTGATGCACAGTAGGTAGTCACCAAAAAACCATCAAATGACGTCTTTTTCGACAATGATCAGAGCTTATGGATGTCCACAGAGGTGAGTCCATGCAGGATTTCTTCATTTCCTTGGTTAATTTGTTTGTGGAGAAGAAAAACTAGGGTTTTTCTTTGCTGTAATGCAAATGATCCAACCCTATTGGCTGGACTGGACACATGATCATATCCCCAATAAGAGGACATGCCTGTTGGGAAGCTCTGATCACTCATTTAGAGCTCGGATAGGGGTGATCCAACTCCTGAAGCTCGATCCACATCGATCCAACCATTCAAATTGTAAATCATACTTAAAAATAGTCAAACATACACTTTTTGTGGTTTGGATTGGATGAAAATGTTGATCTATGTTGGAAAATAGGTCAAACAATTAGGACCGTCCGATCTATTACTACATAAACAGTGACTAACAACATCTGATCGATGATCAAATGCTGCTAGCAAGTTCCCCAACTTTAAAAATGATGAGGATGACTTGAATTGTATGAATTTGAAGTGAAATAGATTAGATGGTCTAGGCCATCCAATTTGTCACTATTTAAACAAGAACGCTGTGATGTCTGATCAATGATCAGATGCCACAGATGAATTCCTAAACCTTGAATTGTCTTGATTATGATATAAATTGTGGAACTAGGATAAACATACAAATCAGAAATGAGGAATATTGTTCATGGTGAGTAAATCCAAATCTAATTGTTAAATTTGGGTAAAATTATAAATTTAAAAGTTATATATCGAATTAGATGTTAGAAGTGAAAATTCAAGGACTGTAGGGATGATCTAACGAGTGTTGACCATCGGACCATAATTAGTTGCAAATGAGAAACTAGTGATATTTCTTTTATGCAATTTGATGAAATGTGATTGTAGGATTGGATTGATAATTGGCAGTAATATTACCATCCAATACATATAACTTAAAAGTACATATCTGGACAATTATTCATGAAATCAGACCTTGAAATACTAAGTCAAATAACCGCGACTTATTATAGTAAACTTTTAGATTAGATTGTCTATCAAGGGGCTTATTCTAATGGAAAAGACAAAGCTAAACCGTGGGCCATTAATTAGTGAATGGATGACGGATCCAGAACATACCTGATCATGTATTCCTCTATGGAATGGAGGATCAGTGGAAAATTAAATGGTTTATGATGACCTAAACCGTTAGACTTTGATTAAAATAGAATTTTTATGTACTTATTTATATATGATTCAACATTGACGAGAACTCTGTAACATCAACAGAGAAGCTTGACTAATAAGTCGAGTTGAAGAAGAAACATAGCTTAACGGAGAATTACTCCTAAGAGGTAGGTGGTTTTAACATCTATTTGCCCTTGAGATTTTAAATAATTAAATCTTAGTTTATCATGTTTTCTATTTTAGATTACTTGACTATCATGAAGCTTACACTTCATCATGTTACTTTGTTTTAAGCTCGTAAAGAATGCAATGTTTGCAAATGAGACATGTGAACTATATATATATATATATATCTTCATAGCCATGATGCATGCTTTTGTGTGAAAAACGAAAATGATGTTGTTCATTACATGTAGTAGAGTATTTTGAAAGAAATGATGATATTTGAAATGCATCAATCCTATGTTTTGAGATGAGATTAAAGAAATGCATGATTTTGTAGAAGATATATGTTGTATAATTTAAGATCATTTGGAATTGAGATATATCTTTGTTCAGGCTAATGAGCCTGGTGGGCACTATGCTGAGAGATTATACGGGTGGCCTCCAGGCCTCTAACCACCAAAGGTGGTAGGTATCCATGCCCAAAGTGGCATAGTTTTTCTCGACTGTTATGGTAGGGACAACCATTGGAGGTGGTCATGGTACATTTTCAAGACATATTCGTAGTCGCCGTGGAGGTTGCAATGGCTATTCTCTAGATACCACAGAGGCACTATTCAGTGATCTAGTTGTGAGCATAGTGTGCCATAGGATTTCCGTTTTGAGATTCACGTAGATGGGCATGATGATGGTCTTCATATGAGTACTCATGACCAACTGGCTGATATGTTCGTCGGGGTGCATATGTGCACGTGATGATGTTGTCGATTTGGAATTGCCAAGTTTGAGGTTTAACCGATAACTACTTTAATATTTTTAGGATCTTATGGTGTTTGATTTATCGAGTTAGATGTGTATCTTTTACATAGTTCTCAAGTTATGCTTACCTGTGATCTTGGGATATGTTATACATTGCAATTTACTTGAGACTACTATGATGATTTAATTATTTGAAAAAGATGCATTTAAAGTCCTACACATTTTATATGCATACAATTTGAAACATTTTAGTATGACACTGTAGAACTGAGATTGAAATATGGCATTAATCATGTTTCTTATCTTTCATTTGATTATCATATTCTTTAGAAACTACATGAAAAATAATTTGAGATGCTGTTTATAATTGAATTAAAAACTTAGTAAAATAAATGTGAAACTACCTACACAAGAAGAAGCTTGCTGAGACATTGTAAATTGTTTACAATGTCTTAGGCTTGAAGAAATAAGACAAGAGGAGAAGAAGACTGTGTTAGAGATGTCAAGAGAACTAAACAGGTATATCAAACATGTTTACAATGTGGTTGGCGAAATAGTAAACCAAAGTAATGCTTTGATCTAATATGGCTTTACTTTATTGATATGTAGACATTAAATTGAAAGTCGTGGTTATGTGGCTATGACTGGATTGATCCTGGCAGGTATATTTCAAAATCATGGATGTTTCTTTTGTTTTGATTTAACTATGATTTTCAAAACACAAAGTTGTATGTAAATGTGATAAGATGGTGACGGAATCTCCCTTATCCTTTTATTTATAAAATTACGTTTTATTAGGTACTTTGCAATGACATGTGTTCAATGTCTAATGTTTGAAAAATAGAGGAAACTCTGTCAAATTTTTTGTGGAAATGTAGCACTCATTTCTCTGATAATCCCTTTTGAGAAAAGAAAAATGACGCTTGGGTTTTTTTTTTCTAAAGAGTCTTTTCATGAAAAATATTTTTCGCTGTTTGTTTTCTAAATTCTTTTGCAAGCTAAGGGCTGGACATTTCAAAAAGAATTACAAAAATGTGTTATAAAAGCTGAGGTTGTTACAGTTGGTATCAAAGCCCAATCAATCCTCTCACAGTCAATCCAACATGTCTAAAAGTCATATAAAGTTAATCATTGAGTGTTGATTGAGAAGATATGAGTTACAGAGATAACTCATATAAGCAATGTAGACTTATGTAGAAGGTGATGCCACTTACAAGAGCTAGCAAGTTCTAAGTAAACAATAGAGTTTTAGTAATGGCATGAATAAGAGGAGTATTTTTATGGTATTATTATAGTTGTTAGAATGAGGAATAAGGTGGTTAGAATATAAGAGTAGTATATATAGATGAAAACTTTATTAGAGGATAGATTCATTTACATAGGCAACCTTTTGAGGATTCAAGTTTTAACTTAGATAGTTTGCATAAACCTTTGAAGACTGTGATAGATATTGCACTAAAAGATTATTGTGGTAATGGAAGAGTGATTAGAAGTAATCAAAGAGGCTTGGAGAATGCTAAGGGAATTATAGCATTGGCCTACACATGTAGTGAATATATTCCAAAAAGGGAAATTATATTATGACAATTGGTGGAAATATGATAGAGTAAAACTTTGATTTAGATGGATTTGTTGATCTATGAGGTGAGAATGAGTTAGTTTTTATATACATGAAGATAGAGGTAGGTAATCATCATTGAGAAGCAAATGCCAATCTAATGATTCTTAAGAATTCTAGCTATGACTTGGAGGTGCATAATACTTAGATGACATAACAACCATTTTATAAGAATTATTATTAAATGATAAGAAATATTAGTAGATGGGTGGAGAATTTGAAGCATGAATACATAAAACTTAGCGAACAAATTAAAATGGTATCTAAGGTTGTTGGTAAGAATTAGAGAAAGGTTGAGATAGATGCCACACCATATGGGAGTATCTAACATTTGTTATTTAATTGCCTTGGATCAAAGGTATCTATTATACGTGTGTACCAAGTAAAGAGACTAATAAAAGTAGATGAGGAGAAAAGGATTACATTGTGAAATAAAGTAAGATGAGAATAATGATAATTGATAGACATTGAATAATGAAGATTGTGATGATGCGACTTTCAATGACTAAGAAGAGGTTAATCTTGAAGGACTTGAACATGAACATAGTGAATGCATTATTATGATGATAAGGGAATTATGACTTGATTATGAACATGTTGGTGTATTCTAGTGGAAATTTTGCAAAAGTATTGATATCAGAATGTGCTGATGCTGATTTAGACGACAATGTTGGATCTATGATGATAATTGGATTATAAGCTATAGGTGTGATTAGGAATGAATTTTTAAATAAGAGAATTATTTAATGGATTCAAAATCCATGGGACTTGATGTATTGTTAATAAACCTTAGGCATATTAAAATACCTAGTATATACCAATGAGGATAAGGTCTTGATGATGATGATGAGTTCAAAGATAACAATGAGGATAAATAGATAGATAGAGAAGTAAAGCATGAAATACAATTAATGAATTCAAATGATATTGAAAATATTTGTAAAGATATTGTATTAGAGAATCCTAACTTTTTCTTAGCTAGAAGCATTTGATTTATAGAGTAAAAGTAAGGATGTGGAGACTATTATGTACAACGAAGCATGTTGTAAGATTAATTGAAGATTGTTAAGAAGAATGATTTTATGAAAAGGATTTCATGCTATTGACAATGATCAAGAAGAGAATAATTTTGAAATGTTAAGCGAATTGTTTAGAAATTCAAACATACGTTACTAATGACAAAATGACTTCTAGTGAATGTGATCATGAGATTAATCATGAGTGAAATGAAAACTTGATAAAGAGAATGATGGTGTGCAAAAATATAGGTTCAATTACCGCTGATGTAAAAGTGTTGGAAGTATTACATAGGCATAATGACTCCTAAGTTGAGTAAATAGGGTATTTTTGACATGATCAACCATAGTGGCTTGAGCAATAGAAATAACATCTAGTCTTGAACAAGATATTCTCTTGAGTTGAGTAGAGAGAGGATAGTGAGCATTGTAGTATCGTTGAATAGTGTAACAAGGGCAGGAGACTTTTCTCTTCAACAAGGTAATATAAAATCCATAGCCAGCAATATTTTACTAGAGGTGGTAGAGAATTCTAAGTAAAGATAGTGTTTAAGGCATAAGAGTGCTTATTCTAGTTAGCCATGTTCTTAAGAAGGACAACATTAACATAAATGACAATAACAAAGCAACTCTCTAGATGTTATGGAGGTTGAATGTTTGGACATTTCATTAGAAACTATCATAAAGGGTGAGCCAAATAGACATATAACAGTGGTCAAACAATTCCTGTTTTAAGTAATTAGGGGCGATGGTGGAAATACACTTAAGGTTAGAGATATGAATATTAGAATTCAGTTTAACCTAGTGCCCACACATTCATGTTCATTATTCTTACATCTAGTGTGGACTTGCAATACATATCTTGGGTTTTGAGTTGAATGTGATGACACTAATAGGAAGATTGATCATAATGGAAGTTTCTTTAGGACATGCATTGTATTATTGAGAGTGAAATGATGAATGTCAATCTTATCCTCCTTAATATGGATGATTTCGAGGTTATTCTAAAAATGAAGTGATTAGTAACACTAACAATGGTGGGTTGTTGAAGATAGATTATTTTAGTGTATCGCTACAGTGAGTGATCTCATTCTAAAGGAAGATGAGCTTTAAAAGGATATATATGTTATTGAGTCATAAAGAAAGCGCGACACTTCCCTAAGGGATATCGAGAATAGCTGACAAGTGTAGTTGTGATGAAAGCTGAAAAGACATAGACGGATTGGGTAACTATGATTCAAGAAATCCCAAGACATTTTCAAAAAGAGCTTTTAGGATTACTGTCGCATAGGGAGATTGATGTTATGATTTGAGTTGTGCTGGGTGTAGCCTTAAATTTAAGGTGCTAGTCCTCTTTGTGGAGAAGAACATATCAATGCAGCTATTATTGAGAATTACTTCAAGGTTTATAAGGATTACATTACACATGATTTCAATTATGAGGATGCATATGAAGAGCGATGCTTACAAGGTGAGCCTTTGAGAGCTAAAGAAGAGATTCACCTTTGCACTCATTTTGACACCACCTTTAAGCAGTGATTGATAGATAACTTATTATGATGTTTCTGATATGAGGTAAGATGATTGACATGAAAGTGTCTTCTTCATGAGCTAATATGCTCAGAGTTGATTTAGCATGGGTATGACTATTTTATGAGTAGTATGCTCTATGATATTAGGAGTGGGAATTGCTGTCCTGAGATGTTAATTGATTTTCTCACATTCAGATATTACCTTACTTTTCTAATGGTCGAGTACCAGAGTGCACAATGAAAGTAGCTCTATATTGCCAAAGACTGATAGGAAAGCTATGGTAATAAGTGGCATATATGTTTAGACTTGAAATTAGAATTAGGTGATTTTTGAGGATTATATTAAGTAAAGAGTGGTGAGATTCGGAATGAAATGAAAGAATTGAGATGCTTTTTTATAAAACTTTCCTTTTAGGATTAATTCTATCAAGTGACCTTATGGAATTGAAAATGTGTTAAGATGAGGATGTTCGTAGAATTGTTAAAAGATAACATGAAAAAAAATTTGAGGATGAAATTCATGTAAGGGGGAAAGAATGTAACGATCCTAATTTATAAATTTTATTTTAAAGGATTATAAACTAATATTAATAAACATAAATGGGGAGAATCTTCAAATTTAGGTCCCACAGAATTCACCTTTTGAAAGACATCAAATTGGACCCAAATACCTTCCTATTTGGATTGTACTCAGAAAGATGATTCAAACAATATTAAGTTTGTAGAAATTGGAGTTCGGATGGAGGCGATATGAGTATTTGAATATGAGGGGCAATTTTGTAAAAATAAGACAAAAATGCCTTATAAGAACGACAAAGAATTTCATTATAATAGAGTTACTAGAAGATTTTGATGATAATCTAAATAGGGGATGATTGATCCGTAATAATAGATTGATCATTACATGAACTTATAAGGAAGAGAAGTATAGTATAGATAAAAATGTCAATGTAATTTTTAAGACATCGCAAGGATTCATTAGGAATACAGACAATAGGGGATTTCGATGATGATATTAGAAAAGTTTAACATTTCCTGGAAGTATTCAATTCATCATATCAATTGATCAAAAGTGTGGATGTAGTATTTAAGCAACAAATCAAATGGAGACATTAATCCAAGTGGACAAAAGTAGGATTTTGACTGTAAAAAAAAAAAAAAAAACATGAGATGTAAATACAAGTATTTGGCGACTGCTGAAGCCCAATCCACATTGATCCAACTGTTCAAATTGTAAATCATGCTTAAAAACAGTCAAACATACTCTTTTTATCGCTCGGATTAGACTGAAATGTCGATATGTGTTGGAAAACAGATCGAACAATTTAGACCGTCTGATCTATTACTATGTAAATAGTGACTAACAACATCTGATCGATGATCAGATGGTGTTAGCAAGTTCCCCATCTTTAAAAATGATGAGGTTGACTCGAATTGTATGAATTTGAGGTCAAATAGATCCTATGGTCTAGGCCATCCTATTTGTCACTATTTAAACAAGAACCTTGTGATGTTTGATCAATGATCAGATGCCACAGATGAATTCCTAAACCTTGAATTATCTTAATTATGATATAAATTGTGAAACTAGGAATAACATACAAATAAGAAATGAGGAATACTATTCATGGTGAGTAAATTCAAATCTGATTGTTAAATTTGGGTAAAATTATAAATTTTAAAGTTATATATAGAATTAGATGTCAGAAATGAAATTCATGGACTATAGGGATGATCTAACAAGTGTTGACCATCGGATCATAATCAGTTGCAAATGAGAAACTGATGATATTACTTTTATGTGATTTAATGAAATGTGATTGTAGGATTGGATTGATAATTGAAAGTAATATTACCATCCAATATATATATATATATATATATAACTTAAAAGTACATATCTAGACAATTATTGATGAATCAAACCTTGAAATACTAAATTAGATCACCACAACTTATTAGAGTAAACTTTTAGATTATATTGTCTGTCAAGGGGGTTATTCTAATGGAAAAGGAAAAGCTAAAATATGGGCCATTAATTGGTGAATGGATGACGGATCTAGGACTTACCTGATCATGTATTCCTCAATGGAATAGAGGATCAGTGGAAAATTAAACGGTTTATGATGACCTAAACCATTATATTTTGATTAAAATAGAATTTTTATGTACTCATTTATAAATGATTCAACATTAATGAGAACTTTGTAACATCAACAGAGAAGCTTGACCGATAAGTCGAGTTGAAGAAGGAACATAGCTTGACGGAGAAAAACACCTAAGAGGTAGGTGGTTTTAACATCTATTTGCCATTGAGATTTTAAATAATCAAATCTTAGTTTATCATGTTTTCTATTTTAGATTATTTAACTATCATGAAACTTACACTTCATCATGTTACTTTGTTTTAAGCTCGTAAAGAATGCAATTTTTGCAAATGAGACGTGTGAACTATATATATATATATATATATGTATCTTCATAGCCATGATACATGTTTTTATATGAAAAACAAAAATGATGTTGTTCATTACATGTAGTAGAGTGTTTTGAAAGAAATGATGATATTTGAAATGCATCAATCCCATGTTTTGAGATGAGATTAAAGAAATGCATGATTTTGCAGGAGATATATGTTATATGATTTAAGATCATTTGGAATTGAGATATATCTTTGTTCAAGCTAATGAGCCTGGTGGGCACTATGATGAGAGGTTATATGGGGTGACCTCCAGGCCTCTAACCACCAAAGGTGGTAGGTATCCATGCCCAAAGTGGCATCATTTTTCTCGACTGTTGTGGTAGGAACAACTATTAGAGGTGGTCATGGCACCGTTTCGAGATGTATCTGTAGTCACCGTGAAGGCTATTGTGGCTATTCTCGAGATACTGTAGAGGCATGATTCAGTGATCTGGTTGTGAGCATAGTGTGCCATAGGATTTCCCTTTTGAGACCCACATAGATGGGCATGACAATGGTCTTTAGATGAGTAGTCATGACCAACCGGATGATGTGTTTGCCATGGTGCATATGTGCACATGATGATGATGTCAGTTTAGGATTGCCGACGTTCGCTATTTAACCGATTACTACGTTAATATTTTGAGGATCATATGGTGTTTGATTTATCAAGTTATATGTGTATCTTTTACACAGTTCTTAAGTTTTGCTTGTGATTTTCAGATATGTTCTACATTGCAATTTACTTGAGATTACTATGATGATTTAATTATTTGAAAAAGATGCATTTAAAGTCGTACACATTTTACATGCATACTATTTGAAACATTTTAGTTTGGCACTGTAGAACTGAGATTGAAATATGGCATTAATCATGTTCTTATCTTTCATTGAATTATCATATTCTTTAGAAACTGCATGAAAATGATTTGAGATGCTGTTTAGAATTGAATTAAAAACTTGAAAAAATAAACGTGAAATCGCCTACAATCTTGCGGAGACATTGTAAATTGTTTACAATGTCTCGGGTTTGAAGAAATAAGACAAGAGGAGTAGAAGACTGTTAAAGATGTCAAGAGAGCTAAACAGGTATATCAAACATGTTTACAATGTGGTTGGCGAAATAGTAAACCAAAGTAATGCTTCGATCTAATACGATTTTGCTTTATGGATATGTAGACATGAAATTAAAAGTCGTGGTTATGTTGCTGTGACTGGATTGATCCTAACAGATATATTTCAAAATCATGAATGTTTTCTTTGTTTTGATTTAACTGTGATTTTCAAAACACAAAGTTATGTATGTAGATGTGATAGGATGGAGATAGAGTCTCCCTTATCCTTTTATTTATAAAATTGTATTTATTAGGTCCTTCACAATGATATGCGTTAAATGTCTAATGTCCAAAAAATAGAGGAAACTCTATCAAATTTTTGGTAGAAATGTAGCATTCATTTCATCGATAATCCTTTTTGAGAAAAGAAAATTGACACTGGGGTTTTTTGTAAAGGGTCTTTTTATGAAAAATAATTTTCGCTATTTGTTTTCTAAATTATTTTAGAAGCTAGGCGCCTGACATTTCAAAAGAATTACAAAAATGTGTTATAAAAACCTGGGTCATTACAAGGAGAAGGGTTGGGTCAGTGATCCTACATTGGAGGAAACCAAGAGAGAAAGAGATGGGGTTGGCCTGATGTTTGGTAGATAGAGAGAGAGATAGAGAGCAGTGAAAGGGGGTTAGGAAAATAAAGGACACAAGAGAGAAGGATAGCTAGGAAAGATAGATCAGGTAAGAGAGGGAGAGAAGGAGGGCAAGAGAGAGAGAGAGAGAGAGAGAGAGAGAGAGTAATGCTCGAGCAATTTACGCTATTTTTAACAAAAATTGGACATTTTATGGGAAATAAATTGTGTTAAATATTTTACTTTATTTAAAATAGTAAACAAAGGAATTTGTGAGGAAACTTGGTACCATTAGATTTTACTCGAAAAAAGAAATCCAACACCTCAAAGAACGCCAAAAACGGCTGTTCAAAGATCAGGGGCAGTTCTGTAATTTAAACAAGAAACGAAAAAGAACGAAAAACGAAGGGGGCCGTTTTGATAATGGCACCCCCTGTCGTCTTCCACCTCCAGATTTCTCCAGAAACCCTCCTTTCATGATTTTTCTAGAAAACATAAGGAAAATGGCGACACCGCCATTGAGGGGCACCGCCTTCTTCCCTCTATAAATACCCCATCTCCCCCCTCTCCAAAACATGGTTTTTTTGGTGATTTTGGGATTGGGGTTTCCAGCAAAAATCGGAAACCCGTCTCAACGCAGCTTCCCTGCATTTTCCAGCAATGGCCAGGCCTAAGTCAGGTCGGCCATTGCCATTTCCCCATGCCCCTCTCTTCTTTCTGGTCTTGGCAATGGGGTTTCCCCCTTCTTCGAGTTTTCCGGTGAGCAGGAGGTTCAGAGTGAAGAATAGGTGCACCCATCAGCGATGGGCACTCCCTAGGCTACCCAGGTAAGCCATTTTTCCTTCTTCTCTCCGTCTTGCTTCCCTAGGCCAAGATCCATGCCGGATTTGGTCTTTTCCCAGACGTTTTCCAGACGGATTTCCTGGCCGAAAAATGCTCCAAGCCGATTCTAGCCGGCCCTGCACGAACAAGGCGTCCTAGGGACGCCATGCTCCATGTACGTTTAGGACAGGGTCCCTGGGATGGGTTCCAGGCGTACGATAGTGTGTACACTGCCCAAGTGCGGCCTTCGGGAGCGCGCGCGACGTGGGGCACGGGTCTTGGCTCGACCAGGATGCACGAGGTGCCCTAGGAGCTGAGACGCGCCATGTTACACCAAAGGTGTGTTCGTGCGATGCCATCCAGGATGCGCGTCATAGCGCATCGCTTGAGCATGCATGAGCGGGTGCAAAATGCGATCCCTAGCACGGCCTTTGGGCGCGCACGCACGTGAGGCAGTTGCGGTTCAACCAGGATGCACGGGTGTCTTGGGAACTGGGACACACGAACCTAATGAGACTTTAAAGTTAGGATCATAGGACAATTTACAGAGTTTAACTATTGAATAGTAGATCCATATCATAGGATCTAGCCTGACAATGAATTACGCAAGGAACATGGACCCTAAAAGGCAAATCTAGCAATCTAATGTCTAAATAGAATGAAATTGATAAGGACTCCTTGTATCCGTTCATACCCAGGAGTTTATAAATGAGACCCAGGGATGGGTTGAGTGATAAAGGACGCGACTCCAAGAGACTTTGAGGTGGGTGCTCTATCGCTACTAGACTTTTTAAAAGAGCCATGATCGTTTTGAGAATGCATGTTTTAAGTATAAGTATATGACTTGTTTAGCATGACTTATTTTACGACTTGTTTAGCATATAAATGAATTCAACATGCATATGATAAATACATTATGCATAGACATGTTTTGCAAACAATTGCATATATTGCATGATTTGTGAGCATTGAGTTCTTGAAAAATTGCATGTCCTTGAGGGTTACCAAAAGATGTTGGAGTGCCCAAAAGACGCTGGGTAGGCAGTTGTGAGGGACCCAAAGAGGACAGGTTTTGAAAAAGAGGTTTTTGCTTGTTTGATCATATATGATTTGGGCTAGTAAGCTCGTGGGCGCTATGCCTAGAGGTCTGGGTTGGCCTCCAGCCTCTACCACTATTAGGTGGATGGGTACCATGCCCAAAAAGGGCATGTCCCTGCTTCGACTGCATGTGGTACAGGGGGCTACCACTGGTGTCACGGCACTGGGTCAAAGTGTCATATGTCCCATGGAGGCATATGACCCTGTGTCCCTAGGTACCTGGGGACCACACGGCTGTGAGGTCGTGGGCATAGTTGGGCCCTATGGTTTGAGGATTTACTTGCATTGCATATGGCATGACATGAGGTTGGTCGACCATACCATATATCCATGAACTGGATTCAGTGGAGCATATTATGCATATCATTATGTTTAAGATATATATATATATATATATATATGATACTTTCGACTTGGATTATGCTATTCTTCAAGTCCTCAGTATTCCAATTCGACAGTGGTTTTTAATATTGATATTGAACATGATTGCTTGAACATGCACATGTTTTAAAGAGCATATGATTTTAAACATAGCATGCATTGTAAAACTAGTAGTGATAGACTCCTACTGAGTATAGTATATACTCACCCTATCCTTAACATTTTTTATGATAGTTTCATCCACGAGTAGAGGACACCTACGTTAGTGCTACGAGCAAGTAAATCAAAAGGAGACAATTATACATGTAAGTAAACACTCTACCCTTTGGACATGTAGTTGTATTTACTTACAGTTGGACTATGAGCTGTGACTGGATAGACCTGGGAAAAACACTTATGATTTCTAAAGCTTTTCAAAAACTACTTTGGTTGTTGTGAAAGCAAATGACACTCGGGGTTTTCAAAATGAGTTTAAAACTAAAGATTTTTCGCTGCATTGCATAGTTTTCATAAAATGGTTTTCAAATAGGGATGCATCCCACCTTAGGAATTAGATATTGCATTTAAAAATGTATGAGAAAACCCGGGTCGTCACAAAGAGAGAGAGAGAGAGAGAGAGAGAGAGAGAGAGAGAGAGAGAGAGAGAGAGAGAGAGAGAGAGAGAGAGAGAGAGAGAGAGAGAGAGAGAGAGAGAGAGAGAGAGAGAGAGAGAGAGAGAGTCACCTACCTACATTTCTTTCCCAAGTGTACTGTCTTTTCTTTATATAGTTTTTTCAGAAGAGTTTGAGTTTGATTCCAACTCATTTTCTTCTCCCTTATCCAAATTTTATAATTAGTGTCCTAATTGTCTTTAATTTCTTCTCTTTCCAAGAAATTTCCTCCTTGATCTGGTTCATTTAATTCTAATTTGGTTGATCTGCAAAATGTAGGATTAAATTAGAATCATCTAAATCATACATTATACATCTGATTAGATCTAATGATCATCTAATTGTTAAATTTCGCAAATCAATTGTCGGATGATGAATTGGAGCTAAAATAGGAAATTTTAAGTAAATTTTCAAAATTGATTGATGAAATGATCTAATTTGATGCTAGATTAAGGGTATTTTGCCTAAAATTGAACACTTAACATAGCACTAGCCACCTTTGGCCCTTATCCTATTTCAATACTCATGGAACTGGCCCTTCATCATATCACAATGATATTCCTAATCAAAATATAAATAAAATCTACATAGTAAATGCTTTCACATATCAATCTATTAGCCATTACTCATAATATGATTCATAAATGATAATGAAATTAGGGTTTTACACTCAAAACATCTCAAAGTAATGTCAAATTAGAAGTAAATCCTTATTGATGTTCTATACTTGGTCAAATTAACATCTTTGATTGTCAAATAATCTTGAACCATACATTGATTTCGTGTCTAATCTGCATTTAGGTTAAACCATAACTTCGATTATCGATCTTCTCATATTGTTACTCATAATCATTCATCTCAGCTATATTAGTACTTAATAAAGTTCTCATCAAGTTTTGATCTCAATCTAGTATTTAGATTCCAAGAATTTAGTTCTTTCCTCAATGATGCATGATCCAATGAATGAGATCAGTTTTTGATCCAATCATTGATTATCAAACACATTCCTTAAATATGATATGGTCAATCTGATCTCAGATTATTTATGATCCAACGGTTGGATTTTGGTTGATTGCTTTAGATCACCACAAATTGATTGTTGATCTTAGTTCATTCAAAAGCCCTAGATTATTCATTAATTTCTAGAAATTGAATTATGTATCTTTAGAATACAACAAATTATATAATAGCAAATGATTAGGCAATCCGACCATGATAGCACCATCCATGGATTGGACAATATGGATCAAAGATGGATTAATCCACTAAATCCATTCTCTCTATATGTTTGTGCCAGTCACCAATTCCAACATAAGCTAGTCAAAAGATGACATCCACCTTTGATCCAAAACAGATCATTGATTGACAGCTCTTGCATACGATCTTAACTATTGATCTCTAAATCATGTAAATCCTAGATTTGAATCATGATTTCTAATGATCTACAAGCATGGGATTATAGGTCACATGGACTTCTATGTTTTCAAGTTAATGTGTAATCACACCTTGATTAGATCGCCTAGATCTAAATGATCATGATCCCATCTAATCATCGAATCAGTGGACGGTTTGGATAGGTTTAGGCACATCATCCACACCCTTAATCTTTTGGATGATACAACCACACCTTGTAAAGATTAAGATCAGACCATGGGTTCCAATGGTTGATCTCATCAAGATATGTCCATTGATTAGATGTGAGTCTCCCTCCAAACCATCCATTTCTTTCCTTAAATTACATGACTTCTTGGTGAAAACAATTGACCAATTCCTTATAATTATTTTCTACATTCATTAGGTAAAACAATAAGCATCAATCTTCAATCAAACATACATAAATTTTCAAGTATAATCATCTATTTAGACAAAGATAAACACGTTAACTATCAATCTTGCTTCACTATTTCCATGTGATAATTCTCAGTAAAAATAAGCCCATATGCATGATATAATCAAAGAAACAATAGATCATGATTCATATAAGACATTATAGCACATAGAATGAAGATCTCATAACTAAATGGTAACACCCCTAATTTTTATTCTATGTTATATAAAATATTTGGATTGAAAAGGAGAAATGTAATTGAAATTTTGAGATTTGAATTTTTTAAGGATAATTAATGAAAGACATTGAATTGACCATTGAAATATAATATTAGTAATCTACTTGAAAAAATGAATCCAATGATACTAAGTATATTGAAATCAAAGTTCGAGCTAAAAATTTATAACTTTTTTAATAAAAGTATTTAATTTAAACTAATTAACAAATTTCTAAATTGACTTGAGGTGGGACCCATAGGATGTGACATGCAATTTTGAATTTCCAGCAATTATGATTGGTAATGATTACAAAAAAGAAAAAAAAAAGAAGAAGATAAAAAATAGCTTTAAATGAATTAACTCCCCCTCTCTCTCGGTTAGCCTACCCCATCCAAGGCTGCAACGAGCTTTGGATCGAGGCCCTTCCCCAGCACCACTATAGCATGTCATCGGCTCCTCTCTCTCTTCCATTCTTCCCCTTCTCTAGCAACTTGAAGACCCCACTTCCTTCTGCATCCCCTAGCCATTAGCAACTTCCCTCCAGTGATGCTTTACTCCAATAAAACTCCCATTCAATTATCTCCTTGTCTGGCGACTGAGCCGACTTGCACTGAAACCCTCATTTTCCACTATGGTCATCTGCAATGAACGCAAGCACGCCGGTCTCCCACAACTCTGTCTCCCTTTCTAGCTCTCTCTTTCTCACCCTCTCTATCATTTTCTTCCTTCCCACTTTCTGGCAGCCGGCCCACCATTGACACGCATAGCACCGTGCACATCTCCGACATCTCATACCCCTAGAAAACCCTTCTTCTCCCACTCCCCATTTCTCCTAAGCTTCTCTAGCTTGACCACACCAGCCCACTTCCCCCTTCCCTTTTCTCTAACCCAATCTTCCTCTCCTCTTCCCCACCCGGCATTCTCACATGTGCAAGACTTCGAAAACCCTCCACTCCTCTCTATCCTTCTTAGGTACAGCCCCAGGCAGACACTGACCTTGGGGCTACCGGGCACGACCGAAACCCATCCATCCCTTTCTCTTCCCTTCTTGCTACTCTGACCGAACCAAGGCTAGACTGTTGGCCTTCACCAACCCACAATCTCTCTTCCTTTTCCCCTCTCTTCACCAGCACCTGGCTAGTAGCTGACGCCGATGCGTCTAGCTTTCCTCCTTTGCGGCCCCCACTTGCCACCCTCTCTCTCTCTCTTGACAGCCTTCACAGGTGGACCGTGTTGCCATTAGCCATCCTAGGCCTTAATTCCTTCCCATACATTATTGGGCCATTGATTGGACACCAAATCACTTGATCTATGAATGATCTAACCATCCAATGTGATCTGGCAATTGATTTGTCTATTGTGGAAAATTTATGACCAATCTGATTGCCTATTGCAATTGGGTGCTCTATTTCCTAGATCAACAAACGAAGCACTTAATCAGAGCCTTCTATTCTCAAATTTTTTATTTATCAAAGGTGATCAAACCCAATCAGGCCACATTAGACACTATATCATGCATGGATTTATGTGATCAAAGGTAAGATTGCTATCAAATCATATTTAAATTAAATTTAAATTATTTTATTTGATTATGCTTAGTAAATTATAGAAAATATACAAGATTTAGAATGGATTAAACCTTAGGAAAAACATTTAAGCTGTTTAAATTATTAATTAGACTAATTTAACTGTTAGATTATTCTGATAACTTTAGATAAGAAAAAATTGGATGTTGGATGACTTGGAACTATTGATCAGACCTATAAAAATTCAATCAGACTATCGGATCAATAGATCAAACATTAAGACATGAAATAGAATACATGTAAGTCCAAGATCAATAGGAGTATATGAATTAGGAATGAGAATGATAGGATAAAAAGTGATGATATGCTGTACAAGTGATTTGACAAATATGCCAGTCTGGATGGACTAGAGGGATTGCGTATTCTAAAGGATTATTCTCTCATTTCAAGGTAGGTGGAATTTAATATGTAGATTTTCTTACTTGCATGATCTTCGTATAAGCATGGTGTGATTTAAATCCTTCCATGAGATTTACGTAGCATGACCTGTTTCAAATTCAAAATTTACTACAATCTATTACACATGCAACAATTATGATAATATTATTATAATGAATCATGATTTCGTGTTTGATATACATGTCATTTATTTAAAGAGCATAACTTGAAAAATGTGTTGCATGTTCAATATTCACATTATTTGACGTAAAAGACAAATAGACTTATTTTTGGCATGGGATACCAGCTAAGCACATGAATTATGTAGATTTCTATTGGACAAGCATATAACTTGAGGATTTCAATATGTTCAGGCATGGAGGCCTAACGAATTTAATTTCCAACGAACATAGCCCTAATGGATACTATGCTAGGAGGATAGGGTTTGCCACTTGCCCTTTGAGATTATAAATATGTTATGGACACCCTACCCAAGGGGTTAAATTTGGGTGTGGATATCATGCATAGGCTACATGGTGGGATCCGCTTCCTCCCATGTGATGTTGTGACAAGTATATCGTAGGTGGTGTCAACATGAGCATGGCAGTGGATCTCAGCTATCAGCATGGACACTACAATATAGTAGGCCATGATTTTTGCATAGAGCATGACTAAGTAACACACATGTGTGGTTGGTTTTCCTTGATGATTGGGTGCTAGTATCACAACTGAGTGATAATATCTATGACTATGTAACATGATGATATGATTGGTATGAGCTCATAACCATTGTGTGTACCAACGTGTTAAGTGTTCAATTTTAGCCAAAATACCCTTAATCTAGCATCTAATTAGATCATCTCATCAATCAATTTTGAAAATTTACATAAATTTTTGCATTTTAGATCCAATTAATCATCCAATTGTTGATTTGTAAAATTTAACAATCAGATGATCATCAGAGCTAATTAGATATATAATGAATGGTTTAGATGATTTTAATTTAATCCAATGTTTTGCAATCAACCAAATTGGAATTAGATTGACTAGATCAAGAAGGAGGAAATTGTTTGGAAAGAGAAGAAATTGAAGATAATCAGGAAATAAAGAGAGAAGAAATGGAGTTTGAATCAAAGTCAAACTCCTCTGGAAAATTTATAAAAAGGGATAGCATGGTTGATGAAAAAAAAGTAACAGAGCTTGCACCACCTCCATCACCCTCTCTACCTTCTTTTCTCTCTTACTCCCCTGCTCTGCTAATTATCTCTCTTTTTGCCTCTTTGCAATTTCTCACTCGTACCCTCTCTTTCATCACCGCACCCCACTTCCTCTATAGCACTCTCTCTTTTCCTATCTCTATCTACCCTTATTTTCTCTTTCCCAACCCGCGCCACCCCCATCTGACTCTTATTCTTCCTCTCTGCTATCCTCCTCTCCACTATCTGGCTTTCACTCTTTTCCTCTCTTCTCCTTGTCTCTCATGCTCCCTCTCTTTCCCTTACTATTTCCTCAGCCGACATCTCCGACCCAACCACAAACATTCCCACACCTCACCACTCTCCTTCCTCTCAGCTCCCTCTATCTTCCTCACTGTCGCATGACCACTTCTCACTCTCTCATTCTTTCTACTACCTCTCCATTGTAGCATAGCTGCTAGGAGAACCAACATAGCACCTCCCTCTGTCTGCTTGCACTGCATAGCACCACCCCTAGAACCAACCCTCCTTCACCCTCCTCTACTTAGCATTGCCCAACCAGCATGCAAAGCCTGCCTTCTCTTTCTCCCCCATCTCACTTTCACTTTCACTCTCACTCTCCCTCTCTGTCTCTCACCTTCTTACTCTCCTCTCTTCTCCCACACTCTCTCTCTTTCTTTGATCTAGACCTAAAATCACCGCACCAGCCCCCCTTCATTCTCCTCTAGCTGGCATTATAAGTAGGTTGAACTATGCTAGCTCGACTATCTTCTCCTGTCTCGGGTTTTAGCTGGAAACCAAAGATTTCAACTGAAATGCACCATAGCTGACAACTTCCTTCTCACTCGCACTCTCCCTAATTCTCTCCCTCTCATCTCCTTCTCTGTTAGTCAGCTCCAATGACCTCAGGAAGAGAAAAACCAATTTAGGTTTTCCCTCTTTTTTCTCCCCCAGCCCTCCTTCCCTACATCTCCATCTCTACTGTCGTCTTCTTCTCCGTCATCGGGCAATTCCAATGGTTTTCGTTTAAAATAAGAAATTCAAAAAAATTCTAGTTTTTTCCTTTATACAACAATTCAAATTCCATTTTAATCCCTTTTCAGCTTATTCTCATTTTGTCCTATCCCTATTCTACCTATCCAGGTTCTGTGTTATTCTCAGCTTAATCCAAGAACTGTGGTATCCAAACTTGCTTTATTTAAGCTTAACCAAATCAACGATCTAGCTTTAATGAACATGATTCCTTTAATTCTTGATCTTTTCTATATCAGAATTCAAATCAATTCTTAGATCTTGTTCTTGGAGTAATTCCTAGTTGATTCATCATCCTTGATCTTCAATCTGAAATTTAGAGATTGCATCTAAGCCATCCATTACCCTAAATAATCTAAATTATAAGGAATCTGAGCAATCCAGTTGTTGGATCTTTAATCATAAGCATCAATGAAAGATTGATGAAGGCCGATTGATGTTGATGATATCATATTTGAAGAATTTTGTCATAATCAAGCTAAGAAGTAGATTTTATTTATTTTTTGGTCAATTTTCTATCTTTTTGAACTTGAATTTTTGTAATTTTCAATGGTTAAATAGATTTTAGTTTACAATTCATTGTTATTTAACTTTTGTAATTTATTTTATTTTTTAGATAATTAAATTTTATTTAAACTCCATCTTTTTAAGTCAAGTCGCTATGGAATTTACCTGTACTTATATCAGCTACACTACAATAGTCCATGCACTTGTGGTAAAACAATTAACAAGTTTTTAGTATCGTTACTAAGGACCCTCAATGGAGTTTTCATAAAATTTAATAAAAATTGAAAAATAAAAAATAATTTTTTTTAGGAATTGCATTATTTTAACATTTTTGGCATTTTTAATTTTCAAGGTGGATCATAATTAGGATAGCCAAAATTTTATTTTGAGTGAATTGTAATGAGGACGAATTATATTTTTTAATCATAATTAATTTAAAAGGATTGTAATAATACTTGTCAAGGGTGGACCATCGTAACTTGGATGTGGAATGTAAATGGTCCCACCACCCTTGTAAGAGAAGACCTTATCTTGGACCCCACTGTGAGCAATCCTAACTCTTTTAAATTTCTAGATTAAGTTTTGCATTATTAGAACAATTTTGCATTCTTTGGTAATATAATTGCACATAGAAAGAATATTTTATAATTGTTGCATTTTAGGGTTTGCATTAGTTTATTATTTTTAAATGCATCTTATGACATGTTTATTGCTTTAAGGTGATCTATATGCTGATTAAACTACCATAGAGTGTGAAAATTAATTAGTATGGGCACCTGGCCCTACAAGATCAAGGGTGAATTTAATCACCACCTCTTGGCCCACCTAGAATAATCACCACAAGTGCGCAACCTTGCCATTCAAATTAATTTAAAATTAATTAGAAGAGACCTATAGAGGCTATCACATGTTCATAAGAACCTCTTAATAGGAAGTAATCTATTGTCACTTCAGTGGCTTCTAAGCATCATAGTTATATTAGGTATCTTAAAATCCAAGTAATTTTCTTACACCTTCCGTTGATGTTTTTCGATATCTAAATGCCTCCTAACATGAGGATAGTATCAAGCACTTTAGAGTAGAACCCAACTAATAAGCAGTAGTCAAATCTGAAAGAGAGTAAAAGTGCTAGATTAGGCTAATCTAAAAGCATCTCCCCCTCATGAATTCAAGGAAAGCAAAATATTTCTCCTTGTTAGCCTTAGGGGATTGTTTTATTGTGTCCTGTGTTTGTGCATCATTCTAGGCACTTAGGTTGCATCATTTAGGGTAGTCTTTTTCTAAAAAAATAAAAACAAAAACAAAAAAAGAAGAGAAAGGGATCTTTTGTTGTACGCACTTTTGGATACGCGACAAAACTAGGAGGTTAGTCAAGTACGACCAAAAAGACATACAATCAGATTAGTTACCACTAATGACTGATTAATGATCTAGGGATAAATCACCCCATGGTAGTGTTAGAGGTGATCAAGGCCCTCCACTCATCATGAATGAGGACCCACCACCTTTAATTAATGATGAATATCAACCCCCACCAAGGAGGAGTAATCATCCACACATGCAAAGAGTTTGGAGAAGGAATGGAAATAGAGAGTGGGACAAACAAAGTAACCATGGAGACAATGATGTCTATCAAAATCTTCATGGAAGAACTTTAAGTGATTTCCTTCAGCCTACCCGTACCAGTACACCATCTTGTATCATTTTCCTTAGAATGCTGGTGACTATAATTAAAAATGGGAGTAATTCAATTACTTCCCAAATTTCATGGGTCAGATAGTGAAAGTCCTTGCTTGCACCTTAAAGAGTTTGATGAGGTATGTAGTACCCAAGGAACATGTGATGACCCAGGTTTTTCTATGCATTTTTAAATGCAATATTTAATTCCTAAGGCAGGATGCATCCCTATTTGAAAACCATCTTTTTATAAAAACAATGCAATGCAGCAAAAAATCTTTAGTTTTAAACTCATTTTGAAAACCCCGAGTGTCATTTGCTTTCACAACAACCAAAGTAATTTTTGAAAAACTTCAGAAATCATAAATGTTTTCCCAGGTCTATCCAGTTACAGCTCACAGCCCAACTGTAAATAAATACAAATACATGTCCAAAGGGTAGAGTGTTTACTTACATGTATAATTGTCTCATTTTGATTTGCTTTCTCGTAGCACTAACATTTCTTGAGGCGTCTTCTACTCATGAGTGGAGCTGTCCTGAAAAATGATATATTTGGGTGAGTATACACTATACTCAGTAGGAGTCTATCACTATTAGTTTTACAATGCATGCCATGTTTTAAAACATATGTTCTTTAAACCATGTGCATGTTTGAACACTCATGTTCAATATTGATATTAAAAGCCATTGTCGAATTAGAATACTGATGACTTAAAGAATCGCATAATCCAAGTCGAAAGTAACATACATATCATAAACATATATGATATGCATAAGATGCTCAACTGAATCCAATTCATGGATATATAGTATTGTCGACCAACCTCATGTCATGCCATATGCAATGCAAGTAAATCCTCAAAACATAAGGCCCACTATGCCCACGACCTCCTCGCCGTGTGGTCCCCGGGTACCTGAGGACACGTGGTCATAGCCTCCACGGGGCATATGACACTTTAACCCAGTGCCGTGACTTCTTCATACGAACTCCGTTTTTGACGTTCTTTGAGGCATTGGATTCCATTTATTACAAATTCCTTTGTTTAATATTTTAAATAAAGTAAAACATTTAACATGGTTCATTTCCTATAGAATGTCCAATTCATTTTTGTTAAATAACATAAATTGTTCGAGGCATTACATTATTACCCCCTTAAAAGAATTTCATCCTCGAAATTCCACAAATCCTTACCTTCAAGTCAGCTATCTTCTTGATAAGACATATTCTTCCTGAAGACTCCCTTAAAACTCGAACTACAAAAGTTCCTGTGCTTTACTCCCATACCTCTGTTGTCGATGAATCCATTATTCTGTTATCCAATACTCTAATTGGGTTAATACTTGGAGTAATGTTGTCCTTAAAATGCTAATCATACTATCTTGTAACCAATCCTAGGCACGTTCTCAATTTATCCTCATTATAATTCCTTCCACAAGGCCTTACACACACACACACACACACACATATATATTGGGCATATATCTTATCCGTTTACTTTAAGTATATATGGGCCGCTTTC
The DNA here is from genome assembly GCA_035236585.1 of Warburgia ugandensis. Classification (NCBI taxonomy): domain Eukaryota; kingdom Viridiplantae; phylum Streptophyta; class Magnoliopsida; order Canellales; family Canellaceae; genus Warburgia; species Warburgia ugandensis. The sequence goes on along the minus strand of CP141131.1, from coordinate 74,583,423 downwards.
GCTGCATACTTTGATACATAGTCCCATGCATGCCAGTTTATCATTACTGATTCTATCTGTATTTCGTATAGCTACCCATCCTTAGATGCTCATATTCCTCTGATCATGTATAGGATAGTCTCCTTAGATGACCATACTCTCCTACTCGTATATAAATTACTTCATACGTCTTTGAGATCATATGATCTTATTCCTCCTATTTCATTTTGAATAGCATAGGATAATCCCTTTTTCCTCTTGTCTTCCATCTAGTGATCTCTTCATCATCCACATCTCCTTTTAATGGTTGGTTGTATGTCATTAGTAAGTGTCCAACAAAAAGGTTACATTCTTTCTATTGTGTCTAACTTTGCTTCTTATCTTCTTTGCTTTATATTTTTCTTTCCCCAAGATACTTCAATAGCTGATATGGTATCATGTGTCCTCCAATTATATTAATGATAAAGTCAAACCCTTGATTAACTTCGACTTTCACCTGTCTGTCGCTTTTCTACTATAACTTGGGTCCTCAACCCATATTATATTCAAAACAAAACCATGAAACAATTCAAGTAGCATCCTCCATCAATAATACGATCTCATATTACGATTAGGATATTTGAACTGTACATCAAGTTTCATAGATGTTGAAGCCGTCAAATGCTTTTCTCCCTGAAGAGTTTATGCAAACTCATGTCAAATGTTTTATGGTTAATTTATCATCATGGGTCAAATGTTCTCGTCTAGAGGCCTATCTCACTATTCACATCAATTTGTCATTAAAATTTCCAACAATGTTCCCATTTATGCAAAAAGTCTCTTATTCATAACTGAGTACCCTTACTAGTGTGACGACTCAGATTTTTGAAACATGATTTGTAAAGTATTTTGAAAGGCATGGCCCTTAAGAGTGTAAAATTTTTTCGCAAAACAAAACAGCAGAAATTCTTTTCTTTAAAACTTGTTTTTGAAAACCCAAGTCACCACTTCATACATAACATAAGTACAATTTCTGTACAAAATAAAATTCCATTGAAGGAATATACTTTTATTAAAATCCAGGATCCATCCAGTGGTTCACAGTACAGCCAAATCTAGTACAATACTTGTTCAAATTACATAATCCAAAACTCAAGTTCACCATACAATAAAACTCTCAACAAAGAAAAATACATGTCTTCAAGGGTATACCTTGAAGATTATTCTCTTCAAGTCTTCTATAGTCTTCAGCTCCTAACTCTCCTTCCCTAGATCTGATATATTGCAACAAGTACAATATCTCAGCAAGCAATGCTTGGTAGGGGATTTAAGAAACATAATAATTGGCAAGGTAATTCCAATACTTCATAATCTCATTATCTTTAAACATACTCTTTACTTTGTAAGTTATGTATATCTATATACATACATACCCTTCATGGGTAAACCAGTTAAATTTGTGAAAATAGTCAAATATCATTCCCAATTAAGCTGATCAATTCTCTTCATTTTGAGAATTTAGTATTACAGCTAATCTTATACTGGGAAATTCCCTTCTTGGGAAACATTGGTAATATACAATTACCTAGCATTTCATTATGCTATAACATAAGGCATTTCACTATGCCTATTCTCATATGCATCATAGTGCAAAATAATCAGAAAGGTTGCTATGCTGTAGTCTGATCCGTACTAGCGCGCTCGGGTGGCAGCTAATCTTAAGGATTTCTCATCCGAATTTGAAATTTGTCATGCTTACAGTCATTTTGAAGGGTTTGCTAAGTTTAATTTCAATTTTACATATCTTATGATTTGATTATACTTTTATAATAAGTATATTTTAAATAACCCTAATATTTCAGCCCGAAATATCTGAAACTCAAACTTTATTGATTTTTCTCAATCAATTACAAAAATTGGGGTTATTACAACTAGGTCATGGTTGAATCCTTTTTCATTATCCTCTTTGTCCTTTCTTTGCTTGATGGTTTTCTTCGTAATCTTTCAGGCCAAAAGTTCTATACTCAATCCAATAGGGTTAGTCCTTAGGAAATTCCTTCAATTGATTTTTCATACTTGGTATATGCACATAACAACTAACTATTTGTCTAAAGGCAACGTAACATCAAATCTTCACCTTATAATGTGCTGGCCATCTCACCTTTTCTCCTTCCATTCCCTATATCAATATGTTGTTCAATCTTTTATCAAGGCTTTATCGTTAACCATGCAGTCTGTATTGTCATGAGGTATCCTTCTAAGTAGTGGTTTTCTCAATTCCTCAAATTTTATCTTTCAAGTGTCTCCTCATACTTAGCTTATAATAGTGGTTCTCGTTCAATAGCTACTACATCAAGTTATGCTGAAGCTGTTAAATCATCAAATTTGAAAAACACTCAGGTAAGCATGGAACATTTTCGTAGACATATAGAAAGATAATTTATTCGATTACCTGTTGATCTCTGTCCAGATGTATAGGTTATAAGCTCAAAGGTGCAATTAGTGCTTATATGCCTTTCTTTTCAATCCAAGTCAGCAACATCTTTCAGACCCACAGTGATTTTCTATGGTTTGTCATGGTATCTATTCAAGTTTGGAAAAAAATCTGTCTCATTGGTGGAGATCGCTCCTTATTTTTACTTCTGTCTCAGTTGTTACTGTATTCATTGTACTCGTAGCTCCTCCATGATGTGGCCTAATCAACCGACCACATACCCTCAAATGACTTAGTCTAACAAGTAACTTCTTTTAGGTAAAACTCATGTCTAAATACTTATAATATCCCTCTGAGTATATAACTTCAACTACTCACATATTTGATTAAATAGGGTGGGATACCTTTATTTAGTCAACAGTACTCTAAAGGTAATGACTAAATAATGGTCTTAAGATATTTGCTCTTCCAAATCTATGATAGCAAGACCTAAAGTTGATCCTTGATGGTACCCTCCTTGCTGAAGAAAGACAAATGGACAAGTCACTGTCCCGGCTTAATTCCTTTTTCAATATACTTTATTGGCAAGGTAGGATATCACCAACTTTTCCTTTTTATGGACTATATCCATTGGTGTTCCTCATAAGCTAATGGATCTAATAAGATTCTAATTGCAATAATTGATATAAACATCAAACCATTTGTAGAATTTAATTTCTAGTTGGTCACCATTCTTCTTCAAAACTTTCTTGCATAATCTCCTGAAATTCGATACTCTACTCAAAGTCATATGCTTTCTCTCTTTTATACTCCTTTACAATAGATCACCAACTCAACTAGTATTATTCCTTCGCATTTGTTTGGTTTACCTTCCTATAGGATTCAAGATGAAAGAATTGTATGTATCTCCATAGAGTCATGATCTTCTTCTTTTGAATATTCAATATTCATCGAATACTTATAGTTAATCTCTATCTCTTTCTCTCTTTTCTTCAAAATCCTCATTTTTGTCTACGTAGATCAATGCTTTGTTGTATATAATCGATACTACATCTACTCTTTTACTTAACAGATATGGTAAACTGAATGCTTCCAAGAAATGCTAAACTATACTAATATCATTGAAATCCTTAATTGCCTATAGCCTCAATAAAATTCATATAGTGTCTTCATAATGGCATTGACGTTTTGGTCATGCTATACTTCTCTTATAAGTTCATGTTAGGATCAATTTATTATCACAGATCTATCATCCCTAATATTATCGTCAAAATCTTTTGGTAACTCTGTCAAATACAATTCTCTATCATATACGTGTTATATTCCTCTTAATCACATAATGTGTCAATTGCACACATCTTTTGATCTGCTCCATTATACTCGGGTTGTCATTATTCAATAGCACTTCACTCTTCATAAGACTCCAATGAAGTTATCAAAAATTGAGCTAAGTCCTTCAGGATCCATACCTTTGTGATCTAGCACGAGTCATAGTTATCCCCTAGTATCATCTTGTATGCTAATCCCTATTAGATTATCATCAAAATTTTCTCAAAATCTGTCTTTTCCATCCCCTATCATATTCATATTCTGATATTCTTTAGAAGGGTACGATAGCCATCTAGGTTCTTCGACTTTCTCACCTTTTGTAAGATTACTCTATTACAGGTTAGAACTATCTACTAACAAGTTCACTAACATCTTCATTCATCATTCTCATCATAATCTAATTTATATATGAGTTTCCCTATTTCCACCACTGCACATCAATCCATATTGATAAGATTTAAGCCATCCAATATCTAAGTATTTGCTAGACGCATCTCCTTTTTCACCTATTTGTTTATGGTGAAATGCCTTGAGCATTAATATGTTAGTCATCTCTACTATTTCTATTTCTACTACTTCTTCTTAATTTTCTCGATTGTCTATGGCCCTTGGACATGTTGGACTGGCTATGAAAGGATAAAACCTGGGCTCTGATACCAACTGTGACAACCCGGGTTTTTTCATGCATTTTTAAATGCAATATCTAATTCCTAAGGCGAGATGCATCCCTATTTGAAAACCATTTTTATAAAAACAATGCAATGTAGCTGAAAATCTTTAGTTTTTGTCATGACCGGGGTTTTTATATGATGCAATTTTGATAAAAAGGCGAGATCTCTTGTTTTATAAGTATGAGATGCATGAAAATCCTTTTCCTTTGGAAAACAATCTTTCATAAAAACCCCGAGTGTGAAAACACATTCTCAATTTATTTAGCCATGGCAAAGTTTTAAATCAATATTGTTCCCAAGAAAGTGTTAGTCACAGCCCCAGCTATTAGAGAGTAACTACAATCAAGTAACATTGAAAGATAAGATAGGGGTTTACTTACTTGTACTTAGCCTGTGTCTCCTAGTACAAACGTCCCTTGCCCTTAAGTATTTACTTTGTATCTGAAAAATGTTGAGGATTGGGTGACTATATAATATACTCAGTAGGAGCCTATCACTACTAGTTTTATAAATGCATGAGATGTTTCAAAATCATATGCTCATTCAAAACATGCGTATGTTTGAATACTCGAGTTCAATATCAGTATAAGAATCCATAATTAAACTGAAATACTCATGACTTAAAAGATCACATAATCTAAAATCGAAAGTATTATGTATATATCATAACATCATGATATGCATAAGATGCTTCATGGAGTCCAACTCATGGATCTCTAGTATGGTATGGTCGACCAACCTCATATCATGCCATATGCAATGCACATAAATCCATGAAACCATAGGGTCTCACTATGCCCACGACCTCACAGCCGTGTGGTCCCCGGGTACCTAGGGACACAGGATCATATACCTCCACGGGGCATATGACACTCCGACCCAATGTCGTGACACCAGTGGTAGCCCCCTGTACCACATGCAGTCGAAGCAGGGACATGCCATTTTTGGGCGTGGTACCCATCCACCTAATAGTGGTAGAGGCTGGGTGGCCAACCCACACCCCTCGGCATAGCACCCACGAGCTTACAAGCCCAAATCATGTACGATCAAATAAGCCAAAAACCTCTGTTCAAAACCAGTCCTCTTTGGGTCCCTCACAACTGCCTGGCCCTGGCACTCCAGCGTCTGTCACAGTTATCCCTTAGTATTTTCTGGTATGCTTATCCTTATTGTCATCAAAATTTCCTCAAAGTCTTTCTTTTATATCTCTTATCATACTCATATCAGATCCCTTGTGGTAGTGTACTCATATTCCGATATTCTTTATGATGGTAAGATAGCCATCTAGATTCTTTGATTTTTCTCACCTTTGATAAGATTACTTTATTGCCGGCCAACACTATCTATTAACAAGTCCATTAATCACCTCCATTCATTCATTTTCATCATAATTTAATCCTTATATGAGATTTCATCTTTGCACTACTGCACAACAATCCTTATTTCCTATGATTTTGATAGGATTCAATTGAGCATCTGATGCATATTTTTATGATTATGATATATGATACTTTCGACTTGGATTAAGATATTTCTTTAAGTCGTTAGTATTCCGGTTTGACAGTAGCTTTTAATATCGATATTGAACGTGATTATTCGAACAACATGCATATGTTTTTATGAGCACGTGATTTTAAAGATCGCATGCATTATAAAACTAATAGTGATAGACTCCTACTGAGTATAGTATATACTCACCCTATCCTTAACATTTTTCAGGATGATTCCATCCATGAGTAGAGGACATCTATGTTAGTGCTATGAGCAAGCGAATCAAAAAGGAAACAATTATACATGTAAGTAAATTCTCAACCCTTTGGACATGTATTTGTATTTAATTACGGTTGGGCTGTATGCTGTGACTGGATAGACCTGGGGAAAAACGTTTATGATTTCTAAAGCTTTTCAAAAACTACTTTGGATATTATGAAAGCAAATGACACTCAGCGTTTTCAAAATGAATTCCAAATAAAAGATTTTTCCACTGCATTGCATTGTTTTTCAAATAGGGATCCCGCCTTAGGAATTTAGATTTTTCATTTAAAAATGCATGGGAAAACCTGGGTCGTCACAGTTTTAAACTCATTTTGAAAACCCCAAGTGTCATTTGCTTTTAGAACAACCAAAGTAATTTTTGAAAAAATTCAAAAATCATAAATGTTTTCCCAGGTCTATCCAGTCACAACTCACAGCCCAACTGTAAATAAATACAAATACATGTCCAAAGGGTAGAGTGTTTACTTACGTGTATAATTGTCTCCTTTTGATTTACTTGCTCATAGCACTAACATTTCCTGAGGCGTCTTCTACTCGTGTGGAGCTGTCCTAAAAAATGATATATTTGGGTGAGTATACACTATACTCAGTAGGAGTCTATCACTACTAGTTTTACAATGCATGCTATGTTTTAAAACATATGTTCTTTAAACCATGTGCATGTTTGAACACTCATGTTCAATATTGATATTAAAAGCCATTGTCAAATTAGAATACTGACGACTTAAAGAATCGCATAATCCAAGTCAAAAGTAACATAGATATCATAAACATATATGATATGCATAAGATGCTCAACTGAATCCAACTCATGGATATATGGTATGGTCGACCAACCTCATGTCATGCCATATGCAATGCAAGTAAATTCTCAAAACATAGGGCCCACTATGCCCATGACCTCCTCGCCGTGTGGTCCCCAGGTACCTGAGGACACGTGGTCATAGCCTCCACGGGGCATATGACACTTCAACCCAGTGCCGTGACACCAGTGGTACCCCCTGTACCACATGCAATTGAAGTAGGGACATGCCTTATTAGTGTGGTACCCTTTCCACCTAATAGTGGTAGAGGTTGGGAGGCCACCCCAGACCTCTCGGCATAGTGCCCACGAGCTTACTAGCCCAAATCATATACTAGCAAACAGGCAAAAAGCTCTTTTTCAAAGCCTATCCTCTTTGGGTCACTCACAACTACCTGGCCCTCACAACTATCTACCCAGCGTCTTTTGGGCACTCCAGCGTCTTTTGGTAACCCTCAAGGACATGCAATTTTTTAAAACTCAATACTCACAAATCATGCAATTTATGCAATCATTTGCAAAACATGTCTATGCATAATGTATTTGTCATATGCATGCTGAATTCATTTATGAGATTAATTCATGCTAAACAAGTCATGTAACTTAAAACTTAAAACATGCATTCTTGAAGCAATCATGGTTTCTTTTTAAAAGTCTAGTAGCGATAGAGCACCTACCTCGAAGTTTCCTAGAGTCGCATCCTTCATTACTCAACCCAACCCGGGTCTCATTTATAAAATCCTGGATATGAATGGATAACAAGGAGTCCTTATCAATTTCGATCTATTTAGAAATTAGATCGCTAGATCTGCCTTTTAGGGTCCATGGGTCCTTGCCTAATTCAGTGTCAGGCTAGATCCTATGATATGGATCTACTATTCAATGGTTAGACTCTATAAATTGTCCTATGATTCTAATTTTATAGTCTTATTAGGTTCGTGCATCATGGTTTCCAAGACGTGTGTGCGCCCTGGTCGAACCAGGACCCATGCCTGCACGTCGTGTGCACCTAAAGGCCGTGCCAGGGACCGCGTTTGCACTCGCACATGCATGCCCAAGCGACGCGCTATGACGTGTGTCCTGAATGGCGTCGTGCAGACGCGTCTTTGGCGCAGGCGCGGTGCACCTCAGCTCTTGGGCGCTCATGTGTCCCGGTCGAAACTGGGACTGTGCCCGCACGCGGCGCACGTGCACCAGTCGTACCAGAGGTCGTGTCACTCATGTGCGTCACGGGGTGCGTCCCCGTGACAACTAGTTTTGACAGGTTTGGAGGGAACCCATCTTCTCTAATTTCCATGGCATTTCCCCAGCCGAAAAATACCCAGACCTGACATGGATCTGGGCAGGGTAGAAGGACAACTACATAGGAAGGGGTGGGGGGCTTACCTGGGAGGTTTGGAGCGATGCCCATCGCTGGTGGGTGCGCCCTTTCCCATTCTGAAATTCCATGTTGCCGGAAACCACGAAGAAGGGGGAAACCCCAACTTCTGATGTGCCTAGAGGAAGAAGAGGGGAGGTGAAGAGATGGGAGTGGCCGGCCTCTAGGGACGACTCAGGCCTGGCCGGAATGTGTAGGGAAAACTGTTGTGGGGGGTTTTCTGATTTTTGCTGGAAACCCCAGCCTCAAATAGCCGAAAAAATCTCGATTCGAAGAGGAGGGAATAGGGTCTTTTTATAGCCTTACAATGGCGGTGTTGCCAATAGCAGTGCCGCCATTGCGCGGTGGTGGAAACCTCTGGAAACTGGGGTTTCTAGAGAAATCGAGAGGAAGAAGACAGAGGGTGCCGTTATCAAAACGGCCCCCTGCGTTTTACGTGTAATTTACAGAATTGCCCCTAATCTTTAAACGGCAGTAACTTCTTCATACGAACTCCGTTTTTGGTGTTCTTTGAGGCGTTGGATTCCATTTTTCAAATAGAATCTAATGGTACCAATTTTTCTTACAAATTCCTTCATTTAATATTTTAAATAAAGTAAAACATGTAACACAGTTCATTTCCTATAGAATATCCAATTCATTTTTGTTAAATAGCGTAAATTGCTCGGGGCATTACAGAACATAAAACATTGGTCTAGGTATTCTCAGGCTTAAGGTATTTTCTTTCTCTTTAAAGGAAAAAGCAAAAAGGTAGTTTAATGCACTGCCAGCAAGTTTCATAAGGACCTAGAATGAAATGATTAGGGAATCCTTGAGAACATTTTTTCATACACATAAAACAAAGACACTTTTTCAGAAGATAATGAACTTTACCCAAAAGGATAAATTATCATTCTCTCAATGCTGGGAAATTTTTAAAGATCTATTACTCACATGGCCTCGTCATGGCCATATGAACCATGGCGCATTATTAGCTTCTTTTATGAAGGACTTAATTTTGATGCCAGCTTGTAGATATAATATTTAATGGAAACTTTCTAAATAAACAACCAAATGAGGCAAATGATGTTTAGGGGAGGCATGTATGCCATGTTTGTAAAAGATGAACTTCATGCCAGAGTAGCAACCTTAGCTAGGAAAGCAGAAGCTTTAGAAATGGGAAAGAAAAACTTGAATAAGGATGAACAAGTGTGTAGAATCTGTGAAAGTACTGCCCATCTTACTCAGGAATGTCCTACCATTCTAGCATTTCAAGAGGTACTTCATGATTAGGCTAATGCACTTAATACTTATAAATGACCTCTCTTCCCATATTCAAAGACATATAATCCCAATTGGAGAAACCATCATAATTTCAGATGAAAAAATAGACCCACTATAAATGTCTCACAACTAGGCCCATACCAACCTCACCAACAAAACTAAGGACTTCTTACTCTACCCCCATATCAAACTCATCAACCTCCTTCTTCTAGACTTTACCTGCCCCACCCAAAAGGCTTATAGGGAATAATATCAATCAACTCATTCAAAATCAGGAGAGGAAAAATTCTCAATTAGAAGTTCAACTAAAGCAAACCGACCTATCTATTAATGAAATAAAAAGTATGATGAGTCAATGGATACAAAATATGGAAAAAAAGAAGAAAATTTTAGCTCAACCATAAGCAAATCTTTGCATGTGGTTAGCAAGAATACACCTAATACATCGTCAAGTTCATGGATGAAACTAAGGCTATTACCATTCTTAGGAGTGGTAAAATAATTGACAAAGAGGAGCCCCACAAGATTATAAGCTAGAAAGACCCACTAAAAATAAACAAAAATCTAAAGAAAGGGACTCCATTGCACCTATTGAACCATGTTCAATCCGTGCTCCATTCCCTCAAAGGTTGAGTCAAGTCATGAAGAGTACTGCTAATGATGAGATTATGGAGATATTCAAGCCAGTCAAGATCAACATACCAAACTTAGACACAATAAAACAAATCCCATCATATGCCAAATTCTTAAAAGATTTATGCATAATCAAAAGGAAATTCAATGTACAAAAGAAGGCATTTGTGACTGAACAAGTAAGTTCAATTCTTCAACATCACATACCCTAGAAATACAAGGATCCAAGTTTCCCCACTCACACTTGCATCATAGGCAACCATAAGATTAACCAAGCCTTATTAGATCTTGGATCTAGTATTAAACTATTACCATACACAGTCTATGTTTAGCTAAGACTAGGAGACCTCAAGCCAACATCCGCTATATTCCAACTAGCTGATAGATCAGTAGTGATACCTAGCGGCATAATAGAGGATGTGTTAGTCCAAATAGAACAATTCTTTTTTTTAGTTGACTTCTTAGTTTGGACACATAACCTATGCTGAATGAACAACAAGACATTCTTGTTATCAATAAACTACAAAAATGGTGCCATGAAGCTTTCATTTGGCAACATGACACTAGAATTGTAATGCCCTTACCAATTTACGCTATTTAACAAAAATGAATTGGACATTCTATAGGAAATGAAAAGTTCACTTTTTGGAAATAAGGGTATTTGGGTCATTTCACTATTCACCCTGACTGGACCTAGAAATTTGGTCCTGATAGTAGTACCCTTAGGTGCGTCTCAAAAAAAGAAATCCAACAAGACCAAAATCACTCAAAACGGAGTTATAATGAGCAAGTTATGGCCCTTTGAAGTTCAAGGGCAAAAGTGTAATTTACATTAAAAACGGATTTAGCCTGAGAAACACAGGGACCCATTTTGATACGGGCACCCCTCTTCTTCAACCTCTTAGAGGGTTCTAGAATGGTGGTGTGCAGGGGAGAAACCACCGCCATTCCATGGCGGTAAGAACCCCCTCCAGAACCCTCTTCAAGTTCTATAAATAGAGCTCTTGGGCGCCTCCAATGGCAGCCCAAAAGATTGGAAAAAACCCATCATGGAGAGGCAGACAAGAGGAGAAAACGTGGAGAAAAATCTGGCCACGAACCAAGTATGGCCAAAACCCCTCCAAACCCATCTCCCCCTTAGACTGAGGGTGGGTTTCCCCAAGTTTTTTCATGGAAAACCATGCAAAACGGGCCTCTAAGGAGCCACAAAGGACCCAAGGATGGTGCCTGGGGCGCACTGGTCCCCATAGGACAAAACGCGTGGACCGCATTAGGGAGAAACGGACGCGCCCACAAACGAAAAAGTTGGGTGGAAGCCTGATGTGTCTGTAGACACGCCCACTGGGGCGCACGTCGCTGACGCGTCCAGGCTTCCACCTTGTATGGGCTTCTATGTACACTTGATATTAAATTTCCCATAACTTGAGTTCTAGGGCTCCGATTAAGGCGCTGCGAAAGGTGTTGTGTCCATATTGACGACGCGGACATACCCATACCATAAAATACCCGATCAAGGCCCTATCTAAGGTGGGCATGACCCTTAAACTATGGTAGTGGTGCGGGGCCACTAAACCTTTGTAAACCTGATGATACTAAGGCCCAGTTAGGACCTTAGGAGACCCATAGGCATGGGAATGAACCCTTAATACCTAAGTAGTGAGATCAACCATTCTAAAACCTATAGAAATAGGCCAAGCTAACCTTGTTCCCCTAAACTATGAGTAGGAGCATACGAGGACAAGGGGGCTAGCATGACCAAACCAGGTAAGTGCTCTATCACTACTAGCTTTTTAAAAAAAAAAACCCATGATGTTTTGAAGTATGTGCTCTATCGCTACTAGACTTTTAAAAAGAGCCCATGATTGTTTTGAGAATGCATGTTTTAAGTATAAATTATATGACCTGTTCAGCATGACTTAATTTTATATATGACTTGTTTAGCATGACTTAATTTTATAAATGAATTCAGCATGCATATGACAAATACATTATGCATAGATATGTTTGCAAACAATTGCATGTATTGCCAAGACATGTGCTACATGCATAGATTCCCCGATAAGTGTAACCTTGGCCAATGAGGGCGGGTCGATGAGGGCGGGCCAAAGAGAGGTGACAGGCTTCTAGGCTGGCAGGCTTCTAGGCAGGGTTATGACTTTGAATGCGATACTATCATGAGCAGATTTTATGCATTGCATGCATGTTTTGCAACCGATTTCATAAATTGCATGATTTACGACGAATATGTGTCATATGCCCCATGGAGGCTATGACCAAGTTTCCCCAGGTACCCGGGGACCACACGGTGGTAAGGTCATGAGCATAGTGGGCCCTATGTTTTGAGGATTTACTTGCATTGCATATGGCATGACATGAGGTTGGTCGACCATACCATATATCCATAAGTTGGATTCAGTTGAGCATCTTATGCATATCATTATGTTTATGATATATATGATACTTTCGACCTGGATAATGCGATTCTTTAAGTCGTCAGTATTCCAATTCGACAATGGTTTTTAATATCGATATTGAACATGACTGTTCAAACATGCACATGTTTTAAAGAGCATATGATTTTACACATAGCATGCATTGTAAAACTAGTAGTGATAGACTCCTACTGAGTATAATATATACTCACTCAATCCTCAACATTTTTCAGACACAAGTAAGCACTTAAGGACAGGATATGCCCATGATAGAAGACACCCAAATATATCATTTTTCAGGACAGCTCCATGCACGAGTAGAAGACCCCTCAAGAGATGTTAGTGCTACGAGCAAGTAAATCAAAAAGAGACAATCATACATGTAAGTAAACACTCTACCCTTTGGACATGTATTTGTATTTATTTACAGTTGGGCTGTGAGCTGTGACTGTATAGATCTGGGAAAACATTTATGATTTCTGAAGTTTTTGAAAAACTACTTTGGTTGTTGTGAAAGCAAATGACACTCGGGGTTTTCAAAATGAGTTTAAATGAAAAGATTTTCTGTTGCATTGCATTGTTTTTATAAAAATGGTTTTCAAATAAGGATGCATCCCGCCTTAGGAATTAGATCTTGCATTCAAAAATGCATGGGAAAAACTGAGTCATCACAAGAATTGAACATTGTTAATATCTATAAGCAATTGGGAGAAATCTCAGATGACTTGCACTATGTCAATATGTTAAGCAAGATCATTTTCAATCATCTTCCTTGTTGAACCCACTTGAGGCTTATTTGGCCCACTTCAATGAATTTAATGAGGACACATTAATAGAGGAAGTTAATACCCTCCTTAATTTTGTGCCCTTAAGGACTTCGAAAGATGGAAACCTCATTTTGATGAACTTCCATCGAGGGAGTCCACTCCCATTCCATCCTTAGTTTGACCTCTTAAGCTAGATTTGAAACCTCTACCTTTTGAACTCAAATATGCCTATTTTGGAGATGAAGAAAAAATTTCTATTATAATTGCCTCTCAATTGAAAAAATATTAAGAGGAACAATTGATCAAAGCACTTAGGGAATAGAAAAGTGTAATAGGATGGACCTTGGTGGACATTAACGGTATTAGCCCTTTAATATGCACCCATTGAATCTACGTAGAGAATGATGCCAAACAATGTCTTCAGTTACAGAAAAGGTTAAATCATAATATAAAAGATGTGGTTAAAGTAGAAGTCCTTAAATTTCTTGATGTGAGAATCATCTATCCCATAAGTGATAGCAAATGGGTGTCCTACTCTAGTAGTTCCAAAGAAGTATGGAGTGATAGTGATTGCTAATCCCAACAATGAATTAATTGACACTAGATTACCTCTGGTTGGTGTATGTGCATTAACTAGACCATATTCCTTTGCCTTTCATTGATCAAATATTAGAAAGGGTTCCAAGACACTAGTATTACTATTTTTTGTATGGTTATTTAGGGTATAACCAAATAGAAACTATACTTGAGGATCAGGAAAAGACTACTTTTACATTTCCTTTTGATAGTTTTTCTTACAAAAGAATGCCATTTGGATTATATAATGCTCCTGCGACATTTCAACGTTACATGTTAAGCATTTTCTGTGATATTGTAGAGAGAATTTAAGAGGTTTTCATGGACTACTTTTCAGTTTTTGGTGATTCCTTTGACACATGCCTTAAAAATCTAAGAAAAGTCTTAAGTTATTGTGAAGAAAAGAACCTAGTGCTTAATTAGGAGAAATGTCATTTCATGGTTCTGAAGGGAATTGTCCTTGGCCACATATTGTCATCCAAAGGTAGAGAGGTAGATAGAGCCAAAGTGTGACACCCAGGGTTTTCCAAAAAAAATTTCCAACATATATAAATATAATAATATATTTAATAAAATAGGTAGGATCCTTGAAATAGAAAACTCGCCTTTAATATAGATACCATAATTGTTTCAAGGAAAATGACTAAAATGAAAGCCCCAAGGGTCATTCTAGTCCAAACCATTGCGATCAACAAAACCAAAGCATCAATACGCAGCTCAATTTAAAACCATGTTTAATGAAAACGTTAACCATGAAAGAGGTTCTAATAACGAAATGTCCATAATCCCCAAGGTTCCATCCATGATCACCACATCATACACACCCATGTGTAAGTACATATACACTATACAAAAAGTGTGGGTCCAAGACCATCCACATAATAATATCACTGTATAGCCCAAAAGAAGTCTAATCACAAGTCAAAGAGACACAAACCAAGTCAGTCTTTGGAGTACTAAGTAGCAAATGGCCCTCATGGTCCTCACTCAATTAGTGCAGCTCCACCTGCTTTCCCTTAGTGCCATCGCACTCCAAATTTGAGGCATTGCAAAATGAAGCAATGCCTCAACAAGAGATTGCTTGTGTAGGTGATTACAAGTAATAAAACATGTGACAAAATAGTTTGCATAGGATATCAATCTCATGGAAAATCTCATAGAGTAAATCATTTACAAGGATTATTAAATCATCAAGCAATCCATAATAAATAATGCCTGCAAACTCATAAGTCTAAAAGAAATGATAATAATCAAAGCATGCTTTTTGCCTGAATAAAACAATATAAAATCTAATCACCATGGCATGCAGAGCATAAGCAATACATGGATATGCATCCGTCAAAAGTAAACAAGAATCCGTGTCCACGTCATAATATACATGCATGTCACGATGAACAAGGCACCGTGCATAATCAAGTCCTAAAAGCGTCTCACTGCACTCATATCACTAGCAACAAGTACTCATTCCAATTCCAGGTTTCCTCACCTGTAGCTCGCTTAGCCTATAGGCCCACTCACATCTGGCTACCTACATCGGATTCACCTAATACATCCATACCATATGAGCATACAGAATAAGAATATGGGCTACTATGTTGCAATGACAACCACTCCAGGGTCTCAACCACTAGCACTCCCCGTCGACATCGAAATGGGAGAGTTCATCTCGCATGCGGAGACAGGCCTGTAGTGGGGATTACCCATGCTACTAGCACCTATGTACATTGTCCCTTTTGGAGTTGGTGACTAATCATAAATACCATAAAGTCAGAGGGTGGGTGGCCAACTCTACAAGTCTCCTAGCATAGTACCCATCGGGCAGAAGCACCCATCATAAAATAGCAAAACATGATATAAACCATGAAAACTTTCATGCGTAATGTATCTCAATAAGCTCGAGTCAAAATGCATGATACACATCATCAATTATGTCTCAAAACATGAGAAATTGTATAAATTAAGATGTCATGATATCAAATATGTATAATGAATACATTTTAATAAAAAGCATGATAGGCATAAAACACATGCCTCAAAGTTCCTAAATAACACGTCATAAGTCACACTAAATCATCCTATCACTTGGTGTGCTAAAATCCAAAAAATACATCAATCCTAATTTGATAGTTAATCCTAGATTAATGGTCCAGATCATTTGGTTGATCCTCAATTGAGCCAATTAGATGTTGGTTTTTCTAGGCAATCACCCATCATCTTTGATCATCAATCTAAGCCATGATTCATTCAATTAGTGTCCCTTGGTCAATAAAGGGTCAATTTCTTTCATCTTATGAAGTTTGAAGACGATCCAACCATTGGATTGTTCTTTATCACTTATATGTAATATCTGATCATCAATTCCTATTATTTTCATCATGATTTTTATGTTTGTTTATTGATTTACATGTATATTCATGATTGCACATTGATCTCACAATTAGATCATTCTCTAATCAGCCTGTCTTAAGGCACATGATCAGATCAACGATCAAGATCACTTTTATTGACAATCACTTGAGTTTTGTTCATCTAATCCATTAGATCATCTCATATTTGATGTATACAATCAACTTCTAAAGCTTGATCATCAATTGATTGGGTTGACCTGGACTGCATCATTAAGACTAATTCAACGGATGTCTTGGATCATGATTTGGACCCATGTAGCTCCCACAATAGAGATTTTAGTGAATAAAGGGTCCATAATCAATTTTTGGATAAGTAATCCAAATTGGGGTCATGAGGATGCGCGAGTGCATGATGCCAGTACGGAAGGCATCCTGCGTGCGTCTCTGTTGTGGGGGTGCACACACGAGGGTGTGATGCTAGTACAAAACGCATCTCGCATGTGTGTCTATTGCTGGGACGCACACACGAGCGATGCGTGCTCCGCAAGCATCACTGTCACCAAGATGCACGTGCGTTCTGTCTCTTCTGGAGACGATGCACAAGCCGCCCGTACGCGCGCTCTTGCGCACAATGTGTACGCCACACAATGCGTCTCTAGCATGCATCCTAGACACTCTAAACATGCCACCATTGCCAGAGACAACAATCAGATTCTAGTTGCCGCCGACGATGCACACAATCTCCAAATCCTGCTATCTTTATGTCATTTCAATCAAATTTTTGTGTATTTTGGTTTTTTGACATTCTCAACAACTGATTTTGCCTAAATCTAAGGTTTTTAACCAACTTTATAAAGTTTATAAATTTTCCCCTCCACACTACTTTTCATTTTTTTTGGCATCATTAACCATTGGATCTTCATGAAATTTAAAGTGTTTGTTCCTGGTGTTGAGATACACAAGATGAATAGTTCAGATCACCACTTTGACTCCATTTCATTTATTATTTTTACAAAAACAAAATTACCCACAAAGTGACCAGAAAATGGCATTCCATGCCATTTTTTAGTGTCAACAAACGAAAAAATAAGTAAAATAGCCAGCAATGGAAAGGGCGAGAAGAGTGGATGCCTACCTTTGGGAGTTGGGTGGCAAAAAAAAGAAATTTTCATCACAAAAGGGGAAGAGAGTGGCTTCTATGCATTTGTCGACGTCAAAGCGTACTGTCCGGCTTTTTTGCAAGTGGCTCAGGTAACGAGGCGAGCATTAGTGGTAGGGGAAAATGAGGGAGGCATTATACGGGGGTGCTCCGTAGGCATCACTGTCACCAGGACGCACATGTGTTCTGTCTCTTTCGGAGACGACGCACAAGCCACCCGTACACGTGCTCTTGCTCCCAATGTGTGTGTCAGGCAATGTATCTCTAGCATGCATCCTGGACACTCTAAACATGCCACCATCGCCAAAGATGACAAGCAGATTCTAGTTGCGGCCGACAATGCTCACAATCTCCAAATCTTGCTATCTTTATGTCATTTCGATCGAATTTTTGTGTATTTTTGTTTTGTGACATTCTCAGCAATTGATTTTACCTAAATCTAAGGTTTTAAAATTTTTTTATAAAGTTTATAAATTTTCCCCTCCACACTATTTTTCGTGTTTTCTCGCATCATTAATCGTTGGATCTTCATGAAATTTAAAGGGTTTGTTCCTGGTGTTGAGATACACAAGATGAATGGTTTAGATCACCAATTGGACGGCATTTCATTTATTATTTTTACAAAAACAACATTACCCACAAAGTCACCAGAAATTTTCAGCGTCAACAAACGAAAAAATAAGCAAAATAGTTGGCAATGGAAAGGCCAAGAAGAGTGGATGTCTACATTTGGTAGTTGGGCAGTGAAAGCAAGAAATTTTAGTCACTAAAGGAGGAAGAGAGTGCCTGCTATGCATTTGTCGGCGTCGGGGCATATTGTCTAGCTTTTTTATTGGTGGCATAGGAAACGAGGTGAGCATCAATGGCAGGGGAAAATGAGGGAGGCATTATATGGGGGTGCTCCGCAGGCATCACTATCACCTGGACAGACATGTGTTCTGTCTCTTCTGGAGATGACGCGCAAGCCCCACGTAGACACGCTCTTGCGCCCAATGTGTGCGTCACGCAATGCGTCTCTGGAATGCGTCCTGGATGCTCTAAACATGCCACCCTCGCCAGAGATGACCATTGGACTCTAGTTGCCGCCAACGATGCACACAATCTCCAAATCTTACTATCTTTATGTCATTTCGATCAAATTTTTTTGTATTTTTGCTTTCTAACATTCTCAGCAACTGATTTTGCCTAAATATAAGGTTTTTAACCAAATTTTTAAAGTTTATAAATTTTCTCCTCTACACTATTTTTCTTGTTTTTTGGCATCAGTAATCGTTGGATCTTCATGAAATTTAAAGGGTATGTTCTTGGTGTTGAAATACACAAGTTGAATGGTTCAGATCACCAATTTGACACCATTTCTTTTATTATTTTTACAAAAATAATATTACCCACAAAGTCACCAGAAAATGGCATTCCATGCCATTTTTCAGTGTCAACAAACGAAAAAATAAGTAAAATAGCTGGCAATGGAAAGGACAAGAAGAGTGCAGGCCTACCTTTGGTAGTTGGGTGGTGAAAACAAGAAATTTTCATCACTAAAGGGGGAAGAGAGTGGCTGCTATGCATTTGTCGGCATTGGGGTGCACTGTCCAGCTTTTTTGCCTGTGGCATAAGAAGGCGAGAATTAATGGCAGGGGGAAAATGAGGGAGGCATTATATGGGGGTGCTCTGTAGGCAACGCTGTCACCAGGACACACGTGTGTTCTGTCTCTTGTGGAGATGACGCACAAGCCGGTCGTACGCCTGCTCTTGCTCCCAATGTGTGCGTCACGCAATGCATCTTTGGCATGCATCCTGTAGACTCTAAACATGCCATCATCGCCAGAGACAACAACCAGATTCTAGTTGCCGCTGACGATGCACACAATCTTCAAATATTGCTATATTTATGTCCTTTCGATCGAATTTTTGCATATTTTTGTTTTGTGACATTCTTATCCACTGATTTTGCCTAAGTATAAGGTTTTTAACCAATTTTATAAAGTTTATACATTTTCCAGTCACACTATTTTTCATGTTTTCTGGCATCATTAGCCGTTGGATCTTCATGAAATTTAAAGGGTTTGTTCCTGGTGTTGAGATACACAAGATGAATGGTTCAGATCACCAATTTGACTCCATTTCATTTATTATTTTTGAAAAAACAATATTACCCACAAAGTCAATTGAAAATGGCATTCCACACCATTTTTTGGTGTCAACAAATGAAAAAATAAGTAAAATAGCTGGCAATGGAAAGGGCGAGAAGAGTGGATGCCTACCTTTGGTAGTTGGGTGGTGAAAATAAGAAATTTTCGTCACTAAAGGGGCAAGAGAGTGCCTGCTACGCATTTGTCAGCGTCGGGGCACACTATCTAGCCTTTTTGCCTATGGCATAAGAAATGAGGAGAGAATTAATGGCAGGGGGAAAATGAGGGAGGCATTATATGGGGGTGCTCCGTAGGCAAGGCTATCACTAGGACACACGTGTGTTCTGTCTCTTCTGGAGATGATGCATAAGCCGGCCGTACGCCCGCTCTTGCTCCCATTGTGTGCCTCACGCAATGCATCTTTGGCATGCTTCCTGTAGACTCTAAACATGCCACCATCACTAGAGATGACAATCATATTCTAGTTGCCCTGACGATGCACACAATCTTCAAATCTTGCTATCTTTATGTCATTTCGACCGAATTTTTGTGTATTTTTGTTTTGTGACATTCTCATCCACTGATTTTGCCTAAATCTAAGGCTTTTAACCAATTTTATAAGGTTTATAAATTTTCCCCTCCACACTATTTTTCTTATTTTCTAGCATCATTAACCATTACATCTTCATGAAATTTAATGGGTTTGTTCCCGGTGTTGAGATGTACAAGATGAATGGTTCAGATCACCAATTTGACACCATTTCATTTATTATTTTTACAAAAACAATATTACCCACAAAGTCACCAGAAAATGGCATTTCACTCTATTTTTCGGGTGCCAACAAACGAAAAAATAACTAAAATTGTCAGTAATGGAAAGGGCGAGAAGAGTGGATGCCTACGTTTGGTAGTTGGGTGGTGAAGATAGAAATTTTCATCACTAAAGGGGGAAGAGAGGGGCGTACTGTCTGGCTTTTTTGCCGGTGGCATAGGAAATGAGGTGAGCATTAATGGCAGGGGGGAAATGAGGGAGGCATTATATGGGGGTGCTCCGTAGGCATCACTGTCACTAGGACGCACATGTTTTTTGTCTCTTCTGGAGGTGACGCACAAGCCGCCCATACGCAGGCTCTTGCTCCCAATGTGTGCATCACGCAATGCTTCTCTGGCATGCATCTAGGACACTCTAAACATGCTACCATCGCCAGAGACGACAATCAGATTCCAATTGTGGCTGACTATGTACACAATCTCCAAATCATGCTATCTTTATGTCATTTTGATAAAAAATTTATGTTTTTTTTTTTCTGACATTCTCATCAACTGATTTTTCCTAAATCTAAGGTTTTTGACCAATTTTATAAAGTGTATAAATTTTTCCCTCCACACTATTTTTCAGGTTTTCTGGCATCATTAACCATTGGATCTTCATGAATTTAAAGGGTTTGTTTCTGGTGTTGAGATACACAAGATGAATGGTTCAGATCACCATTTTGACACCATTTCATTTATTATTTTTACAAAAACAATATTAACCACAAAGTGACCAAAAAATGGCATTCCACGCCATTATTCATTGTCAACAAACGAAAAAATAAGTAAAATAGTAGGCAATGGAAAG
Source organism: Warburgia ugandensis (assembly GCA_035236585.1). Classification (NCBI taxonomy): domain Eukaryota; kingdom Viridiplantae; phylum Streptophyta; class Magnoliopsida; order Canellales; family Canellaceae; genus Warburgia; species Warburgia ugandensis. The sequence goes on along the minus strand of CP141131.1, from coordinate 74,562,147 downwards.
GGCGAGAAGAGTGGATGCCTACCTTTGGCAGTTGGGCGGTGAAAACAAGAAATTTTCGTCACTAAAGGAGGAAGAGAGTGGCTGCTACACATTTGTCGATGTTGGGGCGTATTGTCCGGCTTTTTTCTCAATGGCACAAGAAACGAGGCAAGCATTAATGGTAGGTGGAAAATGAAGGAGGCCTCATATGGGGGGTGCTCCGCAGGCATCACTGTCACCATGACACACGTGTGTTCTGTCTCTTTTGGAGATGATGCACAAGCTGCCCGCAAGCGTGCTCTTGCGTGCAATGTGTGCGACATGCAATGCGTCTTTGGCATGCGTCCTGGACACTTTAAACATGCCACCACTGCCAGGGCCGACCATTAGATTCTAGATGCCGCCGACGATGCACACAATCTCCAAATCTTGCTATCTTTATGTCATCTCAATCTAATTTTTGTGTATTTTTGTTTTGTGACATTCTCATCAATTGATTTTGGCTAAATCTAAGGTTTTTAACCAATTTCATAAATTTTATAAATTTTCCCCACCACACTATTTTTCATGTTTTTTGGTAACATTAACCGTTGGATCTACCTGAAATTTAAAGGGTTTGTTTCTGGTGTTGAGATACACAAGATGAATGGTCTAGATCACCAATTTGACACCATTTCATTTATTATTTTACAAAAATAATATTACCCACAAAGTCACCAGAAAATGGCATTCCACGCCATTTTTCAGTGTCAACAAACAAAAAAATAAGTAAAATAGACAGCAATGGAAAGGGTGAGAAGAGTGGATGCCTACCTTTGGTAGTTGGGCGGTGAAAACTAGAAATTTTTGACACTAAAGGGGGAAGAGAGTGGCAGTTATGCATTTGTCAGCGTCGGGGCATACTGTCCGGCTCTGTCACCGGTGGCAGAAGAAATGAGGTGAGCATTAATGGAAGGGGAAAATGAGGGAGGCATTACATGGGGGTGCTCCGCTGGCATCACTGTTACCATGACGCACATGTGTTCTGTCTCTTTTCGAGATGACACACGAGCCGCCCGTACGAGCAATCTTGCGCCCATTGTGTGCATCACGCAATGCGTCTCTAGCTTGTGACCTGGACACTCTAAACATGCCACCATGACCAGAGACGACAATCAGATTCTAGTTGCCGCTGACGATGCACACAATCTACTAATCTTGCTATCTTTAGGTCATTTCGAATTTTTTTGTGTGTGTATTTTTGTTTTGTGACATTCTCATCAACTGATTTTGCCTAAATCTAAGGTTTTTAACCAATTTTATAAAGTTTATAAATTTTCACCTCCACGCTATTTTTCTTGTTTTCTAACATCATTAACCGTTGGATCTTCATGAAATTTAAAGGGTTTGTTCCTGGTGTTGAGATACACAAGATGAATGGTTCAGATCACCAATTGGACAACATTTCATTTATTATTTTTACAAAAATAATATTACCCACAAAGTCACCTAAAAATGGCATTCCATGCCATTTTTCGGTTTCAACAATTGAAAAAATATGTAAAATAGACGGCAATGGAAAGGGCGAGAAGAGTGGATGCCCACCATTAGTAGTTGGGCGGTGAAAACAAGAAATTTTCATCACTAAAGGGGGAAGAGTGTGGCTGCTTTGCATTTGTCGGCGTTGGGGTGTAATGTCCGGCTTTTTTGCCTGTGGTATAGGAAATGAGGCAAGCATTAATGGCAGGGGAAAATGAGGGAGGCATTATACAGGCGGGCTCCATAGGAATCATTGTCACCAGGACGCACGTGTGTTCTGTCTCTTCTCGAGATGACGCACAAGCCGCTCGTACGGGCGCTCTCGCTCTCGATGTGTGCATCACGCAATGCATCTCTAGCATGCGTCCTGGACACTCTAAACATGCCACCATAGCCAAAGATGACAATTAGATTCTAGTTGCTGCTGACGATGCACACAATCTCCAAATCTTGCTATCTTTATGTCATTTCGATTGAATTTTTATGTATTTTTGTTTTGTGACATTCTCATCAACTAATTTTGACTAAATCTATGATTTTTAACCAATGTTATAAAGTGTATAAATTTTCCCATGCGCACTATTTTTCTTGTTTTTTGGCATCCTTAACTGTTGGATCATCATGATATTTAAAGGGTTTTTTCGTGGTGTTGAGATACACAAGATGAATGGTTCAAATCACCATTTTGACACATTTCATTTATTATTTTTGCAAAAACAATATTACCCACAAAGTCACCAGAAAATGGCATTCCACGTCATTTTTCAGTTTCAGCAAAAGAAAAAATATGTAAAATAGCTGGCAATGGAAAGGACGAGAAGAGTGGATGCCCACCTTTGGTAGTTGGGCGATGAAAACAAGAAATTTTCGTCACTAAAGGGGGAAGAGTGTGCCTGCTTTGCATTTGTCTGCGTCGGGATGTACTATCCGGCTTTTTTGTCGATGGCATAGGAAACGAAGTGAGCATTAAAGGCAGGGGGAAAATGAGGGAGGCATTACACAGGGGTGCTCCATAGGAATCACTGTCACCAGGACGCACGTGTGTTCTATCTCTTCTGGAGATGACGCACAAGCCGCATGTATGCGTGCTCTTGCTCCCATGTGTGCGTGATGCAATGCGTCTCTGGCATGCGTCCTAGACACTCTAAACATGCCACCATCACCAGGGACGACAATCAGATTCTAGTTGCCACCGACGATGCACACAATCTCCAAATCTTGCTATCTTTATGTCATTTTCATTGAATTTTTATAAATTTTTGTTTTGTAACATTCTCATCCACTGATTTTGCCTAAATATACGGTTTTTAACCAATTTTATAAAGTTTATAAATTTTCCCCTTCACACTATTTTTCTTGTTTTCTGGCATCATTAACCGTTGGATCTTCATGAAATTTAAAGGGTTTGTTCGTGGTGTTGAGATACACAAGATGAATGGTTCAAATCACCAATTTGGGACTATTTCATTTATTATTTTTACAAAAACAGTATTACCCACGAAGTCACCAGAAAATGGCATTCCACACCATTTTTCGGTGTCAACAAACGAAAAAATTAGTAAAATAGCCGGCAATTGAAAGGGCGAGAAGAGTGGATGCCTACCTTTGGTAGTTGGGCAGTGAAAACAAGAAATATTTGTCACTAAAGGGGGAAGAGAGTGGCTGCTACGCATTTGTCAGCATCAGGGCGTACTGTCCGGCATTTTTGTCGGTGGCATAGGAAACGAGGAGAGCATTAATAGTAGGGGGAAAATGGGGAGGCATTATACGAGGGTGCTCCGCAGGCATCACTGTCACCAGGACACATGTGTGTTCTGTCTCTTCTGGAGATGACGCACAAGCTGCCTGTACGGGCGCTCTTGTGCCCAGTGTGTGCGTCACATAATGCGTCTCTGGCATGCGTCCTGGTCACTCTAAACATACCACCATCGTCAGAGGTGACATGCAAATTCTAGTTGCAGCCGACGATGTTCATAGTCGCCAAATCTTGCTATCTTTATGTCATTTCGATTGAATTTTTTGTGTATTTTTGTTTTGTGACATTGTCATCAACTGATTTTGCCTAAATCTAATGGTTTTAATGAATTTTATAAAGTTTGTAAATTTTCCCCTCCACACTATTTTTTCATGTTATCTGGCATCATTAATCATTGGATCTACATGAAATTTAAAGGGTTTGTTTCTAGTGTTGAGATACACAAGATGAATGGTTCAGATCACCAATTTGGGACCATTTCATTTATTATCTTTGCAAAAACAATATTCCCCAAAAAAGTCACCAGAAAATGGCATTCGACTCCATTTTTCGGTGTGAACAAACGAAAAAATAAGTAAAATAACCAGCAATGGAAAGGGTGAGAAGAGTGGATGCCTACTTTGGTTGTTGGGCGGTGAAAACAAGAAATTTTCGTCACTAAAGGGGGAAGAGAGTGGCTGCTACGCTTTTGTCACCGTGGGGGCGTATCTCCAGGTTTTTTGCCAGTGGCACAGGAAACGAGCCAAGCATTAATGGCAGGGGGAAAATGAGGGAGGCATCATACGGGTGTGCTCCGCAAGTATCACTGTTGCCAGGACGCACGTGTGTTCTGTCTCTTCTGGAGATGACGCACAAGCCGCCCATACGCACGCTCTTGTTCCCAATGTGTGCATCAGGCAATGCGTCTCTGGCATACGTCCAGGAACCTTTAAACATGCCACCATTGCTAGAGATGATAATCAGATTCTTGTTGCCGTCGACAAAGCACACAAGCTCCAAATCTTGCTATTTTTATGTCATTTCGATCGAATTTTTTTGTATTTTTTTTTGTGACATTCTCATCAACTATTTTTGCCTAAATCTATGGCTTTTGGCCAATTTTATAAAGTTTATAAAATTTTCCCCTCCACACTATTTTTTAATGTTTTCTGGCATCATTAACTATTGGATCTTCATGAAATTTAAAGGGTTTGTTCCTGGTGTTGAGATACATAAGATGAATGGTTCAGATCACCAATTTGGGAACATTTCATTTATTATCTTTACAAAAATAATATTACCCAAAAAAGTCACCAGAAAATGGCATTCCACTCCATTTTTTGGTGTGAACAAACGAAAAAATAAGTAAAATAGCCGACAATGGAAAGGGCGAGAAGAGTGGTTTCCTACCTTTGGTTGTTGGGAGGTGAAAACAAGAAATTTTCATTACTAAAGGGGGAAGAGAGTGGCTGCTAAGCATTTGTCGGCATCGGGGCGTACTGTCCAGCTTTTTTACTGGTGGCACAGGAAACGAGGTGAGCATTTTTGACAAGGGGAAAATGGGGGAGGCATTATATGGGGGTGCTCCATAGGCATCACTGTCACCAGGATGCACATGTGTTCTGTCTCTCCTGGAGATGACGCACAAGCCGCCTGTACGCGCGCTCTTGCGCCGAATGTGTGCGTCACGCAATGCATCTCCAGCATGCATCCTGGATACTCTAAGCATGCCACCATCACCAGGGACGACAATCAGATTCTAGTTGCCACCGACGATGCACACAATCTCCAAATCTTGCTATCTTTATGTCATTTTCATTGAATTTTTATAAATTTTTGTTTTGTAACATTCTCATCCACTGATTTTGCCTAAATATACGGTTTTTAACCAATTTTATAAAGTTTATAAATTTTCCCCTTCACACTATTTTTCATGTTTTCTGGCATCATTAACCGTTGGATCTTCATGAAATTTAAAGGGTTTGTTCGTGGTGTTGAGATACACAAGATGAATGGTTCAAATCACCAATTTGGGACTATTTCATTTATTATTTTTACAAAAACAGTATTACCCACGAAGTCACCAGAAAATGGCATTCCACACCATTTTTCGGTGTCAACAAACGAAAAAATTAGTAAAATAGCCGGCAATTGAAAGGGCGAGAAGAGTGGATGCCTACCTTTGGTAGTTGGGCAGTGAAAACAAGAAATATTTGTCACTAAAGGGGGAAGAGAGTGGCTGCTACGCATTTGTCAGCATCAGGGCGTACTGTCCGGCATTTTTGTCGGTGGCATAGGAAACGAGGAGAGCATTAATAGTAGGGGGAAAATGGGGAGGCATTATACGAGGGTGCTCCGCAGGCATCACTGTCACCAGGACACATGTGTGTTCTGTCTCTTCTGGAGATGACGCACAAGCTGCCTGTACGGGCGCTCTTGCGCCCAGTGTGTGCGTCACATAATGCGTCTCTGGCATGCGTCCTGGTCACTCTATACATACCACCATCGTCAGAGGTGACAAGCAAATTCTAGTTGCAGCCGACGATGTTCATAGTCGCCAAATCTTGCTATCTTTATGTCATTTCGATTGAATTTTTTGTGTATTTTTGTTTTGTGACATTGTCATCAACTGATTTTGCCTAAATCTAATGGTTTTAATGAATTTTATAAAGTTTGTAAATTTTCCCCTCCACACTATTTTTTCATGGTATCTGGCATCATTAATCATTGGATCTACATGAAATTTAAAGGGTTTGTTTCTAGTGTTGAGATACACAAGATGAATGGTTCAGATCACCAATTTGGGACCATTTCATTTATTATCTTTGCAAAAACAATATTCCCCAAAAAAGTCACCAGAAAATGGCATTCAACTCCATTTTTCGGTGTGAACAAACGAAAAAATAAGTAAAATAACCAGCAATGGAAAGGGTGAGAAGAGTGGATGCCTACTTTGGTTGTTGGGCGGTGAAAACAAGAAATTTTCGTCACTAAAGGGGGAAGAGAGTGGCTGCTACGCTTTTGTCACCGTGGGGGCGTATCTCCAGGTTTTTTGCCAGTGGCACAGGAAACGAGCCAAGCATTAATGGCAGGGGGAAAATGAGGGAGGCATCATACGGGTGTGCTCCGCAAGTATCACTGTTGCCAGGACGCACGTGTGTTCTGTCTCTTCTGGAGATGACGCACAAGCCGCCCATACGCACGCTCTTGTTCCCAATGTGTGCATCAGGCAATGCGTCTCTGGCATACGTCCAGGAACCTTTAAACATGCCACCATTGCTAGAGATGATAATCAGATTCTTGTTGCCGTCGACAAAGCACACAAGCTCCAAATCTTGCTATTTTTATGTCATTTCGATCGAATTTTTTTGTATTTTTTTTTGTGACATTCTCATCAACTATTTTTGCCTAAATCTATGGCTTTTGGCCAATTTTATAAAGTTTATAAAAAATTTCCCCTCCACACTATTTTTTAATGTTTTCTGGCATCATTAACTATTGGATCTTCATGAAATTTAAAGGGTTTGTTCCTGGTGTTGAGATACACAAGATGAATGGTTCAGATCACCAATTTGGGAACATTTCATTTATTATCTTTACAAAAATAATATTACCCAAAAAAGTCACCAGAAAATGGCATTCCACTCCATTTTTTGGTGTGAACAAACGAAAAAATAAGTAAAATAGCCGACAATGGAAAGGGCGAGAAGAGTGGTTTCCTACCTTTGGTTGTTGGGAGGTGAAAACAAGAAATTTTCATTACTAAAGGGGGAAGAGAGTGGCTGCTAAGCATTTGTCGGCATCGGGGCGTACTGTCCAGCTTTTTTACTGGTGGCACAGGAAACGAGGTGAGCATTTTTGACAAGGGGAAAATGGGGGAGGCATTATATGGGGGTGCTCCATAGGCATCACTGTCACCAGGATGCACATGTGTTCTGTCTCTCCTGGAGATGACGCACAAGCCGCCTGTACGCGCGCTCTTGCGCCGAATGTGTGCGTCACGCAATGCATCTCCAGCATGCATCCTGGATACTCTAAGCATGCCACCATCGCCACAGACGACAATTAGAATCTAGTTGTTGCCGACTATGCACACAAACTCCAAATCTTTCTATCTTTATGTGATTTTGATCAATTTTTTGTGTATTTTTGTATTGTGACATTCTCATGAACTGATTTTGCCTAAATCTATGGTTTTTTACCAATTTTATAAAGCTAATAAATTTTCCCCTCCACACTATTTTTCATATTTCTAGCATCATTAGCCGCTGGATCTTCATGAAATTTAAAGGGTTTGTTGCTGGTGTTGTGATACACAAGATGAATGGTCTAGATCACCAATTTGAGACCATTTCATTTACTATTTTTGCAAAAACAATATTACCCACAAAGTGGCCAGAAAATGGCATTCCACACCATTTTTCGGTGTCAACAAACGAAAAAATAAGGAAAATAGCTGGCATTGGAAAGGGCAAGAAGAGTGGATGCCTACTTTTGGTTGTTAGGCAATGAAAACAAGAAATTTTCATCACTAAAGGGGGAAGAGAATGGTTGCTACGCATTTGTCGACATCGGGGCATACTGTCCAGCTTTTGCCTGTGGCACAAGAAACAGGGTGAGCATTAATGGTAGGGGAAAATGGGGAAGGGATTATACAGGGGTGCTCCGCAGGCATCGCTGCCACTAGGACAGATGTGTGTTCTGTCTCTTTTGGAGATGATGCACAAGCCGCTAGTACGCGTACTCTTGCGCCCAATGTGTGCGTCACGCAATGGGTCTCTGGTATGCGTCCTGGACACTCTAAACATGCCACCATCTCCAGAGACGACAATCAGATTCTAGTTGCTGCCGACGATGCACACAATCTCCAAATCTTGCTAGCTTTATGTCATTCCGATCGAATTTTTGTGTATTTTTGTTTTGTGACATTCTCATCAACTGATTTTGCCTAAATCTAAGGTTCTTAACTAATTTTATAAAGTTTATAAATTTTCCCCTCCACACTATTTTTCATGTTTTCTGGCATCATTAACCATTGGATCTTCATGAAATTTAAAAGGTTTATTCCTGGTGTTGAGATGCACAAGATGAATGGTTCAGATCACCAATTTGACACCATTTCATTTATTATTTTTGTAAAAAAAATATTACCCACAAAGTAACCAGAAAATGGCATTCCACACCATTTTTTGGTGTCAAAAAACAAAAAAATAAGTAAAATAGCCCTTAATGGACAGGGCGAGAAGAGTGAATCCCTACCTTTGGTTGTTGGGCGGTGAAAACAAGAAATTTTTGTCACAAAAGGCGGAAGAGAGTGCCTACTACGCATTTGTCGACATCGGGGCCTACTGTTCAGCTTTTTTGCTGGTCGCACAGGAAACGAGGTGAGCATTAATGGCAGGGGAAAATGGGGGAGGCATTATATGGGGGTGCTCCGAAGGCATCACTATCACCAGGTCGCATGTGTTCTATCTCTTCTAGAGACAACGCACAAGCTGCCCGTAGTGTGCTCTTGCACCCAATGTGTGCGTCATGTAATGCGTCTCTCGCATGAGCCCTGGACACTCTAAACATGCCACCATCGCCAACGATGACAATTAGATTCTAGTTGCCACCAACGATGCACATAATCTCCAAATCTTTCTATCTTTTCATCATTTTGATAGAATTTTTGTGTATTTTTGTTTTGTGGCATTCTCATCAACTGATTTTGCCTAAATTTAAGGTTTTTAACTAATTTTATAAAATTTCCCCTCCACACTATTTTTCATGTTTTCTGGCACCATTAATCATTGGATCTTCATGAAATTTAAAAGGTTTGTTCTTGCTATTGAGATACACAAGACGAATGGCTCAGATCACCAATTTGAGACCAATTCATTTATTACTTATACAAAAACAATATTACCCACAAATTGACCAGAAAATGGCATTCCACGCCATTTTTCGATGTCAAGAAATGAAAAAATAAGTAAAATAGCCAGCAATGGAAAGGGCGAGAAGAATGGATGCCTACCTTTGGTTGTTGGGTGGTGAAAACAAGAAATTTTTGTCACTAAAGGGAAAAGAGACTGGCTGCTATGCTTTTGTCGGCGTGGGGGCGTACTCTCTGACTTTTTTTTGTGGCACAAGAAACGAGGTGAGCATGAATGGCAGGGGGAAAATGAGGGAGGCAATATACGGGGGTGCTCCATAGGCATCACTAGACACTCTAAACATGCCACCATCGCCAGAGATGACAATCAGATTCTAGTTGCCGCCGCCAATGCACACAATCTCCAAATCTTGCTATCTTTATGTCATTCCGATTGAAATTTTTGTGTATGTTTGTTTTGTGACATTCTCATCAACTGATTTTACCTAAATCTAAGATTTTAAACCAATTTTATAAAGTTCATAAATTTTCCCCTACACACTATTTTTCATGTTTTGGCATCATTAACCGTTGGATCTTCATGAAATTTAACAGGTTTGTTCCTGGTGTTGAGATACACAAGATGAATGGTTCAGATCACCAATTTGAGACCATTTCATTTATTACTTTTACAAAAACAATATTACCCACAAATTGACCAAAAAATGGCATTCCACGCCATTTTTCGATGTCAGGAAATGAAAAAATAAGTAAAATAGCCAGCAATGGAAAGGGCGAGAAGAATGGATTCCTACCTTTGGTTGTTGGGCGATGAAAACAAGAAATTTTCGTCACTAAAGGGAGAAGAGAGTGGCTGCTATGCTTTTGTCGGCGTGGGGGCGTACTCTCTGACTTTTTTTTTGGTGGCACAAGAAACGAGGCAAGCATGAATGGCAGGGGAAAATGAGGGAGGCAATATAAGGGGGTGCTCCGCAGGCATCACTGTCACAAGGACACAAGTGTGTTCTGTCTCTTCTGGAGATGACGCACAAGCCGCCTGTATGCGCGCTCTTGCTCCCAATGTGTGCATCACGCAATGCATCTCTGGCATGCATCTTGGACACTCTAAACATGCCACCATCACCAGAGACGATAATCAGATTCTAGTTGCCGTCGACGATGCACGCAATCTCCAAATCTTGCTATCTTTATGTCATTTCGATCGAATTTTTGTGTATTTTTGTTTTGTGACATTCTCATCAACTGCTTTTGCCTAAATCTAAGGTTTTAAACCAATTTTATAATGTTTCAACTGTTTTTTAGATATTTTTTCGTTTGTTGAAACCGAAAAATGACGTGGAATGCCATTTTTTAGTGACTTTGTGGGTAATATTGGTTTTCTAAAAATAATAAATGAAATGCTGTCGAATTGGTGATTTGAATTGTTCATCTTGTATATCTCAACACTAGGAAAAAACCCTTTAAATTTCATGAAGATCCAACAGTTAATGATGCTAAAAAATAAGAAAAATAGTGTGCATGGGAAAATTTATACACTTTATAACATTGGTTAAAAATCATAGATTTAGGCAAAATCAGTGGATGAGAATGTCACAAAACAAAAATACATAAAAATTCGATTGAAATGACATAAAGCTAGCAAGATTTGGAAATTGTGTGCATCATCGGCAGCAATTAGAATTTGATTGTCGTCTCTGGCAATGGTGGCATGTTAAGAGTGTCCAGGACGCATGCCAGAGATGCATTGCACGACACACACATCGAGAGCAAGAGCGCCCGTATGAGCAGCTTGTGCGTCATCTCGAGAAGACATAGAACACACGTGTGTCCTGGTGACAGTGATTCCTACGGAGCACCCCTGTATAATGCCTCCCTCATTTTCCCCTACCTTTAATGCTCGCCTCGTTTCCTATGCTACCAACAAAAAAGCCGGATAGTATGTCCTGACGCAGACAAATGCAAAGCAGCCACACTCTTCCCCCTTTAGTGAGGAAAATTTCTTGTTTTCACTGCCCAACTACCAAAGGTAGGCATCCACTCTTCCCATCCTTTCCATTGCCGGCTATTTTACATATTTTTTCATTTGTTGAAACTGAAAAATGATGTGGAATGCCATTTTCTAGTGACTTTGTGCGTAATATTGTTTTTACAAAAATAATAAATGAAATGTGTCCAAATGGTGATTTGAACCATTCATCTTGTGTATCTCAACACTAGGAAAAAACCCTTTAAATATCATGAGGATCCAACAATTAATGATGCCAAAAAACAAGAAAAATAGTGTGCATGGGAAAATTTATACACTTTATAACATTGGTTAAAAATCATAGATTTAGGAAAAATCAATTGATGAGAATCTCACAAAACAAAAATATATAAAAATTCGATCAAAATGAAATAAAGATAGCAAGATTTGGAGATCATGTGCATCGTCGGCGGCAATTGGAATCTGATTGTTGTCTCTGGCGATGGTGGCATGTTTAGAGTGTCCAGGACGCATGCCAGAGAAGCATTGCGTGATGCACACATTGGGAGCAAGAGCGTGCGTAAGGCCGGCTTGTGCGTCATCTCCAGAAGAGGTAGAACACATGTGCGTCCTAGTGACAGTGATGCCTACGGAGCACCCCCATATAATGCCTCCCTCATTTTCCCCCTACCATTCATGCTTGCCTTGTTTCTTGTGCCACTAAAAAAAAAGTCAAAGAGTACACCCAACGCCGACAAATGTGTAGCAGCCACTCCCTTCCCCCTTTAGTGACAAAAATTTGTTATTTTCACCACCCAACTACCAAAGGTAGGGATCCACTCTTCTCGCCCTTTCCATTGCTGGCTATTTTACTTATTTTTTCATTTCTTGACACCGAAAAATGGTGTGGAATGCCATTTTCTGGTCAATTTGTGGGTAATATTGTTTTTGTAAAAGTAAGAAATGAAATGGTGTCAAATTGGTGATCTGAATCATTTATCTTGTGTATCTCAACACCAGGAACAAACCTTTTAAATTTCATGAAGATCCAATGATTAATGATGCCAAAAAACATGAAAATAGTGTGGAGGGGAAAATTTTAAAAATTGGTTAAAAACCTTAGATTTAGGCAAAATCAGTTGATGAGACTGTCACAAAACAAAAATACACAAAAATTCGATCGGAATGACATAAAGATAGCAAGATTTGGAGATTGTGTGCATCGTTGGTGGCAACTAGAATCTGATTGTCGTCTGTGGCGATGGTGGCATGTTTAGAGTCTCCAGGACGCATGCCAGAGATGCATTGCGTAACGCAAACATTGGGCGCAAGAGCGCTTGTACAGGTGGCTTGTGCGTCATCTTCAGAAGAGACAGAACACACATGCGTCCTGGTGATAGTGATGCCTGCGGAGCACCCCCGTATATTGCCTCCCTCATTTTGCCCCTGCCATTCATGCTCGCCTCGTTTTTTGTGCCTAAATCTAAGGTTTTTAACCAATTTTATAAAGTTTATAAATTTTCCCCTCCACACTATTTTTCTTGTCTTCTGACATCATTAACTGTCGGATCTTCATGAAATTTAAAGAGTTTGTTCCTGGTGTTGAGATACACAAGATGAATGGTTTAGATCACCAATTTGGGACCATTTCATTTATTATTTTTACAAAAACAATATTACCCACAAAGTCACCAGAAAATGGCATTCCACACCATTTTTTGGTTTCAAGAAACAAAAAATATATGTAAAATAGATGGCAATGGAAAGGGCGAGAAGGGTGGATGCCTACCTTTGGTAGTTGGGCGGTGAAAACAAGAAATTTTCGTCACTAAAGGGGCAAGAGTGTGGCTGCTGTGCATTTGTCGGCATCGGGGCATACTATTCAGCTATTTTGCCGATGGTATAGGAAACGAGGCAAGCATTAATGGCGGGGGAAAATGAGGGAGGCATTATACAGGGGCGCTCCATAGGAATCACTGTCACCGGGACGCACGTGTGTTCTGTCTCTTCTCGAGATGGCGCACAAGCCGCTTGTACGGGCACTCTTGCTCCCGATGTGTGCATCACGCAATGCGTCTCTGGCATGCGTCCTAGATACTCTAAACATGCCACCATCGCCAAATGACAATCAAATTCTAGTTGCTGCCGACGATGCACACAATCTCCAAATTTGGCTATCTTTATGTCATTTCGATCGAATTTTTATGTATTTTTGTTTTGTGACATTCTCATCAACTGATTTTGCCTAAATCTATTATTTTTAACCAATGTTATAAAGTGTATAAATTTTCCCATGCACACTATTTTTCTTGTTTTTTGGCATCGTTAACTGTTGGATCTTCATGATATTTAAATGGTTTTTTCCTGGTTTTGAGATACACAAGTTGAATGGTTCAAATCACCATTTTGACACATTTCATTTATTATTTTTGTAAAAACAATATTACCCACAAAGTCACTAGAAAATGGCATTCCACATCATTTTTTGGTTTCAACAAACGAAAAAATATGTAAGATAGCCGTCAATGGAAAGGGTGGGAAGAGTGGATGCCTACCTTTGGTAGTTGGGCGGTGAAAACAAGAAATTTTGTCACTAAAGGGGGAAGAGTGTGACTGCTTTGCATTTGTCTGCGTCGGGACATAATGTCTGGCTTTTTTGCTGGTAGCATAGGAAACGAGGCAAGCATTAAAGGCAGGGGAAAATGAGGGAGGCATTATACAGGGGCGCTCCATAGGAATCACTGTCACGAGGACGTACTGTGTTCTCTCTCTTCTGGAGATGATGCACAAGCTGCCCGCATGCGCGCTCTTGCTCCCAATGTGTGCGTGACGCAATGCATGTCTGGCATGCGTCCTGGACACTCTAAACATGCCACCATCACCAGGGACAACAATCAGATTCTAGTTGCCACTGACTGTGCACACAATCTCCAAATCTTGCTATCTTTATGTCATTTCGATCGAATTTTTTATGTATTTATGTTTTGTGACATTCTCATCCACTGATTTTGCCTAAATCTAAAGTTTTTAATAAATTTTCCCCTCCACACTATTTTTCATGTTTTTTGGCATCATTAACCATTGGATCTTAATGAAATTTAAAGGGTTTTTTCCTGGTGTTGAGATACACAAGATGAATGGTTCAAATCACCATTTCGACACATTTCATTTATTATTTTTGCAAAAACAATATTACCCACAAAGCCACCAGAAAATGGCATTCCACGTCATTTTTTAGTTTCAACAAATGAAAAAATATGTAAATTAGCCTGCAATGGAAAGGATGAGAAGAGTGGATGCCTACCTTTGGTAGTTGGGCCTTGAAAACAAGAACTTTTTGTCACTAAAGGGGGAAGAGTGTGGCTACTTTGCATTTGTCTGCGTCAGGACCTACTGTCTGGCTCTTTTGCCCGTGGTAGATGAAATGAGGTGAGCATTAATGGGAGGGGAAAATGAGGGAGGCATTATACGGGGGCGCTCCGTAGGAATCACTGTCACCATGACGCACGTGTATTCTCTCTCTTCGGGAGATGATGCACAAGCCGACCGTACGCGCGATCTTGCGCGCAATGTGTGCGTCATGCAATGTGTCTCTGGCATGTGTCCTGGGCACTTTAAACATGCCACCATCGCCAGGGACGACAATCAGATTCTAGTTGCCGCCGACGATGCACACAATCTCCAAATCTTGCTATCTTTATGTCATTTTGATTGAATTTTTATGTATTTTTATTTTGTGACATTCTCATGCACTGATTTTGCCTAAATCTAAGCTTTTTAACCAATTTTATAAAGTTTATAAATTTTCCCCTCCGCACTATTTTTCATGTTTTCTGGCATCATTAACCGTTTTATCTTCCTGAATTTTAAAGGGTTTGCTCCTAGTGTTGAGACACACAAGATGAATGGTTAAGATCACCAATTTGACACCATTTCATTTATTATTTAAAAAAACAATATTACCCGCAAAGTCACCAGAAAATGGCATTCCACACCATTTTTCTGTCAACAAAGAAAAAAATAAGTAAAATAGGCGGCAATGGAAAACGCGAGAAGAGTGGATGCCTACCTTTGGTAGTTGGGTGGTGAAAACAAGAAATTTTTTACACTAAAGGGGGAAGAGAGTGGATGCTATGCATTTTTCGGCGTCGGGGCATACTGTCTGGCTCTTTTGCCCATGGGAGATGAAATGAGGTGAGCATTAATGGGAGGGGAAAATGAGGGAGGCATTATACGGGGGCGCTCCGCAGGCATCACCGTCACCATGATGCACGTGTGTTCTCTCTGTTTAGGAGATCATGCACAAGCTGACCGTACGCACGATCTTGGGCGCAATGTGTGCGTCACGCAATGCGTCTCTGGCATGCATCCTGGACACTCCAAACATGCCATCACTGCCATGGCCAACAATTATATTCTAGTTGCCGCCGACGATGCACACAATCTCCAAATCTTGTAATCTTTATGTCATTTCAATGTCATTTTTGTGTATTTTTTTTTGTGACATTATCATCAATTGATTTTGGCTAAATCAAAGGTTTTTATCCAATTTTATAAAGTTTATAAAATTTCCCCTACACACTATTTTTCATATTTTCTGGCATCATTAACCATTGGATCTTCACGAAATTTAAAGGGTTTGTTCCTGGTGTTGAAGTACACAAGATGAATGGTTTGGATCATCAATTTGGCATAATTTCTTTTATTATTTTTACAAAAATAATATTACCAACAAAGTCACCATAAAATGGCATTCCAAGCAGTTTTTTGGTTTCAACAAACGAAAAGATATGTAAAATAGCCAGCAATGGAAAGGATGAGAAGAGTGGATGCCTACCTTTGGTAGTTGGGCGGTGAAAACAAGAAATTTTCGTCACTAAAGGGGGAAGAGTGTGGCTGCTTTGCATTTGTCGGCGTCGGGACGTACTGTCCGGCTTTTTTGCTAGTGGCATAGGAAACGAGGCGAGCATTAAAGGCAGGGGAAAATGAGGGGGGCATTATACAGGGGCGCTCCATAGGAATCACTGTCACTAGGACGCATGTGCGTTCTATCTCTTCTGGAGATGAAGCACAAGCAGCTTGCACACCTGCTCTTGCTCCCAATGTGTGCGTGATGCAATGCATCTCTGGCATGCGTCCTGGACACTCTAAACATGCCACCATCGCCAGGAACGACAATCAGATTCTAGTTGCTGCCGACGATGCACACAATCTCCAAATCTTGCTATCTTTATGTCATTTCGATTGAATTTTTGCATATTTTTGTTTTGTGCCATTCTAATCCACTGATGTTGCCTAAATCTAAGGTTTTAAACCAATTTTATAAAGTTTATAAATTTTCCCCCGCGCACTATTTTTCATGTTGTCTGGTATCATTAACCGTTGGATCTTCCTGAATTTTAAAGGGTTTGTTCCTGGTGTTGAGACGCACAAGTGAATGGTTCAGATCACCAATTTGACACCATTTCATTTATTATTTTAAAAAATAATATTACCTGCAAAGTCACCAGAAAATGGCATTCCACACCATTTTTCTGTGTCAACAAACAAACAAATAAGTAAAATAGGTGGCAATGGAAAAGGCGAGAAGAGTGGATGCTTGCCTTTGGTAGTTGGGCGGTGAAAACAAGAAATTTTTTACACTAAAGGGGGAAGAGAGTGGCTGATACGCATTTTTTGGCGTCGGGGTGTACTGTCTGGCTCTTTTGCCGGTGGCAAAAGAAATGAGGCGAGCATTAATGGCAGGGGAAAATGAGGGAGGCATTATACGGGGGTGCTTTGCAGACATCACTATCTCCATGACGCACGTGTGTTCTGTCTCTTCTGGAGATGACACACAAGCCGCCCGTACGTGCCCTTGTGTGCCCAATGTTTGCATCATGCAATGCGTCTCTAGCTTGTGACCTAGACACTCTAAACATGCCACCATCGCCAGACATGACAATCAGATTCTAGTTGCCGCTGACGATGCGCACAATCTTCAAATCTTGCTATCTTTATGTCATTTCGATCGAATTTTTGTGTATTTTTGTTTTGTGACATTCTCATCCACTGATTTTGCCTAAATCTAAGGATTTTAACCAATTTTACAAAGATTATAAAATTTCCCCTCCACACTATTTTCATGTTTTTTGGCATCATTAACCGTTGAATTTGCATGAAATTTAAAGGGTTTGTTCCTGGTGTTGAGATACATAAGATGAATGGTTCAGATCACCAATTTGATACCATTTCATTTATTATTTTTATGAAACAATATTACCCATAAAGTCACCAGAAAATGGCATTCCACGCCATTTTTTGGTTTCAAGATACAAAAAAATATGTAAAATAGACGGCAATGGAAAGGGTGAGAAGAGTGGATGCCTACCTTTGGTAGTTGGGTGGTGAAAACAAGAAATTTTCATCACTAAAGGGGGAAGAGTGTGGCTTCTTTGCATTTGTCGGCGTCAGAGCATAATGTCCAGCTTTTTTGCCGGTGGTATAGGAAATGAGGCAAGCATTAATGGCAGGGGGAAATGAGGGAGGCATTATACAGGGGGGCTCCATAGGAATCACTGTCACCAGGACACACGTGTGTTCTACCTCTTCTGGAGATGACGCACAAGCGGCCTGTATGCGCGCTCTTGCGCCCAATGTGTGCGTCACGCAATGCATCTGCAGCATGTGTCCTTCACACGCTAAACACGCCACCATCGCCAAAGGAGACAATCAGATTCTAGTTCCTGTCGACGATGCACACAATCTCCCAATCTTGCTATCTTTATGTCATTTCGATTGAATTTTTGCGTATTTTTGTTTTGTGACATTCTCATCAACTGATTTTGCCTAAATCTAGGATTTTTAACCAATTTTATAAAGTTTATAAAATTTCCCCTACACACTATTTTTCATGTTTTCTACCATAATTAGCCATTGGATCTTCACGAAATTTAAAGGGTTTGTTGCTGGTGTTGAGATACACAAGATGAATGGTTCAGATCACCAATTTAACACCATTTTATTTATTATTTTTACGAAAACAATATTACCCACAAAGTCACCAGAAAATGGCATTCCAGGCTGTTTTTCGGTTTCAACAAAAGAAAAAAATTGTAAAATAGCCGGCAATGGAAAGGTCGAGAAGAGTGGATGCCTACCTTCGGTAGTTGGGCGGTGAAAACAAGAATTTTTCGTCTCTAAAGGGGAAAGAGAGTGGCTGCTACACATTTGTCGGCGTCGGGGCGTATTGTTTGGCTTTTTTGCCGGTGGCATAGGAAACGAGGCAAGCATTAATGGTAGGGGGAAAATGAGGGAGGCATTATACGGGGTGCCTCCGCAGGCATCACTGTCACCAGGATGCACGTGTATTCTGTCTCATTTGGAGATTACGCATAAGCTGCCCTTATGCGCGCGGTCTTGCGCCCAATGTGTGCGTCATGCAATGCATCTGTGGCATGTGTCCAGGACACTCTAAACACACCACCATCGCCAGAGGCAACAATTAGATTCTAGTTCCTGTCGACGATGCACACAGTCTCCCAATCTTGCTATCTTTATGTCATTTCGATCGAATTTTTGCATTTTTGTGTTTTGTGACATTCTCATCAACTGATTTTGCCTAAATCTATGAATTTTAACCAATTTTCAAAAGTTGATCAATTTTCCCCTGCACACTATTTTTCTTTTTTTTTTTGGCGTCATGAACCGTTGGATCTTCATGAAATTTAAAGGGTTTGTTCCTGGGGTTGTGATGCACAAGATGAATGGCTCAGATCACCAATTCGATGCCATTTCATTTATTATTATTTTTAAAAAAAATATTACCCACAAAGTCACCAGAAAATGGCATTGCACACCATTTTTTGGTGTGAACAAAAGAAAAAATAAGTAAAATAGATGGCAATGGAAGGGCGAGAAGAGTGGATGCCTACCTTTGGTAGTTGGTTAGTGAAAACGAGAAATTTTCTTCACTAAAGGGGGAAGAGAGTGGTTGCTACGCATTTGTCGGCGTCGGGGCGTACTGTCCGGCTTTTTTGCTAGTGGCATAGGAAACGAGGTGAGCATTAAAGGCAGGGGAAAATGAAGGAGGCATTATACAAGGGCGCTCCATAGGAATCACTGTCACCAGGACGCACATGTGTTCTATCTCTTCTGGAGATGACGCACAAGCAGCCTGCACACCTGCTCTTGCTCCCAATGTATGCGTGATGCAATGCGTCTCTAGCATGCGTCCTGGACACTCTAAACATGCCACCATCGCTAGGAACGACAATCAGATTCTAGTTGCTGCCTACGATGCACACAATCTCCCAATCTTGCTATCTTTAGGTCATTTCGGTCGAATTTTTGTGAATTTTTGTTTTGTGACATTCTCATCCACTGATGTTGCCTAAATCTAAGGTTTTAAACCAATTTTATAAATTTTATAAATTTTCCCCTCCGCACTATTTTTCTTGTTTTTTGGCATCATTAACCGTTGGATCTTCCTAAATTTTAAAGGGTTTGTTCCTGTTGTCTAGACACACAAGATGAATGGTTAAGATCACCAATTTGAACCATTTCATTTATTATTTACAAAAACAATATTACCCACAAAGTCACCAGAAAATGGCATTCCACACCATTTTCTGGTGTCAACAAACAAAAAATAAGTAAAATAGGCGGCAATGGAAAGGGCGAGAAGAGTGGATGCCTACCTTTGGCAGTTGGGCGGCGAAAACAAGAAATTTTTGACACTAAAGTGGGAAGAGAGTGGCTGCTATGATTTTGTCGACATCAGGGCATACTGTTTGGCTTTTTTGCCAGTGGCACAAGAAACGAGGCGAGCATTAATGGCAGGGAAAAATGAGGGAGGCATTATACGGGGGTGCTCTGCAGGCATCACTGTCTCCATGGTGCACATGTGTTCTGTCTCTTCTGGAGATTACACACAAGCCGCCCGTACGCGCACTCGTGTGCCCAATGTGTGCATCACGCAATGCGTCTCTACCTTGTGACCTGGACATTCTAAACATGCCACCATTGCCAGACACGACAATCAGATTCTATTTGCCGCTGACGATGCACACAATCTTCAAATCTTGCTATCTTTATGTCATTTCGATCGAATTTTTGTGTATTTTTGTTTTGAGACATTCTCATCCACTGATTTTGCCTAAATCTAAGGATTTTAACCAATTTTACAAAGATTATAAAATTTCCCCTCATCACTATTTTTCATTTTTTTTGGCATCATTAACCGTTGAATCTCCATGAAATTTATAGGGTTTGATGCTGGTGTTGAGATACACAAGATGAATGGTTCAGATCAACAATTTGATACCATTCCATTTATTATTTTTACGAAACAATATTACCCACAAAGTCACCAGAAAATAGCATTCCACGCCATTTTTCTGTTTCAAGATACACAAAAATATGTAAAATAGACGACAATGGAAAGGGCGAGAAGAGTGGATGCCTACCTTTGGTAGTTGGCGGGTGAAAACAAGAAATTTTCGTCACTAAAGGGGGAAGAGTGTGTCTTCTTTACATTTGTCAGCGTCAGGGCGTAATGTCTGGCTTTTTTTCCTGTGGTATAGGAAACTAGGCAAGCATTAATTGCAGGGGAAAGGGAGGCATTATACAGGGGGCACCGTACGAATCACTATCACCAGGATGAACGTTTGTTCTGTCTCTTCTGGAGATGACGCAGAAGCTGCCTGTACACGCGCTCTTGTGCCCAATGCGTGCGTCATGCAATGCGTCTACAGCATATGTCCTAGACACTCTAAACACGCCACCATCGCCAGAGGTGACAATCAGACCTAGTTCCCGCCGACGATGCACACAATCTCCCAATCTTGCTATCTTTAGGTCATTTCGGTCGAATTTTTGTGAATTTTTGTTTTGTGACATTCTCATCAACTGATTTTGCCTAAATCTGAGATTTTTAACCAATTTTATAAAGTTTATAAAATTTCCCCTGCACACTATTTTTCATGTTTTCTAGCATCATTAACCATTGGATCTTCACGAAATTTAAAGAGTTTGTTCCTGGTGTTGAGATACACAAGATGAATGGTTTAGATCACCAATTTGACACCATTTCATTTATTATTTAAAAAAAAACCATATTGCGCACAAAGTCACTAGAAAATGGCATTTCATGCCATTTTTGGGTGTCTACAAATGAAAAAATAAGAAAAATAGGTGACAATGGAAAGGGCGAGAAGAGTGGATGCCTACCTTTGGTAGTTGGGCGGTGAAAACGAGAAATTTTTGTAACTAAAGTGGGAAGAGAGTGGCTGCTACGCATTTGTCGGCGTGGAGGAGTACTGTCCGGGTTTTGTTGCTGGTGGCTTAGGAAGAGTGGCGAGCATTAATGCAGGGGGAAAGTGAGGGAGGCATTATACGGGGATGCTCTGCTGGCACCACTGTCACCACAACGCGTGTGTGTTCTGTCTCTTCTAGAGATGACGCGCAAGCCGCCCGTACGCGTACTCTTGCGCCCAATGTGTGCCTCATGCAATGCACCTCTGGCATGCGTTCTGGACACACTAAACATGCCACCATCGTCAGAGATGGCAATTAGATTCTAGTAGCCGCCGACAATGCACACAATACCCAAATCTTGCTATCTTTATGTCATTTCGATCAAATTTTTGTCTTTTTTTTTTGTGACATTCTCATCAACTTTTGTTGCCTAAATCTAAGGTTTTTAACCAATTTTATAAAGTTTATAAATTTTCCCCACCACACTATTTTTCATGTTTCTGGTATCATTAACCGTTGGATCTTTGTGAAATTTAAAAAGTTTGTTCCTGGTGTTGAGATACATAAGATAAATGGTTTAGATCACCAATTTGACACCATTTCATTTACTATTTTTACAAAAACAATATTACCCACAAACTCACCAGAAAATGGCATTCCGCACCATTTTTCGGTGTCTACAAATGAAAAAATAGGTAAAATAGGTGGCAATGGAAAGGGCGAGAAGAGTGGAAGCCTACCTTTGGTAGTTGGGCAGTGAAAACAAGAAATTTTTGTGGCTAAAGGTGGAAGAGACTGGTTGCAACGCATTTGTCGGTGTCGGGGCATACTATCCGGCTTTTTTGCCGGTGGCACGAGAAGCAAGGTAAGCATTAATGGTAGGGGTAAACAAGGGAGGCATTATAGGGGGGTTATGACGACCCGGGTTTTTTAAACACATTTTATAATATATTTTTTCAAAGACAAGGGCGTCCCCTTAGTAAATTTTTTTTTCGCAAAACAAAGCAACGAAAATTCTTTTATTTTAAAACTTGTTTTGAAAACCCAAGTCACCACTTCATACATAACATAAGTACAATTTGTGTACAAAATAAAATTCCATTGAAGGAATATGATTTTATTAAACTTCCAGGATCCATCCAGTGGTTCACAGTACACAACCCATTGTATCCTTACAATACTTGTCCAAATACACATGTCAAATTACAAAGTTCTAAATACAATACATGCTCTCTATACAATGTTTCAAGAAATATACCCTTTTTACTTATTCTTCACTAGTTCTTCAAGTCTTGAGCTCCTAAGTCTCCTTCTCTGTATCTGAGATATTGTAAACATTTGAACATTTACAATATCTCAACAAGCTATGCTTGGTAGGGGATAAGAATGTAAGTTATTGATAGTAAAATCTCAATATTCAACTATCCCATAATTCATTCTATCATAAACACATTCACAGACCACTATTATTTATATAAACATCTCATTTCCTTATCATTTGTGTTCACCTTTATACATACATAGTATATAAGAACAAATCTGTTAAAATTGTAAAAATAAAAATCATTTCCATACAAAACTGGTCAACTCCTTTCATTATAGGAGATTTGTATTTCAGCCAGTTACTATACTGGGATTTTCCCTTCTTGGGAAAAATATTGGTAATATACAATTACTTGGCATTTCATCATGCCATCCCTTAAGGCATTTCACTATGCTAATTTCATATGCATCATAATGCAAAATAATCAAGGACTACTATGCTTGCAGTCTGATCCGTACAGCGCGCTCGGATAACTGTTCAATAATCCACTTATACCATTCTCAGTGGAAATTACAATATCCATGTCCATATGGGAGGACCATGGCTGTCACAGTGGTGGCCTTCCCATAATTGCCCCACCTGACTTTTAGCCTTTCTTAGGCTTGGTATTCAACATCATCAAGTTTCAGAGAGTGGGTGGCCAAACCCTCTTAACTCTCTTAGCATAGCATCCTCAGGCTTATGCCTGTTTAAAACAAAACCACAAGCCTCCAAGCTTGTATGTAAAATAATACTTATACATATCAGACTATCTGTCTGTTTAACTAGGGCTGGAATATTTTCTACTTTCCTATTCACTTAGGGTTGTTCTCAATTCTCAACTTATTTAATACTTATTTTCCTCATCATTTGGTTGGATCATATTTCAATTTGAGGTATTTACCTTAATATATTGGTATCATACATGTCAATACTTCAAAACATAAGATCATGTATTAGACATGTATCTTCATGTAAAGGCATTCTTAATAATCCACCTACCTCAATAAGGTATTCTTACTCCTTGAAATCTGCCATAGTCTCGATCAACATATATCTGTCCAAATCATATGTATAATGTCATTTTTCTAATCAAGGGTGCATACTACATGGTCTTTTGATCATCCTTATGTAGGATGATCTGAATCTTTCTTCCTTGAATATCCTATATCCATGGGTTTAATATCATCTATACAAATACTATCTATATCATACATAACAATCTAATTTACATAGATGTTTCTTTTTCCTTAATGTTTTTGATCATACAAGATCTCATCTTGTTTGATCATCCTTATCTCACTTACTATTTTTATTAGGGTTAGATAATTTGCTATCTTTTTATGTTCTTATTATTATTCAACCAGTTAGTGTCTTACTTGGTTGAAGATAATTTATTTCTTCCTATCACTAGACAACTCCTCCTTATTTCAGGATGACCAGTACTTACCAGTTAAAGTCTGCTCAAAAAGTGGTTAATACAACCCTCATGTAAGGAGGCATTTAGACCTCTCTTACGTCAATGGGAGGTGAGGGAAAAGCACTTGGCTCTTGTATACCCCCTATAACCACAATGTTCAGAGTCCACTGGAGTGGTACTAGCTCAACCTTTGACAAGGTTCCTATGAGCTCTTTACCTTAAGTCCCTTCTCTAATTGATTTTAATTAATTTCCATGGATATGCACAATGTCATCCATGGATGTTCATTATTTTCCTATTTTGGGCCAAGGAAATGATAAATCATTCCTTATATTGTCCTACTAACTATAGCCCTTATTAAGTCACAATCATTCATTCATCTTAGTTGTCCATGAATTTCTATATTTCATTAGTTTACATTTTTGGTGATTTATGCTCCTTATATCTTAACAATTACTTAACAATTGAATAAATTTTGACAATAAGTAATTCATCACCTTGAGAGCATAAATCAAATATAAGTTTAACAACTATATACTAACATTCTTCCTATGAATGTAACTTAAGCTAGTGAAATAAAACTAACATGATCCTAAGTTATAAAACACATCTTTTATCGTAATGAAATCATGTTTAAATCCTAATTTACACTAACATGATCCTAAGATAATCAAATCTACTAACAAATTACTCGTTTAGGGCATATCATACTAAAATTTAAAGATTACACTATCATGCTTTCTAACTTAGAACATAAATCACATTTACACTTCTATATCCAATAAAAGACAATTTAAACTAATTTTATTAAGATTATTATAAACCTTTAAATATGATCCAACCATTAGATCTTAGGTGTTTTCCTTTAGATTAAGGGTTTTAATTACCTTTAGGGCTTTTAATCCATTAAGATCCAAAAATCATATCCACTTGATTTTGTCACATTTCATCCATGATCTAACTGGATTCCATCATAATATCATCCCTTTAATCCATCCCAAGGATCTGATCATACTTGATCTCATTGATCAAGTGGGTCCCTTTGTAATTTTTTTATTTTTTATTTTACGGTTTTTCTACCATAAAGGGTAGATCCCCTATTTTATCCAAGATATGTCCAAATTAACCATAGATATTACTTTATTACATTATTATATCATCACTAAAATAAATTTCCAAGATCTGATCACCTCAGATCTTGAAGATCTTAGAAATTGGACACTTATTTAAAAAAATACAGAAAAATACAGATATAATTTTTAGAAATATTATGACTTCATTAGAAACTAGACATTACTAGCTTTCCATAGCTTCTTTCTGATCTCAATTTGGAGTTCATATGACTCCACAATCTTAAATTGAAGTTTTCAGCCGTTCCTAGGGTCCAGATTTGATATGGGCCCACCAGAATTAATCTCTCTCAATTGAGGGTCCAAACCTTGTTAGATTTTCTTGAAAATTGTATCCTAAGGGTTTTTGACCCTTCTGGATTGATTGGAAAACTCAGAATTTCCATCTGAGCTCTCTATCACCATAAATTGAAGGGGCTGGTATTTACTTTATTTTTACCAATTTTCATTCAAATTAAATTACAGAGAAATAAAAATTACACTAAAACATAATAAATATGAATGGGAAGTAGTTCCACCTACCTGATTGGAGAAAAAACATATATTTGATGCTCAATTTGAGAGAATTACCAGTTGATGATAATATAGCCCGATTGTCTACCTTTTTGTAGTTTTCTGTTGTTGGAACCGTTGGATCTTGAAATTGATTTGGGGCATTTGTATATAATGTAGTGTAGGAGGTTATGGACGGTGAAATTGATCAGATTCTTCCTGGAACGGAGTGCCTATTTGAATTTAAGTCTCTTGTTCCACTTAGAAAGAGGAGAGAGAAATAAGAAAAATAGAGATTGGGGAGGGATGAATGAGAATTTGGGGCTGAAACTCCAAGGAAGATTTGGAAATTTCGTGGTTAAGGTTGTGAAAATTTTTGGAAAATTTTGGGGCATATTTATAGCCAAATTTGAATTTTTTATCATTTCTTTTAATAAGATATTTTATTACTTTAGATTTTTTTATTACAAGTGCATTCTCCATTCTCCACTACAATCTCCACTACATTCTCCACTACCAGCAATAATGCACTGAGCAATTATTGTTGCTTCTAGAACGTTGGCCCACTTTGTGGGCCCCACTTTTATGTAAAAAGACGTTTTTGCCCTTATAACTCTAAAATTGGAGAAAAATAGGCATTATTTGTCCGAACTCGGAATCGAGCGTACTTAGTGGCGTTGGAATCGTATTTCTAAGTACTTCATGAATATTGAGGTCTTATTTCTTAGATATGGAATATTGGTAAAATTACCATTTTGCCCCTAAATGGAGAAAATTAAGGAATGTTCATTTTAACTCAGAATTGAACGTACTTAATGTTGTTTCGATCAGTTTTCCAAGTACATCCATAATATATATGTTTTAATTCATGATATAATTTTCATAAAAAGAAAATTTTCAATAACCTAATATTCCAAATTTTAATTTCTAAAAATTCAAACTTTATTAATTTGCCTTAATAAGTTACAAAAATTTAGGGTCATTACAATCTTCCCCCCTTACAATAATTTTGTCCTCGAAATTTGCATATCAACTCACTTAGGAGTTTTCACAATTCTTTCATAGCCTTACACATATGGCTTTGCCACTTAAGGAAATCCTCTTTCCTTTTATTCCTTTTTCAATCTACCTTCTTCTCAAAGGTATAAATCATATGATTGATTGCTATTAAAATGGTCACACTGTCTAACCTTACTTATGCATCATTCAATTAAGCTGAGTTTTGCTAGACTTTCCCAAAAGGATTAATAACTCTTAATCTGAGTTATCCTTTGGTTTCAAACCTTCTACTTGGCTAAATTTCTACTCCTTACTTTCATGAATCTTAATGTACTTGAAAATTTTTCATTCTATCTTCTATTGCTCACTCGCATTCTATTTCAACATATAAAGTTTTGACATAGCTTTCTTACTATGTATAGTCCTTACTAATAACATAGTGATTGGATTCTATAACTTCCACTATTGTTCTTTGTAACAATCTTCCAATTTTTGGAAGTAATTATCTCTTTCCTTGTTCTTCCATTATTTGGAAGTGATTACTTTATTTCTATCCTACAATTCATACTTCTTTACTATTTCCTTTTATTGAGAAATATCTTTTCAAATTCTATCATTGAAGAGTGGTAACCTTGTGATGATTCTTTCCTCATTCTCACCACATCCATTGTTTTTGTAACACTCTTTGAGTGTCATTTTACTCTGCATATACATTCTGATCCTCTTTTGTTATCCCTTTCTCGTATTCAAAACAATATTCTGAACCTTCTTACCATCTATGATAATATTTATCTCTTTTTCTTTTACATATCTATTTATATGTCATGGGCTTCCAAAATTTCTAGATTATACATTTTCTCATACTTCTTTCAAGCATATCTCATAACCTTTATCATATCATACTAACTCTTAATTTGCAATATTCTTGATAATTATAATTAAAAGAGTTCTTATTGATTTTGAATTCATCCCTTCTCAAGTCTTTACAAACTCCATAATTTATCATTAACTCATTTAGGATTTATGTAATCCATTGCAAGATTGCACTAAATGTCCTTACGTTATAAAATCAGTAAGATATATATTTCTCTAATTGTCATTGTCATTTCATATATTGATCTCACATTCTCCCTTTGTTGGGGTTAATTTCCATGCTATCCTTAAAATTTATATAACCCTAAACTTTTC
The DNA here is from genome assembly GCA_035236585.1 of Warburgia ugandensis. Lineage (NCBI taxonomy): Eukaryota > Viridiplantae > Streptophyta > Magnoliopsida > Canellales > Canellaceae > Warburgia > Warburgia ugandensis. The sequence continues at coordinate 74,534,306 of CP141131.1, read as the reverse complement.
TTTCTTCAATCAACATGTAACAAGATGATTGACAAGTTTTGTAAGCATCTAACATATATCCCATGAATGCTCTTGATTTCTTGAAATCTATTAAAATTTATATAACCTTAAAACTTGATTTCTTTAATCCAAATGTACACTTGCAACACATATATTCCATGAATTCTTTTGGTCTCCTTACATCCATTTCCATATATCATTATTACTTCATCTAATATATTTCATTCTCCTCAACTTTATGAACATCATTTATCCAACTCATAGAACTTAAATTTTGTTTTGATTCTATACTTTGATGTTGTATTTCCAATTCTCGAATAATAATAATAAATTTTTGAAAATGTTCATCCTTATAGAGAAAAAGGATACTTAATTTCCTCAACATCACTTATGTTCAATGCATCCTTATGGAGAACAAGGGTAATAAATTTCCTTAATAAACTCTTTTATGTTCAATGCATTCTTACATTGATCTTCCCATTTTCTTTTCCTAAAGAAAGTCGTTACTTTCATACTGTAAATTCTATAATCACTCCTTAATCCTTAACATTTGTTCTTTCAGCTCATTCAAATAATTTGATGTTCTTTTCCTCAAATATTATAGATATTTTCTCATTCAATCTTATGTAAGATTGAAAATCTCAAAATAACTTAAAGTTCTAACCACTTCTTTCTCCAAAAATTGGGATTTATGACTTATTCATAATCATCTTATTTTTCCAAACTTTACACTTAGGTTTAGATATCACTATTTGTTTATAGGTATTCATTTCTCATGTTTTCTCTCAACCTTCCTCCAAAAATATATTTTCCTCACTATATTTCTTAAATCTTTCAATATCACCACTCTATCATGTAAGTGGAATTAATATCTCTATTCATATTTAGTTCTTCATTTTCCTTGATCAATAAATATACTCCTCTTCATGATAATCCATAACTATATTTTCCCAATTCATCATATCAATATTTCTCTCTTATTTTCCAGAGTTGTTTCACCATCAATTGTAATTCTCTTTACTATAGTCCAAAAATTATTTTCAATATCCCAAAGTTATCATATCAATATTTCTTTAATCCTTGAAAATCCTTTTATGCTAATTTCCACAATTAATTTATCATACCAATTTCATTTCTATCTTAGGAATTTCGTTTTTGTTATAATTTCTTTGTTAACCATACATCCTAATGGTTTAATTGTCTTTCTTAATAAGTTTGAGATCATATTTTTGTCCCTTTTAACATATCAAACTCTCTTCTCCCATTTCATTTTATTCAAATTTCAAAGACCATCTCTTTATGCTCTAAAATTTTATCATCTCTTTATTAAATCCTTTGCCTTTACTAAGTTTGGAGAGAAATTACTTACTTATCTCCTTATTCATCTTTACTTAAAACTATCCTCATTTACAAAATTTTGAATTATCTCACTTATCTCTTCAATTTCCTTTCAAGTAATATCATCTCTATTTTGATGATTAATTTCATTTAACTAATTATCATAATACCATATATGTAGCAATTATAACTCTTACACTTATATTTATTCATATATTTATTATAAATTTTTATTTTTATAATAATTTTGAAGTTTCCTCTAGCTTTTATTTATCATAAATCTCCATTTCACCTATTCCATAAGGTTGGAGTTTTTCCATCACATTTTCCAATTTATCACTTCTTTCTCTTTATCTCCATTCCTTCACTTAGTAATGGTCATATACATACTAGTATTGGTGTACTTTGTTCATACATATGTATGTTTACTCAGGACTTTAGGTTAGACCTGAACATTATACCTTACATCCATTGTAATGTTTTCCTTATTGATTTTTATATCTTACTATTCCCTATATTGGAATTCTTACTTGCTGAATAATATTTCTAGTCCTTTCATCCAATAATATCTACTTGTACTATACTATTCCTTCATAATAACTCTTTTTATACTCATTCTTAACTAATGAGTTTAACTCTTTTATTCTCATCTTTTACTAATGAGTCAACTCTTTCTTCATGAATGAGTCAACTCTTTCCATATTTCTCAACTAATGAGTTTAACTCTTTCCTCACTAATGAGTCAACTCTTTGCATATTCTTCAACAATTGAGGCTACTCTTTCAAGACTTATCCCTCACTAATGAGTCAACTCCTTCTATACTTATCTCTTACCTAATGAGTTTATCACATAACTCCTTCTCATCAACTAATAACTTATGTCTTATTCATATAACTCCTTCTCATCAACTAATAACTTATCTCTTATTCATTCACTAATCCTCATCCTTTAATTGGATATTCATCTTCATATTGGACATGATGGTACTGTACTGTGACTGGATGAATAGCTCTGATACCAACTATGACGACCCGGGTTTTTTAAACACATTCTATAATATATTTTTTCAAAGACAAGGGCATCCCCTTAGTAAATTTTTTTTTCGCAAAACAAAGCAACGAAAATTCTTTTATTTTAAAACTTGTTTTGAAAACCCAAGTCACCACTTCATACATAACATAAGTACAATTTGTGTACAAAATAAAATTCCATTGAAGGAATATGATTTTATTAAACTTCCAGGATCCATCTAGTGGTTCACAGTACACAACCCATTGTATCCTTACAATACTTGTCCAAATACACATGTCAAATTACAAAGTTCTAAATACAATACATGCTCTCTATACAATGTTTCAAGGAATATATCCTTTTTACTTATTCTTCACTAGTTCTTCAAGTCTTGAGCTCCTAAGTCTCCTTCTCTGTATCTGAGATATTGTAAACATTTGAACATTTACAATATCTCAGCAAGCTATGCTTGGTAGGGGATAAGAATGTAAGTTATTGACAGTAAAATCTCAATATTCAACTATCCCATAATTCATTCTATCATAAACACATTCACAGACCACTATTATTTATATAAACATCTCATTTCCTTATCATTTGTGTTCACCTTTATACATACATAGTATATAAGAACAAATCTGTTAAAATTGTAAAAATAATAATCATTTCCATACAAAACTGATCAACTCCTTTCATTATAGGAGATTTGTATTTGAGCCAGTTACTATACAGGGATTTTCCCTTCTTGGGAAAAATATTGGTAATATACAATTACCTGGCATTTCATCATGCCATCCCTTAAGGCATTTCACTATGCCAATTTCATATGCATCATAATGCAAAATAATCAAGGACTACTATGCTTGCAGTCTGATCCGTATAGCGCGCCCGGATAACTGTTCAATAATCCACTTATACCATTCTCAGTGGAAATTACAATATCCATGTCCATATGGGAGGACCATGGCTGTCACAGTGGTGGCCTTCCCATAATTGCCCCACCCGACTTTTAGCCTTTCTTAGGCTTGGTATTCAACATCATCAAGTTTCAGAGAGTGGGTGGCCAAACCCTCTTAACTCTCTTAGCATAGCATCCCCAGGCTTATGCCTGTTTAAAACAAAACCACAAGCCTCCAAGCTTGTATGTAAAATAATACTTATACATATCAGACTATCTGTCTGTTTAACTAGGGCTGGAATATTTTCTACTTTCCTATTCACTTAGGGTTGTTCTCAATTCTCAACTTATTTAATACTTATTTTCCTCATCATTTGGTTGGATCATATTTCAATTTGAGGTATTTACCTTAATATATTGGTATCATACATGTCAATACTTCAAAACATAAGATCATGTATTAGACATGTATCTTCATGTAAAGGCATTCTTAATAATCCACCTACCTCAATAAGGTATTCTTACTCCTTGAAATCTGCCATAGTCTCGATCAACATATATCTGTCAAATCATATGTATAATGTCATTTTTCTAATCAAGGGTGCATACTACATGGTCTTTTGATCATCCTTATGTAGGATGATCTGAATCTTTCTTCCTTGAATATCCTATATCCATGGGTTTAATATCATCTATACAAATACTATCTATATCATACATAACAATCTAATTTACATAGATGTTTCTTTTTCCTTAATGTTTTTGATCATACAAGATCTCATCTTGTTTGATCATCCTTATCTCACTTACTATTTTTATGAGGGTTAGATAATTTGCTATCTTTTTATGTTCTTATTATTATTCAACCAGTTAGTGTCTTACTTGGTTGAAGATAATTTATTTCTTCCTATCACTAGACAACTCCTCCTTATTTCAGGATGACCAGTACTTACCAGTTAAAGTCTGCTCAAAAAGTGGTTAATACAACCCTCATGTAAGGAGGCGTTTAGACCTCTCTTACGTCAATGGGAGGTGAGGGAAAAGCACTTGGCTCTTGTATACCCCTATAACCACAATGTTCAGAGTCCACCTGAGTGGTACTAGCTCAACCTTTGACAAGGTTCCTATGAGCTCTTTACCTTAAGTCCCTTCTCTAATTGATTTTAATTAATTTCCATGGATATGCACAATGTCATCCATGGATGTTCATTATTTTCCTATTTTGGGCCAAGGAAATGATAAATCATTCCTTATATTATCCTACTAACTATAGCCCTTATTAAGTCACAATCATTCATTCATCTTAGTTGTCCATGAATTTCTATATTTCATTAGTTTACATTTTTGGTGATTTATGCTCCTTATATCTTAACAATTACTTAACAATTGAATAAATTTTGACAATAAGTAATTCATCAACTTGAAAGCATAAATCAAATATAAGTTTAACAACTATATACTAACATTCTTCCTATGAATGTAACTTAAGCTAGTGAAATAAAACTAACATGATCCTAAGTTATGAAACACATCTTTTATCGTAATGAAATCATGTTTAAATCCTAATTTACACTAACATGATCCTAAGATAATCAAATCTACTAACAAATTACTCGTTTAGGGCATATCATACTAAAATTTAAAGATTACACTATCATGCTTTCTAACTTAGAACATAAATCACATTTACACTTCTATATCCAATAAAAGACAATTTAAACTAATTTTATTAAGATTATTATAAAACATTAAATATGATCCAACCATTAGATCTTAGGTGTTTTCCTTTAGATTAAGGGTTTTAATTACCTTTAGGGCTTTTAATCCATTAAGATCCAAAAATCATATCCACTTGATTTTGTCACATTTCATCCATGATCTAACTGGATTCCATCATAATATCATCCCTTTAATCCATCCCAAGGATCTGATCATACTTGATCTCATTGATCAAGTGGGTCCCTTTGTAATTTTTTATTTTTTATTTTACGGTTTTTCTACCATAAAGGGTAGATCCCCTATTTTATCCAAGATATGTCCAAATTAACCATAGATATTACTTTATTACATTATTATATCATCACTAAAATAAATTTCCAAGATCTGATCACCTCAGATCTTGAAGATCTTAGAAATTGGACACTTATTTAAAAAATACAGAAAAATACAGATATAATTTTTAGAAATATTATGACTTCATTAGAAACTAGACATTACAAGCTTTCCATAGCTTCTTTCTGATCTCAATTTGGAGTTCATATGACTCCACAATCTTAAATTGAAGTTTTCAGCCGTTCCTAGGGTCCAGATTTGATATGGGCCCACCAGAATTAATCTCTCTCAATTGAGGGTCCAAACCTTGTTAGATTTTCTTGAAAATTGTATCCTAAGGGTTTTTGACCCTTCTGGATTGATTGGAAAACTCAGAATTTCCATCTGAGCTCTCTATCACCATAAATTGAAGGGGCTGGTATTTACTTTATTTTTACCAATTTTCATTCAAATTAAATTACAGAGAAATAAAAATTACACTAAAACATAATAAATATGAATGGGAAGTAGTTCCACCTACCTGATTGGAGAAAAAACATATATTTGATGCTCAATTTGAGAGAATTACCAGTTGATGATAATATAGCCCGATTGTCTACCTTTTTGTAGTTTTCTGTTGTTGGAACCGTTGGATCTTGAAATTGATTTGGGGCATTTGTATATAATGTAGTGTAGGAGGTTATGGACGGTGAAATTGATCATATTCTTCCTGGAACGGAGTGCCTATTTGAATTTAAGTCTCTTGTTCCACTTAGAAAGAGGAGAGAGAAATAAGAAAAATAGAGATTGGGGAGGGATGAATGAGAATTTGGGGCTGAAACTCCAAGGAAGATTTGGAAATTTCGTGGTTAAGGTTGTGAAAATTTTTGGAAAATTTTGGGGCATATTTATAGCCAAATTTGAATTTTTTATCATTTCTTTTAATAAGATATTTTATTACTTTAGATTTTTTTATTACAAGTGCATTCTCCATTCTCCACTACAATCTCCACTACATTCTCCACTACCAGCAATAATGCACTGAGCAATTATTGTTGCTTCTAGAACGTTGGCCCACTTTGTGGGCCCCACTTTTATGTAAAAAGACGTTTTTGCCCTTATAACTCTAAAATTGGAGAAAAATAGGCATTATTTGTCCGAACTCGGAATCGAGCGTACTTAGTGGCGTTGGAATCGTATTTCTAAGTACTTCATGAATATTGAGGTCTTATTTCTTAGATATGGAATATTGGTAAAATTACCATTTTGCCCCTAAATGGAGAAAATTAAGGAATGTTCATTTTAACTCAGAATTGAACGTACTTAATGTTGTTTCGATCAGTTTTCCAAGTACATCCATAATATATATGTTTTAATTCATGATATAATTTTCATAAAAAGAAAATTTTCAATAACCTAATATTCCAGCCCAGAATTTCTAAAAATTCAAACTTTATTAATTTGCCTTAATAAGTTACAAAAATTTAGGGTCATTACAATCTTCCCCCCTTACAATAATTTTGTCCTCGAAATTTGCATATCAACTCACTTAGGAGTTTTCACAATTCTTTCATAGCCTTACACATATGGCTTTGCCACTTAAGGAAATCCTCTTTCCTTTTATTCCTTTTTCAATCTACCTTCTTCTCAAAGGTATAAATCATATGATTGATTGCTATTAAAATGCTCACACCTGTCTAACCTTACTTATGCATCATTCAATTAAGCTGAGTTTTGCTAGACTTTCCCAAAAGGATTAATAACTCTTAATCTGAGTTATCCTTTGGTTTCAAACCTTCTACTTGGCTAAATTTCTACTCCTTACTTTCATCAATCTTTCTGTACTTGAAAATTTTTCATTCTATCTTCTATTGCTCACTCGCATTCTATTTCAACATATAAAGTTTTGACATAGCTTTCTTACTATGTATAGTCCTTACTAATAACATAGTGATTGGATTCTATAACTTCCACTATTGTTCTTTGTAACAATCTTCCAATTTTGGAAGTAATTATCTCTTTCCTTGTTCTTCCATTATTTGGAAGTGATTACTTTATTTCTATCCTACAATTCATACTTCTTTACTATTTCCTTTTATTGAGAAATATCTTTTCAAATTCTATCATTGAAGAGTGGTAACCTTGTGATGATTCTTTCCTCATTCTCACCACATCCATTGTTTTTGTAACACTCTTTGAGTGTCATTTTACTCTGCATATACATTCTGATCCTCTTTTGTTATCCCTTTCTCGTATTCAAAACAATATTCTGAACCTTCTTACCATCTATGATAATATTTATCTCTTTTTCTTTTACATATCTATTTATATGTCATGGGCTTCCAAAATTTCTAGATTATACATTTTCTCATACTTCTTTCAAGCATATCTCATAACCTTTATCATATCATACTAACTCTTAATTTGCAATATTCTTGATAATTATAATTAAAAGAGTTCTTATTGATTTTGAATTCATCCCTTCTCAAGTCTTTACAAACTCCATAATTTATCATTAACTCATTTAGGATTTATGTAATCCATTGCAAGATTGCACTAAATGTCCTTACGTTATAAAATCAGTAAGATATATATTTCTCTAATTGTCATTGTCATTTCATATATTGATCTCACATTCTCCCTTTGTTGGGGTTAATTTCCATGCTATCCTTAAAATTTATATAACCCTAAACTTTTCTTTCTTCAATCAACATGTAACAAGATGATTGACAAGTTTTGTAAGCATCTAACATATATCCCATGAATGCTCTTGATTTCTTGAAATCTATTAAAATTTATATAACCTTAAAACTTGATTTCTTTAATCCAAATGTACACTTGCAACACATATATTCCATGAATTCTTTTGGTCTCCTTACATCCATTTCCATATATCATTATTACTTCATCTAATATATTTCATTCTCCTCAACTTTATGAACATCATTTATCCAACTCATAGAACTTAAATTTTGTTTTGATTCTATACTTTGATGTTGTATTTCCAATTCTCGAATAATAATAATAAATTTTTGAAAATGTTCATCCTTATAGAGAAAAAGGATACTTAATTTCCTCAACATCACTTATGTTCAATGCATCCTTATGGAGAACAAGGGTAATAAATTTCCTTAATAAACTCTTTTATGTTCAATGCATTCTTACATTGATCTTCCCATTTTCTTTTCCTAAAGAAAGTCGTTACTTTCATACTGTAAATTCTATAATCACTCCTTAATCCTTAACATTTGTTCTTTCAGCTCATTCAAATAATTTGATGTTCTTTTCCTCAAATATTATAGATATTTTCTCATTCAATCTTATGTAAGATTGAAAATCTCAAAATAACTTAAAGTTCTAACCACTTCTTTCTCCAAAAATTGGGATTTATGACTTATTCATAATCATCTTATTTTTCCAAACTTTACACTTAGGTTTAGATATCACTATTTGTTTATAGGTATTCATTTCTCATGTTTTCTCTCAACCTTCCTCCAAAAATATATTTTCCTCACTATATTTCTTAAATCTTTCAATATCACCACTCTATCATGTAAGTGGAATTAATATCTCTATTCATATTTAGTTCTTCATTTTCCTTGATCAATAAATATACTCCTCTTCATGATAATCCATAACTATATTTTCCCAATTCATCATATCAATATTTCTCTCTTATTTTCCAGAGTTGTTTCACCATCAATTGTAATTCTCTTTACTATAGTCCAAAAATTATTTTCAATATCCCAAAGTTATCATATCAATATTTCTTTAATCCTTGAAAATCCTTTTATGCTAATTTCCACAATTAATTTATCATACCAATTTCATTTCTATCTTAGGAATTTCGTTTTTGTTATAATTTCTTTGTTAACCATACATCCTAATGGTTTAATTGTCTTTCTTAATAAGTTTGAGATCATATTTTTGTCCCTTTTAACATATCAAACTCTCTTCTCCCATTTCATTTTATTCAAATTTCAAAGACCATCTCTTTATGCTCTAAAATTTTATCATCTCTTTATTAAATCCTTTGCCTTTACTAAGTTTGGAGAGAAATTACTTACTTATCTCCTTATTCATCTTTACTTAAAACTATCCTCATTTACAAAATTTTGAATTATCTCACTTATCTCTTCAATTTCCTTTCAAGTAATATCATCTCTATTTTGATGATTAATTTCATTTAACTAATTATCATAATACCATATATGTAGCAATTATAACTCTTACACTTATATTTATTCATATATTTATTATAAATTTTTATTTTTATAATAATTTTGAAGTTTCCTCTAGCTTTTATTTATCATAAATCTCCATTTCACCTATTCCATAAGGTTGGAGTTTTTCCATCACATTTTCCAATTTATCACTTCTTTCTCTTTATCTCCATTCCTTCACTTAGTAATGGTCATATACATACTAGTATTGGTGTACTTTGTTCATACATATGTATGTTTACTCAGGACTTTAGGTTAGACCTGAACATTATACCTTACATCCATTGTAATGTTTTCCTTATTGATTTTTATATCTTACTATTCCCTATATTGGAATTCTTACTTGCTGAATAATATTTCTAGTCCTTTCATCCAATAATATCTACTTGTACTATACTATTCCTTCATAATAACTCTTTTTATACTCATTCTTAACTAATGAGTTTAACTCTTTTTATTCTCATCTTTTACTAATGAGTCAACTCTTTCTTCATGAATGAGTCAACTCTTTCCATATTTCTCAACTAATGAGTTTAACTCTTTCCTCACTAATGAGTCAACTCTTTGCATATTCTTCAACAATTGAGGCTACTCTTTCAAGACTTATCCCTCACTAATGAGTCAACTCCTTCTATACTTATCTCTTACCTAATGAGTTTATCACATAACTCCTTCTCATCAACTAATAACTTATGTCTTATTCATATAACTCCTTCTCATCAACTAATAACTTATCTCTTATTCATTCACTAATCCTCATCCTTTAATTGGATATTCATCTTCATATTGGACATGATGGTACTGTACTGTGACTGGATGAATAGCTCTGATACCAACTATGACGACCCGGGTTTTTTAAACACATTCTATAATATATTTTTTCAAAGACAAGGGCATCCCCTTAGTAAATTTTTTTTTCGCAAAACAAAGCAACGAAAATTCTTTTATTTTAAAACTTGTTTTGAAAACCCAAGTCACCACTTCATACATAACATAAGTACAATTTGTGTACAAAATAAAATTCCATTGAAGGAATATGATTTTATTAAACTTCCAGGATCCATCCAGTGGTTCACAGTACACAACCCATTGTATCCTTACAATACTTGTCCAAATACACATGTCAAATTACAAAGTTCTAAATACAATACATGCTCTCTATACAATGTTTCAAGGAATATATCCTTTTTACTTATTCTTCACTAGTTCTTCAAGTCTTGAGCTCCTAAGTCTCCTTCTCTGTATCTGAGATATTGTAAACATTTGAACATTTACAATATCTCAGCAAGCTATGCTTGGTAGGGGATAAGAATGTAAGTTATTGACAGTAAAATCTCAATATTCAACTATCCCATAATTCATTCTATCATAAACACATTCACAGACCACTATTATTTATATAAACATCTCATTTCCTTATCATTTGTGTTCACCTTTATACATACATAGTATATAAGAACAAATCTGTTAAAATTGTAAAAATAATAATCATTTCCATACAAAACTGATCAACTCCTTTCATTATAGGAGATTTGTATTTGAGCCAGTTACTATACAGGGATTTTCCCTTCTTGGGAAAAATATTGGTAATATACAATTACCTGGCATTTCATCATGCCATCCCTTAAGGCATTTCACTATGCCAATTTCATATGCATCATAATGTAAAATAATCAAGGACTACTATGCTTGCAGTATGATCCGTATAGCGCGCCCGGATAACTGTTCAATAATCCACTTATACCATTCTCAATGGAAATTACAATATCCATGTCCATATGGGAGGACCATGGCTGTCACAGTGGTGGCCTTCCCATAATTGCCCCACCTGACTTTTAGCCTTTCTTAGGCTTGGTATTCAACATCATCAAGTTTCAGAGAGTGGGTGGCCAAACCCTCTTAACTCTCTTAGCATAGCATCCCCAGGCTTATGCCTGTTTAAAACAAAACCACAAGCCTCCAAGCTTGTATGTAAAATAATACTTATACATATCAGACTATCTGTCTGTTTAACTAGGGCTGGAATATTTTCTACTTTCCTATTCACTTAGGGTTGTTCTCAATTCTCAACTTATTTAATACTTATTTTCCTCATCATTTGGTTGGATCATATTTCAATTTGAGGTATTTACCTTAATATATTGGTATCATACATGTCAATACTTCAAAACATAAGATCATGTATTAGACATGTATCTTCATGTAAAGGCATTCTTAATAATCCACCTACCTCAATAAGGTATTCTTACTCCTTGAAATCTGCCATAGTCTCGATCAACATATATCCGTCACAAATCATATGTATAATGTCATTTTTCTAATCAAGGGTGCATACTACATGGTCTTTTGATCATCCTTATGTAGGATGATCTGAATCTTTCTTCCTTGAATATCCTATATCCATGGGTTTAATATCATCTATACAAATACTATCTATATCATACATAACAATCTAATTTACATAGATGTTTCTTTTTCCTTAATGTTTTTGATCATACAAGATCTCATCTTGTTTGATCATCCTTATCTCACTTACTATTTTTATTAGGGTTAGATAATTTGCTATCTTTTTATGTTCTTATTATTATTCAACCGGTTAGTGTCTTACTTGGTTGAAGATAATTTATTTCTTCCTATCACTAGACAACTCCTCCTTATTTCGGGATGACCAGTACTTACCAGTTAAAGTCTGCTCAAAAAGTGGTTAATACAACCCTCATGTAAGGAGGCGTTTAGACCTCTCTTACGTCAATGGGAGGTGAGGGAAAAGCACTTGGCTCTTGTATACCCCCTATAACCACAATGTTCGAGTCCACTGAGTGGTACTAGCTCAACCTTTGACAAGGTTCCTATGAGCTCTTTACCTTAAGTCCCTTCTCTAATTGATTTTAATTAATTTCCATGGATATGCACAATGTCATCCATGGATGTTCATTATTTTCCTATTTTGGGCCAAGGAAATGATAAATCATTCCTTATATTATCCTACTAACTATAGCCCTTATTAAGTCACAATCATTCATTCATCTTAGTTGTCCATGAATTTCTATATTTCATTAGTTTACATTTTTGGTGATTTATGCTCCTTATATCTTAACAATTACTTAACAATTGAATAAATTTTGACAATAAGTAATTCATCAACTTGAAAGCATAAATCAAATATAAGTTTAACAACTATATACTAACATTCTTCCTATGAATGTAACTTAAGCTAGTGAAATAAAACTAACATGATCCTAAGTTATGAAACACATCTTTTATCGTAATGAAATCATGTTTAAATCCTAATTTACACTAACATGATCCTAAGATAATCAAATCTACTAACAAATTACTCGTTTAGGGCATATCATACTAAAATTTAAAGATTACACTATCATGCTTTCTAACTTAGAACATAAATCACATTTACACTTCTATATCCAATAAAAGACAATTTAAACTAATTTTATTAAGATTATTATAAAACATTAAATATGATCCAACCATTAGATCTTAGGTGTTTTCCTTTAGATTAAGGGTTTTAATTACCTTTAGGGCTTTTAATCCATTAAGATCCAAAAATCATATCCACTTGATTTTGTCACATTTCATCCATGATCTAACTGGATTCCATCATAATATCATCCCTTTAATCCATCCCAAGGATCTGATCATACTTGATCTCATTGATCAAGTGGGTCCCTTTGTAATTTTTTTATTTTTTATTTTACGGTTTTTCTACCATAAAGGGTAGATCCCCTATTTTATCCAAGATATGTCCAAATTAACCATAGATATTACTTTATTACATTATTATATCATCACTAAAATAAATTTCCAAGATCTGATCACCTCAGATCTTGAAGATCTTAGAAATTGGACACTTATTTAAAAAAATACAGAAAAATACAGATATAATTTTTAGAAATATTATGACTTCATTAGAAACTAGACATTACAAGCTTTCCATAGCTTCTTTCTGATCTCAATTTGGAGTTCATATGACTCCACAATCTTAAATTGAAGTTTTCAGCCGTTCCTAGGGTCCAGATTTGATATGGGCCCACCAGAATTAATCTCTCTCAATTGAGGGTCCAAACCTTGTTAGATTTTCTTGAAAATTGTATCCTAAGGGTTTTTGACCCTTCTGGATTGATTGGAAAACTCAGAATTTCCATCTGAGCTCTCTATCACCATAAATTGAAGGGGCTGGTATTTACTTTATTTTTACCAATTTTCATTCAAATTAAATTACAGAGAAATAAAAATTACACTAAAACATAATAAATATGAATGGGAAGTAGTTCCACCTACCTGATTGGAGAAAAAACATATATTTGATGCTCAATTTGAGAGAATTACCAGTTGATGATAATATAGCCCGATTGTCTACCTTTTTGTAGTTTTCTGTTGTTGGAACCGTTGGATCTTGAAATTGATTTGGGGCATTTGTATATAATGTAGTGTAGGAGGTTATGGACGGTGAAATTGATCAGATTCTTCCTGGAACGGAGTGCCTATTTGAATTTAAGTCTCTTGTTCCACTTAGAAAGAGGAGAGAGAAATAAGAAAAATAGAGATTGGGGAGGGATGAATGAGAATTCGGGGCTGAAACTCCCAGGAAGATTTGGAAATTTCGTGGTTAAGGTTGTGAAAATTTTTCAAAATTTTTGGGACATATTTATAGCCAAATTTGAATTTTTTATCATTTTTTTTAATAAGATATTTTATTACTTTAGATTTTTTTATTACAAGTGCATTCTCCATTCTCCACTACAATCTCCACTATATTCTCCACTACCAGAAATAATGCACTGAGCAATTATTGTTGCTTCTAGAACGTTGGCCCACTTTGTGGGCCTCACTTTTATGTAAAAAGACGTTTTTGCCCTTATAACTCTAAAATTGGAGAAAAATAGGCATTATTTGTCCGAACTCGGAATTGAGCGTACTTAGTGGCGTTGGAATCGTATTTCTAAGTACTTCATGAATATTGAGGTCTTATTTCTTAGATATGGAATATTGGTAAAATTACCATTTTGCCCCTAAATGGAGAAAATTAAGGAATGTTCATTTTAACTCAGAATTGAACGTACTTAATGTTGTTTCGATCAGTTTTCCAAGTACATCCATAATATATATGTTTTAATTCATGATATAATTTTCATAAAAAGAAAATTTTCAATAACCTAATATTCCAGCCCAGAATTTCTAAAAATTCAAACTTTATTAATTTGCCTTAATAAGTTACAAAAATTCAGGGTCATTAAAGGGGTGCTCCGCAGGCATCACTGTCATCAGGACGCACATGTGTTCTGTCTCTTTTGGGGATGACGCACAAGCCTCCCCGTACACTCGCCCTTGCTCCCAATGTGTGCGTCACGCAATGCGTTTGCAGCATGCGTCCTGGACACATTCAACATGCCACCATCGTGAGAGACGACAATCAGATTCATGTTGCCGCCGATGATGCACACAGTCTCCAATTCTTGCTGTCTTTAGGTCATTTCGATCTAATTTTTGTGTATTTTTGTTTTGTGACATTCTCACCAGCTCATTTTGCCTAAATCTAAGGTTTTTAACCAATTTTATAAGGTTTATAAATTTTCCCCTCCACACTATTTTTCATGTCTTCTTGCATCATTAACCGTTGCATCTTCATGAAATTTATATGATTTGCTCTTAGTGTTGAGATACATAAGATGAATGGTTCAGATCACCAATTTGACACCATTTCACTTATTATTTTTTACAAAAACAACATTACCCACATAGTCAAAAGAAAATGGCATTCCACGCCATTTTTCGGTGTCAACAAACGAAAAAATAAGTAAAATAGCCGGCAATGGAAAGGGTGCGAAGAGTGGATGCCTACCTTTCGTAGTTGGGTAGTGAAAACAAGAAAATTTTGACACTAATGGGGGAAGAGAGTGGCTGCTACGCATTTGTCGACGTCAGGGCGTACTATTTGATTTTTTTGCTGGTGGCACAGGAAAGGAGGTGAGCATTAGTGGCAGGGGGAAATTGAGGGAGGCATTATACGGGGATGCTCCGCAGGCATCACTGTCACCATGACGCACGTGTGTTCTGTCTCTTCTGGAGATGACGCACAAGCTGCCCGTATGTGCGCTCTTGCGCCCAATGTGTGCATCACGCAATGCGAGTCTAGCGTGCGTCTTGGACAATCTAAACATGCCACCATCGCGAGGGCCGACAATTAGATTCTAGTTGCGCCGACGATGCACACATTCTCCAAATCTTGCTATCTTTAAGGCATTTCGATCGAATTCGTGTATTTTTTTTTTGGACATTCTCATCAACTGATTTTGCCTAAATCTAATGTTTTTAACCAATTTTATAATGTTTATAAAGTTTCCCCTCCACACTATTTTTCATGTCTTCTGGCATCATTAACCGTCGGATCTTCATGAAATTTATATGGTTTGATGCTGGTGTTGAGATACACAAGATGAGTGGTTCAGATCACCAATTTGACACCATTTCATTTATTGTTTTTTACAAAAACAATATTACCCACAAAGTCACCAGAAAATTGCATTCCATGCCATTTTCTTTTGTCAAAAACAAAAAAATAAGTTAAATTGGCAGCAATGGAAAGGACGAGAAGAGTGGATGCCTACCTTTGGCAGTTGGGGGGTGAAAACAAGAAATTTTTGACACTAAAGTGGGAATAGAGTGGTTGTTATGCATTTGTCGACATCGGGGCGTACTGGCTGGCTTCTTTGCCGGTGGGACAAGAAACGAGGCGAGCATTAATGGCAGGGAAAAATGAGGGAGGCATTATACGGGAGTGCTCTGCAGGCATCACTGTCTCCATGACGCACGTGTGTTTTGTCCCTTCTGGAGATGACACACAAGCTACCCGTACGCCTGCTCGTGTGCCTAATGTGTGCATCACGCAATGCGTCTCTAGCTTATGACCTGGACACTCTAAACATGCCACCATCGCCAGACACAACAATCAGATTCTAGTTGCTGCTGACGATGCACACAATCTTCAAATCTTGCTATCTTTATGTCATTTTGATCGAATTTTTGTGTATTTTTGTTTTGTGACATTCTCATCCACTGATTTTGCCTAAATCTAAGGTTTTTAACCAATTTTACAAGGATTATAAAATTTCCCCTCCACACTATTTTTCAAGTTTTTTGGCATCATTAACCGTTGAATCTTCATGAAATTTAAAGGGTTTGTTCCTAGTGTTGAGATACAAAAGAGGAATGGATCAGATCACCAATTTGATACCATTTCATTTATTATTTTTACAAAACAATATTACTCACAAAGTCACCAGAAAATGGAATTCCAAGCCATTTTTCGGTTTCAAGATGCAAAAAAATATGTAAAATACACGGCAATGGAAAGGGCGAGAAGAGTGGATGCCCACCTTTGGTAGTTGGGTGGTGAAAACAAGAAATTTTCGTCACTAAAGGGGGAAGAGTGTGGCTTCTTTGCATTTGTTGGCATTAGGGCATAATGTCCGGCTTTTTTGCCGGTTGTATAGGAAACGAGGCAAGCATTAATGGCAGGGGGAAATGAGGGAGGCATTATACAGGGGGGCGCCGTACAAATCACTGTCACCAGGACGCACGTGTGTTCTGTCTCTTCTGGAGATGATGCACAAGCTGCCTGTACGCGAATGCGTGCGTCATGCAATGCATCTGCAGCACATGTCCTAGACACTCTAAACATGCCACCATCGCCAGAGGCGACAATCAGATTCTAGTTCCTGCCGACGATGCACACAATCTCCCAATCTTGCTATCTTTTGGTCATTTCGGTCGAATTTTTGTGAATTTTTATTTTGTGACATTCTCATCAACTGATTTTGCCTAAATCTGAGATTTTTAACCAATTTTATAAAGTTTATAAAATTTCCCCTTCACACTATTTTTCATGTTTTCTAGCATCATTAACCATTGGATCTTCACGAAATTTAAAGGGTTTGTACCTGGTATTGAGATACACAAGATGAATGGTTTAGATCACCAATTTGACACCATTTCATTTATTATTTAAAAAAAAAAAACCATATTGCCCACAAAGTCACTAGAAAATGGCATTTCACACCATTTTTGGGTGTCTACAAATGAAAAAATAAGAAAAATAGGCAACAATGGAAAGGGCGAGAAGAGTGGATGCCTACCTTTGGTAGTTGGGGGGTGAAAACTAGAAATTTTTGTAACTAAAGCAGGAAGAGAGTGGTTGGTATGCATTTGTCAGCGTCGAGGAGTACTGTCCGGGTTTTGTTGCTGGTGGCATAGGAAGAGAGGTGAGCATTAATGGCAGGGGGAAAGTGAGGGAGGCATTATACGGGGGTGCTGTGCAGGCACCATTGTCACCACAACGCTTGTGTGTTCTGTCTCTTCTGGAGATGACGCGCAAGCCCCCCGTACGCGCGCTCTTCCGCCCAATGTGTGCCTCACGCAATGCATCTCTGACATGCATTTTGGACACACTAAACATGCCACCATCGCCAGAGACGGCAATTAGATTCTAATTGCCGCCGACAATGCACTCAATACCCAAATCTTGCTATCTTTATGTCATTTCGATCGTATTTTTGTCTTGTTTTTTTTTTGTTGACATTCTCATCAACTAAAGTTGCCTAAATCTAAGGTTTTTAACCAATTTTACAAAGTTTATAAATTTTCCCCACCACACTATTTTTCATGTTTCTGGCATCATTAACCGTTGGATCTTCGTGAAATTTAAAAAGTTTGTTCCTGGTGTTGAGATACATAAGATAAATGGTTCAGATCACCAATTTGACACCATTTCATTTACTATTTTTACAAAAACAATATTACCCACAAACTCACTAGAAAATGGCATTTCGCACCATTTTTCAGTGTCTACAAATGAAAAAATAAGTAAAATAGGCGGCAATGGAAAGGGCAAGAAGAGTGGATGCCTACCTTTGGTAGTTGGGCAGTGAAAACAAGAAATTTTTGTGGCTAAAGGTGGAAGAGACTGGTTGCTACGCATTTGTCGGTGTCGGGGCATACTATCCGGCTTTTTTGCCGGTGGCATGAGAAGCAAGGTAAGCATTAATGGTAGGGGAAAATAAGGGAGGCATTATAGGGGGGTGCTTCGCAGGCATCACTGTCACCAGGACACACGTGTGTTCTGTCTCTTCTGGGGATGACGCACAAGCTGCCCCGTATGCTCGCCCTTGCTCCCAATGTGTGCATCACGGAATGCGTCTGCAGCATGCATCCTGGACACATTCAACATGCCACCATCGTGAGAGACGACAATCAGATTCATGTTGCAGCCAATGATGCACACAGTCTCCAATTCTTGCTATCTTTAGGTCATTTAGATATAATTTTTGTGTATTTTTGTTTTGTGACATTCTCATCAACTCATTTTTCCTAAATCTAAGGTTATTAACCAGTTTTATAAGGTTTATAAATTTTCCCCTCCACACTATTTTTCATGTCTTCTCGCATCATTAATCGTTGCATCTTCATGAAATTTATAGGGTTTGTTCCTGGTGTTGAGATACATATGATGAATGGTTCAGATCACCAATTTGACACCATTTCACTCATTATTTTTTACAAAAACAACATTACCCACATAGTCAAAAGAAAATGGCATTCCACGCCATTTTTCGGTGTCAACAAACAAAAAAAAAAGTAAAATAGCTGGCAATGGAAAGGGCGGGAAGAGTGGATGCCTACCTTTCGTAGTTGGGAGGTGAAAACAAGAAAATTTTGACACTAAAGGGGGAAGAGAGTGGCTGGTACGCATTTGTTGACGTCAGGGCGTACTATCCGAATTTTTTGTTGGTGGCACAGGAAACGAGGTGAGAATTAGTTGCAGGGGGAAAATGAGGGAGGCATTATACGGGGATGCTCCACAGGCATCACTGTCACCATGACGCACGTGTGTTCTGTTTCTTCTGTAGATGACGCATAAGCTGCCCGTATGTGCGCTCTTGCGCCCAATGTGTGCATCACACATTGCGTCTCTGGCATGCGTCCTCAACACTTTAAACATGCCACCATCGCCAGGGCCAACAATTAGATTCTAGTTGCCACCGACGATGCACACAATCTCCAAATCTTGGTATCTTTGTGTCATTTCGATCGAATTTTTGTGTTTTTTTTTGGGTGACATTCTCATCATATGATTTTTCCTAAATCTAAGTTTTTTAATGAATTTTATAAAGTTTATAAATTTTCCCCACCGCACTATTTTTCTTGTTTTCTGGCATCATTAATTGTTGGATCTTCATGAAATTTAAAGGGTTTGTTGCTGGTGTTTAGATACATAAGATAAATGGTTCAGATCACCAATTTGACACCATTTGATTTATTATGTTTACAAGAAAAATATTACCCACAAAGTCATCAGAAAATGGCATTCCACGCCATTGTTCGGTGTCTACAAACGAAAAAATTAGTAAAATAGGCGCCAATGGAAAGGGCGAGAAGAGTAGATGCCCTCCTTTGGTAGTTGGGCGGTGAAAACAAGAAATTTTCGTCACTAAAGGGGGAAGAATGTGGCTGGTACGCATTTGTCTGTGTCAGGGCATACCGTCCGGCTTTTTTGCCGGTGGCACAGGGAACAAGGGGAGCACGAATGGCAGGGGGAAAATGAGGGAGTCATTATATGGGGTGCTCCGCAGGCATGACTGTCACCAGGACACACGTGTGTTCTGTCTCTTCTGGAGATGACGCACAAGTCGCCCGTACGCGTGTTCTTGTGCCCAATGTGTGCGTCATGAAATGCATCTCTGGCATGCATCCTGGACACTTTAAACATGCCACCATCGGCAGAGACGACAATCAGATTCTAGTTGCTGCCGATGATGCACACAATCTCCAAATCTTGCTATCTTTATGTCATTTCAATTGAATTTTTGTGTATTTTTATTTTGTGACATTCTCATCAACTGATTTTGGCTAAATCTATGTTTTTTAACCAATTTCATAAAGTTTATAAATTTTCCCCTCCACACTATTTTTCATGTTTTTTGGCATCATTAACCGTTGGATCTTCATGAAATTTAAAGGGTTTGTTCCTGGTGTTGAGATACACAAGATGAATGGTTCTGATCACCAATTTGACACCATTTCATTTATTATTTTTGCAAAAACAATATTACCATCAAAGTCACCAGAAAATGGCATTGCATGACATTTTTCAATGTCAACAAACAAAAAAATAAGTAACATACCCGTCAATGGAAAGGGCGAGAAGGGTGGATGCCTACATTTTGGTAATTGGGCGGTGAACACATGAAATTTTCTTCACTAAAGGGTGAAGAGAGTGGCTGTTATGCATTTATCCGTGTCGGGGCGTACAGTCCGACTTTTTTACCGGTGGCACAAGAAACGAGGCAAGCATTAATGGCAGGGGAAATGAGGAAGGCATTATACGGGGGTCCTCCGGTGGCATCACTCTCATTAGGACACACGTGTGTTCTGTCTCTTCTGGAGATGACGCACGAGCCGGCCATACACGCACTCTTGCGCCCATTGTGTGCGTCATGCAGTGCGTCTCTGGCATGCATTTTGGACACTCTAAACGTGCCACCATCGCCGGAGACGACAACCAAATTCTAGTTGTTGGCGATGATGGACACAATCTCCAAATCTTGCTATCTTTGTGTCATTTCTATCCGATTTTTGTGTATTTTTGTTTTGTGACATTCTCATGAACTAATTTTGCCTAAATCTAAGGTTTTTCACCAATTTTATATAGTTTATAAATTTTTCCCTCCACACTATTTTTCATGTTTTCTGGCATCATTAACCGTTGGATCTACATGAAATGTGAAGGGTTTGTTCCTAGTATTAAGATACACAAGATGAATGGTTCAGATCACTAATTTAACACCATTTCATTTATTATTTTTACAAGAACAATATTACCCACAAAGTCACTGGAAAATGGCATTCCACGCCGTTTTTTAGTGTCAACAAACAAAAAAATAAGTAAAATAGCCAGCAATTGATAGGGTGAGAAGAGTGGATGCCTACCCTTGGTAGTTGGGTGGTGAAAACAAGAAATCTTCTTCACTAAAGGGGCAAGAAAGTGGCTGTTATGCATTTGTTGGCGTCATGGCATACTATTCGGCTTTTTTACTGGTGGCACAGGAAATGAGGCGAGCCTTAATGGCAGGGCGAAAATGAGGGAGGCATTATACGGGGGTGCTCTGCAGGCATCACTATCACCAGGACCCACGTGTGTTCTGTCTCTTCTGGAGATGATGCACACGCCACCCGTACGCCCGCTCTTGCGTCCAATGTGTGTGTAAGGCAATGTATCTCTAGCATGCGTCCTGGACACTCTAAACATGCCACCATCGCCAGAGACGACAATCAGATTCTAGTTGCCACCGACGATGCACACAATCTCCAAATCTTGTTATCTTTATGTCATATCGATTGAATTTTTGTGTACTTTTATTTTGTGACATTCTCATCAATTGATTTTGCCTAAATCTATGTCTTTTTAACCAATTTTATAAAGTTTATAAAGTTTCCCCTCCACACTATTTTTCATGTTTTTTGGCATCATTAACCATTGGATCTACATGAAATTTAAATGGTTTTTTCCTTGTGTTGAGATACACAAGATGAATGGTTCAGATCACCAATTTGACACCATTTCATTTATTATTTTTTACAAAAACAATATTACCCACAAAGTCACCAGAAAATGGCATTCCACGCCATTTTTCAGTGTCAACAAATGAAAAAATAAGTAGAATAGGCAACAATGGAAAGGGCGAGAAGAGTGGTTGCCTACCTTTGGTAGCAACCACCTTTGGTAGTTGGGCGGTGAAAACAAGAAATTTTCATCACTAAAGGGGGTAGAGTGCCGCGTCAGTGCTGGAGATGCATTCGCCGATGCTGTCCAGGACACGTGCCTTGGCGCGTTGTTGGAGCATGCACACATGTGAAAACACGGTTCTGGTTCAACTGGGATGTGCAGGTGTCCTTGGCACCGTGATGCGTGGGCTCGATATGGACAAATCTGGTTTGTCCGTAGATTCGCGACCCTAAAAACCCAATTAAGGAGGCTATATTACTCCGATTGACAATCTGAAAGAACCACTACATTCGTATTGACGATGCGGACCTAATGAGACTATGAAAATTCGGATCAGAGAACTATTTTATATGAGTATAGCCCAAAAACTATAGAATTCTCATAGATCTGCCATGTCAAAGATGATTGGATCTCATGACTGGATCCATTAGAGGTGTTAGGGGATTAATAGCTCAAGATTAACCCCAAAGTACACATATCAGTCTTGAATGATAGATCTGGCAGTTCAAAAATAAATACAGACCTATTCTAAGCATTAGGACATGCGATCTATGAGATCTAACCATTAAACATTAGATCTATACGTTAGATCTAACCTAGAAACACATTTAAACAAGGATCTATACTTCTAAAAGATAGATCTAGCTATTAATCTATAAGTCAATGTAATGATCTATAAAGTATGGAAATAATAGTTAAATCCTTGCTATCAATTAATATCCAAGGTTCCACAAATGGACTCAAGGTCGAATAATGAAGAACGTGATTCTAGGAACATCAAGGTAGGTTGTCTGATACTACTAAGTTTTCATAAATGTATCTTAAACTCTGACTTGCCTTTATTACCATTTTTAGCATGCTTTTGAGATGTGATGTTCTTACCTGTGTATGCGAAATTGTCTTATGGCTTTGAATACGATATTAGCATGAACTGATTTTATGCACTACTCACATGGTTGAAAATAAATGCATAAATTGCATGATTTCGATGATTGAGATTTGGATTTATCTATATATGCTTTTTGTGCTGTTGAGCCTAGTGGGCACTATGTTGAGAGGTTGTTATGTACGGGGTTGGCCTCCCAGCCTCTACCACCAAAAAGGTGGATGGTATCACTGCCAAAAATGGCATTGTCCCTTCTCTAAGTATTTTGGTAAATAGGGACGACCACTGTAAGCGTCACAGCACCCTTTCGGGGACATATCCATAGTCGTCGTGGAGGCTATGGTGGACTGGTCTTTAGATACCGGAGACACACGATTCAAAGGTGTTTTGGTTGTGAGCATAGTTGGCCCTATGGTTTCCGTTGTATTGATATGCATATAGCATTGAGATGGTCGTGAACGAGTACTCGTGACCAGTTGGTTTGATATGCTTACTGACCCATCAACTTGAGTTCCAAGTGGGTAGATCGCTGAATGAGGCAGCTTGCGGTGGGAACAAAAGCAAAAGACCATGTGCATGATACTTATAGTGATGCCAGCATCTGCTTTGAATGATGACTATTTTAAGAGTTTCATGATTATTATATTTGAATTGTTGGTTTTGATGTGTTTGCCAAAATCTTCTTACATGGATACTATTGATTTCTACCTTATGATGTTAGTCATGTTATATTGTTGAATACTAGATTTCGGTAAAGGATTCCATGATTAAAATTGCATCAATGAGCTTACGTTTTATGCATAAATATGCATGTTTATACAAAATGGAATCATTGATGTTTTACATGAAAAGCTCTTTGAATTATGCATATTGCTTGCCGTGTTTTCAAAATAGTAGAATTAGATCACCTATTGGGTATGAGGAACACTCACCCAAATATATTATTTTTACAGATTAGCTCCACACAAGAGTATAAGAAACATTAGAAAATGTTAGTACTATGATCAAGTAAATGAACAAGGGACAACCATGAATGCAAGTAAACACTTTACCTTTTGGACATGTATATGTACTTATTATAGTTGGGCTGAGAGCTGTGACTGGATAGACTTGGGGAGACATTTATGATTTCTGTAATCTTCAAAACTACTTTATTCATCTACCAAATGACACTCAGGGTTTTCAAAATGAAGTTAAAATAAAAGAGTTTTTCGCTGCATTGCATAGTTTTTCTAAAAGTGTTTTCAAATAGGGATCAATCCCACCCTAGGAATTCGTTATTGTATTTAAAAATGCATGTGAAAACCCAGGTCGTCACACATAATCAAGCTAAGGAAGTAGATTTTATTTTTAGTCAATTTTCTATCTTTTTGAACTTGAATTTTTGCAATTTTCAGTGGTTAAATAGATTTTAGTTTCTAATTCATTGGTATTTAATTTTTGTCATTTATTTTATTTTTAAACAATTAAATTTTATTTAAACTCCATCTTTCTAAGTCAAGTCCCTATGTGATCTACCTATCCTTGCATCAGCTACACTACAATAGTCCATGCACTTGTAGTAAAACAATTAACAAGTTTTTGACATTGTTACCAGGGACCCTCAATGGAGTTTTCATAAAATTTGATAAAAAATTGAATTTTTTTTTTTTTTTAAGAATTACATTATTTTAACATTTTAGGTCTATTTTAAGTGCATTTTAAATTTTCAAGGAGGATCTCAATTAGGATAGCCAAATTTTTATTTTGAGTGAATTGTAATGAGGACACATTATATTTTTTAATAATAATTAATTTAAAAGGATTATAATAATACATGTCAAGGGTGGACCATCGTAACCTAGATGTGGAGGTGGAATGTAAGTGGGACCATTTATATTCCACCTCTTGGCCCACCCAGGATAATCACCACCTCTTGTGCCATTCTTCCTCAGAATGCTGGTGCACTAGAATTAAAAATGGGAGTAATTCAATTACTTTCCAAATTCCATGGGTCATATAGTGAAAATCCTTACTTGAACCTTAAAGAGTTTGATGAGGTATGTAGTACCCAACGAACACAAAACATTGGTCTAGATATTATCAGGCTTAAGGTATTTCCTTTCTCTTTAAAGGAAAAAAGCAAAAATGTTGTTTAATGCACTGTCAGCAAGTTCCATGGGGACCTGATATGAAATGACTAGGGAATCCTTGAAAAAGGTTTTCCATACATATAAAACAAATGCACTTTGTCATAAGATAATGAACTTCACCCAAAAGGATAAATTATCATTCTACCAATGTTAAGAAATTTTTAAAGATCTATTACTCACATGGTCGCGTCATGGCTATATGAACCATGGCACATTATTAGCTTCTTTTATGAAGGACTTAATTCTGATGTTAGCTTGTAGAGATGATGTTTAATGGCAACTTTCTAAATAAACAACCATATGAGGCAGAAGAGTATTTGGAATGGCTAGTTAAAAGTGCACAAACGTGGGCTGATTTAGAAAGAGTAGAACATTCAGATAGACCCAAACCCACTGCCACATCTACTAGGGGAGGCATGCATGCCATGTCTAAAAGAGATGATCTTCATGCCATAGTAGCAACCCTAGCTAGAAAAGTAGAAGCCATAGAAATGGGAAAGAAAAACTCAAATAAGGATGAACAAGGGTGTAGCATCTGTGAAAGTACTGCCCATCTTACTTAGGAATGTCCTACCATTCCAGCACTTCAAGAGGTGCTTCATGATTAGGCTAATGCACTTAATATTTATAAATGACCTTTCTCCCCATATTCAGAGACATATAATCCCAACTAGAGAAACTATCTTAATTTTAGATGAAAAAATGGACCCATTGTAAATGTCTCACAACTAGGTGCATACTAACCTCACCAACATAACCAAGGACTTCTTGATCTACCCCCATACCTAACTCATCAATCTCCTTCTTCTAGACTTTACCTGCCCCCACCCAAAAGGCTTGTAGGGAATACTATCAATCAACTCATTCAAAACTAGAAGAGGAAAACTTCTCAATTAGAAGTTCAATTAAAACAAACCAACCTATTTATTAATGAAACAAAAAGTATGATGAGTCAATGGATGCAAAATATGGAAAAATAAAAATTTCCAGCTCAACCACAAGCAAATCCTATGGAAGTGCATGTGGTTAGCAAGAATATACCTAATACATTATTAAGTTCTACCATGGAAGAAACTAAGGTTGTCACCATTCTTAGGACCCAAAAGACTGATAAGCTAGAAAGACCCACTACAAATAAATAAAACTCTAAAGAAAGGGACCCCACTCCACTTGTTGAACCATGTCCAATCCTTGCTCCATTCCCTCGAAGGTTGAGTCAAGTCACAAAGAGTACCACTAATGATGAGATTATGGATACATTTAAGCTAGTCAAGATCAACATACTGAACTTAGATACAATAAAACAAATCCCATCATATGCTAAATTCTTAAAGGAATTATGCATAATCAAAAGGAAATTGAATGTGCAAAAGAAGGCATTTGTGACTGAACAAGTAAGTTCACTTCTTTAGCATCACATACCCCAGAAATACAAGGATCCAAGTTGCCCCACTCACACTTGCATTATAGGCAACCATAAGTTTAACCAAGCCTTATTAGATATTGGATCGAGTGTTAAACTATTACCATACATAGTCTATGTTCAGCTAAGACTAGGAGACCTCAAGACAACATCCTCTACATTCCAACTAGCTGATAGATCAGTAGTGATACCTAGGGGCATATTAGAGGATGTGTTAGTACAAATAGAACAATTCTTATTCCTAGTTGATTTATTTGTTTTGGACACACAACTTGTGCTAAATGAACAACAAGAAATTCTTCTTATTAATAAACTATAAAAATAGTGTCATGAAACTTTCATTTCACAACATGACACTAGAATTGAACATCTTTGATATTTGTAAGCAACTAGGAGAAATCTTAAATGACTTGCACTATGCCAATATGATAAATTTAGTCGTGCCAGATCATTTTCGATCATCTTCCTTGTGAAACACACTTAAGGCTTATTTGGCCCACTTCAATGAATTTAATGAGGACATATTAATAGAGGTAGTTAATTCCCTCCTTAATTCGATGGCCCCTATGGACACCAAAAGCTGGAGACCTTATTTTGATTAACTTCCATCAAGGGAGTCCACTCCTATTCCATCCTTAGTTTGACCTCCTAAGCTAGATTTGAAACCTCTACCTTCTGAACTCAAATATACCTATTTAGGAGATGAAGAAACTTTTCCTGTTATAATATCTCTCAATTGAAAAAATCTCAAGAGCAACAATTCATCAAAGCCCTTAGGGAACAGAAAAGTATAATAGGATGGACCCCTAGCAGATATTAACAGTATTAACCCTTTAATATGCACCCATAGAATCTACTTAGAGGATGATGCTAAACCATGTCTTCAGTTGCAGGAAAAGGTTAAATCATAATATAAAAGATGTGGTTAGAGGAGAAGTCCTTAAATTTCTTGATGTGGGAATCATCTATCTTATAAGTGATAGCAAATGGGTGAGTCCCACTCAAGTAGTTCCAAAGAAGTCTGGAGTGATAGTGATCACTAATGTGAATAATGAATTAATCCCCACTAGAGTTCCCTCTGGTTGGCGTATGTGCATTGAGTATAGAAAATTGAATGCTTTCACTAGGAAGGACCATTTTCCTTTGCCTTTTGTTGATCAAATGTTAGAAAGGGTTCCAAGACACTAGTATTACTATTTTCTATATGGTTATTCAGGGTATAGCTAAATAGAAATTGCACTTGAGGATCAGGAGAAGACTACTTTTACATTTCCTTTTGGTAGTTTTTCTTACAAAAGAATGCCATTTGGATTATGTAATGCTCTTGCCACATTTCAATGCTGCATGTTGAGCATTTTCAGTGATATTATAGAGAGAATTTTAGAGGTTTTCATGAACTACTTTTTTGTTTTTGGTGATTCTTTTGACACATGCCTTGAAAATCTAAGAAAAGTCTTAAGTTGTTGTGAAGAAAGAACCTAGTTTAATTGAGAGAAATGTCACTTCATGGTTTTGAAGGGAATTGTCCTTGGCCATGTAGTGTCATCCAAAGGTATAGAGGTAGATAGAGCTAAAGTGTGACACCCCGAGTTTTCCAAAACCTTTTTCCAATATATATAAATATAATAATAATATGTTTAATAAAATAAACAAGATCCTTGAAATAGAAAACTCGCATTTAATATAGATACCACAATTTTTTCAAGGGAAATGCCCAAAATGAAAGCCCTAAGGGTCATTCAAGTCCAAACCACAGCAATAAAGAAAACTAAAGTGTCAATACCCAAATCATGCTTAATTTAAAACCATGTCTAATCAAAACATCAGCCATGAAAGAGGTAGTAATAACAAAATGTCCATAATACTCAAGGTTCCATCCTTGGTCACCACATCATACACACCCATGTGTAAGTACATATACAATATACAAAAAGTGTGGGTCCACTACCATCCACATAATAATATCCCTATACAGCCCAAAAGAAGTCTGATCACAAGTTAGAGACACACACACCAAGTTAGTCTCTGGAGGACTAAGTAGTAGATGGTCCTCGTGGTTGTCACTCAATTAGTGCTGCTCCACCTGCTTTCCCTTAACGCTATCACACTCCAAATCTGAGGCATTAGAAAACAAAGTAATAACTTAGCATGCTATTGCTTGAGTAGGTGATATCAAGTAATAAAACATGTGATAAAATAGTTAGCATAGGATATCAATCTCCTAAAAAATCTCATAGAGTAAATCATTTACAAGGCAAGTTAAATCATTAGGCAATCCATTATAGATAACACATGCAAACTCATAAGTCTAAAAGAAACAATAATAATCAAACCATGCTTTTAGCCTTAATAAAACAATATCAAATCTATCACCATGGCATGCAGAGCATAAGCAATACATGGATATGCATCCATCAAAAGTAAACAAGAATCCATGTCTACATCATAATATACATGCCTGTCATGATGAACAGGGCACCGTGCATAATCAAACCCTAAGAGCATGTCACTACACTCATATCACTAACAATGAGTACTCATTCCAATTCTAGGTTTCCTCACCTGTAGTTCGCACACCAAGTAACTCACTTAGCCCATAGGCCTGCCCACATCCGGCCGCCCACATAGGCTTCATCCAATACATTCATACCACATGAGCATATAGAATAAAAATATGGGCTACAATGCTACAATGGAAACCACTCCAGGGTCTCAACCACTATCGCTCCCCGTCGACACTGAAATGGGAGACTTCCTCCATCTCACATGGGGGGATGGACCAGTAGTGGCGATTACCCATGACACCACCTATGTACATTACCCCCTTTTGGGGTTGGTGTCTAATCATAAATATCATAAACTTGGAGGGTGGGTGGCCAGCCCTACAACCCTCCTAGCATATACCCACCGCGTAGAAACACCTGTCATAAAACAACAAAACATGATATAAACCATGGAAACTTCCATTTATAATACATCTCAATAAGCTCGAGTCAAAAAGCATGATACACATCATCAGTTATGTCTCAAAACATGAGAAATTGTATAGATTAAGATGTCATAATATCAAATATGTATAATGAATACATTTTAATAAAAAAAATGATAGGCGTAAAACACATGCCTCAAAGTTCCCAAATAACACCTCATGATCTATGAAATCATAGAAAAATCCCAAACATAATCACAGTAAATCATCCAATCACTTGGTGTGCTAAAATCCCAAAAATACATCAATCTTGATTTGATAGTTAATCCTAGATTAATGGTTCAGATTATTTGATTGACCCTCAATTGAGCCAATCCTGGACTAGATGTTGGTTTTTCTAACATCTAGACAATCACCCATCATCTTTGATCATCAATCTAAGTCATGATTCATTCAATTAGTGTCCCTTGATCAATAAAGGGTTGATTTCTTTCATCTTATGAAGTTTGAAGAAGATCCAACCATTGGATAATTCTTGATCACTTATATGTAATATCTAATCATCAATTCCAATCATTTTCATCATGATCCATCTAATTTCCATGTTTGTTTAGTGATTCATCATGATCCATCTAATTTCCATTATTACACGTCGATCTGACAATCAGATCATTCTCTAATCAGCCTATCTTAAGGCACATGATCAGATCAATGGTCAAGGTCACTTTTATTGACAATCACTTAAGATTTGTTCTTCTAATCCATTAGATTGCCTCATATTTGATGTATACAATCAATTTTTAAAGCCTAATCATCCATTGATAGGGCTGACTTAGGTCCGTGTTGTCGAGATGAATTCAACAGATGTCTTGGATCATGATTTGGACCTCTGTAGCTTCCACAATTGAGATTTTAGTGAATAAATAGTCTAGAATCAATTTCTGGATAAATAATCCAAATTTGACAGCACAGGGATGTGCAACATGTGATGTGAGTACGGAACACATCCCGTGTGCGTCTCTGTTGCTGGGATGCACAAGCCTGTGATGCCGCCTCGCGTGCATCACTGTCACTGGGATGCATGTGTGTTCTATCTCTTCTAGAGACCACGCATGCGCTGCCCGTATGCGCGTTATCATGCCCAGTGCACGCATCATGCAGTGTGTCTCCGACATGCATCCTAGATGCTTTGAACATGCTGTTGTTGTCGGTGACAACGATCAAATTCTGGTTTCCTTCGGCAACGCATACAGTCTCCAAATCTTGCAATCTTTATTATGATAGCCTAATCAACTGATCTTGCCTAAATATGAGGTTTTTAACTAATTCGATAAAGTTTATAAATTTTTCCCTCCATACTATTTTTCATGTTTTTTGGCATCATTACTCGTTGGATCTTCATGAAATTTAAAGAGTTTATTCTTGCTATTGAGATACACAAGATGAATGGTTCAAATAATTAATATGACACCATGTCATTTATTATTTTTACAAAAATAATATTATCCACAAAGTCACCAGAAAATGGCATCCCATGCTTTTTTTGGTGTCAATAGATGGAAAAATAAGTAAAATAGCCAGCAATGGAAAGGGGGAGAAGAGTGGACGCCTACCTCTGGTAGTTAGCTAGTGAAAACAATAAATTTTGGTCACCAAAGGGGGAGGAGAGTGACTGCTACATGTCTTTCAGCGTCGAGGCATACTCTCCAGTGTCTTAGCTGGTGGCATGGGAAACATGGCAAGTGTTAATGGTAGGGGAAAATGAGGGAGGCATTTACAAGGGGGGAGGTGCATTTAAATGTAATGCTCGAGCAATTTACGTTATTTTTAACAAAAATGAATTGTACATTCTATAGGAAATGAAAAGTTCCCTTTTTGGAGATAAGGGTATTTTGGTCATTTCACCGTTCACCCTAAGTAGACCCAGAAATTTGGTCCTAAGAATAGTACCCTTAGGTGCATCTCGAAAAAATGAATCGAACAAGACTAAAATCTCCCAAAACAAAGTTAAAATGAGCAAGACATGGCCCTTCTAAGTTCAAGGGCAAAAGTGTAAATTAATTCAAAAACAGATTTGGCCTGAGAAAACGGGGACCCGTTTTGATACGGCACCCCTCTTCTTCCCAAACCTCCTGAAGGGTTCTAGAACGGCGGTGTCTAGGGGAAAAACCACTGCCATTTTGGAGGTTTCTCCACCGCCATTCCATGGCGGTAAGAACCCCCTCCAGAACCCTCTTCAAGCTCTATAAATAGAGCTCTTGGGCGCCTCCAATGGCAGCCCAAAAGCCTGGAAAAAACCCATCGTGGAGAAGCAAACAAGAGGAGAAAATGTGAAAAAAAACTCGGCCACAAACCAGGTATGCCCAAAACTCCTCCAAACCCATCTCCCCCTTAGTCTTAGGATGAGTTCCCCCAAGTTTCTGCAAGAAAAACCATGCAAAACGGGCCGCTAGGGAGCCACAAAGGACCCAGGGACGGTGCCTGGGGCGCATTGGTTGGACAGGGTCGAACTAGGGCGTCCCAAGGATGCCCCGGCCACCATGGGATCAAAATGTGTCGATTGCATTAGAGAGAAACCAGTGGGCACGTCCACGAACGAAAAAGACCGGCGGAAGCCCAGTGCGTCTGCAGATGCGCTCGCTGCTGACGCGGGACACGTTAGCGTCCCGGGCTTCCATGTCATATGGCCTTCTATGTACACTTGATATTAAAATGCCCATAACTTGGGTTCTAGGGCTCCGATTGAGGCGCTGCAAAAGGCATTGTGTCCGTATCGACGACACAGACACACCAAGACCATAAAATACCTGATTAAGGCCCTATCTAAGGTGCGCATGACCCTTAAACTATGATAGTGGCACTGGGTCACTAAACCTTTGTAAAGCTCACGATACCAAGGCCTAATTAGGACCTTAGGAGACCCATAGGCATGGGAATGAACCCTTAATGCCTAAGTGGTGAGATCAACCATTCTAAAACCTATAGAAATAGGCCAAGCTAACCTTGTTCTGCTAAACTATGAGCAGTAGCGTACGAGGACAAGGGGGCTTGCGTGAATAAACTAGGTAGGTGCTCTATCGCTACTAGACTTTTAAAAAGAGCCCATGATTATTTTGAGAATGCATGTTTTAAGTATAAGTTATATGACTTGTTTAGCATGACTTAATGAATTCAGCATGCATATGATAAATACATTATGCATAGACATGTTTTGCAAACGATTGCATAAATTACATGATTTGTAGTTATTGAGTTTTGAAAAATTGCATGTCCTTGAGGGTTACCAAAAGACGCTGGAGTGCCCAAAAGACGTTGGGTAGGCAGTTGTGAGGGACCCAAAGAGGACAGGTTTTGAAAAAGAGGTTTTTACTTGATTGACCGTATATGATTTGGGCTAGTAAGCTCATGGGCGCTATGCCGAGAGGTCTGGGGTGGCCTCCCAGCCTCTACCACTATTAGGTGGAAAGGGTACCACGCTAAAAAGGCATGCCCCTACTTCTACTACATGTGGTACAGGGGGCTACCACTAGTGTCACGGCACTGGGTCGAAGTGTCATATGCCTCGTGGAGGCTATGACCCTGTGTCCCCAGGTCCCTGAAGACCACACGGCGAGGAGGTCGTGGGCATAGTGGGCCCTATGTTTTGAGGATTTACTTGCATTGCATATGGCATGACATGAGGTTGGTCGACCATACCATATATCCATGAATTGGAATCAGTTGAACATCTTATGCATATCATTATGTTTATGATAGATATGATACTTTCGACTTGGATTATGCGATTCTTTAAGTCGTTAGTATTCCAATTCGACAATGGTTTTTAATATCAATATGAACATGGTGTTCAAACATGCACATGTTTTAAAGAGCATATGATTTTACACATAGCATGCATTGTAAAACTAGTAGTGATGGACTCCTACTGAGTATAGTATATACTCACCAAATCCTTAACATTCTTCAGACACAAGTAAACACCTAAGGACAGGATATGCCCGTGATAGAAGGCACCCAAATATATCAATTTTTAGGACAGCTCCATTCACGAGTAGAAGACGCCTCAAGAGATGTTAGTGCTACGAGCAAGTAAATCAAAAAGAGACAATTATACATGTAAGTAAACACTCTACCCTTTGGACATGTATTTGTATTTATTTACTGATTGAAATTTGTGAGTCAGGATTTGGATAGACCTAGGAAAACATTTATGATTTCTGAAGTTTTTCAAAAAACTACTTTGCTTGTTGTGAAAGAAAATGACACTCGGGGTTTTCAAAATGAGTTTAAACTAAAGATTTTCTGCTATATTGCATTGTTTTTAAAAAACTGGTTTTCAAATAGGGATGCATCCCGCCTTAAGAATTAGATATCGCATTTAAAAATGCATGGGAAAACCCAGGTCGTCACATTAACCCCCCCCCCCCCCCCCCCAAATTTTTTTATTTTTAAATTTATTTTATTTTATAAAAATCTATTTTATTTTATTAATTCTAAAATGATTACCAACATTTATGGCTGGTAATCATTGCCATGCTTATTAAATGCCAGTCAACTCCTCGCTTTCAGTGTTTGATTTCGTGGGCCCCACTTGTGCAAATACAATTCTACCCTCTTCATTTAATTTATTAAATATAGGAATTAAAATAATGAACCAATTTTCATCTAGTGTCCAATTTTAGCATTCTTAGTGTTGTTGAATTCCTTTTCTCGTATACATTCCAAATATTGAGATTTTAGTTTGTGATTTCATCTCTAAAAATTTTCAAATCCACAATTTTCTAATTTCCACGCAATCATGCATTTTCAAAATTTTAAAATAGTGTGTGTCACATCCTGCCCTCCTTATAAAAATTTCATCCTTCAAATTTTGGTGTACATGTATCGCTAGTTGAATAGCTCTGGATTTGTCTGCCTCATCTCGTCCTCCGTCTCCCATGTGGCCTCCTGTACCGTGTGATGTTGCAGAAGGACCTTAACCAAAGGAATGATCTTAGTCCTTAACTCCTGGACCTTTTTATCTAAGATCCAAATAGGGCTGTCCTCAAACATCAAGCTAGGCTGCATCTCTCCTGCAATCTACTTAAGTATGTGGGATGGATCTAGCACATACTTTCTCAGTATGGAGACGTGGAAGACGTCATGTACTCTGATTAACTGTGGGGGCAAGGCCAACTGGTCCAACACTGTGTAGGATCTCGAAAGGACCAATAAATCTAGGACTAAGTTTCCCCTTGATGCCGAATCTCCTCACTTCCTTTATAAGGGACACTCTCAGAAACACATGCTCTCCCATGTCAAACTCTAGGTCCTTCCGCCTCCTATCATCATGGCTCTTTTGATGGCTATGAGTTGCTAATAATTGCATTCGAATGTGTCTAACCTTCTCTGCACACTACTCAACTAACTTAGACTTCACGATCTGTCTCTCCCGCATATCACTCCAAAACAAAGGAGACCGACAAGGTCTGCCATAAAGTGACTCGTAAGGAGCCATGCCGATACTCGCATGGTAGTTGTTAACATAGGCAAACTCAATAAGCGTCAAATGCTCATCCCAGCTACCCCTCAAATCCATGGTGTAGGCCCTTAGCATATCCTCGACTATTTGAATGGTCCTCTCACTCTGGCCATTTGTTTGGGGATGGAATGTCATGCTAAATCTCAACTCAACCCAAGAGCCTCCTTTATGCTCTGCTAGTACTTCGAGGTGAACCGTGTGTCATGATCTAAAATAATGATCAAGGGGACCCCATGTAAGCTCATGATCTCCCTAACATATAACTTTGCCATGATGTCCTTGGTTTGAGTCTGTCTGGTAGGGGGGAAATGGGCGACCTTTGTTAACCTATCAACAATGACCCATATCATGTCATGTCCGCTTGCTGTCCTTGGTAGGGCCACTATGAAGTCCATGACGAGGTGGTCTCACTTCCACACTGGAAGGTCTAATGTCTGATAAACCCAGATGGTCGCTGATGCTTCGCCTTAACCTGTCGATAGGTCAAACAATATGCCACACACTCACCAACATCCCTCTTCATCCCATTCCACCAAAAGTGTCATCTAAGATCCTGGTACAACTTCGTACCTTTACAATGAATAGCATATGGGGACTATGCACCTCCTAAAGGAACTTGTGTCTCAACTGATCATCTATAGGAACCACCAATCTGCCCCTGAACCTAACACCCACCTCCATCTGGTCCTCTAGAAAAGTCAGCCTTGTTGGCCAAATTCTAAGTCTCTGTGTCACTGGCCTGTGCCTAAAGGATCCTACCAAGAAAGCTAGATCGAGTTGATAGGTTAGTAGTCATCACCCTCGACTTCCTACTCAAGGCATTAGCTACGACATTGGCCTTCCCTAGGTCATACTGAATAGCGAAGTTGAAGTCCATGAGGTACTCCATCCATCTACGCTACCTCATGTTCAGATTTCTCTAAATGAAGAAGTACTTGAGGCTCTTATGGTCAATGAATACCTCAAATCTCTCACAATACAAGTAGTGTCTTCAAAACGTCAATGTGAACACCACCATTGCTAACACTAGATCATGATTCAAGTAGTTAACCTCGTGCATCTTCAACTACCTTGACGCATAGTGATCACCCTCTCATGCTATAATAACACCGCTCCCAAGCCCTTACCTGAAGCATCACAATATACCACATAGCCACTAGAACCTTAGGGTAGGGCTAACACTTGCGCAGTAGTAAGCCTCCCCTTGAGCTCCTGAAAGCTCTCCTCATAGGCATTAGTCTGGATGAACCTAGTGTCCTTCTTAGTCAAAGTTGTTAAGGGCAAGGCAATCTTCAAGAAACCCTTTATGAATAATCGATAATAACCTGCCAAGCCGAAGAAACTATGAATTTCTGTCACCATTGTATGCCTCTCCCAGTGCAACATGGCCTCCACCTTGGCTAGGTCTATAGCCATTCCATCCGTAAATACCATGTTGCCTAAAAACTGCACCTATTCCAGCCAGAAGTCACACTTACTAAGCTTTGCATACAGACGATGTCGGTGAAGCATATCCAACACAATGAAAGGGTGATCCTTCTGAGCCTCATGGCTAGGCGAGTAGAGTAGATTGTCCTCCACGAAGACTATCATCAACTTATCTGAATAAGCTTGAAAAACCATGTTCATCAGGTCCATGAATACTATCAGAACATTTATCAATATAAACAGGATCACCAAGAACCCATAATGGTCGTATCAACTCCTAAACATGGTCTTAGGGACATCCTCCCAAATCCTCAAATGATGGTAGCCTAGCCTCAAATCAATCTTGGAGAACACCTGTGCTGACTGAGGCTGGTCAAACAAATTATCAATGAGAAGCAGGGGTATCGATTCTTCACAGTAACATTGTTCAACAAACGATAATCTATACATAGCCTCAAGGACCTGTCCTTCTTCTTAACAAAGAGGATTGGTGCTCCCCAAAGAGATCCACTTGGCTTGATGAAGCCCTTATCCAAAAGCTACTGTAATTGTACCTAGAGCTCCCTCAACTCTGTTGGAGCAATCCTATAGGGTGCCTTAGAAATAGGTGCTGCACCCAGCACCAGGCCTATGGTGAAGTCAATCTTTCTACGTGGGAGTAGTCTTGGCAGCTCCTAAAGAAATAAATTGGCAAAAACTCATACCACATCAATATCCTTTGTTCATGGCTGGTCACTATCTATTGTCGTGACGCAGGCCAACAACACCTAACAACCTCAAGCATAACACCATGCTACTCTCATAGCTGAAATAACACAAGGGCTGATAATACTCCTCTTGCCCTATACTACGATCACTGGTCAACTTAGTACACTGCATATAACCTGCTTCTTACTGCAATCCATGGTAACCCAACACATCGACACCCAATCCATCCCTAAAATGACATCAGAATCCACCATGTCTAACAGGATGAGATCAGCATCCATCCTGGCACCTGATATCTCCATTGGCACTCTCTCAAGGTACTCAGTGGCCTCCACTGTGTCTCTTGTTGGCATCATTCATGCAGGTGAAATGAATGAATGCATAGATCCTAAGTTAAAAGGGACTCTAGCATGTTTATCAGTTACAAGAAAGGTACCTTCCACAACTTGGTTCAAGGCCTGTGCTACCCTGAAGTAATGGAAAAGATGCATCCTTGACTATGTGGTTTTGGATCTGTAGGGGTACTGATCTTCGTAGGTCTGTCTCTCTGCTCCTTGTGCCACTCCTTGAGCATGTGCCCTATCTCACCATAGTCATAACACCTAAATGATTATCTCTATTGAAAAGGCTACTACTGTTGTGGGCCCTGGTGCTATCGACCTTGTCCAAAGCATGTTCATCCTATGTGTCGACCTCTACAACAAGGGCACACCCTCCTACCTGATCTATTCATAGTCTAGAAGGGTGCTGCTGATTTGGTGCCCCAAGGGGCTGTGTGGATGTGAAAGGTCCCTTGCCCTTAACGGGTTGACTCATCTCTCCATGGCCCCGTAGATAGTCTTGTTCTAGCATAGAGGCCATGTTAGCAGCCTCTCTCACTATTGTGGGGTGGGAGATAATCACCTTATGCCTCCATTGCGGCATAATTCCATCAATATATCAATCAGTTGCCTCCTTATCTAAGGAGAAAGGGGCTGGTGCAAACCTACGCAGTCTGTTAAATTGGTTTAGGTACTATTGAACAGTCATTCTCTGCTACTTGGAGTGGGAAACTCCCTCTTCATGGCCTATAGAGCATGAGTAGGGAAGTATTGCTCATCTAAGATCCTCTTGAAGTCCTCCCATGTAAAAGGCTCTGAGGAGGGAGGGCGCATCTGCTACTCATTCTGCCACCAAAATCCAACCTCTCGCTTCAATGGTAAGCCACCACTCTAACCTGATCCTCTAGTGGGACCTTCATACCCTTGAAGGCCTTCTCCACCTCCAATAGCTATCTCTCGGCCTCCTCAGAATCACCTTCCTCGTGGAAGGATTGTACCATCTTCTAGAACCTCTCTATCGGCTTGGATGATTGATCACGAGCGCTCAAGGCTCCTCCCTCAGTAGCTCCTGGCATAGAGCTGTCAACACTTGGTGAGATGATTGCACTAACATATCCACCTGAGCTACAACAGTCATCGCTGCAAGGGTAGAGGTCGTGGCCTATACTGCTGCTCTAAGTTGCTGTGCAATGTGTGGCACAAGGCCTTATACTACTCGGGGTAGTAAATCTACATCCTGATCTCCTTGCCTTGATGAATTGGCAGGGGTGGCAACCATTGGAGCTGGTGTGGACCTAATCTTCTGTTGAGGAGCCATCTGTCAAGATTTCAATGTCACGTCGCATAAGTGTTCCTCCTATCTCAAGTTTAGTATGAACTCATGGGCTGTTAATCTAATTGGACCCTTGAAGTTGTGATGATGGAATAAAACTCTAGCTCTGATACTAAACTGTGACACCCTGGGTTTTCCAAAACCTTTTTCTAATATATATATAAATATTATAATAATATGTTTAATAAAATAGACAGGATCCCTAAAATAGAAAACTTGCATTTAATATAGATACCATAATTGCTTCAAGGAAAATGCTCAAAATGAAGACCCCAAGGGTCATTCAAGTCCAAACCACAACAACAAAC